>OY856413.1:211563424-212803424 GCA_963693085.1 Alisma plantago-aquatica
AAATATTTGATCATAAGGATAAGGTATTTACATTATATGTATGTATATTTATATACACATATATATGTGTGTACATATATTTATATGTATACACACACACACTTATATATTAATATATGTATATATATACACATATATGTATATATGCATATATATACATATATATGGAGTATTTACATGGTTGAAAGGGTGTGATGGCCACTCCCAACTTGAGAAAGGTGCATTATCTAGACATGATAATGATAAATAATGAATATTCATAAAACATTATGTAAATATGGAAAGAATAGGGAAAAGACATAGAGAAATAGGATAAGATAAGGGAAACAAAAGATAAAGACTCATAAATACTAGAAAATTTACCATTCATTATATTTCTATCTCTTCATCTTGAGCAAATTTTCCTTTGTCCACCATGGAACGAAGAGATAAGGGAAAGCCTTAGGCATGCATTCCTTCATTTTGTGTGATGGTAAACTGGATAGACAGTGTTGGAGGAACTAAAAATAGCCTTATCTTTCTTGAGTCTAGTCCTTTGAGACAAGATGATAGCGACAGTGAGGTGAGATTGTAGAGACAATGTTTTATCTTTCCTATACTCAAACACTTTTGTATATATTCTTTCATAAAAGAGGATATGCCCCCTAATGGAGATGAAACTTTTTTTATAGCTTGGGATCTATATATAAGGCACCAATTATCATATCTGATGTGATAGGGCATCTTGTCTTAGACCCCAAGAAATGTTGCATGTTCCTCAGGCAAAGTGAGCCTCAGTGAGTGTGTTGTTAGGGTGAATTAGGCACCAAACGAGCCTAAAATATGTTCTCTATGTGGATGAAATGCATGCATCAGGTTCTTGGGGGGTCTAGAGAGGTTCATTAGGTAATGGAGAATCTCAATTTATGGTTTTCGGGAACTTAGAGTGGGGCTTCCCCAATGTTGGGGCGTAGTTTCTTCAACTAGCCCATAGGAGTGGTTCCAAGGTTGAATCATATCCTAGTATGATGCAACAGGTTATAGAGTCATAAGATGTGAGCCCTTCTGACTTGTGGATGGACAATGGTTTTTGATTGGGAGTTAGATTATCCTGATGCATACCATTGTGTCTCTAACTTGGACAATGTACAGTAATTGGAGGCCTCTAGTGACCTAATGTGTGGACTTGAAGTCTTAAGTGGGTTTTTTTTGGGCATTCAACTTGTGAGATGCAAGTAATTTCATTCCTACTGTGGACCAAATTAGATCCTTTGATCCATCACATGGTTTGAAGTGGTACCATCAAGCCATGTTGGAGGTTGATGCATAGTATTATTGGTATGAATGCCTAGAGAGCTAATCATATGATGATTGGGATGTGGAATTAGATTCGTGATATGATAATAATAAAGGTAATTTCATCTCTTATGTTTGTCTCAATCACGAGATGATGACACATACATACTAGATGTTTGAACAATGATGTTACTCGATGACGTATGTCTTCAAGTATGTTGACTTGAATAATGAGATCAAATGGATTCTAAGAGTACATATATTCTTGTTATGTCCCTAGTTATATATTATTGTGGAAGCAAAATAGACAACAATAATACATAAGACTAGAGTGTGTTGAGTGATGATAGAATTTCATTAGTTATGATATGTAATATCAAGTCAAGCAAACAGGTACATGTTAGACAATAGTGTATCGGATTGACCCACCATGAGAGTGATACATGGAGACCGTGGAATGGTAGTCAAAATCATCTCTCGTAGTGATAGTGGTGATTGTTGTTCTTAGACCTGAAGTCACTGCATTCATCACATGTCATTTGGTATAGTTTGACATCATCAAACGTAACCCTGAATAAGGATTTCCATAAATTTGATGATTGTAGCTTTGACACATGGGGATTTGAGTGTGAGTGATGTATATGGGTAGTTGGGACATATTCAAAACCAATCCCCATCACGACGTTAGTTGCATGTTTGTTGATCTTTGATTGAACCTATGGGATGGGTTACTTTCCTGTCTATACCTCTTCTAAATCTTTCCTTTATTCACTAGGTTTGGTAAGAAGGGAAAAGTATTCATTTCCTGACATAGTCATCACTACATTTAACTACTCATATTGCTCGAGGTTGAATTCTGGCTAATTGACATTTGATACTACTAGTGATGACCGATTGGCTGCCAAATAGTCGATCTAGGATTCCAATATTTTGTGACTGGCCATTGCTTTAGCGACTTGGGTCTGACATGCTACAATCATTTCCTAAAATGTTGTTATCAGTACCAACATCAATGGAGTCTCTCCTTGAGGAAATGGAACTTGTGGTAGCCTCTGGTAGTCCTGAGTGAAGGGATAAAATCCAAAGTCTTACAAACCGTGAGCATTCAGGAGTCAGCTTTTGGTGAAAAAAATTGTAGTTTGGTGTAAAACTTTCTACTAGGGGATTTGATGCTTTTTATCATATGCGTTAAAAGATATTTCAAGATCATCTTTCATGGCGATGATGGATTTTATAATCTCATATATGGATTCGAGTTCTGAATGATTTTTCATTCTGGTGGTTTTTAGATTGTTTCTTCATGGTAGTCCCATCCAATGGGTTTGATTTTCGACCTCAAGCTCAACTATCCTTAGTGCACTAACGAGACTCTATTGCATGAAATTTCCATTAGAGGAAGATTCAACAAACTTCTTAATCTTGTTGTCGACTCCGCGATAGAATAACTCAATGACTAGATGATGTGAGCATTTGTGTAAAAGTTTGTTGAATTGTTCCCATGCATTGTGCATGGGTTCCTCAGGCAAACTGACTCTGGTGATTTGTCCATGCACCAAATATGTCATCGAAGGTGAGTAGAATTTTTCCAAGAATTTTTTCTCTAAGACTTGGATGTAGTGAATGGACCTCCTCGGAGTGTGTTATGCCAAACTCTGGCTTTGTCAGTGAGGGAATATTTGAAGATATAGATGATATCATATAACATCATCGGTGGTGTAGTTGGCTTTGTTTCACAGGAACCATTCTTACCCCCAATCCCAATCCCACTGCCAAAATAGTCATAAAGACATTTAAGTGTTCGTCCCCTGGTTGCTCAAATGGATCTCATGCACTGAAATATACAATAATAAATAATAACTCATAAAAAAAATATCTAATGAACCAACCAACCCATATTATGATTTTTAGATTTGTTATTGTCATCAGATTTTGTCAAGAGTGGAAGTGATTTAGTCAATTTTTCATCTTGAACCATCTAGTTTTTCTAAAATTAAGAAAATCATGACATAATCAATGAAATTGCATGGTACCCTATTAAAAACAAATAAAACCATTTTATAATAAAGTAGTATACTTGGAAAGACTTATATTCAAAATAATCAACAACCGGTTTTTAAAACAACATTCATTTGACAAGATTTTATTACAAGTTTCCCATTATGCTGGTATCGAGAAGAATGTTTGTATATGTATGTGGCTCCATCACCCCAACGAGATGGGGGAGGTCACCAAGCTCCATATCTCCATATGAGGGAGGAGGCCAATGACATGTACAAGTTCCACCCTCTGAATGAGGAGGTTACATGTACTGAATATCAATAATCATTATTATTGGCATTCATAATGGGCAATATCATTAATGTTTCAGGTGTGTTGCAAACTATAATATAGAAAATCAAAAGACTATTCAATAGGGAACGTTGTAGATCAAACACATACATAGACAAGATTTTCAAGAGGTACATATAGGTATCCAAGATTTTCAAGAGGTGCATACAAGTATCATTCAATACCACTAGTCTTATCAAGGAGGAATCAATATAAAAGTGTACCTTCCAGATTGATTTTCAGAGTACCAGATCCTAAAAGGTCAACCCCTCGAGTTAGATCCTAGATCATAAATATTTGGTTCAAGGTTTAAGATCATGATGTTTGAATATCATGTTTCATTATTCAATATTTGGGGTTATTCATTCCTATTTAACCTTGGGGTTAGGTCATTTACTTATGATCAACGACTTCACGATGTCTAACATTTATTCAAGTGTCAAGTATGTTTTTGAGTGTGAATGACCTACCTAGGTATTTTAGGAACATATAAGCTAAACCTAACTAGCATGATCAATATCCAAGTCATTATCAACTCTATAAATCATCATCATGATCTAACATCATTGAGTATTAATGGATACGTAATTTGTAATGAGCCTAAAACATCATCAATGGAGAAGTCCAGTGGTCATAATTAGGGATTTCACAAGACTTAGAACAATAACAATATTAAGATATCATCATCAAGATTAATCATTACTTTAGGTTACATGATTCATATTCAAGAGTAGATAATCCAACAAGGTTAGATCTAGATTCTTAATTAGTCAAGACTGATTTTAGTGTCTCAAGATAATCAACAAAGTCAAATATTAGGGTTTCTAGAGATTAATCATGATTAATGAGTCATTAGAGAAGAATTATAAGAAAGAGATAAACATTGAGGGATATTAGTGCAATCCATATAGAATCATGTCTCAAAAGTATTTTTAAATGATTCCTTTGGTTTTTTTTATCAAAATGAACTACCTGTTCATAATTTTTGAATCTAGGAATCAAAAGATACCCTTTTTGCAAGATTTGATTAATAAAGGAATATTGGGCAAAGTAGAAGAAAAATTACCAAGAAAAGGTAGTGAGGAAAAATGTCGGTCGTTGATCAATCAGTCAACCCTTGACCATGGATGAGATCCTGCAGCCAAGAAGGCACTACCTCCCAGACACGTGTGAGGGAGAGGAGAAGAGGAAGAGGGGAACAACTTGATCCTCAGTCATTGATCCTTGGTCTCGGTCCAACTCTGACTATGATCCAACAATCACAGTTCGTCATCCCTACATCAATGACCCACACACGCATATGGAGAAGATATGATGGAAGTTTGATCAGAGAAAATAGGAAAATAAGAAGGAGATCGAGATGGAGAAAGACAAGGTGTTGCTCGAATCCCTTGGAGTACACCAAAGGTGTAGGTGGAATTTTTATAGAGTTTTGGGGCTAGGATTAGGGTTTCAAAGTGGTCACAGCACCCATGGCGGTGATCAAGAATGGTTCGCTCAATGGTTCTCAAAACTAGGTCAATTAGAAGTAGATTAATGATTTGATTGGTGTGAAATCGTGAGGCGGACAATTTCAATCGATTAGAATTTTAAAACATGGTCGTATTCGATTGATTACTTCTTTTGGTCTCATTAACTCCTCCCCACAATCAGAGAGAGTTAGGAGATGAACCCCTAGCCACTCGATCAGGCTTTCAATCCTTGGGAGCCTGATCCAAGGTTCAGGGTTTTCTCCTAAAGTGGGTTGCGGATTGCTGACCTAGTAAAGGTCAAATAAAAGGGGAAAATGTGATTTTTAGTATATAACTTAAAGAAGTCATAGTAAATTGTAGGAATGTCCAAATGATATTAAATTTTGACCTTAAGTTCACAAAAATTCTTACAAGATGTAGAAAACGTTTGGGAACTAAAAGATAAAGTCACATGGCCAAAGGTACTTCTTTGGATAAAGTAATAAAATAACTTAATTTGTAGTGTCACAAGGTGTATAAATTCCAAATTGATCACTATATTTTGTATTTAAGTATCAATGTTGATCAAGTAGCCAAGGAGTAAGTAATTGAGTTCATGAGTGAACATAATGAGGGAGAAAGAGTAAATAAACCATACTTATGCCAAAATGCTCTTTGTCACATCCTTCCCTCCTTATGAGGAATTTTGTCCTCAAAATTCAAAAACATCCTCAAACATTCGAACTATCCAATCCAATTTGTATCCTCAAATATAGGAACACCCTCAACTATATAATCAAAATCATGTCCTTAACATTATAATCACATAAAAAATCTTTAATAAACTCGTATTTATCAATTAAGAGGTCAAAAGATCATAATTCACTAATTGTGTTCACTTTCAAGTAATGTCTCCATACCAAGTGAGAATTGGGACCGAAAGTCGAATTTATATGTCATGAATTAAATTGGATCATGTACTACCAAGATCATAATTCAAAATTCAATATTCAAATTTCAAAATTTTGGGTTCTAAACATGAAGTTCTAGGGTTTTGATTCCTATCCACAACCCATGTGTGATCAACCACCCATAAATGACAATCTTATAATATTTTGAAATTTAAACATAAATTTCTTCAACAAGTATATTCAAGGTGGGTGAATGATCCATACATAGGTCATTTGTATGAAATTAACCCTTATATTACCATCCTCAAAAAAATTTATTGAGTCAACATCTCCAAGATCCGAGTTTCTGAGGATATGAAAGTCACTAGCAATATTGCGGGTGATCTCAAGATCCACATGGGCGATTATAATCATGTTTTAAGATTTTGTACATTGATATGAAGAGTCAAAGTTTGGACATCAAGATCATAGGTCATAACATCTTAATGCTTAGGGTTTAAATTCCAATTTAGACCTTAGTGGAGATCATTCATCCGTATCCAATATCCCAACAACAATTAAGCAACATTCAAGCAACATTTCAGAAACATTTGTGATATAAATCACTAATTTAATTACCATGGTATCAATATTTGATGAATGATCTTGACTTAGGTCTTTCTAAGAATTTATCCACAAGCTATAGTCAACATTTTATTTAAATCGGGGTTCATGATAAAAAATCATTATTTTTATAATCTTGATATAAAGGAGACTAAGGTCAAGGAATCAAAATTGGGTGGAAGGGATTACCTTTCCAACTGTAGATAATCAACATGATGACCAGGATAAAAAATAGAAAGTACAATTCAGTTATTCGAGTATGTGTGATTCGATAAGGGTCCATCCATTTCTTACTATTCTCATTATCACTCAATGTGTATTAGTCATTATGTACCAAACCAACTAGTAACATGGTTGAGAATATTGAAGTTCAAAATAGAGACAATTAAATGGCTCCAACTCAGATGTGAATTTTCAAATCCAATGATAGGCTCTGAATCATAGGGTAATGAGCCCAATACAACATAACATCAAATTTCAATTTTCAAAAATATGGTGGGTACAAGGTTCTTTTCAAAAAGTTAAAAAGGGTAGCATAATCAATATATCATAATCTAGATCTAGTAATGACTTCATTGCTTCTTTCATTGCTAGCATGTCTTGATATGGCCTTCTGAATTATCACTAGATTTTGCGATTGAACATGTCTTACTTTTTAATTGCAACCTCTATTTTTTTCTCAATCTCCATGACAACATGCTTGGATGTACTGGTAAAGGTAGTCATTGTAAGGACCCTGACCTACGTTTAGGGTTTACCCTGTTTTTTTTGCTTAACCTTGGTGGTTTGATGCTTGCTAATCACCTTTGGGTGGTGATTAGGGTTTTTGTTGTGCTTTGTTGAGAGTTCGAGGGGCTACTTGCAAATAACCCAAGTCTAGGGTTTTGTGTGCAAGTTTACCATCTTGTGAGATGTTTTCCCCTCTTTGCTTCCTTTAGGGTTGAGAGGAAGGCTTGGGCTTGTTGTTTGAGTTTCTTGGGCCTTGCTTGATTTTGTTTGGGCCTTGAGGTGCTTTGTTTGGGCTTGCTTGAGCCTTGTGTCGGCCAAGACCAGCTTGTGTCGTCCAAGGGAGAGTGTGTGTCGACCTAGAGGTGGTGTGTTGACATGGAATACTGTGTGTCGCTCAGCAGAGCTACTAGTTGTGTCGCCCATGTTGCTTGGTCCTACCTTGACCATGTTTGGTGGACACTTGGTGTATATCCTTGACAAGTGTCTCTTGGCTTGCTAGTGTGTTGGCTTGAACCCTAGGACAAGTGTCCCTTGGGTGGACGACACTTAGCATAGATCTACCTTGGTTTCTCCTCCCCTTCTTTCTATATATGTGGCTCTTTCCCTTGCCTTAGCTTCCTTTGATCTTTTGGTCTCCCCTCCACCTTGAGTGCATGACACTCCTCCCTCTCTTGCTTGTGTCGGCCGAGACACTCTCCTGGAGTTGCAGTGGTGGCCAATACCCTCTCCTGGATCAGCTTTGGTGGACGACATCCCTTGGAGCTTGAAGTGCATCTTCTTCCTTGGAGCTTGGAGCTTAAGGCGGGTTGCATAGCTTCTAACCCTAACTCCTTTACCTCTATCTATGATCTTGTTGCATGTTAGTAGTTTAGCTTAGCTCCTTGCTTTTGTACCTTGCTTATGTACCTTTGGTGGCCGATTCCCCTCTAGGGTTTAGGGTTCTTTGTGCACCTTGCTTTCTAGGGTTTGAGTATCCTTAAAGTTGGAGGTTGAAGATGACCCTTGTTCTTGTGATGGGCGACATAGTGGTGTTGGCCGATATGGTGACCCCTGTTGGGCGATACCCTACCTTGTTTGAGTGTATTGGACGATATCCTCCCTTGTTTTGGGTATGTTGGGCGACACCCTTATTCTTGAGTTGAACGACATGATGTGTTCTTGAGATTGGCCGATACCCTTGCCCATGTGTTGGGCGATAGGGTGAGCTAGGGTCATGTTGGCCGATATGATGGTAATCATGTTGGGCAACATGGTCCTTTGTTCTTGAGTTGGGCGAGACCCTCTCTTGACTTGGTGTCGGGCGAGATGAGTACCTTATGATGGGCGATATGGTTGGATGACACCCTCTTCTTTGTGGTGAAGGACATACCTAAGTCTCTTGATGGTTTGTTGGTGCTGACCGATAGGGCTATGCTTGGTGTTGGCCGATAGCCCTAATGGCCGATAGCCATGTTGGGTGACAGCCTTGGGTGGTGATGGCCGATAGGGTTGGTGTGTGTGTCGACTGACAGGCCTGGATAGGTTTTAGTGAGGGATAGGTGATCCTATAATGATGGCCTCATGAGTCATGGAAGTGAATGTTTATGCTTAATGATGGTGGTGTCTTGTTAGTGATAACAACAATGAATATGATGCCTTGCAAACAATAATAATGTCAATGATAATGTTGTTGATAGAAATGATATTAATAGTCGTATGATGATGGTAATGCTTTGCTGGTAATGAAAGTAATAATGTTGATTAATGATGGTAATAATGTTGCTACGTGACAGTTACATTAATAGTTGGCTTAATGACATGGCGATAAAGATAATAGTGGATGATAATGTTGATAATATTAATGAGGATAATGGTAGTAGTGATGATAATGAGGAAGGTAATGGTAATAAGATGCATGATGTGATCCTTATGCTTATTTGTTAATACTAAAAGAAGATGATAGCAATAATGTTGATCATAATAATGATGACAATAATGATAGTAATGATATAGTAATCCTTGTACTTAATTGTTGAATGAGAATGGTGATAGTTACACTAGTAGCTTGCATAATGATAATAATGATGATAGTGGATGGTGACATAATGGTAGTGGTAATAATAGTACTTGTTCGGTATGTTTGGACACCTTGATTACTTGTATAATCTTGAGATAAGAGTAAGAATGTATATGGCTTGTTAATGATGTACTTTATACACTTGATCAGCAAATAGTGTAAGAATGATAAGTAGAGTATCTTGAATGGCATTTCATGGTAATGGCATGTTCTTTGTATTGAAACTATGATTATTGTATACCTTAA
Organism: Alisma plantago-aquatica; assembly: GCA_963693085.1. Lineage (NCBI taxonomy): Eukaryota > Viridiplantae > Streptophyta > Magnoliopsida > Alismatales > Alismataceae > Alisma > Alisma plantago-aquatica. The sequence continues at coordinate 211,573,024 of OY856413.1, forward strand.
CCATGCAGGTGACGATTAGCCATGAAAAGGCTATGAGATACATGTGATGAGTAAACATCACTTGGTAATTACCCTGGTTAATGAGATGATATGTATAATGTGTTAAGTTCCATGATGATGATGTGAGCCTTGAGAGGCATTGACAGTACATGATGAGGGATTGAGATCCCATGGTATGTGATGATCCTCGAGATGGATCTGGATGGTTGGAAAGAGGCGAAGTGGTAACATGTGATGTTGGATCCTTGTGATGGATCAGGTTGATGTGATTAAATAATAATATAATGTTGTTTACTTTCCATTATATCTTGCATGTTATACAACTTGGTTGAATCCTGCAATCCATCTAAAAGATACTAATTAATCACACTAAAATATATCATGTAGTTTGCCCTGGCCATAGATCCATCATCGTGAGGACTTGGTGGTGGTGAAACAGGTTCTCCTACGGGTTAACCTGGAAGCGCATATTGTTGAATATGTGTAGGTTGCTCCTAACCTGAAAATGAGGAGGTAAGAGTGTAACTTCGGTTACAGACTCAGATATGTATATAGAGCATGGTGAACAGGCCCATGGCTCAGGATATGTGATGTGTGGAGCATGAATGCGTTCATGGATCAGAGCACGGTGAACAGGCCCATGGCTCAGTTTTACTAGCGTCGAGACCTGTACCATGGCGGGCTAGAATGAGGGTAGCCTATGGAGCTGACCCTGTGGCTTAGACCACTTCAGCATGTGACTGCGGTCCTGCTTGTGTTGTACTCGTGTACTAACCACGAGGTGGGAGGTTGTGGAGTCCGGCTCTTCCATTGACCTTGTATGGCACCGGCTTGGGTTTCGTAACCGAAGGTTGGATTTGAATGGTACGATTCAAATCCTCAGGGCATAATAATAATATGTAATACAACCGTTTAGTATTTACTGCTTAAGACAAACACGTAACATTGGTTGAGGCCTTGTTTGTGCAATATCTTTGATTATATCTTGCAGGTTATGTGACAATATGTCTTATCTTGATAAGCAGGTTATGTGACATTATATCTTGTTCTGATAATCATGTTATATAGGGATACATCTTATCTTACTAATCATATTCCTTGAGATATATCTAGTTATATGCTTTTGTACAGCTGGTAAGCTTGTCGGTAAGAATAATCGGTTTTATATAGACTGCTCTTTTTATACCTGTTATTAGATATCTGCTGTTATAGTATATCCTACTGAGGTTCTATAGTTGCAGTGGGAAGTTATGTTTCCCACTGGGACAATTGTTCAATTGTCTCACCCCACTGGTTCAACCCCTTTTTAGGTGGTCAGGATAGACGTGGTCATGGTCGTGGTGTTGCGGACGAGCAACTTGACGAGCAGTAGAAGGCAAGCGTTGGACATGTTGCGGTTTTGGATGTTTTGTAGTAGAGTCTACAGTCATCCATGTACTCTCAGGTCCTTGGCAGCATTTTGACGATGTTTCACGAAGAACGATCGATGACGTTTGTATATCCTGCTGTTGGCCGGATACGGGCCTTTATGTATATGAATAGGTGGTGAACTCATGTGATGGATGAGCAGCTGTTCTTGAGCTGTGGACACGTATCAGATCTCGTGTATGTGTATATATATGACATGTTTCTGTGCAGGATGAGGACTGGAAAGTAATGGTTTCACAGTCTATTAGTTTTCCGCAATCGGTTTTAATTAACCCGTGTTTTTGATAATATGTGGTTATGGTGATTTCCGCATGTTTTCGCGTAACACCTCGTTATCTGTATGATAATGGGATGTGTTGCCACAAGTTTTGGTATCAGAGCTTTAAGTTCACTGAGTCTACAGGGATTTAGGACTAGGTTGAGTTGTTCTTATGTGTGTCCAGGTTTTCTTACGATATCTTTTGCCCTCAGCGGAAGAAAAGTCAAGATGTCTGGGAACCATGAAGAACACTCTGCTGAGTATAGTGATGCTGCATCGGTTGATGGAGAAGATGGTCAGGCACATGAAGATCGGGTGCCTGAGGTTCCCCAATTTAACCCAGCCATACTTGAACATCCTGCTTACCAACAGCTTATGGGGCAGTTAATGGCTACAATGAATCTCATGGTTGAGCGATTACCAGTGCCTCTTCCGCGAGCACAGGTTCCCCATGGAGAAGCATCGGGTATTGGGAAGACCTTCGAGCGGCTTCGCCGAGTTCGAGCTTCGGATTATGCTGGAACGGCTGATCCAGCGGATGCAGATCTGTGGCTGACAAGTCTCGAGAAGGCTTTCCGGATCCTTGACATCCCCGAAGTAGACAAGGTAAAGCATGTTGTCTACCTTCTGAAGGGTAGTGCTGGTCACTGGTGGACCATCGAAGAAGAGAAGCGGCCTAGTGAGGTGATCTATTGGGAAGTGTTTCGACGTGAGTTCGTCACCAGATACTTCCCAAAGACGTACCTGGATGAGAAGGTGAGTCAGTTCGAGAATCTGAGGCAAGGAACGATGAACATCACCGAGTATGAAGCCAAGTTTATGGATCTGTTGAGATTCTGTCCTCACATGGCGGCAACAGACGAGGAATAGATCAGACGTTTCGAGAAGGGTTTGAGTGCTGAGTTGACAACACCTGTGTCTGCGTTGGAAAACCGAGAGCGGTTTGCTACGTTCGTGGAATCAGTTCGACAAATCGAGAGGACGGTATGGGAGAAAAGAGAGTCGATGTCTCACAAAAGACCTGCTCAGTTTCAAGGACGGAGGTTCGGTGGCTTTAAGAAGCCTAGGTTTTCAGCACCGTCAGCAACGAGAAGTGCTGGTGTACCATCTCAGTGGTCTCTGAGTAAGGGGAAAGGTTATGTTTCTTCACCGTCTAAGGCGCACAGTTCAGCTTCTGTGGCAGTGACAGGACCAGCTAGGTCACGGTTTAAGGACAGGTCATGCCATCTCTGTGGACAAGTAAGGCATTTTAGGCTTAATTGCCCGAATAGAGATGTTGAAGTGACGCAGCAGCCGAGGCAGAGTTTTCAGATGTCACAGAGACCGCAAGACAGTGGTAGCAGAGGTCGAGGACACGGTCAAGCGTCTCAAGCTGGATCATCTGCTCAAGGAAGCAGAGGTCGTGGACAGTAAGCAACGGCTCGATTCTATGCCATGAGTCAGCCAGAGGCGATAGTCAACCCGCGAGTGGTGACAGGTCAGATGGAGTTATTTCATTCTGATATGTCTTCTTCTTGCTTTATATCTATTCTGGTTGACCCAGGTGCTACAAACTCTTTTATCGCCTATGGTATGCTTGAAACCTGTCGTTTACCTGTTAGCTGTAAGAAGGATAGCTTGTTGTTAGAAACCCCTCTTGATGGTTCCTCTTTGCTTCGAGAAGAGTGTCCATCTTGTGTTTTTTCTTTCTCGGGACATCGCATCCAAGTGGATCTTATACCACTTTATATGCATGGTTTCGATGTTATCCTTGGGATGGATACCTTAGAGAAGTATAAGGTTGTCTTGGACTGTGGTTCCAAGTAGGAAGTGTTTGATGTTGCTGGAGAGAAGTGGATCTTCCAGGGAGATAGGAAGATTCTTCTGACGTGTTTGGTATTGTCTATGGTGGCAGATAAGTTGTTACGACAAGGATGTGAGGCGTTCCTAGCTCACGTGGTGGATACCGTTGTGGTTACCAAGGCGAAAGGTCCTAGTCTTGAGGAGGTGTCAGTTGTTTGAGAGTTTGCAGACGTGTTTCCTGAGGAGTTTCCTGGTGTTCCTCCACCCCGAGAGATTGATTTCAAGATCAATCTAGTTCTAGGGACACAACCAGTTGCACAATCAGCATATAGGATGGCTCCAGCAGAGATGGAAGAGCTGAAGAAGCAGTTGCAAGAGTTGTTGGAGAAAGGTTTTATCCGACCGAGTACGTCGCCGTGGGGTGCTCCCGTGTTTTTCGTTAAGAAGAAGGATGGTTCGATGCGGTTGTGTATAGATTACCGACAGTTGAACAAAGTCACGATCAAGAATAAGTACCCGTTGCCGAGGATAGATGATCTGTTTGATCAGTTACATGGTGCTACAGTGTTTTCGAAGATCGATCTACGGTCTGGATATCATCAGTTGAGGATAAAGGTGGATGACATACCAAAGTTAGCTTTCAGGACGAGGTATGGTCATTTTGAGTTCGTGGTTATGCCGTTTGGGTTAACCAATGCACCTGCAGCTTTCATGGATCTAATGAACAGAGTGTTCCATCCATTCTTAGATCAGTTTGTTGTAGTCTTTATAGATGATATTTTGATCTATAGTCGGGACAGGCTAGAGCATGAGCAACATCTTTGTCGAGCGTTGACTCTTCTTCGTCAACAATCAGTTGTATGCCAAGTTCAGTAAGTGTGAGTTCTGGTTGGATGAAGTGACTTTCTTGGGTCATGTGATATCTGCTGAAGGAGTCAAAGTAGATCCGAAGAAGGTGGAATCCGTTGCGGATTGGGAACAGCCGAAGACACCGACAGAAGTTCGTAGTTTCCTTGGTTTGGTAGGATACTACTGGAGGTTTATGAAGGACTTCAGTGTGATCGCGTTGCCGATGACGAAGTTGACCAAGAAGGATGTACCTTTTGTTTGGGATGATCGATGTCAGTGAGCTTTCCAGAGTTTGAAGGAGAAGTTGACCAGTGCTCCAGTGTTGATCTTTCCAGAGCTTGGGAAAGGCTATGTTGTTTTCTGTGATGCTTCCAAGAAAGGTTTAGGTTGTGTGTTGATGAAGGAAGAGCATGTAGTTTCTTTTTCCTCACGACAGCTCAAGAAGCATGAGGAGAACTATCCGACTCATGACTTGGAGTTAGCAGTAGTGGTTCATGCGTTAAAAATTTGGAGACACTATCTGTATGGGGAAGTATGTCAGATCTTTACGGATCATAAGAATCTAAAGTACATCTTTACGCAGCAAGAGTAGAACATGCGACAACGAAGATGGATGGAGTTGATCAATGATTATATATGCACTATCGAGTATCATCCTGGTAAGGCGAACGTGGTAGCTGATGCGCTTAGCAGGAAATCTTCTTCTCTTTCTTTAAAGAAGGCACAGTTGAGTTCTCTGGTATGCCATAGGCGAGATATGTTTGTTTCTCTGAGACAGATGAATATGCAGATGGAAGTTTCTTTGTTGTCTGGTCTTTTTGCGCAGATGCAAGTTAAGCCTATGATGAGACAGCAGATCAAGGATGCACAGCGGACAGATGATGTGGTACAGTTGATTAGATCAGAGTTCGGCAGCAACAAGCGTGATGGGTTTCATGAGTCCGAGGATGGACTAGTTTGCTATCGTGATAGGATGGTGGTTCCAGAGGTTGATGATCTGAGGAAGATGGTGCTTGAGGAAGCACTTACATCGATGTATGTGATGCATCCAGGTGTCACCAAGATGTATCATAGTCTGAAGGACTTGTTTTGGTGGCCCAGTTTGAAGAGAGATGTGTTCGAGTTCGTGGCGAGATGTGCGGTGTGTCAGCAAGTGAAGGCTGAACATCAGAAGCTGGCAGGTACGTTGCAACCTTTGCCGATGCCGCAGTGGAAATGGGATCACATAACCATGGATTTCATAGTTGGTCTACCTCGGACAACTAGGAATCATGATTCCATTTGGGTGATAGTGGACAGATTGACTAAGTCTGCCCATTTTCTACCAGTGAAGACGACGTATACAGCTGAGAAACTAGCTCGAGTATATGTGGATGAGATAGTACGTTTACATGGTGTGCCAGCAACGATATTTTCTGACAGAGGTCCTCAGTTTACGAGTCGTTTTTGGGAACAGTTGCACAGAGCTTTGGGAACGCAGTTGAGCTTCAGTACAGCTTTTCACCTGCAGACAGATGGACAGTCTGAAAGGACTATTCAGATTTTGGAGGATATTCTTCGAGCTTGTGTTTTACAGTTTCTAGGCAACTGGGATGTACATCTGAGTTTGATAGAGTTTTACTACAACAACAGTTATCAGCAGAGCATTGACATGGCTCCTTATGAGGCTTTGTATGGAAGGAAGTGCAGATCTCCTTTGTGTTGGTATGAGTCTGGTGAGTATCAGCTTTTGGGTCCTGAGTTAGTTCAACAGATGACAGATAAGATCAAGGTAATATAGCAACAGTTGAAAGTGGCACAGGACAGGAAGAAGTCTTATGCAGACAATCGCCGACGACCTTTGGAGTTCCAGGTAGGAGACAAGGTGTACCTCAAAGTCTCACTGTGGAAAGGTGTACTAAGGTTTGGACGGAAGAGTAAGTTGGCACCCAGGTATATGGGGCCTTACTCAGTCATAGCACGTGTTGGCAAGGTGTCTTATGAGTTAGAGTTGCCTCCAGAGTTGCACAGGTTGCATCCAGTGTTTCATGTCAGTATGATGAAGAAAAGTCATCCGGATTCAGGTACAGTGATACATCCAGTTGAGGTTGAGCTTGATGCAGATGTGACCTACAAGGAAGGTCCTGTGGCGATCCTTGACAGAAGGATCAAGAAGCTGAAGAGGAAGGACCTGGTTCTTGGGAAGGTTCTTTGGCAGCACCGTGGCATTGAGGAAGCCACGTGGGAGCTTGAGGAAGAGATGAGGAGGAAGTATCCCTCGCTTTTCTCTTCGGATTTTAGGGATGAAATCCCTTAAAGGGGGTTAGCTTGTAAGGACCCTGACCTGCGTTTAGGGTTTACCCTATTTGTTTTGCTTAACCTTGGTGGTTTGATGCTTGCTAATCACCTTTGGGTGGTGATTAGGGTTTTTGTTATGCTTTGTTGAGAGTTCGAGGGGCTACTTGCAAATAACCCAAGTCTAGGGTTTTGTGTGCAAGTTTTCCATCTTGTGAGATGTTTTCCCCTATTTGCTTCCTCTAGGGTTGAGAGGAAGGCTTGGGCTCGTTGTTTGAGTTTCTTGGGCCTTGAGGTGCTTTCTTTGGGCTTGCTTGAGCCTTGTGTCGGCCAAGACCAGCTTGTGTCGCCCAAGGGAGAGTGTGTGTCGACCTAGAGGTGGTGTGTTGACCTGGAATAGTGTGTGTCGCCCAGCAGAGCTGCTAGTTGTGTCGCCCATGTTTCTTGGTCCAACCTTGACCATGTTTGGTGGATACTTGGTGTATATCCTTGACAAGTGTCTCTTGGTTTGCTAGTGTGTTGGCTTGAACCCTAGGACAAGTGTCCCTTGGGTGGACGACACTTAGCATAGATCTACCCTGGTTTCTCCTCCCCTTCTTTCTATATATGTGGCTCTTTCCCTTGCCTTAGCTTCCTTTGATCTTTTGGTCTCCCCTCCACCTTGAGTGCACGACACTCCTCCCTCTCTTTCTTGTGTCGGCCGAGACACTCTCCTGGAGTTGCAGTGGTGGCCGATACCCTCTCCTGGATCAGCTTTGGTGGACGACATCCCTTGGAGCTTGAAGTGCATCTTCTTCCTTGGAGCTTGGAGCTTAAGGCGGGTTGCATAGCTTCTAACCCTAACTCCTTTACCTCTAGCTATGATCTTGTTGCATGTTAGTAGTTTAGCTTAGCTCCTTGCTTTTGTACCTTGCTTATGTACCTTTGGTGGCCGATTCCCCTCTAGGGTTTAGGGTTCTTTGTGCACCTTGCTTTCTAGGGTTTGAGTATCCTTAAAGTTGGAGGTTGAAGATGACCCTTGTTCTTGTGATGGGCGACATAGTGGTGTTGGCCGATATGGTGACCCCTGTTGGGCGATACCCTACCTTGTTTGAGTGTGTTGGACGATATCCTCCCTTGTTTTGGGTATGTAGGGAGACACCCTTGTTCTTGAGTTGAACGACATGATGTGTTCTTGAGGTTGGCCGATACCCTTGCCCATGTGTTGGGCGATAGGGTGAGCTAGGGTCATGTTGGCCGATATGATGGTAATCATGTTGGGTGACATGGTCCTTTGTTCTTGTTTTGGGCGAGACCCTCTCTTGACTTGGTGTCGGGCGAGATGAGTACCTTATGATGGGCGATATGGTTGGATGACACCCTCTTCTTTGTGGTGAATGACGGAACTAAGTCTCTTGATGGTTTGTTGGTGTTGACCGATAGGGCTATGCTTGGTGTTGGCTGATAGCCCTAATGGCCGATAGCCATGTTGGGCGACAGCCTTGGGTGGTGATGGCCGATAGGGTTGGTGTGTGTGTCGGCCAATAGGCCTGGATAGGTTTTAGTGAGGGATAGGTGATCCTATAATGATGGCCTCATGAGTCATGGAAGTGAATGTTTATGCTTAATGATGGTGGTGTCTTGTTAGTGATAACAACAATGAATATGATGCCTTGCAAACAATAATAATGCCAATGATAATGTTGTTGATAGCAATGATATTTATAATCGTATGATGATGGTAATTCTTTGCTAGTAATGAAAGTAATAATGTTGATTAATAATGGTAATAATGTTGCTAAGTGACAGTTACATTAATTGTTGGCTTAATGACATGGTGATAAAGATAATAGTGGATGATAATGTTGATATTATTAATGATGATAATGGTAGTAGTGATGATAATGAGGAAGGTAATGGTAATAAGATGCATGATGTGATCCTTATGCTTATTTGTTAATAATAAAGAATATGATAGCAATAATGTTGATCATAATAATGATGACAATAATGATAGTAATGATATAGTAATCCTTGCACTTAATTGTTGAATGAGAATGGTGATAGTTACACTAGTAGCTTGCATAATGATAATAATGATAATAATGATGATAGTGGATGGTGACATAATGGTAGTGGTAACAATAGTACTTGTTCGGTATGTTTGGACACCTTGATTACTTTTATAATCTTGAGATAAGAGTAAGCATGTATATGGCTTGTTAATGATGTACTTTATACACTTGATCAGCAAATCCTGTAAGAATGATAAGTAGAGTATCTTGAATGGCATTTCATGGTAATGACATGTTCTTTGTATTGAAACTATGATTATTGTATACCTTAACCATGCAGGTGATGATTAGCCATGAAAAGTCTATGAGATACATGTGATGAGTAAACATCACTTGGTAATTACACTGGTTAATGAGATGATAAGTATAATGTGTTAAGTTCCATGATGATGATGTGAGCCTTGAGAGGCATTAACAATACATGATGAGGGATTGAGATCCCATGGTATGTGATGATCCTCGAGATGGATCTGGATGGTTGGCAAGAGGCCAAGTGGTAACATGTGATGTTGGATCCTTGTGATGGATCCAGTTGATGTGATTAAATAATAATATAATGTTGTTTACTTTCCGTTATATCTTGCATGTTATACAACTTGGTTGAATCCTGCAATCCATCTAAAAGATACTAATTAATCACAGTAAAATATATCATGTAGTTTGCACTGGCCTTAGATCCATCATCGTCAGGACTTGGTGGTGGTGAAACAGGTTCTCCTACGGGTTAACTTGGAAGCACATATTTTTGAACATGTGTAGGTTGCTCCTAGCCTGAAAATGAGGAGGTAAGAGTGTAACTTCGGTTACAGACTAAGATATGTATATAGAGCATGGTGAACAGGCCCATGGCTCAGGATATGTGATGTGTGGAGCACGAATACGTTCATGGCTCAGAGCACGGTGAACAGGCTCATGGCTCAGTTTTACTAGCGTTGAGACCTATACCAAGGCGGGCTAGAATGAGGGTAGCCTATGGAGCTGACCTTGTGGCTTAGACCACTTCAGCATGTGACTGCGGTCCTGCTTGTGTTGTACTCGTGTAATGACCATGAGGTGGGAGGTCGTGGAGTCTGGTTCTTCCATTGACCTTGTATGGCACCGGCTTGGGTTTCGTAACCGAAGGTTGTATTTGAATGGTACGATTCAAATCCTCAGGGCATAATAATAATACGTAATACAGCCGTTTAGTATTTACTGCTTAAGACAAACATGTAACATTGTTTGAGGCATTGTTTGTGTAATATCTTTGATTATATCTTGCAGGTTATGTGACAATATGTCTTATCTTGATAAGCAGGTTATGTGACATTATATCTTGTTCTGATAATCATGTTATATGGGGATACATCTTATCTTACTAATCATATTCCTTGAGATATATCTGGTTATATGCTTTTGTATAGCTGGTAAGCTTGTTGGTAAGAATAATCGGTTTTATATAGACTGCTCTTGTTATACCTGTTATTAGATATCTGCTGTTATAGTATATCCTGCTGAGGTTCTGTAGTTGCGGTGGGAAGTTATGTTTCCCGCTGGGACAATTGTTCAATTGTCTCACCCCGCTGGTTCAACCCCTTTTTAGGTGGTCGGGATAGACGTGGTCGTGCTCGTGGTGTTGCAGACGAGCAGTAGAAGGCAAGCGTTGGACATGCTACTGTTTTGGATGTTTTGTAGTAGAGTCTAGAGTCATCCCTGTACTCTTAGGTCCTTGGCAGCGTTTTGACGATGTTTCACGAAGAACGATCGATGATGTTTGTATATCCTGCTGTTGGCCGGATACGGGCCTTTATGTATATGAACAGGTGGTGAACTCATGTGATGGATGAGCAGTTTTTCTTGAGCTGTGGACACGTATTAGATCTCGTGTATGTGTATATATATGACATTTTTCTATGCAGGATGAGGACTGGAAAGTAATAGTTTCACAGTCTATCAGTTTTCCGCAATCGGTTTTAATTAACCCGTGTTTTCGATGATTTGTGGTTATGGTGATTTACACACGTTTTCGCGTAACACCTCGTTATCTGTATGATAATGGGATGTGTTGCCACAGTCATGGTGATTTTCACTCCTCTTGGAATTATTAATGGTGTGTATCTTACTCATTTGATCATAGAATCCATTAGTATCTTGTTTTTTACTTCCCTAGCATCATCCTTGGAAGTCTTTCTTGGTTCATCCTCACCACCGTTAACATCATTGATCATGAGTCTTTTTCCCTTCTATACATCATTCTCAACTTCTTCATTAAGAACTTACTTATTCTCAATGGTCTTTTACCTCTCTTCATGTCTTTTCTTCTTAGTCCTCCATTTATCAATCTTCCCTTCTTGATCATTATTCGTTCCAAAAGGTCTTTCTCTTTGACTATGGGTTTGTGGGGCCATCTGCAAGGTACATCCATTTATGACTCCTTTAATCACATAGGTAAAGTTAAGAGTAAATCAGATGATAGTATATTCATCTATATAGTTTCAAAATTTATTTCAAAATTTTGTTGATTCCCATACTACCTAAAAATAGGGAGAGTGCATATCCAGTCATATAGCAAAGGAAGAGATGAGCAGTCACCCTATTTTAAACTAATAGGTGGTCTCTATGTAATCCTGAGTGAGAATATAAGATAACTGGAAGACTCTGGAGGGTTTCAATAGAGAACCTTTAGGTTTAGTTCTGGATCAATTAAGGCCACATATAGCAGGGAACCTCAACCACTGTGAAGATGAATAAGAGGCATTATGCCAGAATCTCAAGCCTAGACACCTCAACTTTCACCATTATAGACTTTAGGGTTTGTTAGGTTTGGGGGACTTCGAGATGTTATTTACTTAATTCATATGAGAGTGTGCATGCTCTAAAACCAACTATTAGGGAGTCATTCTTATCCCAATCCCAATCTCACTACCTAAATGGTGGTATAGGGACTGAAGCGCCCGTCCCTAGGTTGATCAAATGGATCTCACATAGTGGCATATACAATAAGAAATAATAACTCATCAAAAAAGATTTGAAGAACTAACCTACCAAAATTATGATTTTACATATTTGTCCTTGTCATCAGAGTTTGTCAAGAGAGGAAGTGATTTAGTCAATTTTGCATAGTGATCCATCTTGTTTGCCTAAAATCAAGAAAATCTTGATGCAATCAATGCAATTGCATGGTTAACTATTAAAAACAAGTAATAAAGTTTTATTAAAGAAGTATACTTGGTAGGACTTATATACAAAATAATGAACAAGCAATTTTCAAAACAATATTCATTTGATAAGATTTTATTATAGGTTTCCCATTATGTTGATGTTGAGAATCTTTCTTATATATGTATGTGGCTCCATCGCCCCAACGAGATGGCAAAGGTCACCAGGATACCAACTAAATGTACAAGTTCCACCTTCCAAATGATGAGATCGCTTGTACTCAATATCAAAAATCATTATTCTTGGCAGTCATAATGGACAATATCATTATTGTTTCAAGTCTGTTGTAATCTATAGTACTAAAAATTGGAAAACTACTCAGTATGGAACGTTGTAGCTCAAATAAATTCATAGCCAAGATTTGCAAGAGGTACATACAAGTATCATTTAATACCACTAGTCTATTCAAGGAGAACTTAATATAAAAGTGTACCTTCCTAGTTGATTTTCAAAGTATAAGATCCCAACATCTTAAAAGGTCAACCCCTCGAGTCAGATCCTAGATCAACAAGATTGGATCAAGGGTTAATATCATTATGTTTTGAATATCATGTTTCATTAATCAAGATTTGGGGTTACTCATTCCTATTTAACCTTGGGGTTAGGTCATTCACTTATGATCAACAATTTCAAGATATCTAACATTTATTCAAGTGTCAAGTACATTTTCAAGTGTGAATGACTTACCTGGGTATTTTAGGAACATATAAGCTAATCCTAATTATCATGATCAATATTCAAATCATTATCAAGTCTATAGATCATCATGATGTTCTAACATCATTCAATGTTAATGGATACTTGATTTGTAATAAGCCTAAAACATCATCAACGGAGAAGTCTAGTTGTCATAATTAGGGACTTCACAAGATTTAGAACAATCACAATATTAAGATACCATCATCAAGGTTAATCATTACTTCAGGGTATATGGTTCATATTCAAGAGTGTCTAAGACAACAAGGTTAGATCTATATTCTTAATTAGTTATGTCTGATTCTAGTGTCTCAACATAATACAAAAAGTCAAATATTAGGTTTTCTAGACATTAATCATGATTAATGAGCCATTAGACAAAATTATAAGCAAGAGATCAAAATTTAGGGATATCATTGAAATACGTATAGAATTAGGTCTCAAAAGTATTTTTAAAGGACTCCTTGGGTTAATCTAATCAAAATGGACCACTTATTCATAAATTTTGGAGCTAGGAGTCAAACGATACCATTTTTGCAAGATTTGATTAATAAAAGGAATATTGGGAAAAGGAGAAGAAAAACTACCAAGAAAAAGGTAGTGTGGGAAAACGTTCGCTATTGATCTATCAATTAACCCTTGACCATGGCTGAGATGTTGTGGTTGAGAAGGCACTTCCTCCTAGGTATGGTTGCGGGAGAGGAGAAGAGGAGAGGTGCGGCTTGATCCTCAGCCATTGATCCTTGGTCTCAGTCTAACACTGACTATGATCCATAGATCCAGTCCCTCATTCCTATGGCAGCGACCCACACATGCACACAGAGGAACTATAGTATAGGTTTGGCCAGATCAAAAGGGGAAAATGAGGAGGAGATTGAGAGGTACAAATTCAGGGTGCCTCTCGAGTCCGTTGGAGCACACTGAAGGTTTAGGTGGTTTTTTTATAGCGTTTCGGGGCTAGGATTAAGGTTTCAAAGGGGTCATAGAACCCTTGGTGGTGTACAAGAGAGGTGCTCTCAATGTTTCTCAAAACTAGGTCAATTAGAAAGAGGTTAAGGGTTATACGGGTGCAAAGTCATGAGGCAGACAATTTCGTTCGATTAGAATTTTAAAACATGGCTGTATTTGATTGATTGTTTCTTTTGGTCTCATTAACTCCTCACCGCAATAATCAGGAGGTAGGAGACGAACCTTTGGCCACTTGATTAGTCCTTTAATCCATGGGAGACTAATTCAAGGGTCAGGGTTCGCTTCTAAAGTGGGTCGCAGATCGCTAACCTGGTAAAGGCCAAATAAAAAGGAAAAGGGGATTTCTACCATATAACTTCAAGAAATCGTAGTAAATTGTAGCAATGTCCAAATGAGATAAAATTTGAGGACCAAAATCTAAAGTTACATGGAAAAAATTACTTCTTTGTATAAAGTGAAAAAATAACTTAATTTGTAGTGTTAGAAGGTGTATAAATTCAATATTTAGCATTATATTTTGAATTAAAATATCAATATTGATCAAGAAGACAATGAATAAGGAATTCATGTCATGAGTGAACATAGTGAGGGAAAAATAGTAAATAAACCATGCTTATGCCAAAATGCACTTTGTTACATCCATCCCTTCTTAAGAGGCACTTTGTCCCCAAAATTCAAAAACATCCTCAAAATTGGTACTATCCAATCCAAGTCGTATCCTCAAATATTTAAACGCCCTCAAATATAAAATCAAAATCATGTCCTTAACATTATATCCATATCAACAATCTCTAATAAACTTGTACTTATCAACTAAGAGGTCAAAAGATCACAATTCACTAATTGAGTTCACTTTCAAGTCATGTCTCCATCTTGAGTGACAATTGGTATCAAGAATCGATATTATATGTCACGAATTAAATTGGATCATGTAATAACAAGATCATAATTCAAGATTCAAGATTCAAGATACAAATATCATAATTTTGGGTTCTAGACATTCAAGTCTAGGGTTTCGATTCCTATCCAAACCACATGTGTGATCAACCACCGATAAATATCAATCTTACAATATTTTAAAATTTCAACATCAATTTCATCATCAAGTATATTAGAGGTGGATGAATGATCCAGACCTAGGTTATTTTTAGGAAATTAACTCTAACATTACCATCCTCAAAAATTATTACTGAGTCAACATCTTCAAGATTTTGGAGATATGAAAGTCAATAGCCATATCTTGGGTGATCTCAAGATCCAAATGGGTGATTAAAATCATGTTTTAAGATTTTGTACATCGATATTGAGAGTCAAATTTTGGACATCAATATCATAGGTTGAAACATTTTAGAGCTTAGGGTTTAGATTCCAACTTAGACCTTAGGGGAGATCATTCATCCATATTCAATATCCCAGCAACAATTGAGCAATATCTAAGCAACATTCGAATAACATTTGTGATATCAATCTCCAATTTTATTACCATGGTATCCAGATTTGATGAATGATCTAGACTTAGGTATTTCTAGGAATTTAGCCACAAGATATAGTCAACACTATATTTAAATCAGGTTTCAAGATCAAAAATCATTATTTTCATAATCTTGATCTATTGGACACTTATGTGAAGGAATCAAAATTGGGTGGAAGATATTACCTTTCCAACTCTAGATAACCAATATGATGACTAGGATCAAAAATAGAAAGTACAATTCAATTATTCGAGTATGTGTGATTCAATAAGATCCATGAATGTCTAACTGTTCTCGTTGTCACTCTTTTTATATTAGTCATTATGTACCAAATCAACTAGTAACATGGCTGAGATTATTGAATTTCAAAATAGAGATGATTAAATGGGTCCAATTCAAACTTGAATTTCCAAATCCAAGGATAGGTTCTTCATCATAGGGTAACAAGCCCAGTACAACAAGACATCTAACTTCAATTTTCAAAAATATGGTGAGTACAAGGTTCATTTCAAAAAGATAAAAAGTGTTGCATAATCAACAAATCATAATCTAGATCTAATAACAATTTCATTGGTTCTTTCATTGCAACAATTTTTGGTATGGCCTTCTAAATGATCAATAGATTTTGCGATTGAGCATCTCTTCGTTCGTAATTCCAACCTCTATTTTTGTCTCCATATTCATGACTACAGGCTTGGATGTAGGGGTAACTGCAGTCATGGTGATTTGGACTCCTACATGAATTATTGATGTTGTGTATCTTGCTCATTTGATCATAGCATCCATTAGTATCTTGTTTTATACCTCCCAAGAATCATCCTTGGCAACCTTTCTTGGTTCATCCTCATCGCCATCAACATTATTGAGCATGAGTCTTTTTCCCTTGTCTACATCATTCTCAACTTCTTCTTCAAGAACTTTCTTATTCTCAATGTTCTTTTCCCTCTCTTCATGTCTTTTCTTCTCAGTCATCCTTTCATCAATCCTCCCTTCTCGATCATTATTTGTTCCAGAGGGTCTTGCTCTTTGACACGGGTTTGTGGGGTTGTCTATAAGGTACATCTATTTATGAGTCCTTCAATCACATTTGTTGAGTTAAGAGTATATCAGATTATATGATATTCATCTATATAGTTTCAAAATTTATTTCAAAATTTTGTTGATTCCCATACTACCCAAAAATAGGGAGAGTGCATATCTAGTCATGATAGCCAAGAAATAGATGAGGAGTCACCCTACTTCAAACTAATAGGTGGTCTTTGTGTAATCCTTGGAGAGAAGATAAGATAATTGGAAGACTCTATAGGGTTTCAACGGAGAACCTTTAGGTCCAGTTCTAGATCAATTAAGGTCAAGTAGAGTGGGGAACCTCATCCACTGTGAAGACAAATAGGAGGAATTATGCTAGAACCTCGACCCTAGACACCTCAATTTTCACCATTATGGACTTTAGAATTTCATGGGTTCAGGGGACTTTGAGATGTTATTTACTTAATACATATGAGATTGTGTATGCTCTGATACCAACTATCACAGAATCGTTGTTACCCCAATCCCAATCCCACTGCCTAAACAGTGGTAGAGGGATTGAAGCACTTGTCCCTTGGTTGCTCAAATGGATCTCACACACTGGCATATACAATAAGAAATAATAACTCATAAAACAAAAGATTTAAAGAACTAACCAAACCAGATTATGATTTTATAGAGTTGTCCATGTCATTTCAATTTATCAAGAGTGGAAGCAATTTAGTCAATTTTTCACATTGATCCATCTCATTTGCCTAAAATCAAGATAATTCTGATAGAATTAATGCAATTTCTTGGTACGCTATTAAATACAAGTAAAATAGTTTATATAAAAGTAGTACACTTTCCAGGACTTATATTTACCATAATCAACAAGCAATTTTCAAAACTACATTCATTTGACAAGATTTTATTACAAGTTTCCCGTTATGATGATATCGAGAAGCATGCTTATAAATGTATGTGGCTCCATCACCCCAACAAGATGGGGGAGGTCACCGAGATCCATCTCTCCAAATGAGGGAGGAGGCCAATGACATGTACACATTCCATCCTCTAAATGAGGAGGTAGCTTGTACTCAATATAGACAACCATTATTACTGGAAGTCATAATGAGAAATATCATTAATGTTTCAGGTGTGTTGCAAACTACAATATAGAAAATTAGAAGACTACTTAGTAGGGATCATTGTAGCTCAAACAAATACATTGCCAATATTTTCAATAGGTACATACAAGTATCATTTGATACCACTAGTCTATTCAAGGAGGAATTAATATAAAAGTGTACCTTCCTAGTTAATTTTTAGAGTACAAGATCCCAAGAAATAAAAGGTCAACCCCTAGAGTTTAATCCTAGATCAAAAAGATTTGGATCAAGAGTTAAGATCATGATGTTTTGAATATCTTGTTTTGCTATTCAAGATTTGGGGTTACTCATTCCTATTTAACTTTAGGATTAGGTCATTCACTTATGATCTACAATTTCAAGATGTTTAACATTTATTCAAGTGTCAAGTATATTTTTGAGTTTGAATGTCCTACCTAGGTATTTTAGGAACATATAAAAAAACATATTTATCATGATCAATATTCAAGTCATTATCAAGTCTATTGATCATCATCATGTTCTACCATCATTCAATATAAATGGATACATGATTTGTAATTATCCTAAAACATCATCTTAGGAGAAGTCCAATGGTCATAATAAGGGATTTCACAAGGTTTAGAACAATTACAATATGAAGATACCATCATCAAGATTAATCATTACTTCATGGTACATGATATATATTCAAGAGTGGATAAGTCAAAAATGTTAGATCTAGATTCTTAATTAGTCAATTCTAATTTTAGTGTATCAAGATAATCAACAAAGTAAAATATTAGGGTTTTAGAAATTAATCATGATTAATGAGCCATTAGACAAAAATATAAGGAAGGATCAAAATTTTGGGATATCAGTGAAATTTATATAGAATCAGGTCTCAAACATATTTTTATACAATTCTTTGGGTTTTTTCTGATCATAATGGACTACTTTTTATAACTTTTGGAGCTAGGAATCAAAAGATACCATTTTTGTAAGATTTTATTAAAAAAAGGAATATTGGGCGGAGGAGAAGAAAAACTACCAAGAAAAAGGTAGTGAGGAAAAACATTGGTCGTTTATTAGTCATTCAACCCTTGAGCGTGTTTGAGATCTTGTGGCTGAGAAGGGTCTGCCTCGTAGGAATGTGTGAGGGAAAGGAGAATAGGAGGAAGGGTGCGTCTTGATCCTCAGTTGTTGATCCTTGGTCTCACTCAAATGTCGACTCTAATCCAATGATCACAATCCCTCATCCCTACAACAATGACATGTGTACGCACGCAATAGAGCTGTGCGGGAAGGTTGGCTGGAGAAAATTGGAAAAATCAGGAGGAGATCGAGATTGAGAAAGGTAGGGTGTCACTCGAGTTGGTTGGAGCACACCGAAGCTATAAAAGGTGTTTATAGAGTGTTTGGGGGCTATGATTTGGGTTTCTAAGGGATCACAATACCCATGGAAATGGCCAAGAGAGGTTCTCTTGAGAGTTCTTGAAACTAGGTCAATTAGAAGTAGATAAAGGGTAAGATGGGTGTGAAACTGTGAGGCAGAAAATTTCATTCGATTAGAATTTTAAAAATGTTTATATCTGATTGATTGTTTCTTTTGGTCTCATTAATGCCTCCCTGCAATCAGTGGGAGGTAGGAAACAACCCCCTGGCTGCTCAATCAAACCTCCAATCTGTGGGAGCCTAAATTGAGGGCTAGGGTTTACTCCTAAAGTGGGTTGCAGATCGTTGACCTGTAGAGGTCAAATAAAATGGAAAAAAGGGATTTTAACATATAACTTCAAGAAGTCGTAGTAAACTATAGGAATGTCTAAATGAGATGAAATTTGGAACATAAGTTTAAAAAAATGTGTAGAACATTAGAATAAGTTCGATAACCAAAATATAAAGTTACATGGCCAAAAGTACTTCTTTGGATAAAGTGGTCAAATAATTTAATTTGTAGTGTCATAAGGTGTATAAATTACATATTGATCATTATATTTTGAATTTGAGTATCAATATTGATCAAGTATCCAAGGAATAAGGAATGAGGTCATGAGTGAACATAATGAGTGCAAGTGAGTAAATAAACCATACTTATGACAAAATGCACTTTGTCATACTTCATCATCGAACAAAGGTCGATGAATTCAAAAAGTTGTTCTCGGAAGTCATCTCTGATTCATCCTGTAAAAGAGGAGTTTTGCAACAGACTAACCCATTGGATTTTGATCTTGATAAAGTCACCTGGGGTTTGACCGGCTGAGTCAAATCAATGCCTTTGTGATGGAGAAATCTTAATATTATTTCACATGCTCTGCTGCTTGGGTGGCTTCTATGTTGGTCTTGAACTAAACTTCCTCATGTTCTTTATCTTCCATAGTGACTAATTCTCACTGGTCTGCAATTACTGCATCAATGTGCACCTAGATTGTTGCATCTACAGCCTCCGCGTATGCCATGGATCTCTCCTTGTGAAGTTTTATGAAGGTTCTCTCGATTTCAGGTTCAAAGGTAAATCCAGAGTCAAGACTCCTAGATCTTCACATAAGCTAGAGGTGCCTGAAAAGAGAAAGAATGATTGTGAAAGATGTGCTTGGTTCTAGAGGATTTTCAATATTATCAAGAAAAATAAATGAAAAGAAAAACCATGATTACACTTGTACTTATGAAAATATTTAACTATTGTTCTCCCCGAAAATAGTGCCAATTTTTTATGGGTCTAAAAATGTGGCACCAAGAAAAATCTCCTAGGTTTACCAAAAGCAGTGCACTAATTCCCCACTCCACATGAGCGGAAGCCATATTGCAGTATAGTTAAGGTTCGAACCCAAAGGACAACTTTTTAAAGTAGATAATTATGATTCAAAAGTAAAAGGAGTAATATTTATAATCAAATAGTTGAAAGATTGATTAAACTAAGTTGTTACTAAAATCAATAGAGATTAAAGAGGTAAATATCTGGTAATAATGAGCACCAGGGCATGGGGTTTCTCTACCTAGGCTTGCGTAATTGTCCTAACAAGATCTAACTCTCAAAAAATCATTGCTAAATTTAGGCTTAGTTGTTGCATCCTCACAGGATATAGTTCGACGCCTAGTACAAACTCCCTTAGAATCGACCATCCTTGGCATCAAGTTCCTTACCAATGCTACTGAACTCCTTTACTTACAATCAACCATCCTTGACAAGTAGCAGATCAAATTCCAAACACCTTACTATCCATTATTGATAATTTATGGGATAATAAGATCATTATGTTGTACTAATAATGCTCACAGCAACCTACATATCCATTATTATAACTAATACGCAAAACAAGTCATCAATTTGCAAAGCAAGGCATCGAGCATAATGATACTTAATTTAGCAACTATATTATTGAGTTTTGATACAACCTAAGATAAAATATGGGAGATCATAGCTATTTCTCATGCCCCAGCACAAGGCATCTACTCACTCATAGTGAGGGACAACAACAAAGATATAGTAAGAACAATGGAGAAGGTCATGATGCCTGGTATAAGAGGACCAATCTCTTCATTGTGGTTGTAGCCCCTCACTCCCTGGTAGGATTTGTGATGCACAATGTGGCTTCTAATCACCTATAAAAGACACCCTTTAATGGGAGATGAGGGTTCCCAAACCCCTTTCACCATCTCACAATCACAGAGAGCATGCATAATGGTCTCGTCACCTCTCAAGCAGTGTTGGCACACACTTTCAGTAATCATATGTCTTGCTTTCCTCCTTTCATTAGTAAGTAAGGCTTCATGTTGGACTAATCAGGCAAAGGTTTGGATCCTTATAGAAACATCTAGCTTCAAAATGCCTTCCCAATCCCCCTAGAAAATAACTTCCTTCTCCCTTCTAAGAATGTTGTGCACCAATATAGACGAGAAGCCTCCATCAGTGGTATGTATCCATGCCCAATGATCTACAAATTCACTTCCCATAGGTATTTCCTTCCTTTGTATGCAAGTGACAATGTCCTCCTCAAACTAGTGGTTCAGAACCTCTTCATCCCATCTATCTTTATCGAGAACCAGACAATCAACATGAAGGTCCTCCAATTTGACCGGCACCGATCTCTTAGCATGAGTCTTCAGAATTACTCCTGGTTCTACCCACATATCATTCCAAACATTCACAAAAGCTCCGCCCATTGTTATACTCATACAGTTATCATGTATGAATTGTTTCCCCTCTATTTTCACCTGACCAAGCTGTGAGATTGAAATACTTTTACTTGGGTGTGCTATTTCGAATTGATGCTTCCGTTCTTTACACCAGACAAATTCTCTTCTCATCGTCATGCCCCATGATTCCCTAGTAATTAAGGTTATATTATGATCTCTCATGGACTTAACTCCCAGGTCTCCATTCTTCTTAGAGCTAATCACCTAAGGAAACTAATGAAATTGGTATAGCTTTGTAGCTTCCCCCCTAGATGAATCGTCTCATTGTTCCATCAATTCTTTCACATAGACTAAGAGGCAGGATAGTTGTTTGCATCACATATGTTGGGGTAGTGGTTAGGGTGGACTTAGCCAAACAAATCCTCCCTTCTAACAATAAGCACTTGGCCTCCCATGTATTCACTCTTCCTTTCAACTTGTTTATCACATATTTGTAAGTGTTTTTCATCACCCTTGAGTGAATAATTAGAACTCCAAAGTACCTACCAAGGTCCTACATAACTTAGAAACCACTAACTTCTTATATATGTCTCCGAATGGATTTTGGGACACTCTTACAGAAGAAAATTTGTTATTTAGCCACTTAGATCACTTGCGCAGAGGCTTTCTCAAATTCACTAAAGCATTAAAGGATAGTCTGCATCTGGTTCTTGCTTTCTTATGCGAAAAGGATCAAATCATCGGCAAAACAAATGTGAGCCACAACAATCCCTGATCTTTCCATGTTGACCAGTTTCTAGTGCCGATTCGTGACACTATCTTGGATCATTAGGGAAAGCCTCTCTAAGAATAAAACAAATAAGTAGGGTGACATTGGGTCACCTTGCCGCAAACCTCGACTAGCCTTGAATGGTCTTTATTGATTCCCATTATAGACACTAGTTAAATGGCCACCTATGATAGAGTTCATTATGAATTTCCGAATGTTTGTAGAGATTCCCAAGTGCACAAGGGTGTTTTCAATGAATTTCCAGGGCATCTGGTCATAAGTCTTAGTTAAGTCGATCTTCAAATCCATGATCTTCACTCCCTTTTTGTCTTTCATGCCATGTATGATTTCCTACACTAACGAAATATTGCCAGTAATTTTTCTCCTAGGGATGAAGATACTTTGTTCGTGAGAGATCCAACGAGGAATGAATTTCTTCAATCTCTCTACTATAATCTTCGATGCTACTTTCAACATTAAGTTATTCAGTGATATTGGTCTCAGTTGCTCACACTTTTATGGATTTGAAGTCTTTGGCATAAGAATGATGGTAGCATCACATGCTTCCTCCCTTATAGGGTAACCTGCAATCATGTCTTGTATTGTCCTAGTAACTGAATTCCCCACAGCACTCCAGTTGCATTGCAAGAATTCTTTAGTCATTCCATCAGATCCTGCTTCTTTGAAAGGCTTCATGCTCTTGAGAATTTTTCACACCTCCTTTGTCATGGGTACTGCCACCAGTTCTTCCTTCTCTAGTGATTGTAGCTCACTAAATCTGCTAAGGATAGCATCACACTGATTGTATCGCAGTTGTATTGGTTCTGTAAGGACCCCTTCAAAGTAACTCACCACCACATTCATAACTTTAGTCTCGTCTGTCACCCACCTCCTGTCTAAGTTCTTGAGAGAGGTGATGGTATTCTATCTACGGAGCTGGTTCACCCAAGCTTAATAAAACTTTGAGTTGTTGTCTCCATTTTGTAGCCAGATAATATGAGCTCATTTCTTCCAGTCATCCTCTTCCTTTTTTATTTATTAAGTGATCATATCATTTGCTAATGATACTTAAATCTTTAATTTTGTCCAAATTTCTTCTTTCTTGTATTTTGAAATTTCTTATTTTTTGTATTTTGAAAATTTATTTAGTGATCATGTCTTTTGCTAATGATACTCAAATATTTAATTTTGTCCAAATCACTTGATGTATATTAAAACTCCAAATTATGGATAATAATAATTGTTTTAATCATTTGAAAAACTATCCAAATTTACCTAAGTTGTAAATTATTTAGGTGATATCAAAAGCGATATGGATACATATACATATAAAATGTTGATATTGTAGTTGAATAGGAGGAGAAATTACAGTTAGGGTCATAGTTCGATATAGTGATCCTTCCATGGTCTTTGGTAAATATACTAGAATCACATTTGAATATTGATCCATTTATACACATTAGCATTCCCATGACCTTTGATCTAAATCTGTAACCCAAACTACCAAGATCTACTCTTAATATCAACATGACTTAAAATTTTGCTTATTCTCCTATTAGACATACTTGTAGTATTGTTGATAATGATTATATATAGTCTTGTTCAATTTTCATAGAAATTTATTTTTGAGATCTATTTTTCCCTACTATGGAAGATTTTATTTCTATATGAATACTTTGAAAAAACCCAAACATAAATGAAATGTTCATTATAGATACATGTTGTAGAAAGTGACACTCCCTCTGGGTAAGGTTGGTATGGAGCTTACGATAAAAGGAATACATCCATGGAGTGAGATTGATGCTACAAAATGTGACCCTCCCTTAAAGTGGGTTTAATGTGGATGTTATCATAGAAAAGTTCTTTTTTATTTGTGAGGTTGAAGGAGAAATTACGACAAGAAGTGATCCACCCTCTCATCAGGGTTCATGTAGAAATTACATTGATAAATGTATAATGGAAATATTACATAAAATATGTATCGATACATTAAAAATGCCTTTGAAATAGCAAATTGTTGTTGTGCTTATAAGTAAATCTAAGAAATTTATCTTTATTTAACTACAAAGTGGTTGACGTAATAGTTTTACATAATTCATATTTTGATAATAACTTAACCATTTTATTCATGTGTCTCTAACATGTCTATATGAGATTGATTTCAAGCATGAGGTACATGAAAAGGATCAAATCAATTCAAGCCCTATCTTTATCAACTTCATGTCAAAAGAAATGCAAATACACTTTTGTATAAAATTCCTTAACTCACTTAGGACAAATTTTTTAATCATTTGTATTGATGTTATGACTTGTAACTCAACTGAAAAAATTAGGATCATTTAATTTGAACATTTGATCACTATAATGATATTTTCCAAAATACATCATAGGTTGTTTGATCAACCAAGTTTTCCACCCAGAATCTCGACTGACACCTAGGACAGGTCTTGGAAATCTTCAAGTTCAATTGAGTTTACCTGAGCTTAAACTCAACCAACACCTTGCATTGGAAAACTGATTTTAAGGCATCGGTCGAGTTTCATCCACGATAAACTCGACCAACAACTCAAAATTAGCTTGTCGCATAGTTCTATAGGTTGAGTTACCTTTATGGAAACTCGACCGACTGCATTGTATGAAATATGAAGAAAAAGTGATTCTAGTCGTTGGAGTGTTGCAAGCATCAAAAATTGATCTGTTGCAACACCCCAAATGACTAGAAATCTTTCCTAAGTGATTATACTAGTTAGTGGACATCCCTTACTATAAATAGGACCCCTTGGTCTTCATCCCAAGTTTTCTCCTTCATTCTATTCAAGCTCCTAGCTGTAGTTGAGTGCATTTTTTCCACTAAATCCCCTTTCTGTCTCTTGCTTAAAAATCAAAACATACATATAAGTGAGATAGGTTGTCTATGAGAGAGATGCTCCATTGTAATCTTGTGAATCTCTTGATATTCTCTTTCCCTACCCTTTTCTTCAATCTATGTTGGTGAAAACTTCTCCAAGTTGAACAAGAAGGTGAAGGTTGGAGATCCTTGAGAAAAGTGGGTAATTCCTTCAACGTAGACGACTTGTTGCAAGAAGGGGAGATCCTTAGTGAAGGTGTCTAGCTCCTTGAAAAAGTGGGTAAGCCCTTATGGAGGTTGAAGACTCTTGCTCGAGGGATAGGTAAGACCTTGTATGGTTTATTGGCTCCTTTTGATCATTAAAAGGGAAGCCTATGTATCCTTGACCTGCAAAAGGAGGGCCTTATTGTATGTCTTACAATGGAATATAAGTATGAAATGGTTGCAAAATCCTAGGGCTTGACCTTTTTAGGTAGTGGAATGACTTTCTCCTAGTTTGGAGATTGAAACAACTCTACATATTGTGTTCTTTTTCTTTTTCAATCTCTCTCATCCTTGCTATATATGTTTAGTAGCACATCAAATTACATATTTGCAATCCTACTTCTTGAAGTAATTTGAAGGTCTAATTGATTTTGTTTAAATATTTTTAGCTCTATTCACCCCTCTTATACAGCCCTTTGATCCAACAAGTGGAATCAAGTCCACAGTCTTTCCTGATAAGATCTCCCATGAGACGAGAACAAGGGCAACAACCTCTTAGGCCAAAAAGGACACTACAAGAATGATTGCCACCTTGGTAAAGAAGTCATACCACAAGATCATATCCAAGAACAAGGAGAACTATAAGAAGGATGGTAAGTATAAGACAAAGGACAAGAAAGAAAGAAGAAGCAAAGATGCAGCCCCTATCACATGGGAGGAGTCTTCTTCTAGTGACTCCAACTCCAATGAAGGGGAATGCCACATTGCTCTCATGGCCTCAACTAGTGATGACATATTTGTGGTAAGTGAGGTATGTTTAAATGAACTATCTAACGAAGCCTTCATTTATATGATTAATGATTCACTCTCTTGTTATTCTAAATGCAAATCCAAGAAGAAGAGGTTAGGGAAAATTATTATGACTTGTATGCTAAAATAGATACTCTTGAGCAAAATGAAAAGGTTCATCTTGATATTATTGATTATTTGCAAGGGTAGTTTCTTGATATTTAGATACAATAAAATGGAGTTGAAGTAGAGAATGGTATTTACCTTAGGAACATCAATAGTCTTAAGGATGAAAATCAAACTTTCCTTGACGATCTTGTGTTAATTATAACAAAAAATGATGATCTTAGACCTGATTGTGATGCTATTAAAGATGAAAATAAGATATATCTTGATGAGCTTATCATAACTGAAAATTCTAGATTGTTTTCTTAAATAAATGATATTTCTTCTAGACCCTTTATTGCCTAGTAATGAAGTAGCTAGTGTTACTATTAAGAGAGATTCTTATCATACCAAAACCCTCTGTTTAGAGGTTGGCCTACTTCATTCTCAAGATGATTTAGCTAGTCTTTCTTCTACTATCATTACTCTTAGTGATGATAATCACAACCTTGTAACTTCCTTGCAAAAGGTTCCTCAAAGGGAAAAAGTCCCTCAATGAAGTTATAGATCACTCTACCAGACATAGTGGTAAAAGTGGTTTGGGATACTAGGGAGCCCCAAAGAGCAAGTGTAGGGGTAAGAAAAAGAGAAAGGGACCTCCTATCTTCTATGGAGAGTCATTAAAATCTAAGAACCCTATAGATTATGCACATTGCAAGAGTGATGATAATTATTCTACTTATTGTCCTTACATGGAAAAGGGGACCAAACCAAAGATGAAATAGGTCCCCAAGCTAACTTTGGATCCTAAGGTTTGAGTTGGGACTGATATCTTCCTTTGTTGTAGGTAAAAGTAAAATGGATTGTTGACAGTGGTTGCTCCAAGCATATGACAGGTGATCCATTTCAACAACTTCACAAAGAAGAGTGAAGGATTGGTGATTTTTGGTGAAAACAAAAAAGGTAACGTGATAGGTGAGGGTGATGTAGGTGTTTCACTATGCATCAAGAATGTTCTTCTTATGGATGGCATACATCACAATTTAATTAGTTTAGCCAATTATATTATAATGGTTGTCTTGTTTTATTGACCTTAGTTGAATGCATGCTTCTAGATCATATCTCCTACAATGTTTTGGAGCGGGTAAAATATTACTATAACCAAAAAAGGCATATAGAGGCAAGCCTCGTATACTGTACAGTTGGGTTATACAAAATCCCACCGACTGAGGATCATTGTGCTAATCCCTCTCACCATCTTAGGCTTGGCCTTAACCACCCTTCCTAGATGTGCAACATATCTATCAAAAAGGGCATATCTATCAGTTTCTCCATTACCATGGCATCTTTTATTGCGCTCGTCCCAGATGAGGAAGAACAAGCCAGTGATGTAGATACCCACAAAGGGTTGGAGGTGATCCATATCTTTGGTTTGGTCTAGCGCTACAGATATCCCATCCTCTAACGAGTCGGGAGAAGTACCCCCCCAACCCATCTTCAGCCACATTCTATTCCACATATACTTGGTGTATCCACATTCAAAGAATATGTGCTTGTGTGTTTCATCATTTAGATTACAAAGAGCACATCTCGGTTCAGCACTGAGCCCCCATTTAATCAGCCGATCTTTCGTGGGTAGCTTCTCCAAGATAGCTCTGAAAGAGCAGCAACTCCATTTGGGGACATGTCCCCTCCCCCACAAGATGGGATACCAGGGAACCTGCGATGTATGGGAGTGGGGGAGCATCCAAGGAATGATCCTCTCATCCCATAGAGCCCAACAACCATCTGAGAGCCTATAGTTAGCAGCAACTAGCGGCCAAGTCTTCCACATATCGCGCCAGGTTTTAGACGGTTTAGATCCGAGAACACCCAAATCATCCCCATACCTGTTGTGCATCCACTTGCTCCAGCTGGTTTCCATTCTCAAGAATCTATCGATCCTCTTCACAGTAGCCACAAACGCCATCCCTCCAGGGTCAGGGATATTGAGACCACCCTCCTCAAATCTCCTAGCCACAGTAGCCCACCGCACAGCATGGAACTTACCTCCCTAAATAAATGAAGCCATAATGCTACAGAACTTATCCAGGATGTAAGGAGGGAGTTCATACTGCATACACCAAAACCTGATAGTGCCAGCCAAAACAGATCTACACAGGACCAACCTGCCTGCCATGGACACACGGATGCCCGTCCAACTGTTGATCTTATCTCTCAGCCTGTCAACACAACCATTGAAGTGCCTGCCTTTAGGTTTGCCGCCACAAAGGGGAATACCCTAATACCTCGTTGGAAGCTGCCCTTCCTCAAGGCCAATTGCCTATTTGAGCTGACCATGCCGGGGGTCACACGATCGGGAGAAGAACACATGAGACTTGATTTGAGTCATGTATAACCCAGACAGGTCACCAAACTAATCCATGAGCCTAAGAAAGAACCTAAGGTTTCTCACATTCCCAGCCAGGAAGAAGAGGACATCATCGGCATAAATCAAGTGAGGATTGACCTTGCAGCCACCCTACGTAAAGCTAACCAGCTTCTTCAGGTTTTGAGCGTCATCCACCAGATAGGATAGGCCTTCCATAGCAATGGAGAACAACAGCGGGGAGAGGGGGTCACCTTGCCTCAGCCCGTTGGATGTCGTAAACATACCAAATGGGATGCCATTCACCAGAACCGAGAAAGAAGTAGTCATCACACACTCTTTAATGAGATTTATCCATCTACCAGAGAACCCCATTGATTCCATGATCCTCCAAAGCGCATCCCATATGAGATTATCATATGCCTTCGCTAAGTCGAACTTAACGCAGACTTTCCTTGATCTATTCTTTACACCAAAGTAGAGCATATACTCCGATGCCAGGAGGGCACAATCAGCAATACTGCTTCCCTTAATGAACGCCGCCTGAGCCGGGGAAATCACAAGAGGAATAATCTTTTTCAGCCTTCCAGCCAATAATTGGGAGATAATCTTATACATAACCGAACAACGGGCTATAGGTCTGGTGTCCCCCATAGATTCCACTACAGATTTCTTCAGTACAAGCCCGAGGAAAGTATGATTAGTGCTTCTAAGCATCTTCCCACCAACCAGGAACCATCAGACAGCACGACATATGTCATCTTTAATGACCGGCCACATAGCTTGGAAGAACCGAGCATTGAAACCATCCGGTCTGGGGGCCTTGGAAGCCCCAATCCCAAAGACAACTTCCTTAATTTCATCATCCGAAGTAGGGCCTACCAGTTGATCATTCATGGCATCATTGATGTGAGCGTTGGGTAGGATAACATTGTCGCTGCGAGTATCACCCGTCCTGTTATACAGTCCGTTGAAAAAATTAACAACTTCATTCCCCACCTCGTCCGGCGAGTTGGCAGTAGAACCGTCCTCCCTAAGCAAGGAGTGGATCGCGTCTCTCATAGCATTTCTCTTGACAGCAGCATGATAAAATTTAGAGTTTTGATCACCATTAGTGATCCAATTCAGCCTACTCCGTTGCCAGTAGCACATTTCCTCTGCTCTTTCCAGTAAACTCAGCCTCTTAGCTTTGCTATTTTCCTCCTCAATAGCTTCAGCAAGCATGGGATTAGACCTCATGAATTCTGCAGCCTTCCCATAATCATCTCTATCCTGTCGCACTAGAGTTTTAAGATCAGATAGGCCTCTAACCCAGGTCTTAAGAGCCCCTTTAACCCTTTTCAGCTTCTCCGAGACGACAAATAGGAGATTACCATCCACCCTTACACTCCACTCCTTTCTAATAGTCTGTTCATAGCTAGGCCACTCAAGCCAGCCATTGAAGAATCTGAACAGTTTACCCTTCTGGTTCATACGAGTTAACGGTACCACCATCCAAGCATGGTCGATGTTCGTATGTGCTCCCAGTTTCACAGTGGACTGTGGAAATATATCTAGCCATGCTTCATTAACCACAGCCCTGTCCAACTGGCTAGAAATACGTCTCTTCACTTCTCTTTTATTTTGCCACGTGATCACTCCCCCGTCATGTTAAGCTCCATCAGGTTGGCAGCATCAATGGCATCATTGAACCGAGCCAAGCATGAGTACGGGACCGGTAGCCCCCCAACCTTCTCATGAGCCTTCCTTATGTGGTTGAAGTCCCCTATAAACAGTTGGGGAAGATCACGTTGATTAGAAGTAGCCATGACTTCCCATAACCTCCTTCTGCACAACTCCGAGTTATGCCCATAGACCGCTGAGATGACCAAGTGCAGGGCCCCCTGATTGATACAGCTAGCAGTCACCATTTGGTCCATAGCAAAGATGATTTGGACATCCCAAACTAGCGGATTCCAACCTAGCGCAATCCATACTCCTTCCACCTGCTCTAGATTGGAGGCATGTCCCCACCCGGCAGGGAAGAGGCCAGACACCCTATCTTCATTCACTCGTCTTATTCTTGTTTCAAGACCCACCACTAAGGAAGCTTGAGACTGGAGAATAATTTCTTTGAAGACTCGCTGCTTTCCTGGCAGTGCCGCCCCTCACAGATTCCATGCGAGGATGCACATCTATCCACCTCGACGTCTGCCCCCCTCCCAGGGGTGCCTCCTCCTCTACGTTTCTTCCTCGGAGAGACCAGTGTAAAGGGTGGTTCATTCCTCAGCTCCTCATTCTCCAACCCTTCCAGCGGGGAGAAAGAATTACTGGCAGTTTCAGCTCCACTTGATTCAGCAGCACAGCCATCATTGCCTACTGGGCATTCCTTTGTCCCTTCAGTGTTTGGACCCTCAACCTCCCTCGGCACTTGGGCAGGAGTTTCAACAAACACCTCTTGGGCGCTAGAGCCTGTCTCCTTCTCAATCGTCAAACCTTCATTATCCATAGTAGTGACAACAGCCATATGCACATCCATGTCCGGCATCACCTCTTCCGAAGCCTGTGCCACAGCACCATGGGGTCGGCTGTGGCTCCCTCTTCTCCTCCTCTGTCTCCTCCTATGAGACTTGCTACCTTCCTCCCTGCCCCTCAGGATAGGAGGCTCAGGGTGAGCCACCCGATCTCCAGGGTAAAGCCCGGTCACATGACCAAAAACCTTGCATCGTTCGCAATGATCAGAAAGGGCATCATACATAACTCGAATCTCCAGTGCCTGGCCATCTGGCAACTCCACCATATTCACCGGAGGTGGTTTCTTATCGGCATTGATCTCTACGCAGATGTGGGCCACACCGGCAAGTTTGCCTCTTCTACAATGTTATATATAAGGAAACTAGAAAAGGAAACCTTTATGTTAATGCTCTTGATTAACTTAATCCTATTCTTAGTAGATTCCTTGGTGTTGATAAGAGTGTATACTTTTGTGGCACCATAGGATTGGTGATGTAAATATACATAAACTGAAGAAGTTGAGCAAAAAAGAATTGGTGAAGGGACATCCTAAATTGGACTTTGAGAAGGATGAAGAATGCCAACCTTATACACAAGGAAAGAAAAACCAAATCCTCCTTTATATCCAAAGTATTCCTTAGTACCAACATATCTCTTGAACTTCTTCACATTGACCTATTTGGACATATGAAAACTTAATCGCTTTGTGTAGAAAGTATTTCCTTGTGATTGTCGATGATTTCTCTTGCTATACTTGGATCTTGTTCTTAGTTTCAAAAGTTGATACTCTCGATGTTTTCTCTACTTTTTGGAAACAATTTCAAAATGAAACTTCTTGTCAGATTGTCTCTATCTACATTGACCATGGGAGGGAACTTGACAATGATATGTTTGAAAGGTTTTTTGAGGAATCCAGTTACATGCACAACTTGTCTTCCCCTTGTACCCCTCAAGAAAATGGGGTTGTAGAGGAAAGAATAGGTTGCTACTATAAATGGCTAGGACCATGCATCTTGAGTATGATACTCCAAAGAAGTTTTGGACCAAATTTGTTAGCACCTCATGTTTTATGTAAAATTTGGTTTTAAGTCATCCATATTTTAAAAACAACCTATGATTTATGGCATGGTAGAAAGTTGTCTATTGATTTCTTTCATGTTTTTAGTTGTCCTTGTTTTCTTTTAAACACCAAGTATTATCTTAGAAACTTTCATGTGAAATCATACAAGGCTTTCTTTCTTGGTTATAGCACTACTAGAAAAGCTTACAGAGTGTTTAAATTAAATTTTTTAAAGTATAAAAATATATCGATATTAAATTTGATGAAACTAACCCGTCTATTTCCAAGAATATTGTAAATGATTATGTTGTAAATAAGGTGATTCCTCACTTGAAAGAGCTCAACATCATTGAGAAAGGAAAAGAGGTGATAGTAGATGAAGAAGAGAGAGAAGAACAAAAGAAGGATCCAACTCCGTGCTTAAAAAAGCATCATCCTAAAGTGCTTATCATAGGCAATCCTTTTGAAAGGGTGAAGATGTAGGCTGCATTCAACAAAGAACAAGATGAGAATGCCTTCATCTCACAACTTGAGCCAAAAAACGTCAAAGAAGATCTCAAGGATGATGAATGGATCCTGACTATGCAAAAGGAGTTAGAGCAGTTTGAAAAGAACAAAGTGTGGACCTTAGTGCCAAGACCAAATCATAGGAAGATCATTGGTATCAACTGGGTCTACCAGAACAAGATAGATGAAAGTGAAAAAGTGGTAAGGAACAAAGTAAGGTTAGAGTCTCAAGGATAAAATCAACCAGAAGGTATTGATTTTGATGAAATTTATGCTCCTATTGCTAGACTTGAATCTATAAGAATATTACTTGCATTTGCAAGCTATTCAAATTTCTTGCTTTACCAAATAGATGTTAACATTGCATTTTTTAATTGTATAATAGAGGAGGAAGTCCATGTAGCTCAACCTCTCAGCTTTGAACATGATAAGTTGTCTAACCATGTTTATTTGTTACAAAAAGCTCTCTATGGACTCAAACAATCCCTAAGAGCTTGGTACAAGAAATTAAGAACTTTTTTCTAGACAATGGATATATCATGGGTAAAGTTTATTCTTCCCCCTTTCTTAAACACACTTCTAGCAATTTTTTTATCATTCAAATATATGTTGATGATATCATTTTTGGAGGAACTGGTCTTGATCATTGCAAGGAATTAAATTCTTTTACGCAGAGCGAGTTTGAGATGAGTATGATGGGAGATTTTACATTCTTCCTTGGATTTCAAATCAAAAAACAAAGAAACGAAACTTCATCAACCAAGGCAAGTATATAAGTAAATTGTTGAAGTGACGGGGAACACCAAGTCGATGGACACCCCCATGTCAAACACCACCAAAATTAATATAGATTAGGAAGGTGAGAAGGTAGATGAGAATCTATATAGATGTATGATTGGTAGCCTTACTTTATTTAACTACCTTTAGACCTGATAGTTGGATTGTGTTCTAGACTTCAATCAAGCCCTAGAAAATCCCATCTTATAATGGTTAAGAGGATTTTAAGGTACCTAGCCAAAATTCAAAATTTTAGACTATGGTATCCCTAGTCCAGGTACTTTGCTCTAACTTCATAGAGTGATGTGGATTATGCAGGGTGAATAATTGGTAGAAAGTGCACAAGTGGCACTTGTTTACTCCTAGGACCATGCTTAGTCTCTTAGTTCTCTAAGAAATAAAGCACAATGGCTCTTTCAACTATCAAGGTTGAATACATTGGAGCTGGGAGTTGTTGTGCCCAAGTCCTATACATGAAGCAAATGCTCAATAAGTTAACATTCATTTTGATGCTTATCCTATCTATTGTAATAATACTAGTGCAATAAATCTTTCTTACAATCCTATATTGCACAGTAGAGACAAACATGTAGAGGTCTTCCATCAGTTTCTTTGTGACCACTTGGCCAAAATAGATATTTATATCATACATGTGGATACAAGAAATCAACTTGCAGATGTTTTCACAAAACCTCTAGATAGAGAGAAATCTACCTTTATTAGATGAAAACTTCTTATTATTTCTCATGGTGATAAATTGTGCTTGCTAGCTAGATGTTATCATACATATATGTTCTTTCTCTTTAATTGTTCATCTCTTAATTGTTAGTTCTATATTTGCCTTTTTATACCTTGTTTTATGCTTTGTTTTTGGCTATTTTCACAAACACATGTTTTATCGTGAAATAGTATCCAATAGTTAGTGAAATGTGCCTCAATATGTTCCCAATACAAGATAGGTTGGATAAATAAATTTATATGGAACTCCAGTGACCTAGAATAAAATTTCTTATCTTTTGGACATATTGAACTGTTTGTCAAATATGTTATGGGAGAAACTCGAATGACAATAGGCCAAGGATTGAAAAAAAACGCAATGTTGGTCGAGTCTCCCAAATGAAAAACTCTACCTACAACACTGTTGGGAGGAAAATATATAGGCAATTGACTAACTTTTCTCCCTCTCAACTAGAGAAAGTTGATCAATAGCCACTTCTTCTTGTTTGTCCTTAAACCAATATCATTATACACTTGTAGGTCAATCTGTTTATTGAATCTTGGATATCTATATTGGAATGTCTAGATTTTATATGAGGTACAAAATTACTATTTCTATTTGGAACGTTATTTACCTCATTAACTGCATGCATAGTAGATAGGTTGTATGACCTAAAATTGTTTTAAACTTTAGCCTTCCTCTTTGAAAGGAAACCAAAAATTTATTCTTGGAAATAGATTCACATTGTTTGAACATCAAAAAGGGCAGGTCGGTGTCCATTAGTTCAGTGGAATAAGGCTTCCACAACAATGTCCAGAGAGAAATATTTGAGTTCTCTCAGTATACTGAGAAATTCAGTTGGTGTGTGTTGTTCTCCATGGAAAGAACATATGACTTCCCCGAAAACTAGACATTGACATGTGCTATCTATTTGAAAATTTGAATTACTACTCTGAAAATTTTAATATAGACTCCAAATGAATTTGAAACCCATTTTTTCATTTGATACTTTCTAGATTATTTAGTTCCCAACATTTTGCAATTAACATCCATAGTAGA
The DNA here is from genome assembly GCA_963693085.1 of Alisma plantago-aquatica. Classification (NCBI taxonomy): domain Eukaryota; kingdom Viridiplantae; phylum Streptophyta; class Magnoliopsida; order Alismatales; family Alismataceae; genus Alisma; species Alisma plantago-aquatica. The sequence continues at coordinate 211,607,953 of OY856413.1, forward strand.
TAAGTTCATACTTTTAATTTTCAAATATAAATTTTGTATTAGTCTTTTGAGTGACCTATGTTTCCCTTCTTGGGGTCCATGTGTCATTGTATTCCCCTTGGAGAATTCATGGACATGTGATAAAAGAATACCTATAAGAGATATTTAAGAGTTCCCCCTATTGAAGAGTAAACATGATTCATCCCTATTCTTAGTTTTTTAATCGCATGTATAGATTATGTGACTCTTATTTAAAGTATGTTGTAAAATGATTTGTTTATGTTTTCTTATGCAATTTCGTAAATATTTGATCATAAGGATAAGGTATTTACATTGTATGTATGTATGTGTATATATATACATATATATATATGTGTGTGTGTGTGTGTGTACATATATTTATATATATACACACACATATATATATGTATATATGTGTATATATACATATATATGTATATATGTTTATGTATGCATATATATACATATATATGGAGTATTTACATGGTTGAAAGGGCATGATGGCCACTCCCAACTTGAGAAAGGTGGATTATCTAGACATCGTAATGATAAATAATGAATATTCATAAAACATTATGTATATATAAAAACAATAGTGAAGAGACATAGAGAAACAATATAAGATAAGGGAAACAAAAGATAAAAACTCATAAATACTATAAAACTTACCATTCATTATATTTATATCTCTTCATCTCGAGCAAATTTGCCTTTGTCCACCATGGAACGAAGAGAGAAGGGAAAGCCTTAGGCATGCATTCCTTCATTTTGTATGATGGTAAACTAGATAGAGAGTGTTGGAGGAACTAAAAATAGCCTTATCTTTCTTGAGTTTAGTCCTTTGAGACAAGATGATAGAGATAGTGAGGTGAGACTGTAGAGACAATGTTTTATCTTTCGTATACTCAAACACTTTTTTATATATTCTTTCATAAAAGAGGATATGCCCCCTAATGGAGGTGAGACTTTTTTTATACCTTGGGCTCTGGATACAAGGCACCAATGCTCATATCTGATGTGATAGGGCATCTTTTCTTAGACCCCAAGAAATGTTTCATGTGCATCGGACAAAGTGAGCCTCAGTGAGTGTGTTGTTAGGGTGCATTAAGCACCAAATGAGCATAAAATATGTTCTCTATGTGTACAAAATACATGCATCGGGTTCTTGGGGGGTCTAGAGAGGTGCATTAGGTAATGGAGAAGCTCAATTTATGGGTTTTGGGAACTTGGAGCGGGGCCTCCCCAATGTTGGGGCATAGTTTCTTCAGCTAGCCCACAGGAGTTGTTCCAAGGTTGAATCATATCCTAGTATGATGCATCAGGTTATAGAGTCATAAGATGTGAGCCCTTCTGACTCATGGATGGATAATGGTTTTTGATTGGGAGCTAGATTATCCTGATGCATACCATTGTGTCTCTAACTTAGACAATGTACAGTAATTGGAGGCCTCTGGTGACCTAATGTGTGGACTTGAAGTCTGAAGTGGTTTTTTTTTTGGCATTCAACTTGTGAGATGCAAGTAATTTCATTCCTATTGTGGACCAACTCAGATCCTTTGATCCATCACATGGTTTGAAGTGGTACCATCAAGCCATGTTGGAGGTTGATGCATAGTGTTATTGATATGAATGCCTAGAGAGCTAATCATGTGATGATTGGGATGTGGAACTAGATTCATGATATGATAATAATAAAGTTAATTTTGTCTCTTATGTTTGTCTCAATCATGAGATGATGACACATACATGTTTTAACAATGATGTTACTCGATGGCGTATGTCTTCAAGTATGTGACTTAAACAATGAGATCATTCAGATTCTAAGAGTACATATATTCTTATTATGTCCCTAGTTGCATATTATTGTGGAAGCAAAATAGACAACAGTAATACATAAGGTTAGAGTGTGTTGAGTGATGATAGAATTTCATTAGTTATGATATGTAATATCAAGTCAAGCACATATGTACATGTTACAGAATAGTGTATCGGATTGACCCACCATGAGAGTGATACATGGAGACCATGGAATGGTCGTCAGAATCATCTCTCATAGTGATAGTGGTGATTGTTGTTCTTAGACCTAAAGTTGCTACATTCATCACATGTCTTTTGGTATAGTTTGACATCATCAAACATAACCCTGAATAAGGATTTCCATAAAGTTGATGGTTGGGTAGCTTTGACACTTGGATATTTGAGTGTGAGTGATGTAGATGGGTAGTTGTGACACATTTGAAACCAATCCCCATCACGACGTCAGTCTCCCTTTTGCTGATCTTTGATTGAACCTCTGTGATGGGTTACTTTCCCATCTGTACCTCTTCTAAATCTTTCCTTTATTCACTGGGTTTCGTGAGAAGGGCAAAGTATTCATTACCTGACATAGTCATCACTACATATAACTACTCAGATTCCTCAAGGTTGACTTCTGGCTGATTGACCTTTGCGACTACTAGTGGTGACCGATTGGCTGTCAAATAGTCGATCTGGGATTCCAGTATTTTATGATTGGGCATTGCTTCAGCAATTTGGGTCTGACATGCTACAATCATTTCTTAAAATGTTGTTATCATTTCCAACATTAATGGAGTCTCTCCTTGAGGAAATGGTACTTATGGTAGCCTATGGTAGTCCTGAGTGAAGGGATCAAATCCCAAGTCATCCAAACTGTGAGCATTTGGGAGCCGGCTTTTGGTGAAAAAATTTGTAGGTGGGTGTAAAAATTTCTACTAAGGGATTTGATGCTTCTTATCATATGTGTTAAACGATATTTCAAGATCGTCTTTCACGGCAATGATGGCTTTTATGATATCATATTGTTGGCTAAATGGACATCTATAAATCCATTTGTTTTGATTATGACAAACATTTCATTCTTATTGATCTAACGAGCTACTTGAGTGTGCAGGAACAAGGTGGATGACAAAAGCAATTAGGGAAATCCATATGCTTATATGTTTGTATTTTCATGAAATGTAATCGCCTTGTAAAAAACTTGTACAAATATATAATGTACAAGTACTTAGATTTCATGTAAATCAAGCGTTAGATTCTCCCTAGCTAAATACCACATTTAGATAGGTAATCCCCTTCAAATAGGATCACATATGCACACTCATACATATAATTAGTGCCTAAATTGAAACATTGAAACAGGATCAATCTCGGTCGACAAACTCCTCAACCGAGACACTCTCGGTCGACAATCTTCTCGACCGAGAAAGATCCAAAGTAGCCGTTAGACACAACTGACAAGGTAGTTGGCAGTTGGAGATAGACGTTGCAAATCACTTGTTCCAGAGAGCCTGTCGGTCGACAAAAGTTCGACCGAGTAGGTGTCTCGGTCGACCATTCCTCGAACGAGATGGTCTCTGACAGCAACTGCAGAATTAATTAATTAGCCGTTGTTAAAGCAACAAACTTGTACCTAACGGCTAGTTAAGCACTTAGAAACCCCTAGAAGTTGTCTAGAACGTCCTTAAGCATCCTTAGGCCATTCCTATAAATAGGACAAGCCATAGGACACTCAAACACACTTGTTACACTTGAGAAATCCTTGAGCATACTTTGAGCAATCTGTTTGTGAGCAATTTGAGCATTGTGACAATTGGCCATTTCCTTCCTTAGCTCAAAATTCGTGTCCTATAGGCTAGTATCTCCTACCCACTGCAATCACAAGTCCATACACTTGGTTAGGAGATCTATACGCTTGATCTAGGCAAATCAAGCCTTGGGCTACAAAGGATAAGTTGTAATTTCCTTTTTCCTTTCTTGTTCTCTATTACCGTTTGTACTCTCCTTGCTACTCCTAGGTTGGAGGCTGCTGATTGGAGAGGGTGGAGATCTTCTTGGTGAAGAAGGTGACTTTGAGCTACTTCAGAAGGCTGGTGCAACGGGAGGTTACTTCTAGAGAGGAAGGCTACTTCAAGGGGGAGCTTGGAGTTACTTCAAGAAGGCTACCTCAAAGTTGGTGCACCTACTTCAAGTGAAGGTTGTTCAAAGGGTGTAAAGGAAAGTATTGTATTTTCTATAAATCCTTGAGAAGGTAATAAAATAAATACTTTCAAAATCCCGGTTGGGTAAGCAACCGGGTAGTGGACTGACAACTTTAGTATTTGCTAAAGTTGGAACCACTCTAAACACCTGTCTCCTTCTTCCAATTTTCAATTGTGGTTGTTTGAGTTAAATAAATTGTTAAAATTATTTAAAAACTCTATTCACCCCCCTCTAGTGTTTTTCAATTGGTATCAGAGCAGGCTTCAAGGAACCCTAACAAGGTCTTGAAGAAATGGGTGATGGAGTGCTCAACAACCTTAACCTCGACTGGACACTTGTTGCTAGGCCTCCAGCGTTCGATGGAACAAACTACCAATATTGAAAGAGAAGGATGTAGTTCTACTTCCAAGGCATCAATTGGGACTTATGGAGAATGGTGTCAACCCCATATGAGCTCCCTCAAACTCAATTTGCAGAATGGGATGCAAATACGATAAAGCTAGCTCAAATGAATGCAAACGTTGTAAGCATTTCATATTGTTCTATATCAGTAGGAGAATTTAATAGAATATCTAATTGTGACACAACCTATGATATTTGGCATAGACTATCCATAACCTATGAAGGTACAGTCCAAGTCAAAAATTCCAAAATTAGCATGTTTAAACAAAAGTTTGAACACTTTCGTATGGATCCTGATGAATCAATTAGTGAAATGTTTGCAAAATTTTCTACTATTGTTAATGGTTTAAGTGCCCTAGGAAAACCTGTCCTTGAAGAAGATCAGTTATCAAAGATCCTTCGTTCACTTCCTCCAAAATATAAGCCAAAGGTGACAGCCATTGAAGAAGCAAACGACCTCACTCGACTGAAAATGGAGCAACTTATTGGCAACTTAGAAGCTCATGAAGCAACCCTAGAAGAGGAAGAAAGAAGAGCACGTGAACTTCAGCAAGGAAAGAAGAAGGATGTGGCTCTAAAAGCTTCAAAGGTCGTCACACAAGAAAGTGAGGAGTCAAGTGAAGAATAAGGAGAAGAAGCCTTGATAGTCAATGGTAAGAAATACAAAAGATTTAAATCTAACAAAATTTCCAGTTCTTCTTCTACCCCTCCTAGGTGCTTTGAATGTGGGAAGAAAGGGCATTTCAAAAATGAATGTCCTAAAGCAAAGAAAGGAAAGAAAAGCTCACACAAGAAGAAGGGAGAAAAAGCCTATAAAGCTGCATGGGACGAGTCAAGTGACAGTGAAAGCGGAGAAGAAACGGTGGATTGTCTAATGGCAAGAGAAGATGATGAAGACTCTCAAGAGGTAAGCTTACTTGATCTTCCTAAAGAAGAGTTAGTTACTAGTCTACAAGAAATTCATGATAAGTATGTTGATGTCAAGAAGAAACTAAAGAAGGTTATCAAATCAAATGATGAGCTAATTGCTAAATTAGATAATCTTTCTTCTGAAAAGAACAACATTGATCTTGAGAATTTGTCTTTAAAAACATCTTTTGATGATTGCACTAGAAAGTTACTCACTTTAGAAACAAATGTTGATCTTCTTTCTAAAGAAAAGACTGACTTGTTAGCTAAACTAAAAGATTTTCAGACTCAACCTATTTTGTGTAACCATCTAGACTATGATAATGTTATAAAAGAAAGAGATTCATTGTTATCTGATTTAGATCAAGCAAGAAATGATCTACACAAGAAGATGAATGATATTGCTCAGCTGCAAAGAGAACTTTATGAATTAAGAAGAAAAGATATACTTGATAACATTCTAAGCATTGGTACTATTTTCAACGGAAGAAAAGGTTTGGGATATGCTCCAAAGAAAAATCAACCCAAAAGAACTCAAACTATGTTTGTACCCAAGAACACAATGGCTAGAAAGAGAAATGAAGTTGATTCTATTACTTGTCATTTTTGTTTACGTCTTGGACACTATTCCTTTTCATGTCCTTATAAAACTAAGGATTCCGACTTAGTTTGGGTCCCAAAACCCCAAATTTAGTAGAGTCAAATGTAAATTAATTGAGATATGACCAAACACTACATTTTGTGATTTATATTGTCTTATCTCAACTAAACAAAAGGGTTCATGCATATTGTTAATTTTCTGCACTATTAATTTTCTGCACTGTTAAAACAGAAACTTAGTCAGTCGAAGTATTGTCGACCAAATCCTTAATCGGTCGAAGTATTGTCGACCGACCGGATGTCTGTAAATCTACAAGGAAATTATTTCGGTCGAAAATTGGTCAACCGAGCTAAATTTCTATATTTCTTTGTTTATAGTAACCTTCTCGATCGACAATTAGTCGACTGAGACAAATGTCGGTCGAACAATTGTCGACCGACTGAATTTCTGAATCAGGATATTTATACAAATCTTTACTTAAATGATTCTAACCATATCGGACCATCACATGGGTACCAAAATCTACATTTTAATGCAGGAATGGGTAGTTGACAGTGGATGCTCCAAACATATGACCGGGAACAAAGATGCATTTCAAACCTTTGAAGAAAAGAAGAGTGGAACGGTCACCTTTGGAGACAATGGTAAGGGCAAAATCGTTGGAATAGGTAATGTTGGTACAAACCTCAAAATAAAGAATGTTCTACTCATTGATGGTTTGCACCATAATTTGATAAGTGTTAGTCAATTATGTGATAGTGGTTATGATGTGTTATTTAACAAAACCTGCTGCAAGTTATTGATAGAAAACACTACAAATGTTGTTTGTGAAGGAAATAGAGTTGGAAATCTTTATATCCTTAAACCTAACTCTATGAAATCAGTAGTGGGAAAATGCTTGCTTGCAAATGAAAATACCTTACAACTATGGCATAAAAAGCTAGGACATGCTAGTTCACATGTTATTAAAAAATTAGTGAAATATGATCTTGTTCGTGGATTGCCTACTTTATCTTTTGATCAAGTTGAAAACTGTGAACCATGCACAATGGGAAAGCAAACCAAAACCTCTTTTAAACCAAAACATGTACTTAGCACTAGTAGGTCCTTAGAATTAATTCATATGGATTTATTTGGACCCATGAAGACACAATCTATTGGTGGTAAAAGATATTGTTTTGTTATTGTTGATGATTATAGTAGATACACATGGGTACACTTTATTGCAACTAAAGATGATACTATTCATGTTTTTATACAATTTTGTTCCAAGATTGAAAATCTATTACAAAGCAAAATATGTACTATTAGAAGTGATCATGGTGGAGAATTTGAAAATCATACATTTGAAGAATTCTGTACATCTCAAGGGTATACTCATAATTTTTCTGCTCCACGCACCCCACAACAAAATGGTATAGTTGAAAGGAAAAATCGATCACTACAAGAAATGGCTAGAACTATGATGCTCGAACACAACACACCCAAAACTTTTTGGGCTGAAGTTGTAAACACTGCATGTTATGTGCTAAATAGAGTAACTGTTCACTCTCATTTAAAAAAAAACTCCATATGAAATAATACATTCTAAGAAACCTAGAGTTGACTATTTTCATACCTTTGGCTCCACATGCTATATTTTAAATACCAAAGATGATAGAGATAAGTTTGACTCAAAATCACACAAAGCATTATTTTTGGGATATTCCACTTCTAGCAAAGCTTTTAGAGTATATAACACTATATCTAGAAAAGTTGAGGAATCTATTCATGTTTCTTTTCATGAAGAATTCAAATCTGAAAATCTAGAAATCATAGATCTCACTAATCAATTCGAAAATTTAAACATACCAAATGATAGTGAGAAAGGTACTACAAATAATCACCAAGCTGAACCACAACCTACACCTAGGCTTATTAAAGATCATCCTCAAGAACTAATTATTGGAGATCCTAATGATAAAGTCAAAACTCGGTCTTCCTTCAAAGATGTTGCAAACATGGCTTTTGTTTCTATCATTGAACCTAAAAAGATATCTGAAGCTCTTAAAGATGATTATTGGATAATATCCATGCAAGAAGAATTGAATCAATTCACTAAAAATGATGTATGGGATTTAGTTCCTAAACCACAAGATAAAACCATAATAGGAACTAAATGGGTTTTTAGGAACAAGCTAAATGAGGCAGTAGAAGTAATAAGGAATAAAGCTCGGTTAGCAGCACAAGGATATAATCAACAAGAAGGAATAGATTTTGATGAAATGTATGCACCGGTAGCTAGACTTGAAGCTATTAGAATGTTACTAGCTATTGCTGCACATAAAAACATCAAACTATACCAAATGGATGTAAAAAGTGCATTTCTAAATGACATCATTCAAGAAGAAGTATATGTTGCCCAACCACCTGGTTTTGAAATACCGGAAAAAGGTGACTATGTTTATAAACTTAAGAAAGCACTTTATGGTTTAAAACAAGCACCTAGAAATTGGTATGAAAGGCTCAAGACATATCTTTTTGATAATGGTTTTTCTATTGGAAATTCAGATTCTACTTTATTTTTCAAAACATATACATCTCATTTCCTAGTTGTGCAAATATATGTTGATGACATTATTTTTGGAGCTTCTAATGATTCATTGTGCACACAATTCAGTGGCATTATGCAAAAAGAATTTGAAATGAGCCTCATGGGTGAACTAACTTTCTTTCTTGGTTTTCAAATTAAGCAAACACCTGCCGGAATATTCATAAGCTAAGAAAAATATACTAAAGAACTCTTAAAATGTTTTGGGATGGATCAGTGCAAACATGCTACTACTCCTATGGCTACTTCTATTAAAATTGATAAGGATGAAAATGGGGAACCTATTGATGATTCCTTATATAGAGCCATGATTGGTAGTTTGCTTTACTTAACTGCTTCTAGACCGGACATTATGTTTCCCTTTGGTATTTGTGCTCGATTTCAATCACAACCTATGCACTCTCATTTTCTAGCAGTTAAACGAATTCTTTGTTACCTAGCCGGCACTACTTGCTTTGGTTTATGGTATCCAAAAGGACAATCCTTGGATTTTAAAGCTTATACTGATGCGGATTATGCTGGTTGTCAACTTGATCGCAAGAGTACTAGTGGTGGCTATTTCTTATTAGGGAGAGCTTTAGTATCTTGGTTTAGCAAGAAACAAAATACGGTTGCCCTATCTACAACTGAAGCTGAATATATGGCAGCCGAGTCTTGTTGTGCTCAAGTGCTTTATATGCAACAAGTGTTAAACGATTATGGTTTTACTCTTTCTTCTACGCCTATTTTTTGTGACAATACGAGCGCTATAAACTTAGCACACAATCCTATTTTACACAGCCGAGCTAAACATACTGAAATCCGTCATCACTTTTTAAGGGATCATATCTCCAAGAATCATGTTTCCCTTCATCATGTTGATACGGAAGATCAATTGGCTGATATTTTTACAAAACCACTTCCACTAGATCAATTTAACAAAATTAGGAAGCAATTGCTTATCACTCCTTTGGAAGATGTTTTCTTTGATATTTGTGCTACTTAAACAAAAACTCCTACTTGCATCATGATATTTTGGCTTTTAATGGACATCTTTTTCATTAAATTTGATGGGACATCTAATTAAGGGGGAGTTTTTATTTCTAACGGATATCTTTTTGAAATGACAAAGGGGGAGAAATAAATATAAAACTAAAACTTAGTAATTATGAAAAACTCAATCAATGAGTTTCATAAATAAACTCTTGGCTTTACATTGAAAGTTGCTATATTCCCTAGTGAATTGGATTTCATGTTCCATAATTCAAGGGGAATAATAAGCACACATTTTATAAACAAGAGTAAAAGCTACAAAAGGTAATCTAAAGGTATGAAACTCATATGATTTATATTTCCTTTATTTATATTTTTGGAAATGTTTGTCATCTTCAAAAAGGGGGAGATTGTTGGCTAAATGGACATCTATAAATCCCTTTGTTTTGATTATGACAAACATTTCATTCTTATTGATCTAACGAGCTACTTGAGTGTGCAGGAACAAGGTGGATGACAAAAGCAATTAGGGAAATCCATATGCTTATATGTTTGTATTTTCATGAAATGTAATCGCCTTGTAAAAAACTTGTACAAATATATAATGTACAAGTACTTAGATTTCATGTAAATCAAGCGTTAGATTCTCCCTAGCTAAATACCATATTTAGATAGGTCATCCCCTTCAAATAGGATCACATATGCACACTCATACATATAATTAGTGCCTAAATTGAAACATTGAAACAGGATCAATCTCGGTCGACAAACTCCTCGACCGAGACACTCTCGGTCGACAATCTTCTCGACTGAGAAAGATCCAAAGTAGCCGTTAGACACAACTGACAAGGTAGTTGGCAGTTGGAGATAGACGTTGCAAATAACTTGTTCCAGAGAGCCTGTCGGTCGACAAAAGTTCGACCGAGTAGGTGTCTCGGTCGACCATTCCTCGACCGAGATGGTCTCTGACAGCAACTGCAGAATTAATTAATTAGCCGTTGTTAAAGCAACAAACTTGTACCTAACGGCTAGTTAAGCACTTAGAAACCCCTAGAAGTTGTCTAGAACATCCTTAAGCATCCTTAGGCCATTCCTATAAATAGGACAAGCCGTAGGACACTCAAACACACTTGTTACACTTGAGAAATCCTTGAGCATACTTTGAGCAATCTTTTTGTGAGCAATTTGAGCATTGTGACAATTGGCCATTTCCTTCCTTAGCTCAAAATTCGTGTCCTATAGGCTAGTATCTCCTACCCACTACAATCACAAGTCCATACACTTGGTTAGGAGATCTATACGCTTGATCTAGGCAAATCAAGCCTTGGGCTACAAAGGATAAGTTGTAATTTCCTTTTTCCTTTCTTGTTCTCTATTACCGTTTGTACTCTCCTTGCTACTCCTAGGTTGGAGGCTGCTGATTGGAGAGGGTGGAGATCTTCTTGGTGAAGAAGGTTACTTTGAGCTACTTCAGAAGGCTGGTGCAACGGGAGGTTACTTCTAGAGAGGAAGGCTACTTCAAGGGGGAGCTTGGAGTTACTTCAAGAAGGCTACCTCAAAGTTGGTGCACCTACTTCAAGTGAAGGCTGTTCAAAGGGTGTAAAGGAAAGTATTGTATTTTGTATAAATCCTTGAGAAGGTAATAAAATAAATACTTTCAAAATCCCGGTTGGGTAAGCAACCGGGTAGTGGACTGACAACTTTAGTATTTGCTAAAGTTGGAACCACTCTAAACACCTGTCTCCTTCTTCCAATTTTCAATTGTGGTTGTTTGAGTTAAATAAATTGTTAAAATTATTTAAAAACTCTATTCACCCCCCTCTAGTGTTTTTCACATATATGGATTCGAGTTTCAAATGATTTTTCATTCTGGTGGTTTCTAGACTATTTCTTCATGGTAGTCACATCCAATGGGTTTGATTTTCAGCCTCAAGCTCAATTATCCTTAGTGCACTATTGAGACTCTATCGCATGAAATTTCCATTAGAGAAAGAGTCAACGGACTTCTTAATCTTGTTATCGACTCCTCGATAGAAAAATTGAATGACTTGATTTTCTGGGATATTGTGATGTGAACATTTTCATAAAAGTTCATTGAATCGTTCCCACGCATTGTGCATGGATTCCTCAGGCAAATTGACTCTGGTGATTTGTCCATTCATCAAATATGTCATCGAAGGTGAGTAGAATTTTTCCAAGAATTTTTTCTCCAAGGACTGGATGTAGTGACTGGACCTCCTCGGAGTGTGTTATGCCACACTCTAGCTTTGTCAATGAGGGAATATTTGAAGTGATGCAGTCATATAACATAATCGGTGGCGTCTGTTGGCTTCATTTCATAGGAACCATTCTTACCCCCAACCCCAATCCCACTACCAAAATAGTGGTAAAGAGATTTAAGTGTTCGTCCCCTGGTTGCTCAAATGGATCTCACCCACTTGAATATACAATAAGAAATAATAACTCCTAAAAAAAGATTTAACGAACTAACCAACCCATATTATGATTTTTCAAATTTGTCGTTTTCATCAGATTTTGTCAAGTGTAAGTGATTTAGTTAATTTTTCATTTGATCTATCTAGTTTTCCTAAAATCAAGAAAATTGTGACACAATCAATGCAATTGCACGGTACCCTATTAAAAACAAATAAAATAGTTTTATATCAAAGTAGTTTACTTGGCAAGACTTATATTCAAAATAATCAACAATCAGTTTTCAAAACAACATTCATTTGACAAGATTTTATTACAAGTTTCCCATTATGCTGGTATCGAGAAGCATGCTTGTATATGTATGTGGCTTCATCACCCCAACGAGATGGGGGAGGTCACCAAGCTCCATCTCTCCATTTGAGGGAGGAGGCCAATGACATGTACAAGTTCCACCCTCCGAATGAGGAGGTCACATGTATTGAATATCAATAATCATTATTATTGGCAGTCATAATGCACAATATCATTAATGTTGCAAACTATAATATAGAAAATTAGAAGACTATTTACCAAGGAACATTGTATCTCAAAAAAATACATAGCAAATATTTTCAAGAGGTACATACAAGTATCATTCAATACCACTAGTCTTTTCAAAGAGGAATCAATATAAAAGTGTATGTTCCTATTTGATTTTCAGAGTAAAAGATCCTAAAAGGTCAACCCCTCGAGTTAGATCCTAGATCAACAAGATTTGGATCAAGGGTTAAGATCATGATGTTTGAATATCATGTTTCATTATTCAATATTTGGGATTACTCACTCCTATTTAACCTTGGGGTTAGGTCATTCACTTATGATAAGCAACTTCAAGATGTCTAACATTTATTCAAGTGTCAAGAATGTTTTGGAGTGTGAATGACCTACCTAGGTATTTTAGGAACATATAAGCTAACCCTAACTAGCATGATCAATATTCAAGTCATTATCAAGTCTATAAATCATCATCATGTTCTAACATCATTGAGTATTAATGGATACCTGATTTGTAATGAGCCTAAAATATCATCAACCAAGAACTCCAATGGTCATAATTAGGGTTTTCACAAGATTTAGAACAATCACAATATTAAGATATCGTCATCAAGATTAATCATTACTTCAGGGTACATGATTCATATTCAAGATGGGATAATCCAAAAAGGTTAGATCTAGATTCTTAATTAGTCAAGACTAATTTTAGGTTCTGAAGATAATCAACAAAGTCAAATATTAGGGTTTCTAGAGATTAATCGTGATTAATGAGTCATTAGACAAAAAGTATAAGAAAGAGACAAACATTGAGGGATATTAATGCAATCTATATAGAATCATGTCTCAAAAGTATTTGTAAATGATTCCTTTGGTTTTTCTGATCAAAATGAACTACTTGTTCATAATTTTTGGAGCTAGGAATCAAAAGATACCCTTTTTGCAAGATTTGATTAATAAAGGAATATTGGGCAAAGTAGAAGGAAAATTACCAAGAAAAGGTAGTGAGGAAAATGTTCATCATTGATTGGTCAGTCAACCTTTGACCATGGATGAGATCCTATAGACAAGAAGGCACCACCTCCCAAACACGTGTGAGGGAGAGGAGAAGAGGAAGAGGGGCATGACTTGATCCTCAGCCATTGATCCTTGGTCTCGGTCTAACTTTGACTATGATCCAACGATCACAATTCCTAATCCATGTGGCAACGACCCGCACACACACACAGAGAAGATGTGACAGAAGGTTGTTCAGAGCAAAACAGGAAAACAAGGAGGAGATTGAGAGGGAGAAAGGTAGGGTGCCTCTTGAGTCTGTTGGAGTACACCAAAGGTGTAGGTGGAATTTTTATAGAGTTTTAGGGCTAGGATTAGGGTTTCAAAGGGGTCACAGTACCCATGGAAGCGATTAAGTGATGTGCTCTCAAGGGTTCTCAAAACTAGGTTAATTAGAAGTAGATTAAGGGTTTGATTGATGTGAAATTGTGAGGCAGACAATTTCAATTGATTAGAATTTTAAAACATGGTTGTATTCAATTGATTGCTTCTTTTGGTCTCATTAACTCCTCCCCACAATCAGAGGGAGTTAGGATATGAACCCATGGCCACTCGATCAGGCCTTTGATCCTTGGGAGTCTGATCTAAGGGTTAGGGTTTGCTCCTAAAGTGGGCTGTGGATTGCTGACCTGGTAAAGGTCAAATAAAATGGGAAAATGTGATTTTTAGCATATAACTTCAAGAAGTCATAGTAAATTGTAGGAATGTCCAAATGATATGAAATTTTGATCATAAGTTCAAAAAAAATGTGTAGAAGATGTAGAAAAAATTGTGGGAACTAAAAGATAAAGTTACATGGCCAAAACTACTTCTTTGGATAAAGTAATAAAATAACTTAATTTGTAGTGTCACAAGGTGATATGGCGGAACAATAACGGACAGGTGCAAAGGATCACTGGTATGAGGAAACCCTCCTTGCTAGACGCGCGTTGTGCGGAAGCCTGGGCCATCTGTGAGGGAATATGAAAATCAAAAGAAATGGGAATCAACAGACTCATGGTAGAATCAGATTTGGAGGTAGTGATCAACCTTCTCAAATCATCATCCAGGCACAAGGATCTGCTGGGGACATATCTAGATAACATTTATCTTTTATGCTCTTCTTTTCCTAGTGTAACGTTTAGCTTCTGTAAGAGGTAGGCTGATGGTTTAGCGCATATGCTAGCCCGGAGGGCTGTCTCGAGTAGTACTATGTTTAGCACCACCTCTTCTTTTCCATCCTCTGTAATCACTCATGTTGTAAAGGATTTGAATGATTAATAGAAGATGGACAAGTTAGACCTCAAAAAAAAAGGTGTATAAATTCCATATTGATCATTATATTTTGAATTTGAGTATCAATGTTGATCAAGTAGCCAAGGAATAAGGAATTGAGGTCATGAGTGAACATATTGATGGAAAAAGAGTAAATAAACCATACTTATGCCAAAATGCTCTTTGTCACATCCTTCCCTCCCTAAGAGGAATTTTGTCCTCAAAATTCAAAAACATCCTAAAACATTGGAACTATCCAATCCAATTTTTATCCTCAAATACGGGAACACCCTCAACTATATAATTAAAATCATGTCCTTAACATTATAATCACATCAAAAATCTTTAATAAACTCACATTAATCAATTAAGAGGTCAAAAGATCGCAATTCACTAATTGCATTCACTTTCAAGTCATGTCTCCATACCAAGTGAGAATTGGGACCGAGAGTCGAGATTATATGTCATGAATTAAATTGGATCATGTACTACTAAGATTGTAATTCAATATTCAATATTCAAATTTCAAAATTATGGGTTCTAAACTTGCAATTCTAGGGTTTCGATTCCTATCCACAAACCATGTGTGATCAACCACTCATAAATGGCAATCTTATAATATTTTGAAATTTCAAAATAAATTTCTTCATCAAGTATATTCGAGGTGGGTGAATGATCCAGACGTAGGTCATTTGTAGGAAACTAACCCTAATGTTACCATCCTAAAAAATTATTATTGAGTCAACATCTTCAAGATCTGAGCTTCTGATGATATGAAACTCACTAGCCAAATCGTGGGTGATCTCAAAATCCATGTTACAACCCCAATTTTTGGGTTCTTTTGGTGAGAAATGCAGTTTCTCCTATTAAAAAGATATGAACAAATAACGGTGTGAATTGTTTGGAATGTATGAGTTTCGTTTGTAATAGCCTTGTTTGTTTGTTTTGTGGGCCTTGTTGTCTATTGAGCCCAATAATAAGAAAAAGAAAAATAAAAGAAAATGGAATTTATATAATAAAAGGAAATAAAAGATAATTTTAGAAATATGGAGGAAAAGAATATTCCAAGAAATAATGGTATTATTTTAATGAGATGTCTAAAAGGGAAAGTTGTGTATATATAAGACATACCAATGGGTTTTCTTTTTTATTTTCCAAGGAAGGAGGACAATTAGACTAAATAATATACCAAAAAGGGAGATGAACCAAAAACCTAGATTTCAAGAATATATTGAGCAATAACTCAATACGTGAATCATAGTTATATGCCTTCCCTGATAGATTCCAGATATATGACCTTTTGAGAAAGGGTCGAGTTTCTCTTTGGGAAAAGAATAGAAAACACCTTACTATAAGTGGCTTGCCCAACGTGGTAATATTGGGAGTTAAGCTTTTTCTTTTTATGTTTGTTGTTTCCCAAAAAGAAGCAACAATTGATGCTCCCTAACTCTGTTGTTCCTCTCCTTCAAACCCTAGGAGTGTTTTCTCGCACCCTATATAAAGGAAGTGATGGTTACGTGACCAGGGCACCCTAAACCCTATCATCATCACCAGTCAGACAAAGGGGATGCCCTTGACCCTAGTGCAACCCTCACCTCTATCCCAGACTCTAAACTTGGCGTCTGAGTAGACCCTAGCATTTCCGTAAGAGGAACCATGGTCGCTAGAAGATCTGCCATGGTAGAAGACCTGCTCTTGCGTGAAGGACCTGACCTAGCATGGAGGACCTGCTCAAAATGGTGTCCTATGGAGGTTCCTAGCTCCCAAAGAAGCATCAGGGGAAGTGAAATGTCCTTTCCCCTCTTCCTTCGTCTATTACAACCTCTGCCAAAGAGGTCATCCCTCTACAAGTGCAGTCGTCCTTGTCTCTAGTCCCCACCGCTTGGACCATATCGACTCCAATGTGCAACCCTGAGGAGTGCGGCAGGGGGCGGCAGAGGAGTAGGAACCCTCAGACGGTCCTCCTTCTCCCTGGAAGAGCCACCTGTACATGGTGGAAGCACACCGTGGTGGCAGTAGCGTGTAGTCGGGAGGAGGAAGACGACCTAAGTCGCATTGGACTAGAACGCCCCTATGGCGTGTAAAGGAGAAACCAACAGCATGGGGGTATTTTGGACATTTAGATACCACTCATTTCTTGTGGTGTCATAATATAGTTATGGACATTTACTGTCAACATAATTTGGGACCTATAGTCAGACGCATAGGATGCACCTGGAATAGCAGTTCACTCATGGATAAGGTTTGACATGATTACTAAAGTGGTCAGATAATCAATTTCAAAAATATTGACTATTAGATGGATGACTAGAGGTGTCCATTTGACTGACTGGGAATTTAAGTCAAATGATTGGAGGGTCTAGTTGAATGACTGGATGATCCATAGGAGTGGATCAAGGATTGATGATGACATCATGACGAGCATTAATTGTCACATTAAAATCCAATATGTTTGCAAATAGGAAAACATTCCAATTAACTGATTGGAGTGTCCATTTGACCAACTAGAGTGTCAATCAACCGAGTGGGATCCCAATCAACTGACTTGTAATTCACAATAGTCAAAAATTCATGAAATTTGTCTTCCCCGTGTCCCTAGGTTTGTGGAAACTCTTACCTATCCACTCTTATGTAAAGGGAGGGTGGTCAAGACTCTCTAGACAAGTCTTCTAATCTCAACACCATGGTAATGTGAGAGCCAGAGGCATCTTACTCGTAAAAGGGAGAGATAGAAAAAGGGGATAAAAGTTGACACTAGTGCATTGACAAGATGAGGGACTACTCCTTCTTGTCAGTTCTAGTAGAACAATAGGAGTTCGTGGTGTTCTGTGTGGACTATGTAGAGGTATGGAGGTCGTTGCCATCATGCTATGAGATTGTCATCAACCACCATCTGTGGTGCTACACCAAGAGGCCTTCAGAGATGACCGTATGTGTGCTACTTGATAAAGAAGCATAATGCTATAAGGATTGTCATTGGACTTACTCCAAGACTAGGTATATGCCTTGCAAACTTGTTTCCCAATTCATAGTTATTGACACGGTCTGCTGATTATGGTGAATATGGACAAAAAAATTTGTTTATGTTGCCATCTCTGAGGCCATATTTCCCTACATCTAGAACCTATTTTATCACCAAGGACCTCAATCTTATTGTTCCTTGGAAGTTATGCTAAGTCACATGGGACTGACTAAAATCAAATTCTACTTATCTCTTATTGATTAGAATAGCTTATTTGTGGAAATATCTCTTACCTCCATTGTTGTAGGCTATGATTGAATTGAATGATATGATTTTCCCAATGTGTTGAACTCAAAATAATTGAGATGCACAAGTCTAGATTCTCTTCTACATTTCTTCCATCATCTTGGTAACCCCCCATTTGCCACAAATAGAATAAAAGTCATAAACATTTCCAAACCCAAAGTTTGGGTCGTATATCACCCACTCTATGTGCTTTTTCCATTCCCCTCATATGTAATAGGGGTGTACCACCAAAATAGGAAAAATTTCAATATGCATAAAATGAAAACAAATAATGTAAAATATATGTATTTATAACAAGATGCAATTTCAAATCGAATAGAGGAGATATTTGCAACCCTTCTAGCTATACCTCCATTCAATCTAATTCCCACAATGGGAACTACATATACCCTAAAGTACCATTCTATAATCCTTTTCTCTTCTTATGCAAATCTGATACAATTATGCAGGATCATCTAAAACTTCAAGAATTGCATGTCCTTGTTTTTGTTTTATATGTACATGAATACAAGTATTGTGATGTGAAATTCAGAATGAGACTAGAAAAAGTTGTGCTATCTAATTTTATGAAATTAGGCTACTTGTCTATGCTTGGTTGTGTGCATCAGAATTATCTTGAGAGAGAGAGAGAGAGAGAGAGAGGATGACAAGGTGATAATATTATTTGACATTCTATTTTTTATTTTGTGTTACTCGAGGATGAGCAACATTCAAGTTTGGGGTTATTTGATTAATGGGATATATGTATTATTTAGTTGTAAGTTTTAGAATATGTTCATTAAATTTTATGTCCCTATTTCTTTAATTATACATTATTTATCTTAAGTTTCCTTTTTTCCTATTCTAGATTTTAATCGTAAATTATTGCTATGTTGTAGGAATAATGGAAAAGCCAAGTCAAGATCATCCCCTTGATAACTATGGTCCATTTTCCCCCATGTCTAACCATTGGATAATGATTTGAGGCCAGTTAGAAGTAATTATACTACATTAGAAGCCCTAGTTAGGGGACTAGCACTCCCAACCAACCGATTGGTTGAAGCACAATAAGGTGGAGATATGCACCAAGTGAATAAGCAAATTGGATACTCCAATTAGTTGATTTGCAATTGGTGGGAAATCTATTAGTAATGTTGACATCCTATGTGTCATCTGACTCATGTATGATTCCCGCAACTGACTAGACCCCAAGAAAATGCAAATCACCTAGTTCACCATTTGAATCAACAAACAAGCATTTCTTCAGAGGTCTTAGAAGACCATGGATTGCCCAACTCGCTTTGTGAGTTGCTCGATCGAAATGCTCCCTTTGTGAATCAGATCCAAACTGAGAATAATGGGCTGCGTGACCCACTTATCAGTTTCCCACTAGGGGTTCTAGATATCTAAAGGGTAAGTGTCCAGTTGCCCCAGTGGTGTGTTTCTAGTAGATACATAAAGAGCATCATCGAGCCATTAGTTAGTGGATTTTGTGAGCCTGTGGCACTCATATAAATACAACTTCAACCTAATGGACAAGGGTTCAACTCCCTATCATTGTATCAAAAATTCCAAGTGTATGAATTGAATGGAAGCAAAGAATGGCGCCCGCCTCCCAAAGTCGTGTCAGACTGGTTTATTGTTGGAGGTGTTGACCTTCTCGTAGGAGATCATAGCTACAACCGTCCTCATCCACTCTAACATGGATTTTGCCTCCCTATCTCATTTAGGTGTTTTTTCTTTTTCTATGAGAGAGTATTTTCTCTTGTTGGGGTATGGGGATCAAACAGTCACACATACCTTGCAACACATTGCTAATTTCCATTACTTTAGTATATGATTGTTTATTCGTTCATTTCTTGCATTCTTTGTGGATTGATCACCTTGTTACCATATCCATTATTATCCTAGACATAGAGATCATGAAATCTCATAATATAATATCAAATGATAAATGTGAATATTGGATGCGACCATGAAAGGGTGTTTACTGGGGTGATGAGTTAGTGATTCATAGGTATGGAGACCTAGAACCTATGGTAAAACATATCCTTGTGAAGTTCATTCTCCAACAGGATGTAGAATTACTCGGTCCCAATATAATAAGTTGTGATGATGAGAATTTAATTTGTAGTATAGAATACACATCATGGGTTATCAAACTTATTCCACCCCAATATTTTTTATATTTGATTTGATTGAGAATTTACTCTTTTTAAAATTATTTGCAATTTAGCTTCAATATAAACATCTCAACCAATTGTTTTAAATATGTATGTCAACTAAATCAAATTTGCAGTTATTTCTTAAGAATAATTTCTCTAATGTTTTTATCAGAACACCATATTACAATAAGATTCTTTCACTTACTAGTGGTGATTATTGTACGCTGATACATAAAACTCTACAAATTCTTTCCTAGATGAATATTTGGTGTTGTAACAAATCACGTCATGTATCGATCATTGATGAATGATGATGAGGAAGTATATTCCTTATATGATGCTTTGATTTTAAAATTTTTGTAAATAATATAATTTTAGATATTTTGTGACCCTTGATCTATAAGTCAGAAAATACAAATAACTATGTTTTTGGAATAAAATAGATAAGAAATACCAGATAGTGTAGTGCTATAACCTAATTAAAATTTAGTTATAATTAGTGATCTATATTGATTAGTGAATTTCTTTAAATTATCAAAAAAATTATTTAGGTGTTTGAAACCCTAGTTTGGACCTAGGTTTAACCATGGATACACTTTAGGATGGCTAGTTGCACTCTTTAACTATGGTATTGGACACTAAATCATTTTCTCTTTGTAATGACCCCTAATTCTAAGCATCCCCCATTTAAGAGAGACCTATAATGTACGGATTGATGCCTAAATTTCCAAGATCAGATTTAACAACTAATAAAAAATAGTCAATAATCTCCATTTCATTTTATCAAAGATTGATTACAAGATGTGTAATATGGCTCCTTGAAGGAGTTACATGAATTTTTCAGAGAAAACAACATATACATGATAAACTAACATGTATGAGAAGATGTATTAGAATATCTAAGTAATCCTCCAATCATCTTTAGCATGTACTCTTTTAGTTCCAACTTCTTGATATCGGTGTCTTCTAATATTAGATGTTGGCTAACCTAATATTCTGACAAAAAAATGTGATCAGTATATCTCTATACTATATATGTGGTGCAACCAAAATATGTGAAAGTATTATAATAACACATAATGCTTGTTGGTATGTATGCCCAGAGAGCCAATCATATGATGATTGGAGTGAGGCATTAGATACTTAATTTGATAAATCATAAAGTTAATTTTGTCTATTATGTTTGTCTCAGTTTTGAGATGATGACACAAATGTTAGTAGATGTCTATAGAATGATGATACTCGACGATGTATGTCTTCAAGTATGTGACTTGGAAGATGATATCATACCAATGATAAGAGTTCATACATTCTTGTTATATCCCTAGTCAGTTATTACTGTGGAAGAAAAATAGACAATAGTAATACATAAGACTAGAGTGTGTGTTGACTGATAATAGAGTCTCATTAGTCATGATATGTGATATCAATTCAAGAACACAGATACATGTTAGTGCATAGTGTATAGGACACTCACCATGAGAGAGATACATGGAAACCATGGAATGGTAGTTAGAATCAACTCTCACAGTGATGGTGGTGATTCTGGTTTTTAGACCTGAAATCCCTGCACTCATCACATGTCGTTGGGTACACTTTGACATCATCAAATGCAGTCCTAAAACATGGGTTGTTATAAGGGTGATGATTCGGTGACTTTGACACATGGGAATAGACTGTGAGTGATAGAGATGAAATTAGTCCCTCCTACTGGAGATTGATATCCAGGACCCCTTGATAAGTGAGATTGAGAATGCATGGTTGTACCCATGTGATTCAATATATGATATGTGAACTTAAATGCATCTCAGACACTTTGCTCTAGTTCAAGGTACATGGATTGAACATTGAGAGGATGATGATTCCAATGCCTTGAGTTTGATATGATATTAGAAACAAAGGAACTATACAATCACGGTAACACTATTCATGGATTATAGGTTAAAGTTGTTCTCCAATTTTCTGAATTACTTGGGTAGCAGTGATGTGCGACTAGGCACCACTCTTTGCTTGTGATGTCATAAGTTGTTATGGACATTCACTGCCAACATAATTCCAGACCTATAGGATCACACACATAGGATACACTTGGATTAAAGGAGTATATTCATGAATGATGTTTAAATTAAATGCAAAATGTGCTTAGGTATTCAATTAAACAATAGATCAATTGACTGGACACAGAATCAACAAGTTCAAGTGTTGGGCTGACTTATTGGAGTGTCAGGTTAATTAGGATTGATCACTAAAGTGTTTCGGTATTCAATTCATGCACCAACATCTAACTGCACTGCCAAACGGTGGTCTCAAGTGTTTCAACGGGTGTCTGGGGTGCCAAACAGTCATCTCAAGTGTTGAGATAGGCGTCTAGTTGGTTAGGCTTGTTGGAATAAAGTTGGCTGCCCAAACTGAGGTGAACCGACTGGTTCATACTGATGAACCGACCGGCTCATCTCGACTCACCAGACAACCATCTAGGTGAGAGAGAAGACTGTCTCACATGTGCTAGATCTCTCAGTAAGTTTGGGGAAGTTTCTAGATACTTTTCCAAATTCATTTGGATTTCATAGTACTTGTTTTGCAAGAAAAATTGATGTTTAACATTGATTAGAAGTGAACTGCCAATTTTGTATGCAAACAAGAAACTACTGAAGCATGAGACGACCATTTCGCACTATGAAATGACCATATCACACACAAGATGACCATTTCATAGTGCGAGACGACTAACTCATAGTCTGCAGATTTTAGAACATTCATGTTTTCGGACCCTTCTACTCCCACAGCAACTAAGAACCCTGACCCTGCCCCCTACTATAAATAGAGGGGTACTAGGGGCTTCCCAACACCCACAATTGGGATCGGTGGCCTTGAAAATTGTTATCCTCTCTGATTGTGGTGACCATGAGAGCCCAAGATAGTCCTACCCGACTAGGGAGGGATAACGAGGGAGAAGCAACTGAGATCATTTGTAGTGGGAGAGCATGTCGGCAACTAGTACACTGACATAAGGGGGAAACTCCTTCTTGTTGGCTCTGTCAGCTTAACGTGAAGTTTCTAGTGGTCTGTGTGGAGTACTATAGAGGCAGGAGTCCTTTGGCTACTTCTAGGAGGATGATGTCAACCTGCAATATGTGGCAGGTCCACATGAGTTGATGTATTATTTGTTCGAGTCTTCTAGTCCACGGTGAAGACCGGGATCTACAAAGACACCATCCAAGATATTAAACTTTAGGGTGATGTTGCTGGACTTTCTCTAAGACCACGTATAACCTAGAAACCCTTCCTTCATAGGTGCATTGTTGTTACTAGATTTTGTTGGTTTCTGTGAAATGGGAAAATAAATTATTATTTCCACTGCATATATCTACGTCCAATTTTCCAACAGTGGTATCAGAGCCCCATCAATCTACGGTGTATCTGGGATCTAAATTGATGTGATTGGATTTTATTTATTATTTATTATTGCATATGACGTGAATATTCAAATGATTAATGTGCATATCCTATTAAATACAACATGCAATCATAACTAATATATACATGATATGATATAATATGCAATCGATACGTGTCGCCATAAAAAAAATTATGGTGGATATTAGCGTGGTTATGGCCAAAACCCCAGATCTATGTGTGCATGGTTGTGGTTTATTCCTATTGTTAATCAGTCTGCATATTGATACCCTCTCTCCTTTCCAAATGTAACTTTCTAGGTGTTAACATTTGCAGGATAAGGATGTTATTCCACATCATTATGCGGAATATAAATATACTCCCACTAAATCTTTTGTAATCACACATTTTATTAAAGATTTAAGTCAAACACTTTGACTTTTCTTGTCAAAATAGAAGATTCTAGCTCTGAGATGCTTACTTCAATCAACAGATTGACCTTTGTAGCTTACATACTTTATTTGCATTAATGGATTTATAAAACAATCAGAAGGTGTCACGTACACATCCTCTATAATTATTCCAGTTATGGAATGCAGTTTTAACATCCATATGCCAAATCTCACAGTCTTACTAAGCTGCAATTACAAGCATGATTCTGATGGATTTAACCATGGTAATTGGTGAAAGACTTCAACATGTTCAACAACTTGAACTTGTTTGAAGCTCATCGCAACCAATCTACCGTTCCATGTCTGTCTTCTCTCAAATACCCAAATGCACCCTATGGGTTTTACCCCTTTAGGTGGACCATTGAGGTCATACCTTGTTGGTGTACATGGAGTCTATCTTTGATCTTATGGCATAAAGCCACATCTCAGACTATGGTCCCTCAATGTCTTCTAATTGGTTTGTTTGACTCATCATTATGATCAATTTGTTGCCTTTATGAGTTATAAGATATCATATATCATTCAAACTCAAGGCATGATCCACTAAAACTATAACGTTTTTGTGTTACATAAGGAACTTGACATTCCACAACACTTTGTAATTCTCATTGTTCCCACTGTACCTCTTTTAGGTTCAATGTTTTCTTGTTCATCTCAAACGTTTTGAGTTCTACTTTAATCCCACTAATTCCTTTGGAACTAGGTTCCTCATCAGGAATATATGCATCCAGATCAATAAACAACTTAGTTGTAGGATTGAGATAAAAGTAGTATTTAACAAAATAACATTTATGTGATGTGTCAACAAAGCCCCTTTTATATAGGCATTCATCTTTAATCACCATCAAAGACATATAGGAACACTTCCCATACCGTATCTCATATGGTGTCTTTTGAACCAGCTTAAATGGTACATTCTTTTAGTGTTTAGCATGTGCCCAATGGAAACTGGAATTTTAGCAGTTTTATTGATAATCATACCTTAACAAGGTGTGATTCCTTCCTTCTAACACATCATCATGTTCAGGTGGAGTTCATTGTGATACACTATCACATATCTCTAGAAGGTCCTTAAACTCTTGGTTCAAAACATTTCAAGATCAATCACATCGAAGTATCTTAATACTTTTACCAAGTTAGTTACGTACTTTGTTTATGATCTCATTGAAAACTTCAAGAAATTCATATTTGTATTTCATTAAATACAATTTTCCATATCTATTGATCACACCAGTAAATATAATGAGGTACTAGTAACCACCTTTAGCATTCATTCTAAAAGGTCCCTTATCCATCAGCATGTACTAGGCCTAATAGAATACTTGTTCTCTAACTACATCTAGTGGAGATAAATTTTTCATATAGCTCAATAAATAAGACTTACATGTCTCTATTGGTTCAATAACCAAAAGAGTCTAGACCAACACCATTTTGGAATCTAGAAGTGCATTTCTCATTTATGTGTACTAGATGATAAAGCTATAGGTATACTTGTTTGAGTCATTAAGTTATTCATTATATATGTCATACACATTTTTCTCTATAACTATCAAGTATAGTTTATGAGACATAGGGAGTTTCCACAAAATATCATATCTTTTGAAACATAATGTCCTTCTCACATAAGACATATGATGTTTTCATTAATGGCAGGTACATAATAGCAATTCACCAATTCTATCATGTTCCCTTGAATGACAACTCTCAACTGTAGTTGAAGAAACCCTTGCTCCACACAGTTCTAGCTTACTTCTTTTCATGTCCTAAAGTAGAGATCTCTATCTCTTTCTTCTTCCTGAGATCCTCTTATTCAAAGAGGATAGTTCCTTTACCAATGTCAAACTAGGTATAATGGTGGCACTTTCTTTCCTTAACCATTTTAGTGAAAAGGACAAATTCCTTTTGCATTCACCCTTCTCCTTATCTTGAGTGGAGAAGACTTGGACTTCATCTTAGACTCATAACACTTCTTGGACTTGACTTTTCCCTTGGACTCACTTCCTCTGATCATCATCAAGGGTTTTCCCTTCTTCATTTCTTGCTTTGGTATCAACTTACCATGCATTTGCTAAAATGGTTATATGATTCACACAATGACTTGTATAATCATATCCATGGTCAACCCTTGACCTAAGAGAAATCCCAATCGCTCTGCATGCCCAATCATATTGAGCTTATGGGGATCTACTAGATCTCCCTTTACCAGTTTGCACTTAAACAATGCTTTGGTGACATTATACCTTGTTTGCTTTACATGATTCTTAAGATGTGTTACCATATCGAGAATGGCCATGTTATCATGATGTTCATGCAACTCATAGTTCATACAACATAGAATAAGGTGCTTAATTTCTATGCCATCATTGACATGCTTCAAGTAATCATCCATTTCATCCTAGGCACATTTGGAGTGGGTTGCTCTAGCTCTAGTCTTTCAAGGACATAGAGCTTTTACTCATTGAGAACACTTCTCAAAGTTCTAAACTAGTTTTGAAAGTTAATCCCATTTGGTTTGTCCTATTTGAGGAGTAATCACAACTATACCGTGTACCTATTTGGCTATAAAAGAATATTGCAACTTTTCAAAACATTTTTGATTTGTTTGATTTGATAATTTTGACGATACTAGTCAGGTTTTTAATTAACTATCACTCCCACTACTTTGTTCAAATTCATAGCCCTCAATATCAATTCGGAATATTGCAGCGTACAATATTCTAGTGGGCTAAGATCCAAAACAATTTAACAGTTACCTGGCCTGCACCAACTTCCACAGTCAATTATCAAGGTAGGCAATCATGCCAATTGCATCATATGAAACTCTTACATAGATGATATGCGCAACTCCTTGCCATTATCACCTGCATGCCTCTGGGCCTAGACTCTCTGAGAATCACCAGTCAAGCCTGACCCTAAAGTCGACATGATAGAATATGCACCCTGCTTTAGCAGAACCTACATATCTACCATCACACTTCTACGAGATAGATGGTGCACCACACTTTAGCATGACCTATGCTTGGTCCATCAAGATTTTCATGTATTCTGCTTTTGGAAGGCATCTAAGACTTTGATATTTTAATTGAGGGAGTTTGTATGTATAAATACATATACTTTATCCAATCACCACATACTATAGTACGTATCATATACATTTTGTAACCACAGCGTAAACACAAAATTAGAAATATATGAGTGATATGGCCAGTCTAATGCAATTCCTTAGAGCCACAAGGAATTGCACCACCTAAGTTCCACGTTACATGAAACATGTTGTCGATGAAGATCCATGCTTGCTCCTAAAAACCTCTAGAGGGGGGGTGAATAGAGTTTTATATAGATTTTAAAGTAATTTAAACTCAAACAACCAAAGTAAAGATTAAGAAGAGGAACACAGGTGTTTAGAGTGGTTCCACCTTAGCAAATACTAAGGAGTCAATCCACTACCCGGTTGCTTACCCAACCGGGATTTTGAAAGTACTAAATTTTATTACCTCTCAAGGATATTACATAAAATTTACAATACTTTCCAAACACCCTTTGGACAGCCTTCGCCTTGAAGTAGTCTTGCCAACCTCGAAGCAGCCTTCCTTGAAGTAACTTCAAGCTCCCCCTTGAAGTAGCCTTCCTCCCGAAGTAGCTTCCCGTCAAGACAGCCTTCTGAAGTAGTCCAAAGTTCCTCCTCTTCACCACGAAGAGCTTCACCGTCTCCAATCCGCAGCCTCCTACCTGGAGTAGCAAGGAGAGTACAAAGAATACTAGGAACAAGAAAGAAATAAGAGAAAATACAACTTATCCTTGAAGCTCAAGGCTTGATTTGCCTAGATCAAGCGTTTGGATTTTCCTAGCCAAGATGATGGACTTGTGATTGCTAGGGTTAGGAAAATCTAGCCTATAGGACGAGCTTGAGCTAAGAGGAAAGTGGCCAATTTATCACAATGCTCAATTCACAACAGATTGCACAAGAGGGCTCAAGTATTTTCTCAAGTATAGCAAGTGTATCAAGTGAGTTCTAGTGTCCTATGGCTTGTCCTATTTATAGAAATGGCCTAAGTATGCTTAAGGACGTTCTAGATAACTTCTAGGGGTTTCTAAGTGCTTAACTAGCCGTTAGGTACAAGTTTGTTGCTTTTGCAACGGCTAATTACTTTACTCTGCAGTTTCTGTCAGAGATCGTCTCGGTCGAGAAATTGTCGACCGAGACACCTACTCGGTCGAAGTTTTGTCGACCGACAGGCTCTCTGGATCAACGTCTATTTTCAACTGCCAACTAACTTGTCAGTTGTGTCTAACGGCTACTTTGGATCTTTCTCGGTCGAGGAGTTTGTCGACCGAGAGTGTCTCGGTCGAGGAGTTGGTCGACCGAGATAGATCCTGTTTTAAGTTAGGCATTAATTATGTGTGTGAGTGTGCATAGGTGATCCTATTGAATGGATGACTAAGGTGTTTAGCTAGGGAAAATTCAATGCTTGATTTACATGCGATTCTAAGTACTTGTACATTATATTTCTGTGCAAGTTTTTACAATGATTACATTTGCATGAAAATATAAATACTTCTTGTTGAATTTCCCTTATAGTTTTGTCATCCTGCACACTCAAGTAGCTCGTCAGATAAATAAGAATGAAATGTTTGTCATAATCAAAACAAAGGGATTTTATAGATGTCCATTTAGCCAACAGCTCCAATCTGGCTTGATCGGTTCAACACTTGAACCGGTCAGCCCGCCTCTGTTTCTTGATTGGGCTCCTGAAATGGTTGTTTGTTCTCCTCCAACTGGTCGGTTGGGCCACCAGTAGATTAGTTCACCTTCTATCATCTGGCCTCCTCGGTCCTCCAAACGGTTGGTTCGTCCAGTGCATAACAACTTCTCATGATGATGCATAAATTAAAACTATCCTATTTCTTTACATTGTAAAAGGGAAACCTCGAGTTACATTCAAGGAGAAATAGGGCAAAGAGCATTCTGTGGCGAGTCCACAGGAGTCGATGCAGGAGATGTTTGAGTCTGTTGTTCACAGTGAAGACCAGGAGATGAACAGACACCGTCCAATATAGTAAATTGTAGGGTGATGTCGCTAGAGTTTCTCCTAGATCAGATATAGCCTTGCAACCTTTCCTTCCTAGATACATTTTTGTTTATGAGATTCTACTGGTTTTTGGGAAACGAGCAAATAAATTTTTTCTTTCGTTGCCCATATATGCGCCCGATTTTCCAACATTGCTAACAATCAAACTAGTTGCACATATGAACATGTGTTATCATTGTATATTACAACCCATTCTTTGTATGCTATTTCGGGTGTAATCATTGTCCATACTTGGACTTATGTGTACCACCCCTTGATACACATAACCCAGGGTTCATAATCTGATAGTTTACTTTATGTGATACTCATTTTGGCATTATAGTTGAACAAAAAGTAAGTAAACATCCAACAATTTATTCATCCAATCAATACTCAAAAATCATCTTCCAAACCATCATAAGTCGGTAATGTCGACACTCATAAGTAACCATGTAGCTCATTGCAGTCACCATACAGTTACTTCCATGCAACCATTGTATATTAAAGAAAATAAACATTCAATCAACTTTATCAAAATATCCATATTACCAGTGTGTCACCATGTATTTGTAACATAATAATAATGGTTTAGTCTACAGTTTAGGTTTTCTTGGTCTAGGGTTGACATTATGGTTACACCTCAAAACCTAAATTCCCATGTTCATGGACATATTGATTTAGAAATCCTAATTACTTAGTAGATATAACCCTAATTATCATATTCAAGATATCATGTCGTCATGACTGACTAAATCAGATTATGTGCATTACGATCATAGCAAGTTACAAACATTGGTTAAGTAACCCTAATTCCACATTTATCTAATTATGGACTTTAGAAACCCTAATACATGGCATCATTATCATTATCTTCATATATCATTATATTCACTAACATTAGACTACATCTCAAATGAAGCATATTAATCATGTCTAGCATTATAATTATTAGACTAGGGTCTTCATATGATAATTGCACTAGATTCTTGTATTACTTATACTTTTGGAACTAGTATCATAACTAGACTTTGAATCTATTATATCTGATGAAATTGTTATATAACTTGACTATGATACAATCTACCATAAATTTTCTAGAATTAGAACAATTATATTAACCAATTGAGATGATCCATGTTAGCAAGAAGGCATATTCTTAATTGTGTCAGGGACCCAACTCAAGATCAGGGAGAATGACTCTCGTGCCCTTGTGCTCTGGAAGAACACTTAGGAATCTTAAGGTCATTTGACCCCAAATATTCTCCTACCTCATAAGGAGGGTCAATCCAAACCCTAGGTGAGTCAATTATAGGGTTGACTCCCTGACTCAGGGTCTTTGAGGA
Organism: Alisma plantago-aquatica; assembly: GCA_963693085.1. Classification (NCBI taxonomy): domain Eukaryota; kingdom Viridiplantae; phylum Streptophyta; class Magnoliopsida; order Alismatales; family Alismataceae; genus Alisma; species Alisma plantago-aquatica. Next base: position 211,638,372 of record OY856413.1, read on the forward strand.
CTAGGCAGAGGTTTTGGTACATCCTCTAGTCCTCGATATACCTAGAGAAGGTCTAAGTGTGGCCAACAATGTCCAAGGCCAAAAGAGTTAGGATCTGAGAAGAGATCTAATAAAACAAGAAGTTGTAGATAGGCTTAGGTGTCATGATTGTTACCTAGGAACCCTCAAGGTGTTGGCGGGCATCATGGATCCTCTCAAGATCTTTCCAACTCCTTGCTAAGACATGACCTAGTTCCCTTCTTTTCATTATTAGTGAACTCGCCAGTGAAAGACGTAGGGGCTAAGTGTCAGGGGTCTCACCTTGTTTGAGGACAGTTGAGTCCAAGATTCATCCTGGTCTTACTTCTCATGAGAAAAGATGGCATTATATAAGTGTTTGGGGTGGAGTATGGGCTCTACATCATTGAGGTTGGGATAATACCATTGTCCACTAGTATATCAATGATAACCCTAGACATCTCTTCGAACTGAGTCTATTGTGATGAGGGGAGATGCTTTGCAAGTTGGTTTGAGTCTATGGAGATAGAAAGAGTGATATGGGAGGATTATTAGGGTTTAAAAAAAGGAATTCACATACATCAGGGATTCTTGGTGTTGGTTATGTATGGACAAGAGCCAATCATGAGATGATTGTGATGGCATTACTTGTAAAAATGATTTGATTATAAATAAAGGCAAGCTTCCAATTTATTTTGTTTAATTTAGTTATGAGATGATGATGTAACATTATAAATGTCTAGAGAATAATATTACTCAATGACGTATGTCTTCAAGTATTAGCCTTGTCAAAACGAGATCATACGGATGTTAAGAGTATATATATATATATATATATATATATATATATATATATATATATATATATATATATATATATATATATTTATATTTATATTTATATTTATTTATTTATTTATTTATTTATTTATTTATATATACATACTCATTATGTCCATGATTGGTTAATCATGAGATGATTGTGATGGCATTACTTGTAAAAATGATTTGATTATAAATAAAGGCAAGCTTCCAATTTATTTTGTTTAATTCATTTATGAGATGATGATGTAATATTATAAATTCCTAGAGAATAATATTACTCAATGACGTATGTCTTCAAGTATTAGCCTCATTGAAATGAGATCATACTGATGTTAAGAGTGTGCATATATATATATATATATATATATATATATATATATATATATATATATATATATATATATACTCATTATGTCCTTAATCAGTTATTATTGTGGAAGGTTGATAGACAACAATAATGCATAAGATCAGAGTGTGGGTTGGTTGATGACGCAATCTTGTTAGTAATGATATGGCTATATCAAACCAAGCAGATACATGTTAGAGAATAGTGTATCGAACAGACCCACCGTGAGACTGACACATGGAAGCCATCTTTATGGAAATCATAGTCAACTCTCATAGTGATGGTGGTGGTTGTGCTTCTTAGACTTGAAATCACTGCACAACACATGTCGTTGTGTACACTTTAACATCATCAAATGTAGTCCTGAAACATGGGTTATAATTGTGATGATTGGGTGGCTTTGACACATGGGGATTGACTATGAGTGATAGACATGAGATTTGTCCCTCCTACTAGAGTGTGATGTCCTAGGCCTCTTGATAAGTGAGACTGAGAAAAGCATGGACATGTGCATGTGAGTCAATATGTGATATTGAGCTTACATATATCTCAGATAGTTTACTCTTGGTTCAAGAAAAGGATTGAATAATAATGAGGGTGATTGATTCATGCCTCTAGTCCAATCTGGACATCAGTGACAAAGGAACTAAACAAACACTATAACACCATACACAGATTGTAGGTTGAATTTGTTCCCCAAATTTTCATTTACTTGGGTAGCAATGATGTGCGACTAGGCACCACTCTTTGCTTGTGATGTTGTAAGCTGTTATGGACACACACTGCCAACATAATATGGGACCTATAGGGTCACACACATAGGTCTTAACCTAGAAGAGGAGTTTAGATCTCAAATGATAGTTGAATTAAGTGTGTAAGTGTTTAGGAATTTGATTCAAGCAACAAATAGGCTAAAAGCACTGCCAAACACCCATCTCAAGTGTTGAGACAGCCGTCTGGAAGTGCCAAATGGTCATATTAAGAGTCGAAACGGGCGTTTGGGTGTTGGGTCAGTTAGAGTTGAATTTGGCTAAGTGTCAAACTGACCCAGCCAAATGGACATGACTCAGCTCACCAGATGACCGTCTAGGTGAACTGAGACATTTGTCTTGCATGTGTGAGATGGTCCAGCTCGGTCGGGTAAGATTCTAGATGTTTCCCTATCTGTTTTGCTTGAGCAGTAGTTGTTGGACAAGGAAATAATTGTTTAACATTGATGAAAATTGATTTGCCAAATTCGTATACAACTGGGAACCACAAAATGACCATCTTGCAGTGAGAGAAGATTGTCTCGTGTGCGAGACGACCGTCAGGATGAGCCAAATGGCCATTTAAGATGTATTAGGTTGTGAAAAGTTCATAATTGTTGCAAAAATTTGAGTTCTTCCGGTCTTTTCCACTCCCACACATTAATCTTGCATTGGATTGCAACTGGGAACCTTGGCCCTGGCCTCTACTATAAATAGAGGGATATTGGGGCTTCCCAGAGCACAAAACAGACAACTGAGAATCAGTTCCTCTGACAATTATTGTCCTCTCTCGTTGTGGTAATCACAAGAGCCCAAGAAAGTCCTACCCGACTAGGGAGGGATAGATAAGGGAGGTAACAACTGAGAGTTGTCTTGGTGGGAGAGAAAATTAGTGACTAGTACATCGACAGAGAGGGACGACTCCTTCTTAATCATTCTAGAAGGATGATAGGAGTTCCCGGTGGTATGTTTGGACTACCATAGAGGTGGGAAGCCACTATTTTATGCTTGGAGAACAACATCAACTAGTAGTCTGTGATAAGAGGAGTTGTTGAAGAAGACAACGTTCTTTGTTGCATTCGGTGGTGCAAACTAGGAGGCACAGTAGTGAGATGAGTCCCAGTGCAACTAGGATTCAAAGTTGCGCATCTACAATGACAAGGATTGTTGCTGGACTTGCTCTAAGACCAGATATATCCCATAAATCATCTTTCTTGCATTATAGTTATTGACACGATCTACTGATTATGGGAATATGGTAAATAAAAATTTAAATTTTGCTACATGCTTTGTACCATCTTTCCCAACAGTGGCATCAGATCCAACGTCAATTTACTATATTACAGAATAATCAATATGATCAGATTTTAGTTTTTTCGTTCTATTATTACATGCAATGTGAATAATATCATGTCAGATCAACTAATATATACATGATATATATGAAATTTACACGTGTCTCCCAAAAGTGGTTTTTATGGTGGATGTGTAGCATGGTTATGGCCAATAACCCCTATATGTGCATGGTTTTTTGTGGTTGGTTTATCCATTTATCTCAGTCTACGTACTGAGCCTCTATCTCGCTTCTCAATGTAAAGTTAATTCTCTTCTACCTTTTCTCCTATAACAACCCCACCCCTCAGTAACCCCCAATTAAGGAATACCAAGAAACTAGAGTCGTTGTCCCAATATAGGATAATATGCTTTTGTAAATAATCAAAAATAATAAATAAACTCTACCTCAAACTAAGCTTAATATTGGATAAAAAAAATCTTTTCACATACCTTTCAACTATGAGAGATTGGAAACTTTACCCAAGATAGGAATCTATCTATCTATGATCCTCCAATCTTTATGTAACTTTATTCTTTAAATGTCACTTTAGATACTCATCCTATTTCTATCAAGCATAAAACTAAAAGTAACCCTAAAACTCTGACAAACAAAATATCGATTAGTATAACAAGTTATATCGGTATGTGGGGGAAACAAAAGTTTGCACATAGATTGTAACAACATAATCACATCAACTATTTGTTACCAAATAAGAATTCCATTTTTATTCATAATCTCTCAACCATTTTTCCATCCTCTGGTATACCCTCTCTTAGGGTTTTGTCTCTACAGTGTAGATTAGGCTACCTCTCAATCTGGAGTTAGGTACCCCATTGGTCACTCCTCAATCTGCAGTTAGAACCCATTGGTTTTCCCATCCTGGGTTTAACCTCTCAAGACCTTCTCAACCTAGGCTTGGTCTCTTAGTCATCAAACATGACTTCACTCATAATCTTATTCATAAATCCCAGAGATGCCATGCCGGTTTGATCAAGTTATAAACTTAATAATAATGATAATCATAGTCACTTTTTGGATTGTAGGAATTAAAGTTCATCCAAGCATCTAATTGCAAGCAATCGATAAAACTTTGAGAATCATCATGAAACTAAAGCGGTTAGCCATAAGCGTAACCACATACCTGATTTGAAGTCACAAAGAGATGCATGATATCCAATCCAAACAAGATGTCCAAGCAAGCAAGCCAAGCAATCAATCAAGCAACCTTTGATCCTAAAAACATGTATAATACCTAATTGTTACCATCATATCCCAAACTACTCCTCATTGACATGGGAAACCTTTCTAAGGTTTCTAAGTATCATTAGGATTTGTTTGGGTTTCTTAGATCCATTTCTCAATGTTTATCCTTTTTAAGTCAACAAATCCTAAAACAGCTTTTCTACTCATAAAAACCCTAATAACTCAAATTATCCACATTAAGGGTCTTTTATTCTCAATTTGTCTTAGGTTCATCATATCTCTGTCTTATTCATGGATTTTCAAAATAAACATCATTAAAAGTCATATTCTCCAAAATTAGGGTTTCTAGGCCCATTAATTCTATTATATATACATGGAACCCAAAATTAATCCAACTATGCACAAATATCATCTTTTTGGATCTAAAACTTCCTTTTATTAACAAAAGGTTAATATTTGCTCAAAATGGCCAAGAAACATTACTATATGTAATTACCATCAAATCTTAGGGTTTTTCATTAATAAAACCATTAAAGGTGCCAACTTTATACACTTTTTGAACTACAAGCAAAATCAGGGTTCAATTATACTTTTAATGGATTTATAGATTTTTTGAGCAAGTTTCATATATAACACTTTTCCGCTAGGTAAACCCATAATTAATTATGGTTTCCTAAATTAATTGCTTTCTGACCAATCAAGTGCCACCCTCGGGCCAAGGTAACCTGGACCTGCTCTGCCTACATGGCCAAGCCAAGCCAATCGGCTTGAGCCAATGTGGCTCCTCTACCTGCGTTGTGGGGACCACAGGACCCAAAAAAACAAAATCAAAAGACCAAAAAGGCCTTACATGTGTGAAGAGAGGTCAAGGGTAGAGTTTTACTTTCTCCTGTCATTATCTTCTACCTCTTGCACGCGAGCTACATGCCAAGCTTGGTCAACTCCTTGGTTGACTTTGGGTTCTAGGCCTCCTCAAGTGCGAACAAAGGTGTCGTCGCCTCTGATGAACCTTGCTAAATCGAACAATGCCTCTAATTGCTCGCCCACCTTTCAGGAATGACGAGTTGAGGTCTAACTACTGTGGGGACTCACATGTCTAGTTAGGGATGAAGGTCGAGACTGAACACTCAATTTATCACCCAGGGGAGTTCGCATGCTCTGGATGAGTCTTTGGGTGTGAGTTGTGGCTTCACAGAGGGGGTCTACTCCCCCTCTTATACCTAAGGGTCACATCCATTATGGTAGCGATTTGGGAAAATCATCAACAGACTCCCAATCCCAGTGAAACTAGGGATGAAATTGCTCATCTTAGACTCCCAAATCCGACGGGAAAGTCCCCAAGTTTGCACATCCACTAAGCATCGAGAAAATCGATCGGGAAGCAACCTTCCCATTGTTCTCTGTAGCCAGTTTTGATCAAGGGTAAGGGATGACCATGGGTTGTTGGATCTCAGATCCAATGGTCCCCATTACACGAGCACAAAAATAACCCAAATTATCCAAATTCTACTCCAATTATAAATCATGATTTTTATGCAATATCCTCTCACTTTAGGAAACTTCCAAAATTCATAACTCCTAAATCATATATCTTATTAATCCCAAATTTTAAGGGAACCTCTTTGATGCCTTAATTTACGTGCGTGCCAAATTTGGAGTCAAAATTCGAGAATAAGAGAGGTATTTCTTCATGTGCAAGAAATCTATTCAAAATACATATTTAATTCATATTTTTCTCTCTCTTTCCCTGATTTGGATTTCCTCTTACCATTATTAACCAAGTGGATTCTAAACCTAATCCATGAAGGTCGTTCATACCACTTTCTAGAGAATTCTACATTATTCTCACCATTATTTTCTTCCTTTTTCCTTTTATCTATTATTAGATTTATTTTATCTTTTTCTTCCCTTTTATCACATTGGACTTACTTAAATAGTAAGATCCACGAAAACACACATTCAAATGAAATATTACCAAAGAAATCCATTTATTGCACACAAATCATACAATTTTCATACACATACGTTTAATTGGGAAAATTGCATTCCAAACCATACACATGAAAATCGAGGTTATACCAGCTCCTCTCAAATGTAACTCGAGGTTCCCCTATAATCATGTAAAATTAGGATAGTTTACTAACCTGTTATGATGAAGATGAAGGCATCCCTAAGATGAGTCGTCTGATTGAAGGACCTTGGAGGACATTGTGGACAAGCCAGATTGATCGACTAGTGGACCTGACCAATTAGTTGGAGGAGCCAGCCAATGGTGGATAGAAGGACCAGACAATCGGTGAGACGACCTAACAACTGGCCAGGAAGCAAGCCGATCGGTTCAAGGGTTGAACCGATCAACCCAGATTGGAAAGAACAAATCTTCATCAACAATAGGTTTATGCTTGTGATGTAGACCTAGATGACTGTAATTCCTTGTGGCTCTAAGGGATTACAATAGGACTGACCATAACCATCGCTTTTGTTTATTGCATGCTTTCATTATGGGATATATCATGTATATGATACGTACTATATATGTGGTGATTGGATAAAGTATATGTATATGCTTATAAAACAGAACACCCTCAATTAAAATATTAAGTCTTAGATGCTTTCCAAAAACGGAACACATGAAAAGCTTGATCGACCAAGCGTAGGTGATGCCAAAGCGTGGTACACCATCTATCTCATAGAAGTGTGATGGTAATGACATAGGTGTCGCCAAAGTGGGGTACATTGTAATCGTGTTTGTTTTTGGGTTAGGCTTAACTGGTGATTCTTAGAGTGTCTAAGCCCAGAAGCATGCAGATGATTATGGCAACAAGTTACGCATATCATCTATCCAAGAGTTGCATATGATGCAATTTCATGATGGCTTACCTAAATAGTCATGTTGTAGGCGATCAGCCAAAGCTGACTCATGACTTGATTAAATATGGATCTTGGCCCACTAGAATAGTGTACACTATAATATTCCGAATTGATATTGAGGGCTATCATTTCGAATAAAATAGTGGGAGAAATAATAATTAAAGACCTAATTAATATCATCAAAAAATTTCAAATCAAAAATGGTTTTTGAAAAATGCATATTTTCCCTTGTAGAATGAATGATGAACAAATTCGAATTGTGATTGGTCCTAAAGAAGGACAAACTTTATTGTAGAAATTTCACTATTGGTTTTGGACTTTGAGAAGGGTTCTCAATGAAGAGTGCAAGCTCTATGTCCTTGACAAACTAGTTCTTAAAATATCTCCTCCTGGTGCACCTAGGGCACAAGTGGATGCTTACTGGAAGCATGCCAATGATACCTTAGAGATAAAGTACCTTATGCTAAGTTGCATGAACTATGAGTTACATGAGCTATGTGAGGACAAGAGTGATCTTGAGATGGTGACACATCTTAGGAAGGTAACACTTGGTCTTGATAGGCAAGAAAGGAATGCTATCTTAAAGGTGCTACTTGAGTCAAAGCTACCAGAGGAAACCTTAGTACAAGAACATATGCTCAATATGATCGTAAAAGTGTATCATCTTGAAGAGATGGGATTCACCTTGATCCAAGAGTTGGCCACTGATATGATTCTAAAGACTTTGTCAGAATCATATAGTCATTTTATTGCATGCTAGCATGTGAGTAATTCGGCTGGATAGATGTTAGAACTACTTGCCATGTTGATTCATGCCAAAGTAAAAGTTAAGAAGGACACGACAATGGGGATCAACGAGGCTGAGTACAAGGATCAAAGAAAGACCAAGAAGAGTCTTTTGGTCATGCCTAAGTCCAATTCTTCAACCTCAAGATAAGGAGAAATAAAAGTACAAAAGGAACTTATCTGTTGTACTTGAAGGATTTTAGGAAGAAGAAGATGGGGATGGTGATCTCCACTTTAGGTATATATGTTATTGAGATAAATCTATGTACTTCATCATCTTGGGTATTGGATACCAGATGTGGATCTCACATATGTTCTCATATGCAGGATTTAAAAGGAAGTAGGCCTTTGGGAAAAGGTGAGGTGGAATTGTGAGTTGCTAATGGCGTAAGAGTTACATCCAGCGCAGTTGGAACCTATAGTATATCTCTACCTACAGGGCTTGTAATAGAGTTAAAGAACTGCTATTATGTACCTACTATAAATAGAAACATCATTTTTGTATCTTGTTTGGACAATGATGCATTTGAATTCCATATTAAAAGTGGTCGATGTTCTATTTTAAAAGATGGTGAGGGAGTAACTCAAGTGGTGTGGCTCGGAAATCCCCAATGAAGGGACCCAGGTTTGACTCTAGGCGAAAACCCTTGGGGTGCAATAAAGGCCCCATATTATTGAGCATGCAACGGTGCCCCCAAGTATGCGACTGATTCCAAGGTTTACCCTTGGCTGGGTGGGGTCCAATAGTGACCGATCCCGGGAGGGGTTCCTCATTATCAAAAAAAAGATGGGATCTTTTATGGAAGTGCCCCTATGCCTTATGGGCTTTACTTGTTAGATCTTAAGATATATGTATATAACGTTAATACCAAAAGACTAAAACTCAACAACTCAAACAAAACGTACCTTTGGCATTGTCATCTAGGGAACATAAATGAGAATCGCATATCTAGAATCCATAAGTATGGTTATCTGGACTCTTTTGATTTCAAATCATTAGAGACATGTGAATCTTATTTGTTGGGCAAGATTTCTAAGGCCCCTTTCACCAACAACAATGAAAGGGATAGTGATCTATTAGGATTCATACATATTAATGTATGTGGACCTTTTAGAACAGATGTTAGAGGTGGGTTCAAGTACTTCATTACCTTCATTGATGACTTCACTAGGTATGGATATGTTTATTTGATGAAACATAAGTCAGAAGCTCTTGAAAAGTTCAAGGAGTTTATGAATGAAGTACAGAACCAACTTGGTAAAAGTATTAAAGAACTTCATTTGGACCGAGGTGGAGATACTTAAACCAAGAGTTTGAGGACCTTCTTAAAGCCCATGGGATTGTATCCCAGTGAACTCCACCTGGAACACCTCAGCATAATGATGTATCAAAAAGTAGGAATCACACATTACTGGATATGGTGCAATCAATTATGAGTTTAGTCGAGATTCCAACTACCTTCTAGGGGTATGCTCTACAAACCACCACATTTACACTAAACTGAGGACCATCTAAATCGGTTCAAAAGACATCATATGAGATATGGATTGGGAAGCGTCCCAATATGTTTTTTATGAGGATTTGGGGATGTGAAGCTTATGTTATCAAGATGCTTCCTGAGAAGCTTGGTCCTAAATCTGATAAATGTTACTTTGTTGGATATCCTAATGAAACTAAAGGATATTACTTTTACTCCATATCTGACATCAAAGTGTTTGTTGCCAGAGATGATGTATTCCTAGAAAAGGAATTTATTTCCAAAGGAACCAGTGGGAGGCAAGTAAAACTCAAAGAGGTTTGAGATCAAAAAGAAAACATTGAACCGGTAGATGAACAAGAGGAACCTAAAGATTCACAAAGTGTTGTGGAATCTCAAATTCCTCAAGTAATACAAGAACCTCATAGATATAATAGGACATGCCTTGAACCTAAAAGATTTGGATATCTTGTGACTTAGGAAGGTAGTGAAATGGTCATAGATGATGAGCCAATAACCTATAAAGATGCTAAAGAGGGACCAAATTCTGAGAAATGGCTTGAGGCCATGAGATCTGAGATGGAATCCATGTACACCAACAAAGTATGGACTTTGCTGGATCCACCTGAAGGGGTAAAACCCATAGGGTGCAAGTGGGTCTTCAAGAAGAAGACTGACATGGATGTAAAATTTCAAACATATAAGGGCAGATTGATTGCAAAGGGTTTTAGACAAGTTCAAGGTGTTGACTATGATGAAACTTTTTCTCCAGTGTCCATGGTTAAATCCATCAAGATCATGCTTGTTATTACAGCTTATCATGACTATGAGATTTGGAAAATGGATGTTAAAACTGCATTCCTTAACGGGAACCTTGTTGAGGATATGTATATGAAACAATCTGAGGGATTAATAGATCCAAAAATTGTAATAGAGTATGTAAGCTACAAAGGTCAATCTATGGATTGAAGCAAGCATCTTGGAGCTGGAATCTTCATTTTGATGAGATAGTTAAAGGGTTTGGCTTTGCTCAAAATGAAGATGAACCTTGTGTGTACAAGAAAGTTAGTGGGAGCATATTGACATTCCTCATATTGTATGTAGATGACATACTATTGATGGGGAATGACATCCCTACTTTAAAAAAGGTAAAGGCATGGCTTGGAAATACATTCTCTATGAAAGATTTGGGAGAAGCATCCTACATCTTAGGGATAAATATCTATAGAGATAGATCTAAAAGACTTCTCAGACTAAGTCAGAGAATATACATTGACAAAGTGTTGAAGTGGTTCAACATGGAGAACTCAAAGAGAGGAAACCTGCCTACACACCATGGTGTTTCCATCTCTAGAACTCAATGTCCAAGTTCTTGTGAAGAAAGGGAATGCATGAGTGAGATTATATATGCCTCAGTAATTGGATCAATCATGTATTCAATGTTGTGTACCCATTCAGACATCTCATATTCTTTGAGCATGACGAGAAGATATCAGTCAGATCTAGGTGATGTTCACTAGATAGCCATGAAGACAATCCTCAAGTACTTGAGAAGGACTAAGGATCAGTTCTTATTCTACATTGGAGAGGAAAAATTGGTTGTAAAGGGTTACACCGATGCTAGCTTCTAGACTAATCAAGATGATTACAAGTTGCAATATGGATCCGTGTTCTACCTCAACAATGGAGTTTTGAGATGGAAGAGTTCCAAGAAAGAAATAGTTCTTGATTCTACAACAGAGGTCGAGTATATTTCTACATCAAGTACAGCAAAGGAGGTTGTATGGATCAAGAAGTTCAACACAGAACTTAGGGTTGTTCCAAGCATCAACAACGCAATTAAGCTATATTCTGACAAAAATGGAGCTATTTCACAAGCTAAGGAGCCCAGATCACATCACCGCTCAAAGCATATACAAAGGAAGTTCCATCTCATACAAGAGATCATGCAGTGTGGAGATGTGAAGATTTGCAAAGTTCCAACTCAGAGCAATGTTTTTGATCCCTTAACAAAGGCACTTTCATAGTAGAAGCATGATGGTCATGTTAGGTCACTCGGAATAAGTTTTGTGGGTGATTGACTCTAAGTGCAAGTGAGAGTATGTTGGTTATGTATGCCCAAGATCCATTCATGTGATGATTGTGATGGCATTACTTGTAAAAATGATTTGATTAGAAATAAAGGAAAGCTTTCAATTTATTCTATTTAATTTATTTATGAGATGATGATGTGACATTATAAATGTCTTGATAATAATATTACTCAATGATGTATGTCTTCAAGTATTATCCTTATCGAAACGAGATCATACAGATGTTAAGAGTACATATATATTCTCATTATGTCCCTGATCGGTTTTTATTGTGGAAGGTTGATAGACAACAATAATACATTAGATCATAGTATGGTTTGGTTGATGACATAATCTTGTGAGTCATGATATGTCTATATCAAACCAAGCACATAGATAAATGTTAGAAAACATTGTATCGGACAGACTCACCGTGAGACTGACATATGGAAGCCATCTTTATGGAATTCATAGTCAACTCTCACAGTAATGGTGGTGGTTGTGATTCTTAGACTTGAAATCACTGCACTCAACACATGTTTTTGGGTACACTTTGACATCATCAAACATAGTCTTGAAACATGGTTTGTTATAACGGTGATGATTGGGTGTCATTGAAACATGGGGATTGACTGTGAGTGATAGACATGGGATTTGTCCCTCCTACTATAGTTTGATGTCCTAGGCCTCTTGATAAACGAGACTTTTAAAAGCATGGCCATGTGTATGTGAGTCAATATGTTATATTGAGCTTACATATATCTTAGACAGTCTGTTCGGGGTTCAAGAAAAGGATGGAATAATAAGGAGGGTGATTACTTCATTCCTCTAGTTCAATATGGAAATTAGTGACAAAGGAACTAAACAAACACTACAACACCATACACAGATTGTAAGTTGAAGTTTTTCCCCAACTTTTTCATTTACTTGGGTAGCAATGATGTGCAACTAGGATCCACTCTTTATTTACAAAAGCATATGATCCTATTTTGGGATAACGACTCTAACTTCTTGGTCTTCCTTAATTGGGGTGTTGCCACATGGCAATGATCAGCCTCAATCGATTATTGAGGTGCCCCCAATGGTAACTCTTTCTCTCAACGACTACATTTCTCTTAAACCCCCACTAGATTTACCTATATACCAACCCCCCTTCCTCTTCATTTTCATGCCAGTCCACTCATATTTATTATGTGCATCTCATATCGCAAGAGTTTTTTTGTTTTCTTAATAAACATATATATCACTCTAATCATGTATTCATTCATTAACAAATAGTAGAGCTCTACTAGGGTTTGCAAGACGATCTGCTAGGGTTTATGTGAGGGGGCGCTCACGGAGGTCGTGGGGGTCGGGGAGGAAGAGGATGTTTCGATGGATCCAGACCACCGGAAGCGCCGGATGAAGTAGAAGGGACAATTTACATGGGCATGGAAGGTCTGGAAGGCACAAAACGAGAAGCGGTGTCAGCACGCGCCACGTCTGCAGTGACCGAGACAGTGAGCACGACAGCTGAAGGGCAAGGAGGTTCGTTACAGACAGAACTGACCAGAGAAGGAGGGGTACCAGACAAGATGGTTGTATCAAATAACCCACTAATCACGGCAGAGAGGGTTAACAAAAGGCAGGCACAACAGGAAATCTTAAAGAGACTCGGCATAGCATTGAACTTTAACAGAACAGACACCGCAAAGGGAGTAGGAGGACACCTATTACAGGGGAGGAAGGAGCCCCCCCCCCCCGCCGCCGCCGCCGGGACAGGCGGACTTCCCAGATCTGTAGACCGGCGAGGCCGCTGGACCACCCTCGACGGGGCAGGAAATCTGGAAAGTAGTGTCCTACAAAGATATTATGGGAAAAGGAGAGGGAGTACGCAGGCTTCTGTTCTTGGGCTTTGATGATCCAAACGTCAAACTGGATAAGAAAGACATCACAACGAGTGTCGTGGATGGGACACCGAAGTTCGATATTGTTGAAGACATATTTGAGGAGTTGGTGAAACCATGGATGTTTGCGGTTGTCGTGAAGGTTATCACACGAAACATAGGTTTCCTGACTCTACAAGACAGAATCTGAGTGATGTGGAGGCATGCCATAGCTTTCAGACTCATCGACTTGGAGGATAATTACTTCATTGTGCAGCTAACCAGAGAGGACAATTACCTAACGGCGCTAACAAGAGGACCATCCCAGGATGACATTCAGAAGAGGATGGCTCACGGAAAGACTAGATAGGGCGGTAGCTAATCAATCTTGGCTAGCTGCATATCCAGCAACAACTGTTACAAACCTGCCTCGTGTTAATTCTGACCACGCACCTGTGTTAGTTAATACGCGGGAGAAATCACAGATAGGGAGCCGCAGACCGGCGATGAGTATCATGTGGAATAAAAGAGAATCCTTCCCAAATTTTCTACAGCAAAACTGGAACAATGCTTTGCCCTTCCATGAAGCGATCAGAGAGCTAATGAACAAATCAGTGCACTGGGATACGGAGGAAATAAGAAAGACCATGGCTAGGAAACACAGACTACTATCCGAGATTGGGAGAATGCAGGCTGCCGACAACCACACTTTGTATGAGGAACATGACAATATTCTGGGAGAGTTGCAGCTAGAATACAATGAGCTAATTAATTCAGAGGCGGAGGAGTGGAGACAAAAGGCGAGATGTGACTGGATGAAAGAAGGTGATGCTAATACCAAATACTACTAGGCTCTAGTTAAAGCTAAAAAGCAAAGGAACCTGATTACTAAGCTAAAGAACAACCAAGGAACATGGGTGGAAGAGGATGAGATGAAGGAAGTCGTCAGGGAGTATTTCACTGATCTTTTCATGGGGAGAAGAAGAAGAAGGGGCAATAACGCTACAGCAGAGTATGTAGGAAGCTTTCCAACTTTGGAGGAGTCACACCGGTTACAAATGGGGCAAGTACCTAGTAAGGATGAAACGAGGAAAGTGTTGATGAAGATGAATCCCATCAAGGCGTTGGGGCCGGATGGAGTGGATGCCAGTTTTTTACAAAGAAATTGGAATCGCTTAGGCGACTCAGTTTCCCTAATGATATCTAGTTTGTTTGTAGGAGCCCCGATCGAGGATGATATGGCAAACTCAACTCTAATCTTGATTCCCAAAATGAAGATGTCGGAGAGCTGCAACAACCTATGACCCATTGCTCTGAACAATGTAGGACTGAAGCTCCTATCAAAAATTATTGTGGAGAGAATCAAGCCTTTCTTGATGGAGTGGATTGCACCAGCGCAAAGAAGTTTCGTGTCGGGAAGACGCATCACCGACAATATCATTTTAGTACAGGAGCTTGTTCATTCTATGAAGATCAGAATGGGCAAACGCACTGCTTTGGCAATGAAGGTGGACCTTTCAAAGGCGTATGATAGGATGGACTGGGATTTTATTCATGATACGCTGAAGAGGACAGCTATACCACAACATCTAAGGGATATCATCATGAACATCATCACGGCAGGGGAAATATCCATCGTCTGGAATGGTTCAAGTTTAGTGCCATTTAAGGCGACCAGAGGGGTGTGACAAGGTGATCCACTGTCCCCTTATATTTTTGTGCTTTGTCTAGATAGACTCAGTCAAGACATTATGGCAGAGGAGCTAAATGGAAATTGGGCCCCGCTCCAAGCTACAAGAAATGGGATCGGCATTTTGCATGTATGCTTCGCCGATGATTTGATACTGTTTGGTGAGGCAACTACGAAACAAGCGAAGATAATGATGAAGGTTATGAAGAGGTTCGAATGAGCATTAGGACAGATTTAGGCGAAAGAGAAATCTACCATCTTCTATTCCAAAAACACGGCCCCTCAAGTTAGAAGGGTGATCACGAGGATTACAGGCATAAGGCAGACCGAGGATCTAGGGAAGCATTTAGGGGTTCCAATCATACACGAACGAACATCAAAATCCATGTACCTCGACATCATCAACAAGATAGAAGTGAGGATTTCTTCGTGGGTCAACAGTTCACTATCGCTAGCTGGCAGAATAACTTTGGTTAAATCGGTTATGAATATCATTCCTATATATACTATGCAATCAACTGCGCTTCCTATCGCGGTTTGTGACAACATAGATCAGGTGGTCAGGAACTTCCTCTGGAAGGGAGCAACCGGACAAGGGGGCACCTATTCAGTTGCGTGGGATAAAGTCTGTGCTAGCAGAAAGTTCGGTGGACTCGACATTAAGTCGGCAAAACTACATAACGAGGCACTACTGCAAAAAACATGTTGGGACTACATGTCGTAGTGCCACACTCTATTGAAGATAGTTATGAAAGAGAAGTACCACCACAGAGTTAACCAAGGGGTTGCGGGAGCTTCAAAGCTATGGAGGGTGATTACCAAACTTAAAATAAAGTTGTTACCTGTCACCAGTAAGGTAGTGTTGTCAGGTGAACTCACATCTGTATGGTATGACAACTGGGTGGGAGGAACATAGCCAAAGATTAGAGGTCAGGATCAAATACCAGGAGAGTTGACAGGCCTAACAGTTAATTCCATGATCAACATGAACGGAGGCTGGGACGTCGGCTTCATGAACTAGTGGTTTGAAGAGGAATCCATATCTCAAATTCTAGAAATGCCGCCACCGAATCCGACAGAAGGTGCAGATGAAATCATATACTTGAAAGACAGTGGAGGACACTTCACTATCAAAAAAGCCTACAGTCAATTGCAGATGGAGCACACCAGGAACTCTCCAGGTCGGTGGATGAATCTATGGCAGCTAAGGGTACCCCAAAGGGTCAAAACGACATTGTGGCTCACTTTGCATGGTAGTCTCATGACTAATGAAACTCAGGCATGGCGTGGCTTCACAGAGGATTTGAAGTGCCCAAGGTGTCATATGTTCACAGAGTCCACAATGCACGCGCTCATCCTTTGCGCTGATGTCCAAGAAGTCAGGCGACACATCCAAAAAACCACAGGGATAACCCTGTTTCAAGAAGGCACGATGGAGAAATGGCTTAGGGCAAACCTGAGGAAGAGGAAGGAACGACCTGACTGGATCATTTGGGTCGACATTGCTATTTGGAAGATCTGGGGATTTAGATGTAGTGAAGCATTCCAGGAGCTACGAGTTAATGCCGTAAGAATGTTCAACAGTATAAAACAAGAGGTCAAGTTGTGCATGATGGCGTTCAATGGAGAGAAAGGAAAAGAGGACGTCCAGAATACTGAGGATAGTGGTTGGACCCCTCCAACATGCGAACAGGTGAAGGTTAATGTCGACACTGTAGTGAAGATGAAGAAAAAGGTTATGGCCACCGGGTTTGTCATCAGAGATCAAGAAGGTAGATGGCTAAGGGGCGGCTGCGACAAAGGCGTAACTCTAGACATCACGGTAGCAGAACTGAGAGCCATTGTACTGGGTTTACAGGAATGTCGCATGAAGTTCCGTAAGGTACAGGTGGAATCGGATAGTGAGGTAGCAGTGAAGATGATGAATAACAAAATCGCCTCCCCAGATAAATACAAAGCGAGTTGCTATCTCATCAGCAAATTGTGTAGGGATTTCGACGTTATTACCTTTAAGCATAGGAGAAGAGTATGTAATAAGGTGGAAGATTTAGTATCCAAGTGGTGTCTGAAACAGGACGACAATAGTAGTAGGTGGTGTCGATGCCCAAGTTTCCTCACTGACATGGTGAGAGAGGAAGCTACATCGAACCACAGGTCATGTATGAACTAGCATGGACCTGGTCTATGGGAACATGATGAATAAGATTATCCCCAGAGTGTTAAAAAAAATTCTGCCACAAACTAAGCTTAATATTGGATAAAAAAATTCTTTTCACATACCTTTCAACTATGGGAGATTGGAAACTATACCCAAGATAGGAATTTATCTATCTATGATCCTCCAATCTTTATGTAACTTTATTCTTTAAATGTCTCTTTAGATACTCATCCTCTTTATGTCAAGCATATATCTGAAAGTAACCCTAAAACCTTAACAAACAAAATATCGGTCAGTATAACAAGTTATATCGGTATGTGGGGGAGACAAAAGTTTGCACATAGATTGTAACAACATAATCACATCAACAATTTGTTACCAAACAAGGATTTCATTTTTCTTCATAACCTCTCAACCGTTTGTCCATCCTCTGGTATACCCTCTCTTAGGGTTATGTCTCTACAGTGGATATTAGGCTACCTCTCAATCTAGAGTTAGGTACCTCATTGGTCACTCCTCAATCTGGAGTTAGAACCCATTGGTTTTCCCATCTTGGGTTTGACCTCTCATGAACTTCCCAAACTAGGCTTGGTCTCTTAGTCATCAAACATGACTTCACTCATAATCTTATTCATAAATCCCAAAGATGTCATGCCGGTTTGATCAAGTTATAAACTTAATAATAATGATAATCATAGTCACTTTATGGATTATAGGAATTAAAGTTCATCCAAGCATCTAATTGCAAGAAATCGATAAAACTCTAAGAATCATCATGAAACTAAAGCAATTAGCCATAAGTGCAACCAAATACATAATTTGACGTCACAAAGAGATGCACGATATCCAATCGAAACAAGATGTCCAAGAAAGCAAGCCAAGCAATCAATCAAGCAACCCTTGATCCTGAAAACATGTATAATACCTAATTGTTACCATCATATCCCAAACTACTCCTCATTTAGTTGGGAAACCTTTCTAAGGTTTCTAAGTATCATTAAGATTTGTTTGGGTTTCTTAGACCCATTTCTTAATCTTTATCCTTTTTAAGTCAACAAACACTAAAACAACTTTTCTACTCATAAAAACCCTAATTATTCAAATTATTCACATTAAGGGTCTTTTATTCTCAATCTGACTTAGGTTCATCATATCTCTGTCTTATTCATGTATTTTCAAAATAAAAACCATTAAAAGTCATATTCTCTAAAATTAGGGTTTCTAGGCCCATTAATGCACTTCTATATACATGGAACCCTAAATTAAGCCAATTATGCACAAATATCATATTTTTGGATCTAAAACTTCCTTTTATTAACAAAAGGTTAATATTTACTCAAAGTACCCAAGAAACATTACTAGATCTAATTACCATCAAATCTTAGGGTTTTTCATTAATAAAATCACTAAAGGTGCCAACTTTATACACTTTTCAAACTATAAGCAAAATCAGGGTTCAATTATACTTTTAATGGATTTTATAGATTTTTTTGAGCAAGTTTCATATATAACACTTTTCTACTGGGTAAACCCATAATTAATTATGGTTTCCTACATTAATTTCTTTCTGGCCAATCAGGTGCCACCCCTGGGCCTAGGTAACATGGACCTTCTCTACCTACATGGTCGAGCCAAACCAATCAGCTTGAGCCAATGTGGCTCCTCTGCCTGCGTTGTGGGGACCATGGGACCCAAAAAAACAAAATGAAAAGACCAAAAAGGCCTTACATGTTTGAAGAGAGGTCAAGGGCAGAGTTGTACTTTCTCCTGTCATTATCTTCTACCTCTCGTGCGCGATCTACATGCCAAGCTTGGTCAACTCCTTGGTTGACTTTGGGTTCTAGGCCTCCTCAAGTGCGAGCAAAGGTGTCGTTGCCTCTGACGAACCCTGGTGAATCAAACAACGCCTCTAATTTCTTGCACACCTCTCAGGAATGACGAGTGGAGTTCTAACTACTCTGGTGACTCACAGGTCTAGTCAGGGATGAAGGTCGAGACCGAACTCTCAATTGATCACCCTAGGGAGTTCGCATGCTCTGTATGAGTCTTTGGGTGTGAGTTGTGGCTTCACAGAGGGGGTCTACTCCCCCTCTTATACCTAAGGGTCGCATCCATGGTGGTAGCGATTTGGGAAAATCATCAACAGACTCCCAATCCCAGTGAAACTAGGGATGCAATTGCTCATCTTAGACTCCCAAATCCGATGGGAAAGTCCCCAAGTTTGCACATCCACTAAGCACTAAGAAAACCGATTGGGAAGCAACCTCCCCATTATTCTCTGTAGCCAGTTTCGATCAAGGGTAAGGGACGACCATGTGTTGTTGGATCTCAGATCCAATGGTCCCCATTACACGAGCACAAAAATAATCCAAATTATCCAAATTCTACTCCAATTATAAATCATAATTTTTATGCACAATCCTCTCACTTTGGGAAACTTCCAAAATTCATAACTCCTAAATCATATATCTTATTAATCCCAAATTTTAAGGAAACCTCTTTGATACCTTAATTTACTTGTGTACCAAATTTGGAGTCAAAATTCGAGAATGAGAGAGGTATTTCTTCATGTGCAAGAAATCTATTCAAAATACATATTTAATTCACATTTTTCTATCTCTTTCCTTGATTTGGATTTCTTCTTACCATTATTAACCAAGTGGATTTGAAACCTAATCCATGAAGGTCATTCATACCACTTTCTGGAGAATTCTACATTATTCTCACCATTATTTTCTTACTTTTTTCCTTTCATCTATTATTAGATTTATTTTATATTTTCCTTTCCTTTTATCACATTAGACTTACTTAATTAGTAAGATTCACGAAACACACATTCAAAGGAAATATTACCAAAGAAATCCATTTATTGCACACAAATCATACAATTTTCATACACATACGTTTAATTGGGAAAATTGCATTCCAAACCATACACATGAAAATCAAGGTTATAACAGCTCCCCTCAAATGTAACTCGAGGTTTCCCTATAATCATGTAAAAGTAGGATAGTTTACATTCCTATTATGATGAAGATGAAGGTATCCCTAAGATGAGTCATCCGATTGAAGGACCTTGGAGGACATGGTGGACAAGCTGTATTGATCGACTAGTGGACCTAACCAATTAGTTGGAGGAGCCAGCCAATGGTGGACATAAGGACCAGACAATCAGTGAGATGACCTAACAACTAGCCAGGAAGCAAGTCGATCAGTTCAAGGGTTGAACCAATCAACCCAGATTGGAAAGCACAGATCTTCATCAATTATAGGTTTATGCATGTGATGTAGGCCTAGATGACTGTAATTCCTTGTGGCTCCAAGGGATTACAATAGGACTGACCATAACCATCGCTTTTGTTTATTGCATGCTTTCACTATGGGATATATCATGTATATGATGCTTACTATATATGTGGTGATTGGATAAAGGATATGTATATGCTTATAAAATAGAACACCCTTAATTAAAATATTAAGTCTTAGATTCTTTCCAAAAATGGCACACGTGAAAAGCTTGATCGACCAAGTGTAGGTGATGCCAAAGCGTGGTACGCCGTCTATCTCATGGAAGTGTGATGGTAATGATGTAGGTGTCGCCAAAGTGGGGTACATTGTAATCGTGTTTGTTTTTAGGTTGGGCTTAACTGGTGATTCTTAGAGTGTCTAAGCCCAGAAGCATGCAGATGATTATGGCAAGGAGTTGCACATATCATCTATGTAAGAGTTGCATATGATGCAATTGGCATGATGGCCTACCTAAATAGTCAAGTTGTAGGCGATCAGCCAAAGCTGACTCATGACTTGATTAAATATCGATCTTGGCCCACTAGAATAGTGTACACTATAATATTCTGAATTGATATTGAGGGCTATCAATTCAAATAAAATAGTGGGAGTGATAATAATTAAAGACCTAATTAATATCATAAAAAAATTTCAAATCAAATCAAATCAAAAATGGTTTTTGACAAATGCATATTTTTCCTTGTAGAATGAATGATGAACAAATTCGATTTGTGATTGGTGCTAAAGAAGGACAAACTTGATTGTAGAAATTTTCACAACTGGTTTTGGACTTTGAGAAGGGTTCTCAATGAAGAGTGCAAGCTCTACGTTCTTGACAAACCAGTGCTTAAAATACCTCCTCCTAGTGCACCTAGGGCACAAGTGGATGCTTACTGGAAGCATGCCAATAATGCCTTAGAGATAAAGTACCTTATGCTAAGTTGCATGAACTATGAGTTACATGAGCTATGTCAGGACAAGAGTGATCTTGAGATGGTGACACATCTTAGGAAGGTAACACTTGGTCTTGAAAGGAAAGAAAGGAATGTTGTCTTAAAGGTGTTACTTGAGTCAATGCTAATATAGGAAACCTTAGTACAAGAACATGTGCTCAATATAATTGGACATGTGTATCATCTTGAAGAGATGGGATTCACCTTGATCCAAGAGTTGGCCACTGATATGATTCTAAATACTTTGCTGGAATCATATAGTCATTTTATTGCATGCCAGCATGTGAGTAATTCGGCTTGATAGATGTTAGAACTATTTGCCATGTTGATTCATGCCAAAGCAAAAGTTAAGAAGGACAAGACAATGGTGATCAATGCGGCTCAGTACAAGGATCAAAGCAAGACCAAGAAGAGTCTTGTGGTCATGCCTAAGTCCAATTCTTCAACACTCAAGATAAGAAGAAAGAAAAGTACAAAAGGAACTCATCCTTTGTACTTGAAGGCTTTCAGGAAGCAGAAGATGGGGATGGCGATCTCCACTTCAGGTATATATGTTATTGAGATAAATCTATCTACTTCATCATCTTGGGTATTGGATACCAGATGTGCATCTCACATATGTTCTCATATGCAGGATCCGAAAGGAAGTAGGCCTTTTGGAAAAGGTGAGGTGGAATTGTGAGTTGCTAATGGCGTAAGAGTTGCAGCCAGTGTAGTTGGAACCTATAGTATATATCTACCTATGGGGCTTGTAATAGAGTTAAAGAACTGCTATTATGTACCTACTATAAATAGAAACATCATTTTTGTATCTTGTTTGGACAATGATGCATTTGAATTCCATATTAAAAGTAGTCGATGTTCTATTTGAAAAGATGGTGAGGGAGTAGCTCAAGTGGTGCGGCTCAGCAATCCCCAATGAAGGGACCCAGGTTCGACTCTAGGAGAAAACCCTCGGGGTGCAATAAAGGCCCCACATTACTGAGCGTGTCGTGGTTCCCCCAAGTACGTAGCTGGTTCTGGGGTTTACCCTTGGTCGGGTGGGGTCCAATAGTAGCCGATCTCAGGAGGGGTTCCTCGTTATCAAAAAAAAAAAGATGGGATCTTTTATGGAAGTGCCCCTATGCCTTATGGTCTTTACTTGTTAGATCTTAATATAGATGTATATAATGTTAATACCAAAAGACTAAAACTCAACAACTCAAACAAAACGTACCTTTGGCATTGTCATCTAGGGAACATAAATGAGAATCGCATATCTAGACTCCATAAGTATGGTTATCTAGACTCTTTTGATTTCAAATCATTAGAGACATGTGAATCTTATGTGTTGGGCAAGATGTCTAAGGCCCCTTTGACCAACAACAATGAAAGGGATATTGATCTATTAGGACTCATACATATTTATGTATGTGGACCTTTTAGAATAGATGTTAGATGTGGGTTCAAGTACTTCATTACCTTCACTGATGACTTCACTAGGTATGGATATGTTTATTTGATGAAACATGAGTCAGAATCTCTTAAAAAGTTCAAGGAGTTTATGAATGAAGTACATAACCAACTTGGTAAAAGTGTTAAAGCACTTCGTTCTAACCGAGGTGGAGAATACTTAAACCAAGAGTTTGAGGACCTTCTTAGAGCCCATGGGATTGTATCCCAATGAACTTCACCTGGAACACCTCAGCATAATGGTGTATCAGAAAGAAGAAATCACACATTACTGGATATGGTGCAATTGATTATGAGTTTAGTCGAGCTTCCAACCACCTTCTAAGGGTATGCTCTACAAACCACCACATTTACACTAAACCGAGGACCATCTAAATTGGTTCAAAAGACATCATATGAGATATGGATTGGGAAGCATCTCAATATGTGTTTTATGAGGATTTGGGGATGTGAAGCTTATGCTATCAAGATGCTTCCTGAGAAGCTTGGTCCTAAATATGATAAATGTTACTTTGTTGGATATCGTAAGGAAACTAAAGGATATTACTTTTACTCCATATCTGACAACAAAGTGTTTGTTGCCAGAGATGATGTATTCCTAGAGAAGGAATTTATTTCCAAAGGAACCAGTGGGAGGCAAGTAAAACTCAAAGAGGTTCAAGATCAACAAGAAAACATTGAACCAGTAGATGAACAAGAGGAACCTAAAGATTCACAAAGTGTTGTGGAATCTCAAATTCCTCAAGTAACACAAGAACCTCATAGATCTAATAGGACACGCCTTGAACCTGAAATATTTGTATATCTTATGACTCAGGAAAGTAGTGAATTGGTCATATATGATGAGGCAATAACCTATAATGATGCTATAGAGGGACCAAATTCTGATAAATGGCTTTAGGTCATGAGATCTAAGGTGGAATCTATGTACACCAACAAAGTATGGACTTTGGTGGATCCACCTGAAGGGGTAAAACCCATAGGGTGCAAGTGGGTCTTCAAGAAGAAGACTGACGTGGATGAAAAAGTTCAAACATATAAGGGTAGATTGATTGTAAAGGGTTTCAGATAAGTTCAAGGTGTTGACTATGATGAAACTTTTTCTCTAGTGGCCATGGTTAAATCCATCAGGATCATGCTTGCTATTACAGCTTATCATGACTATGAGATTTGGCAAATGGATGTTAAAACTGTGTTCCTTAATGGGAACCTTGTTGAGGATATATATATGACACAATCTGAGGGGTTAATAGATCCAAAAATTGCAATAGAGTATGTAAGCTACAAAGATCAATCTATGGATTGAAGCAAGCATCTCGGAGCTGGAATCATCATTTTGATGAGATAGTCAAAGGGTTTGGCTTTTCTCAAAATGAAGATGAACCTTGTGTGTACAAGAAAGTTAGTGGGAGCATTTTGTCATTCCTCATATTGTATGTAGATGACATACTATTGATGGGGAATGACATCCCTACTTTACAAAAGGTAAAGGCATGGATTGGAAATACATTCTCTATGAAAGACTTGGGAGAAGCATCCACATCTTAGGGATAAATAAATATAGAGATAGATCCAGAAGACTTCTCGGACTAAGTCAGAGAACATACATTGATAAAGTGTTGAAGCAGTTCAACATGGAGAACTCAAAGAGAGGAAACCTTCCTGCACACCATGGTGTTCCCATCTCTAGAACTCAATGTCCCAATTCTTATGAAGAAAGGGAATGCATGAGTGAGATTATATATGCCTCAGCAATTGGATCAATCATGTATTCAATGTTGTGTACCTGTCCAGACGTCTCATATGCTTTGAGCATGATGAGAAGATATCAGTCAGATCTAGGTGATGCTCACTAGATAGTCATGGAGATAGTCCTCAAGTACTTGAGAAGGACTAAGGATCATTTCTTATTCTACAGCGGAGAGGAAGAATTGGTTGTAAAGGGTTACACCGATGCTAGATTCCACACTAATCAAGATGATTACAAGTTGCAATCTGGATTCGTGTTCTTCCTCAACAATGGAGTTGTGAGATGGAAGAGTTCCAAGCAAGAAATAATTCTCGATTCTACAACATAGGTTGAGTATATTGCTGCATCAAGTACAACAAAGGAGGTTGTATGGATCAAGAAGTTCAACACAGAACTTGGGGTTGTTTCAAGCATCAGCAACGCAATTGAGCTATATTATGACAACAATGGAGCTATTTCACAAGCTAAGGAACCCAAATCACATCACCGCTCAAAGCATATACAAAGGTAGTTCCATCGCATACGAGAGATCGTACAACATGGAGATGTGAAGATTTGCAAAGTTCCAACTCAGAGTAGTGTTGTTGATCCCTTGACAAAGGCACTTTCACAGTAGAAGCATGATGTTCATGTTAGGTCACTCGAAATAAGTTTTTTGGGTGATTGACTCTAAGTGCAAGTGAGAGTCTGTTGGTTATGTATGCCCAAGAGCCATTCATGTGATGATTGTGATGGCATTACTTGTAAAAATGATTTGATTATAAATAAAGGAAAGTTTTCAATTTATTCTATTTAATTTATTTATGAGATGATGATGTGACGTTATAAATGTCTAGAGAATAATATTACTCAATGATGTATGTCTTCAAGTATTATCCTTGTCGGAACAAGATCATATAGATGTTAAGAGTACATCTATATATTCTCATTATGTCCCTGATCAGTTTTTATTGTGGAAGGTTGATAGACAACAATAATACATTAGATCATAGTGTGGGTTGGTTGATGACGTAATCTTGTGAGTCATGATATGTCTATATCAAACCAAGCACACAGATAAATGTTAGAGAATAGTGTATCGGATAGACCCACCATGAGACTGACACATGGAAACCATCTTTATGGAAGTCATAGTCAGCTCTCACAGTGATGGTGGTGGTTTTGGTTCTTAGACTAGAAATCACTGCACTCAACACATGTTGTTGGGTACACTTTGACATCATCAAACATAGTCTTGAAACATGGTTTGTTATAACGGTGATGATTGGGTGGCATTGACATGTGGGGATTGACTGTGAGTGATAGACATGGGATTTGTCCCTCCTACTGGAGTGTGATGTCCTAGTCCTCTTGATAAACGAGACTAAGAAAAGCATGGCCATGTGTATGTTAGTCAATATGTGATATTGAGCTTACATATATCTTAGACAGTCTGTTCGGAGTTCAAGAAAAGGATTGAATAATAAGGAGGGTGACTGCCTCATGCCTCTAGTTCAATATGGAAATCAGTGACAAAGGAACTAAACAAACACTACAACACCATACATAGATTGTAAGTTGAAGTTGTTCCCCAACTTTTTCATTTACTTAGGTAGCAATGATGTGCAACTAGGATTCACTCTTTGCTTGTGATGTCATAAGCTATTATGGACACTCACTACCAATGTAATATGGGACCTATAGGGTCACACATATAGGTCTTGACCTATAAGAAGAGTTTAGATCTCGAATGACAGTTCAATTAAGTGCTAAAGTGTTTAGGAATTTTATTCAGGCAACAAATAGGCTGACAGCACCGCCAAACGTCCATCTCAAGTTGAGACAGTCCTCTGGAAGTGCCAAACGACCGTCTCAAGAGTTGAGATGGTCGTATGGGTGTTGTCGGTTAGAGTTGAATTTGGCTACCACTATTATTGTTTTAGATAAAGATCGAATTTTTCCCATTTTTATATTGTTTTAGATAAAGATCGAATTTAGATAAATTACTATTGATACCACATGCTTAATCCATTTGATCCCAAAATTTAGGATACCACTATTATTGCTATTGTCTTCCATTGACCAAAGGATATTTCCTAACTCATCCATGAAACATTCAAAACTTTGTCAGTAAGGTGAATCTAGATAATTACTTAAATAATTACCCATGTCACAAAATATCTTAGAATATTCTAAATTTTCTTCCATAATCCTATATCTGGATCATCTATCACATAAAATTAACACGAGCATTTTCCATGTGCATGAAGTACTCTTTTCCCAATTTTGTATCCTAGGGATCCATTTGTAAACCCTAATAGGCCCAAGTGGGCTTGAATTGGGTTTTGGACTTATTGATATTGCAAGTAATTGGTACACTTTTGATTGTTTCTTCATATAATTATGATTCGTGTTACATGTAACTATTTTGGCATTCATCTGAATACATCGACCTCCCTCTATGTTTTGATCCTTTATACTTAAAATTTGATGTCCCTTATTCATATATTCTCCAATCCTTATTTAATGGACATATTTGCTTTATGTTGACAAAATTATGTTGTTCTTCTCTTGCAAGGGGGTTCCCAACCCCTTAAGTGACAAGGACTCTGGTGTGGTTGAGCCTAAATCACAACTTTCACAAGAGTAACTAGGGTTTGGAGATAGATTGGAGTAGACATGTTGTCCTTTGTTGCTTGTTAGCATGGGTTTAGTTACTTTGAGATTTCCATTTGTATCAATATGTTGTGGACAACAACTATATTTTAAGATCTTTACTTGTACTATTAAATTGTTGTTTTATGTACAATTCATACTTGTGTTTTTAGTGTCTCATCCCTTATAAAAAATTCCAATAATATTTGGCATAGAGATATTTGAAATTATTCTAATGAGTAAGCAAGTGGCACCTCTATTAGACCTTACAACATTACTCAGAGCACATGTGTATATAAGAAAACCAAACAACTCTTGTGATATGAGATGCACATAATAAATATGAGTGGATTGGCGTGAAAATGAAGAGGAAGGGGGGTTGGTATGTAGGTAAATCTAGTGGGGGTTTAAGAGAAATGTAGTCGTTGAGAGAAAGAGAGACGCCACATGGACTGGTGGGGAGTTGTTGTGTGGTGGTGGCCAACTATAGACTAGCCGTAGCGAATTTGTTAGTTTTGAATTACAACTACAATGAATGGGAAATGAGATAGTCCATTGATAGTCAAAAGCAGTAGTCGTCTGCACTGTTTTTCTCTTCCCTTCAAACTAAGTTATTTAGACTGTATACTATAAATTCAAAATTAGACTATTACGGTATTATGCTAGTCAAGATAAATTAATTTTCTCTTGCAAAAAAAAAAAAAAACAAGACTAAATTGGTACGTCTGTCTGTTCCCAAACAGACAAACGAGAACCCAAGGTTGCCGGAAATAGCGGGGGATTGACCTTGACCTCGCTAGCTCCGTTGATGCCTATTCGCCGAGGCTTTTATATAGTGGCGTTGAAAAGAGACGGTGGCGTCGGTGTTAGGCAGGACGGCACGCGCGAGGAGGAGCAATTTCTCTGGAAACGGTGCGGTGCGTATGACACGTACGCGTTCAGGCGGGAAAAGCAGAATCCAGCAGCCGTGGAGCTATGGCACGCGCGAGGAGGAGCAATCTCTCTGGAAACGGTGCGGTGCGTGCGACACACGCGCGCTACTCGCTATTCGGTAGTTACCTACACCGACCGTATGTATCGAAGAAACGGATCCTGAACTGATGATGCCGCAGTTGCTGAATCCAGCCGGCGTGAGGGGGTGAATGGAGAGGGTCAGTATAAGTGGCGGAAGATCCACTGAAGAAGAAGAAGAAACATGGTGTCCAGCATATGATCAACTGAAGACATACCAAACGGTAATTAATTAAGTAGCAAGGTGGGTGCGTTAGGCATACATAATGGGGCCTGCCGGAACGTCAACGACGACGACGACTTTGATCCCTTGACCATATCCACGTACATGATGACCTGTTCTCGCGTGGAATGACTTTCCTTTCCCTGAGCTCCTCGTGCAGTGCGGAGTTGGTGATTATGTGGTGTGAGTCATACATTCGATTGATTGCGTATGTAGTAGCATGAGTATCTGAATAGTTTATTTTTTATCTAGATTGTATCTCTGATTTATTTATCATGGAGTATTAAGGTAACAAACAATTCACACACACACCACATGTAAGCACACGTTAATGGCGTATATTCGTTTGCTTTACTAGCCTCATAATGCTCGTCAATCATTACAACCCCCTCGATCTACATCACTGTCAACTTACGGATTCTGTGAGAACCGATATATGGTGGTAGTGGTGGTGGTAGTAGCAGTGTAGCAGGAGCGGCACTATAGGTCTGGGACGAACTGTACGTGCGAGTGAGGGACATAGCTTTTCAAAGAAAGCGAGATAGAGTGGGGGGCGTAGATATGGAAGACGACATAGCTTTTCAACTGCTGCTACTACTACTACTTGATCAGTTTTTAGCCTTAATTTACAACAATTTACTTTGTTTTCCCTTGTACTACTACTACTACTAGCTACTATTACAACAACTACTAATACCACAAATTCTACACACACGAAGCTCGCCTTTGCCTCTCGCCTCATCTCAATTTGCACAGTATTAGGAGCAAGGTAGCTGTTGGAGTGGGAGTTGTGGTGATAGTATTAGTGGGGGTTGTCATTAATAGAGTGGGGGAACCTAACTAGTGGGAAGCTAGGTGGGGATACAAAGAAGCAGCAGCATCAGCAGGAGGAAGAAGAAGGGTGAGATATAATTATATGGAAGGTTAATGAGGGCGGGAATTGGGAGGCGGGAGAAACTGCAACTGCCCGCATGCGGCTAGCTCTGCACTGGCAAAAGTTTTTGTTTGTGTGTAGTTGGTCGGTTTCTGTTTGTTGCTGGTTGGTCGCAGGCCACAATGGCGGCGCGGTTGCAGTGCTCTAATTCCGTGTCTTAATTGCATGCGGGGAGGAGAATCATGGCGCAGGCGGAAGCAGTAGCTGCTGCTTCTGCTAATAAGCGGCTACAGCAGAGAAGAAAGAACAAGTAGAGAGGGAGGGGAAAAAGAGAGAGAGAGAGAATGAAAGAGAGAGTCGAAGCAGCAGCAGCAACCTGCTATAGCCGCTATATAGGTAGGGATTGCGAGCAGAGAGGGGTAAAAAGGCAAAGAGGAAAACAGGAACAAACACCGCCTGCTCTGCTATGACTGCTGCTGTTGGGCGCGGGCGGTTCTTGTGCCGCTGAAGCTGCTGCTGCTGCTGGTCTGGCGCAGAAAGAAGAAGCCTGTAATCACACACTCGAGCAAGCCAGCCGGGAGAGAAAGGTCTTAAGTGGCAGAGGAGAGAGACAAAAGATAATCCAAGTAGCAGAGGAAAGAGAAATGTCTGAATTTCAGTATTTTTTTTCTGCTCTATAATTACCAATAGTAATTTATTTACACAGTCAGTCAGTCAGTCAGGGATTGTTTGCTGCCAAAACAAAAGGCAACAAAGATAAAACTACCACTTATCTATCCCCCACCATGCTAAACAAGGGCAATCCCGAAATAAACAAGGCAGTGGGGGCAGGAATGCGACGCCGACAAAAGTAGCGCAGCAGAGCAAACCTGCAGTGTGATAGAGTAAGTATACTAGTTAGAGAGAGAGAGAGAGAGAGAGAGAGAGAGGAGACAGAGAGGGTGTATGTGTATCTGTGTCTTTGGGTGAGTGAGAGAAACAAGAGAGAGATACAGCAGGAACGGAAAGGAAGGGAAAGGCGAGGGGCGCCGGCCGGAAGAGTGGCTGAGAGCAGGCAGCTACTAGTAGCAGAAGTAACAGCGGCAGCTGCTGCAGCAGAAAGAGAATTAAAAGGATCGCATCCAGAGTGAGAGAAGAAGAGAGAGAGCTGTATCTGTGTGTGCGTGTGTAACCGTGTCTCAATAGTTAGTGAGAGACAAGTGTGGAGATAGACAGATAAATAGTAGATAAATAGGAACAGCAGCAGCAGCAGGGCGAGAGGGTACCCCGGGACGGACGGACGGACGCCCACTTCTCCTACTACCCCTCTCCCCAATTTAACTCACCATTACGATCCCGACCTAGCTATTCCGAAAGCAAGCAAGCAGCACATTTGAGAGATAGATTCATAGACGATGCTGCGTAGATAGACTCATAGATAAATACACCATCATTCATCGGTCTGCTCCATCGATCCGAGTTTGGAATTTTAGGGACATTTCTCCCCTCTGCACGCACCTCCTCCTCCCTCTTCCATCATCTACCTCTCTACATCTACAACCACTGAGAAAAAACCTAAAACCTCCTACACTTTGCCCTCTTCACACCAATACCTGGAGCACCACACCACCGTTCCCCAAGTCTATCATTCACACATTCATTCCATTCCCCCCCTTGTTTTCTTCCTTTCTAGATATCAACAGATATATACTACCCATTCCGACCTCTCGCCTGCTCTCGTCTGCCTCTAGTCATAGTATATCTCTGTTAGGTCGAGGATTTCAGTATAGCTAGCTGCCTACTAGGTTCGATCAGCCAGGGGTGGGAGCTAGATCGTCGATCCAACACCACCGATCCGTCTAGCTGCCTCGATTAGGCATGGGGGATTCTTCCCGTCCCAGTTCTGCGTAGCTGCAACACCTTAAAAAGAGCTGTGCGATAGATTGAGAGTAGCTCTTATTCGGGTTTATGACCCGTCTGTAGCTACTACCCATCCTGCTTTAAGTGCCTAGCCAGGTGTCTTCACGATCGATGGCTGGCTTCTCTCTGGGTGGCGGCAGCGGGAACCAGCACAACCAACCACCCAACGCGCAGGAGCTCCCGCCGGAGAGCCTCTTCCTGTACCACCATGGTGGTGGCGGGGGATCAACACACCACCGAAACAACAGCGAGGAGATCACAACCACCTACACCAAGGGCTTTGAGCTATGGCAGCAGCACCAAGCAGCAGCAGCGGCGGCAGCGGCAGCCGCACACCCGTCCCACCACCACCACCACCACCAATTCCAGGCGCAGCAGAGGCACGCAGCAGCAGCGGCGCACCACCACCTCTACTCTGTAGCAGCGGCTCCAGGGCTCGGCATGTTCCTCGACGACCCGCTCGGAGGACCAGGGAGCGGTGGAGGAGGGCCGTCGTCGCTAGGTGCTGGAGTCGGAGGAGGTGGAGGTGGAGGGTCGTCCGGGAGTGGGAGCGGGAGAGGGATGAGGGGAAGTGCCGGAGGAATGAGTTGCCAGGACTGTGGGAACCAAGCTAAGAAGGACTGCTCACACATGAGGTGCCGGACATGCTGCAAGAGCCGAGGGTTCCAGTGCTCGACCCATGTCAAGAGCACCTGGGTTCCGGCGGCCAAGCGGAGGGAGAGGCAGCACCAGCTGCAGGTCGCGATGCAGCACCAGGCGCACGGCCACAACCAGCCGCAGACACAGCTCCAGGTGAGAGCTGGTGGGTCGGAGCCGTCCAAGAGGCCAAGGGAGATCACGGCGCTAACCTGCACCAGGATCCCGCACAATGCCCTTACAACGACGACAACATCCACATCAGGTATAATTGATTGACCTGTTTTACCTAATGGAATGTGTCATGATCTATCTGCTACTCCATTCTTCTCCTCTTTCCTTAGGATTAGGGTCGATCGGGAGCTCTAACACACTGGTACCACTACGTTCTACATCTAAGAACAATTAATCTTTCTTTCCCTTCGTCTTCCCTTAGTTACACACTAATAAGATCACCTCTTCATAGTGTACATGTAAATCAATGGAACCATATGAGATAAACAAACAAGTTAAGCAACCAAGCAAAGGCCGCCCGGCAGGCAGCACCTTCTTTTCCGTCCCTTTCGTCCATCATATCAACCATACCCCGTCCCCGGCTGCCCCGGCCGAAAGATACTGTTGTGCAACAGTACCACATTGGTATTTTTCTCCATCGGCTGCCTAGTGAAACTTGTCAAATTTTACATGTACATTTGCACCCCAACCTTGTCTAAAGAAATTATTAGGAATTTCATGTTAAACAATTGTACGTAGTGATTTTTTTACGTATACAAAAAACCAACGGCCTCTTGCTTTTTCCTTCTTCCTTTGCGCATATAATATAAGATAAATTTTCTAGACTTCGAATAGTAGTTACATGCCGGATTTCTGGACAATTAGTACCCAATTCTTACCCCTACTGCTCCCTCAGGAGGCATGGAGGCCGCATTCCCGTCGGAGGTCACCTCACCGGCGGTGTTCCGATGCGTACGCGTCAGCGCCATCGACGACGACGAGGACCAGTACGCGTACCAGACGGCAGTCAGTATCGGGGGACACGTCTTCAAGGGGATACTCTACGACCAAGGACCCGACTCCCAGTACTCGTCAGGACACCACGGTGAGGCGTCTTCATCGTCACCGGTGGCCATAACAAGTGCTACTACGGCTGCTGCTGCGACCGCAGCTGTCACTGCTGCCGGGGCCGTAGCGTCGTCCATGATGGATCCTACAAACAACGCGTTTTACCCGGCGCCACTCAGCGCGTTCATGGCCGGTACGCAATTCTTTCCACACCCAAGACCATGAGACTATGAAATAACAACCCCAAGAGTACTAGCCACTTCCCTGGATATTAATGTCATGCTCATCCACCAACTGATCCAACGGGAGGCTGTTTGGGAAACAAAGATTTTGTACGGAGAGCCCCAGCTACATTGCTAGATTCTTCTCCAGAAGCAACAACGACAACAACAAGACAAGCCGAACAACCAAAAACCCTAGCCTGCTGCTGACTGATGCTGCATGATCTACTGACTGAATTCAGCATGTTCTAGCAGCTTAGTTGTTAGGTAATTCTTCTGCATCCATTCAACTCTCTATCTCTCTCTCTCTTTCAATCTCCTCCCACCCTCACTCCCTGCAGCAAGCCGCGCGCTAACGGTGACCGGCTGGCTAGCTAGCTAGCTTCTCCCTTTCCCTAACATATCCCGGCCCATGCATTGCTCCATGTCATCAGCCACCACATATATCTTAGAGATTCCCTTTCCCAATTCATGCATGCAACATTGCTATAGAGAGAAAAACAACTCAGTACGTAGTTCCAACTTTGTTAACTACAACTAGTTCCAGGTACCATCATTTCTTTGTCCTAATCTCAGATTCATCAACAACCGCATTATTGATAGGGCAGAGCTTATTATTTTCTTTTTACTTCATTCAGTTAGTTATTTTTGTTATTTGTTAGCTACTTAATGACCAAGAAAGCAAATTCTATTATGTTAACTACATTTCTCATTGTCTTGTTACTATATATGTCTCTCAGATGTCTCTCTCACTGCTTCTCTTGTCTTTTCACTTGCTCTCATTTGTAGTATTACTATTAGATATTCCAATGATATATATGTGTAGCTGGATAACTACTTAACGACCAAGAAAACAAATTTTGTAATGTTAACTGCTGCTTATTTTCAGTTATGCCTCTCTCTCTCTTTCCACCTCTCTTCCTCTTTCTTATTCAGTCTTTTCACTTGCACTCATATGTAGTATTGCAATGGTACATATATGTGTGATCACACATATATATTCAGGGATTCTGTTGATCATTTATATGAAGCAATTCAGACAACATGTCTGAATGTGATTAGGAGCACGTGCTAATGCTTAGATTCTGCTGACACAACGTAAAAACTTAACCATTGACTTACAGCGCCATTATATATTAGAATCTAAGATCACATTTTGACTTATTACAGTAGTTGTTGTTAACTAGGTGAGTATCGCTGTGAGAGTCTGTTGTACCGGGATTAGAGCAGGACGCGAAGATAGATGGACGATGTTAGTGCCCAGTAGATCCTTCTTCACCTCACAACCTGTTCTTCATTTTATATACCATCTACTGCTCTCTCTGTAATCACATGATACCGATCGTCATGATCGTGTTATCATGTATGATAAACCCTCTGCGCGCGTCATCTTAGTACCGATTAAAAAACACTTCTATTCTCTAAACTTGGAATACTGTTACCTGTTTTTAGGGGGTGATGATACGGGTCGGGGGTATCCCAAGGAAATTTGTTTCCTTCTCTGTCATTACAATAGCGATTACAGCACACCCATGTAAAAGCAAAACCATGACAACTGTATCCTAATCGTAGGCTCTTAATTACTTGTACCATTGTGACAGTAAGTTTAATATAGCGCGTAATTAATCCCCCGCGCGCCATCAATCACTTTCCCCCCAAACAGCCCAAGCACGTATACGCTTGTAGCATACTAGCTAGCCCGCCGTTTCTGTGTATTAGAATATTATTACTACTATCATTGTTCATGATTCCACATTATTATAGGTTTTAAGACAGACCACTCCTCCTTGTCTCTCTTTCCATCTCTCTCTCTCTCTCTCGGATGTTGTGTCAACAGCCGGAAGCAGTGGACGTCTTGAGCCTTGTGACACTGGAGTTAGGGGGCCGGGAGAAGGGAGCAGCTGGCCTGGCCAGCTATCTTTTCTTTTTACTTTCTTCTTCTTCTTCAACGGTCCATAGCTAGCTAGTTCCATCACCATCATTTAAATTATTATTATAACTATCAGTGTACTGGGAAATTCAATTAATAGGCATGCCCTTTTCCTGGTCATAACATACATGACATGCCCTTTTCTTTTGCCCCCCCTGTCTGTCTTGGTTTACCTTCTTGGCATACGGCCATCCCGCCATGAACTCAACCACAGGGAGAAAAAGCTGGAGTGCCATATATACGTCTCTGTGGGTGTGTTAGTTGGGTTTGTGTGTACGTGCGCATTCTGTTCCTGTAGATGATCGAGGAGGGGCGTTGACAAGAGTAAGAGGGATTTGGTACCTTGGTTTTCTCCTCATCCACACCCTTTTGTTTTTTTATATACTGGTACAGACACACCAGAGAAGGTGGAGGTGAAGGTGAGGGTAAGGTAGGAAGAACACAGAGTCGAGGGAGCAGTACACAAATCCCCATGCTATCTGACTTAACATATGATATCACCCTTTCTTACCAGACCTACCCCCAAAGCAAAGAATGATGGGTGATGATGGATATGATCGAGAGGCCCAACAGTCCAAGGAAACATTGTCCCGTCTTTTGTGGATTTCACATGCTCCTCTTCCCCATTTCAGGCAGTCCAGTCCACAACCCAGCATTTGGATGGATGTTTTTCAGCACCAATCGGTTTAAATTATATATCATGCTCGGTTAGAAACAAAACCGCGTTGCTTTTTTTCACTTCCTTTCTGTTTTTTTTTTTTAATAAGTCTTTTGTCTTTCTTATTGTTGTTGACCGCCGTTCTTTATTTTGAAAGGATTTGTGGTTTGTCTCCTTTTGCTGTTAGTATCTGTAATTTACAAGATTCATTTTGGAATATCGCTAGCTGATGAGTAGTATGCCGTTTGGCTGGGAATGGTGCCGTGATATCCGGGTCTTTAGAACCCCTGTCGTGGACAAAATCCAGCGCTGTTTACCTGTTCTAATCTGAGTTTGTTTCCATCCAAAAGTTGGAAAGTGAAGTTTTCGTCTAGATATACCTACATGCATGCGATAAACTGTTTAGAAACTGATGTATCTCAGTTTTCTAATGCGTCTTCTCTCGGTTTCTTATTATGTCTTTAGAATTTCTATATCCAAGGGTTAAATTCTTCCCTTTTTAATTATCTGGCATATCTAACCACCTCTTTCTTGCGTGTAGAAGTTCATTGCCTGTTTGCCGAGGGTGTTGTACCCACATGGGAGCTCATCATAGCATGCTTGGTTAGGGGTCAGTCTTAGATGAAATGAGGGAGGCGATTCTATCCGAGCATTGCTTGTTTGGAAGTGGTATCACCAAGTAAGAGTTAGTTAGTTTGTTGTTTGGCTTGCTGGGAGAGATTATCTTGGTCCATGCAGATGTGTAGAGAGAGGTGGGAGGCTGGAAAAGAGAGATAGATCAATCCCACTTAGTGTTGGTGTCATCCAATGCATACTATAAACATAGAATTTTGAGGGGAGAGGTAGTAGAGGCAGGAGAAAAAGGTCCGACCCAATACATGCTAACTTTCATATAAATGGACGACACTATTGGCTTTATGCCTATAAAATTTATTAGCTATTGAAGTTTTAATTGTCAAGGGAGATTTCTTAATGATGATAACGTTGTTTCTTCCACCTATTAATTGGTTTTGGATTTCCCAACGGGTATAACTATGTTCATGCAAACATCTATATAAGATAATGGCTAGCATGGGACAGCCTGATTGGTCAGATTTTTATTCCGTAGATAGGGATATAGCATGTTTAGATATGTATAACTAGTAGATAGGGATCATCTACCTTCATGCAAGCTTGCCTACCCATGGGTTTGGGCGACTTCATTATGAATGAAATCCCCAACATGTGGGCTTGTTTTCATTTGTTCCATGGCCTCATTTGGTTGTTAATGGGTTAGTTATTTTTTGTAATTCCTAGGAAATACTAGTTCCATAATGTTTGGGTCCCTCTTCATTTGAAGTACATCAACCATTTGCCATGAAATTTGTTAGATCTTAAATTTCTTACTAAACCAAACATAAGTGTTTTGTTTGTTAGTGTTAGGTGATAAGTTTTTGCTATGATTAGGCATATTCAGCTGCCTCTTTATTTAGCCAGGGGAGAACACCAGTTCAAGTATTACTTGTATGGATGCTGATAGTACAATACTAGAGCTAGTAAAATTTATTTCTTGTCATACAATAAGTTCAAGCTATGCTATTGAAATAGGATGTAAGAAGAGGAAAGAAAGGGTATAACCTCATATTGATACAAACAATGCTAACGTGTACATTCAGTTTGATTTTTGTTTTGTACTTATACGAGAACCATCTAGGACTAAAATGTGTAGATGGATACAAGGCGTAGAAATCTGGTCTAATTCCAAATGTGTTTAGTCATTCTAATCAATGATAACTTCTTTTATAGGTAATTAATCCAATTTAAATGTGTGCACGTCATCTGCCATACAAGGTTTAATGAACCCAGACTTGAACCCCCATCCATAATACTTGATGACCTTTGAATGTAAGTGTTGAAGCCTCAGCTCCCTCTAGCTCAAAAAGGAATAAGGTGTTAGATGAGAATAACTTTGGGTATGTAATACTATTTTCGCTTGGTTTACTGGCTCAACTTGTGCCTCGTATGAACATTATTCATAAAATCCAACTGACCAGTGGGCCGTGGTATAACTACAAAGGCCCTTTTCATTAACAACCTGCCGTATTACATCCACCACCGCAAAGTCCGATAAGTATTTCTTTTCCAAAAATAATGCTGGAGACTGGAGTTCGATTGACTCCCGTAATGCCCCACAGATATTGGTAAAAGAAGTTGTCTATCCAAGCATCGGCCACTTGCATTTCATTATTTATTACATTTCAACTCAACCAAACCATAACCTGAGTGCGTTCGTGGTTTATTTTAAAACATGCATATTCCCCATATACCTAACTCCTTGTAATTTTGCGGTGAGGTAAATCGTATCTTGCATGTTAAAATTTTGTACGAGATATATCATTTTTTAGAACATCCTATCATAAACTTTTTTAATGCCCTATCACAAACTTGGTAGACAGCATAGATATTCCTGTCCCATCAACGATCATATTGTCTCCTTTGAGTTATTCTAAATCTCCCGTTTGACCAAACAGTTCTTTTCTTCTGTACCAAGTATTCGCCACGAAATATTATTTTGCTAATTGTAGTCAATTTTGTTGGCACGTGAATGGATTTGTTTTATAAAACATGGAATTCTGGGAACACGATGCATTATTGGATTCCTTTGTCACGTTCCGGAACTCAACATATGGCCGACGTGCACGTACAGCGGACGATAACATAACTTACGCGGGTTATCGTGTTTTCTTGCCCCCATTGTTTTCCGGGGAGCACTACTGATTATGCAGCTGTATTGCGGATCTCCTCGAGGTTACGGTAGATACGCTATCAGATTACGTTTGTTGGTTTCTGACGCCGAACAGGCTTTCGCTATACAGGACTTCTTGAATTAGCGAGATTCTTTACCGAGGAAGAATTGTGCCGTTTCTGTGATGTTTTTGGAGATCAACTTATTCACTAAATTACCATATTGGTTAGACTTTGGTTTTGAATATTTCTGCTCCAAATTGGAAATTGCCTAGTTTAGAAGTTACTTCACGTTGAAAGCCATTGTGAAATTATAAAATTTCTATTTATTGATGTTTTCTACCCCCTCGTTCCATAGGCTGCCCCTGTAGAACCACAACTAGTGTCATCATTACTGCAGCCATTCCAGCTAACATCCACTCTCCTACTCCATTCTTTCTCCTCTCCTTCCGACCTGATGTTGCTGCATGCAACAACACACATGAGCGGGGAGGAAGTGACGAAAATATAATGAAGGAAAGAGTTGGAAGAGACACAGGCCGTAGCCTTTTAACTCGAACCACTGTCACTACAGCTAGCATGATTCATGTCTCCAAGACGATGTTATCACCTGTAGAGCATGTCATCGTTGTCCTAGCTATCATCTGCTGCTCCCACTGTTATTCTCTGCATACCTCTCCTATCCACCTGCACAACCATCCCCGTGTCACTACAGATGTTGCAGTAACACAAAGAAGTAGTGTGAATTCAAGATGAAGAGACAGAATAAGAGAATTTGAAGGGTAGGAGGGGTTTTGGTTGGTGTAGATATGCTGTCATAAGCAGACGAAAGGCAATCAATCCAGAGTCAAACAGTGAGATCAAATGAATGCAATACTCTTGATGTTAATATGGATAAACTCCTATTTGAGTGAAATGCAAATTAAGGAAAAAGCCCCAATGTAGTCATCCAGATACAGCTATGAAAAAAGCATGCTGAACGTGTCTGCAAGGAGCTGGAGACTGCTAACCACACCAAAATAATGGAGTAAATAGAGCATAAAGGGCCTAGAAAAAATTCAGCCCTTGCCCCTGACATTTGCAGTGGTGTTGGATATGACAATGCTCTTTTAATTAGATCGATGAAGAAAAAAATAGGAGGTAGCAGACCCTGCATGGTTCTAAATTATCTTCTATCTCGACTGTCAAGGTGGGGGAGAATATTTCATATTTAGCATGGATACTGAAGAGTAACTTTTAAAAGCGGTACCCAATTCAATTAAAATGTAAGTAGATACAATGGCAAAGGGAAGCGTGTTGGTATAGGAATCTACGAACAATCCAATTTTGTTAGCCTAGCAGTTGAAAATTTGGGTCACTCAACAAACCTGATTTCACAAACTATATATTGCCCCAGAAACCTAAGACATATATAAGTACAACTGCATTTCAGAAACAATATCATTATTGTGGTCTAGTTTAACACTTATTCATATTAGGTTATAAAGAGATGAGATTTACAACCCCAATGCTTTGCACATGGATGTCAAGAACTTTGTTAACATTGTGCTTTCAAAATACAATATTTGGTAATAACATCTAGAGAAAATAAACAAAATTAAGTCATCACTTACGTTTTTGGGTTAATAGAACAAACAAAAATAGACTTCAAAGGGAAGATATGCATGAAGATCAGGGAGGACTACCTATTGCAATCTAAGTATCAGTTAGGTACCACATATTGCACACTATACATCTAACGGGTTAATAAATTTTTGATTCTTCTCTAATGTTTATGTTTAATTGGGAAACCAAAAAAAATCAAAAGTCAGATGGGATTGATGTGAGACAATGAATAAGAGACAGCTATCAATTAATATCTCAATTGTAATTAGGTTACGTTGATAACCCTTTAAAGTAGTATTAAAAAGTGTAAAATAAAATAAAAAGTATAATGATGATTTTTCGGTTGAAATTTAAGGTAAAAATATATGAAAAAATAAAACCAACTAATTAGGAGATAGGGAGAGAGGAATGCCTTTGAAAAATGTATGCTCACCCACATATAAGATTTATTCAAAAGTCTCCAGACTTCAATACATGAATGGGATGAACTACCACATAGGTTCGGGATAGTTGATTGATTGATTTCAAAGGGAGTTTTCTTGTGTGATATCATTCCTTATACATACCCCAATTGTGATGAATAAAATGAATGAAACTAAAGTGAAAGACAATATGGATTTCTTTATAGGTGTATTGAAGGGGTGTATATGAATGTTAATACATGGGCTTTTTGAGTACATATTGTAGGCTATTTACATATTAAATTCTTGCAAAATGAGGATGTCTAAACCTTGTTGAATCCTTCAAACAATAGGCAAGT
This sequence comes from Alisma plantago-aquatica, assembly GCA_963693085.1. Classification (NCBI taxonomy): domain Eukaryota; kingdom Viridiplantae; phylum Streptophyta; class Magnoliopsida; order Alismatales; family Alismataceae; genus Alisma; species Alisma plantago-aquatica. The sequence continues at coordinate 211,679,428 of OY856413.1, forward strand.
TAAGGATAAAATATATATTCAACTATAAGTACTAGAACAACGTGAAATCCATAGGAATAAGACTCATGTTCTTGGGGATGCTAGATTGGCCTAGTATTTCCTACTCATGAGTCCTAGATCTTGGTCTATGAAATTATATAGCAATTGGTGCTTGAATCAGAATACCTTGACTGGGCTAAAGTTTAGCATTAATAATACAATCCAATAGGAGGTATCACAATCTAACTCTAACTGGGAATTTAAGCTTGTATTGATCCAAGGTGCATATGCTATATTAAACCTCAATTCAATGGAAAAAATATAATTGTAAGCGTTGATCTATGACTTAATGATAATATTGTCAAATATTAAATATGAGACACTAGTACCAATTGATCAGACATTGTCATAATATTCAATTGTAATTGTCATTAGGATCACAATTATATGTTATATGTATCAACATATAATAGATGGTAAATGATTTGGGGGGCTTAATTGATAACTTAAATGATTGAAATGACTAATATATTGTGATATGTAGAGTTGTTTATATCTAATAGGTATGTAATGATAATAAATGGTATGTCAAAGTTTTCCTAATTACAAAAAGTATGACTTTCATAGTATGGGTTGTACATTGGAATGTAGTGTGTAGATTTCATTGGATTAGCTCCAAAGTATGCTTGTTTGATTTGTATTTGGTCTCTTATAGACCTATATTGGATTTATTCAATCAGATGTGATCAATATTAATTTAGCATAAACATGTTAGTTATTATTTTTTGTTTAAAGAATCCCATATCTTGAAAGCATTTGAAATACTTTTGTTGGATTATGTGTTTGTGAAGTTCATGTAGGGAAGTTTCATCTATCCCCTAATATTGTGTTTCACATATTTCCCAAGACTTTTGAAGTCAGTTCCTAACACCTATATGATTATCACTAATGCATGGGTAATTTCATATCATAATTGGTCATTTATATTCCCTAGTCATGCCTAAGGTTCCTTATTGGATCCTATGTAATGTCCTTGTCCTCTTCCAAAAGCCTTATTCATGATAATATCCAATCACATATGCAAGATCTCTGTGTTTACATCTAGGTACAATCAAAGATTAAAAAAAGTAACCTCCATGGCTCATTGTGTGTGAGAGAGAGAGAGAGAGTGAAACAATCTGAAAAGAACTCCAAAATGTAAGTGGTTGGCGTGAAGGGGCACTAAGTGGAAGAAACAAAATCATTACAAGCTACTTTTTATTCCCCACTTCTAATAGATTTTATTTATGTGTGGGTGATGATATTATCTCATTTCCTTTTAGGTTTCAATGTTATTTACCATTTTTCTATGTTTTATCACATCTTCATCCTACTTTATTTGTTTCTTGTAGTATTCGATTGATTGCATGCACTAGATTGGTATTCAATGAATCCCCTAGATTCACTATAAAACTATATACTTACTCATTTGGGAATACTGATAATAATTTGAAATGATGGATATTGTGATTGAGAAATTGAAAGTGTTGATATTTATTGAGAAAATGAGTATGCTAGAACTATATTACGTGACGTCCAAACATCAAATAGCACAATTATTGGAATTTGTCTTATTAGTAAATGTTCTAATGTTTAGTGTCACATTTCGAGGAAACAGAGAACCCTAACTATGACATTAGGGATAGATCATTAGAATTACGCATTGAGAAAATTTATCTTATATAGATTTTGAGTGCATGGTCAACTTTTACTTGATACAATTTGCAAAAAAGGTGTTGAAAACATGTTCTCTATAATAGTTTGGCACTTTTAAATATTCTCACGATGAAGTGATACCTAAATATATTTCTAGATTTTGTTTTAATGTTCATCAAATTTGGTGAATCCAATTATTTTATTAATATTTGTTTGAAGAATGCAAAAGGGCTTTAAAATTTTCAATTTGTGGGTCTTTACAAGCAAAAAGACAACATAATAATATCAAGTCTATTGAAATTTTCTTACTTGGATACCATTTTGTCTTTAACTAACTACAATTCTAGAGTCTTATAATAGATTTTTTTCAAAAATTCCACTACAAACTTTTGTGATAGTTCATAGGAATCTTCCATCTTGATCACACTATAACAATTCTACCATCTCTAGAGTGTGATGTATAGGGGCTAGATAAAGCTTGCATATATACAAATGGATATGAATAATTTATCACAATATCACATAGAAAATTTGGTATGATGATGCATTCAACATAATGATTAACTATGATCATGTTTTGGAAGAAGCCAACATGATTGTTATTTCCATTCTATAATGAGAAATGAAGCATGCTTGGTGTGATAATGGAGGTTGTCATCCTTATTTTTCTATTACAAATTTATCATCAAAATTCTTTGCCAAACACCCATAACTTATTTTATGTCTATCATCTGTCTAAATTCGCCTACATAAATAAATAAGGACACTTTTTATTGAACCACATGCTTAGTGGATTCATAAAAGGTTTCAATGTAAATAGTGATGGTCGTATGATGATTTGAAAGGTTATATGTAAACCTTACAACAATACTAATCCCACTTGTATTTCTATGTTCATGAAGAATTAGATTAAACCTTATTTCTTGACGCGAATCCAATAATTTAGGTTGACGTATGCTTCTGAAATTTTAGTCAACATGGCATTAACGTATATCATAAAAACTTCCCATAATAATCATCACATTGATCCTTGATGTTATTATTGGTCTTTGACAAGTATGCATTGTTTCTGTACTATAATAAAACATGCCAACAATGGGTCTTCTTGGAAAAGTGCAAGCATCTTTGAAACTTTTTCTCCCTTGATGATATATTACCTTTTAGATTAGGGGATATGGAAAATGGTACATGGGATAAGAACAATTTGAGGAATATTTAAGTTTATTATGGTTTGAAGGTTCATTGAAAATCATTTACTTCTCGATTGTTGGTTTATCATTTTCATATGACTAGTATGTTTCCTTACCCACAAAATTATGGAGGATATTGACAAACTATTTGATACAATTCTTGGTGTAATACTAAGAACTCAATTGGATCCACAATTATTGTATTGTATTTTCATTATATCTATTGTAACCTTTTTTCATTTATGTGTTCATTAAGATAAATCCCACATGGAAACGCTAAAAGTATACAATTGTTCTTTCATTCACAATTTAGGAAAGTGTAAAATAAATTTACATCGTATTATATCCATATACATCCTTGAGATTAATTTACTTGAATGAAAAGATAAAACAAATAAGTAACCTAACATGATCACTATCATAATAGGGTACTAGAAAGTTGATATATACCTTATCAATCATTCTTCCAAAGATTCCCACAACAATGTTCGAGCTCCTCCTAGGATTCAAGAAATAGAAGGATGTTGGCATTCCCTAGTCACACAATAGAAATAGCAAAATAGAGGTTTGAACTATGTAAAAAATAAAATGCAACAATTCTAACCACTAATAACATGCATAAGAGAATACTAACTTAAGTTTCATGAACTTGGGGATGCATTTTCAACCCATTTCCCTTCCTATATCAAGTAATTAGTCATTCTTTATCATGGAGTACTTGTCTATCACCCTATCATCTAACTTGTATTCATTTTCACATACTCGTACTGAGGTGCTTTGCTTGATGCTTACCCCATATAGTAATAAATTTATCATGATGTGAAGGACATTCAATAAACTTACATAGATTATCATCTACATTCCTTCTAGAAACCATCTAGTGACTAACCTAGCATAGATTATAGTACTACTTATAATTATAATCATTATAAATATGCTCCACATAAAACCAATTTGTGAAATATATTTTCATTGAAATCAAAATGCTCCACCTAGAAAGCATCGTGTGTACTATTTAAATGTCATCTACAAATATTAACTTATATGATTCAATATGCTCCACCTCAGGATCATCTTGTACATCATGGGCCTGAGAATTATCTGATTATGATGGAGTTGGTTCTAAGATAAGGTTGGCTTACATGCTGCTAACTAATGCATGAATATATAAAAGTGGATTGTGGAAGCATATCTAGATTAAAGATATGTCAAGGAAGATGGGAACCTTCCAATTGTTGGTTTGTCATGAGGTGATACTAACTAACAAGTGTAGAATGAGAAGGAAGATGAAAAACATCACCACCTACCATAGGTTTGAAATGCAAATGGAAGAAACCTTGCATGCCTTGAGGGGTTGCAACAAAGATCTGACTATGTAAAAACAAATCAAACATGTTGAAAAATGTGTTTCAAGTTTTACCTAGCAGAATGCATGAGTTGGATAAATCATTTTGTAAAATCCAATGACGATATAAGCATAGTCTTTATGTTTTGTTGTTGGTATATTTGGAGAAGAAGAAACAAAAAAGTATTCTAGGGAAAGGATGTCAGCCCTAAAAATTGGGCATACTTTATTAGAAAGATGGTTGAACAAGTTGAAGTTGCTTGGATGAAGGAGGAGATGGAAAAGAATATTGGGAATAAGCTAATATGAAACCACAACCATATGACTATCTCAAGTATAACACAATTGTTGTTGTGTGAAGAAACATAGAAGTTGAAGATGAGGTGGTGAGAAACTACAACGGGATTGGATCAATGGATTATCATGCAAATTTAAAAGTCATTCGGTGTAAGAAGAAGAAGTATGAGCAATTTTAATGGTACTAGAGCATGCAAGATCTAAAGGAAATGCCCGAGTAGTGCTAAACATTATCTCTATAAAGGCTATGGAGGTTATAGTAGTTCACATGAAGTACATGGATGGCTCCATGAATATAAAAATCATAAAGATAGTTATCCATGATAAGTATGTTGATTTCTGACATGTCCGATGCCATGAAAATTAGTTTGTTGATGAGGTGTCTATGTTTCACTTCAAAAATACCTAGGTATAAACCACATATGTCTCCCCCTCCTATTTTAGCTAGCATAGTTTCTAGTTTTATCTTTTTAATGGTAGGAGTCCTACCAGTTTTCCATCCACACAAGTTTTGAAGTTTGTTGAAATAATATCTGCATGAGGAGGGCATGCTGAGCATAACACCTCATGGCCTTCCCCAAAAGTAAATCTTGTCATTAACATGACACTTCACCTAGAAATCATTTGGTACTCATACATGTATTTATTATAATATTGAAGATGCTCCTCTTAAAGATTACCATGTGCATTGTTCATCATTATTATGCTTTGCTAGGAGACCATCATTGGTCTAAATATTTAATATTCATATCCATTTGTACCAGACCCATAGGATTACGTATACTATGTCAGTAACTTTTTTATACTTTTCATAATAACTAACAAAGTCATGTGTAAACATTTATCATACTTTTTTGACATAATTAACAACATTGGCGCATTTATGACATGTAAAATCATAAACATACTCATCATATACAAAAGTAGTTGTATCCATAATTCATGATTAATCATACAAAACTTCATAATCCCATCATACTTCATAGATAATGAATGTAGTGTTAGAATTTATCATGCAATCATTAAGTTCAAACCACCCAATCTATTTTCTAAACCAAGTTATCTGAAGGAGGTTCCCTCTTACATATTTGTATATCTCCAAGCTATTCGACTTAAATTTATTTCCTACTGACAAGTCTTACCCCACACGTAATTTCACATTAACTTCAAATGTAGTTCATGTTAGGGTCTTATTTTCATTTTACTGTCCCTAATTCTTAATCTCCCAAAGTCCTCTTGTTGGTGCAAATGCCCTAGAAGCCATTCATGGGATGATGTCTATAAGGAATTTTTGTACTTTTGATCTAATAATGAAGGAAATTCCATTTATTGAACCATATTTGATTATTAGGATGTTAATATGTATAATTAATTTCCTTAGAATGACTGGTTCAACAACCATGGGATTTAAAGTATGTAACTTGGACAGATCATAATGGATGCTAAGAAAAATATTCTTAAACATACTTAGTCAAGTATTTTTGTGGATAGGACAAAACAATACATGTGAGACTAGTATGCATGGTGGATGATTACCATGTCTCATGGGTTAAAGGTATTGGATACCAGTCAGAGACATAAGTACTTGTTAGAGAACAATTGTATAGAAAGACCCACCTTGAGCGTGTTTCATGGACCATTATATGATAGTCATAATCAACTTTCAAATATGACAATGGTGTTGTGGGACCTTCGACCTGGAATCATTGTAGTGGTGACGTGACAATTATCATGCTTTGGCACTGCTCAACGTGATCTTGAAGAAGGTTCCTATAAAAGTAGTGATTGGGTATGATGAGAATAATGCTACACATTGTAAGTGATATAGAAGGAATCTTTTTGTCTTATAGGATAGGAGTGATATCCTAGGTCTCTTGATAAAAGAGACTACAGAAATGCATGTCCATGCTCATGTGAGTCAGTATGTGATACTTAGCTCGTATTTATCCGGATAGTCTACTTAGGGATGAAGGAGGTCAGATTGAATGTGAGGAGGATAATGTGACCATGCCTCCAGTTCAACATGTATATATGTGACAAATGGATTATACAACATAGTTACATTGGTCATTGATGGTTTACTCTTGTCTAACTAATCTTGTTACTTGGATAGCAATGATGTGTAGCTAGAAGTTACTCATTGCATGTGGATCTGAATATTTATTAGTAAATTCATTGCCAATGTACTATGGTTCGTATAGGGTCAAACACATAGAGTTGGCTTGAAGAATGGTTGTTTTGGACTCAATTGTAATTGTTACAAATATAAGGATTAAAAGAAATTTTGAAGGACCTAGAATAGAAAATGGATGTAAAATGGAAATTGGTTTCTAGAAGTGAGGGACCCACTCCTTACAGAAGTGACAAGTATGTATCTCTCTAAACAATTTGTTATGCGGGACCTAGTGCATGGTAGATTCCTTCGTTCCATGAGGGAGTCCACAATATGGACATAATAGGGTTTGGGAAATCCTACCCTCTCCACTCTTTTATATGTATTATATGAGAGGAGGTTCTCTAGAAAAAATATACAATTTTCTCATTATTGCCTTCAAGGATTAAGAAACTCTAAGAGAAACTAAGAGAGAAAGAGAGAGAGGGAGAAGGTTGGTGACTCTAGACCTTCCTCTTCAAGCACATGTGGATATTGTGGAGATGAGTTCACACATCGAATTCATTTATAGGCAAGCAAATTCAATAGTGGAATGAAAATTGAGGAAATTGTTTCATTAGGGATTGGCATGTTCCACAAATGGTGCCATCCGCATAGCAACATGTTAAGAAACAGGCGTCCATTTGCAAAATAGGGCACTCCATGAGAAGCAACTTTGGGTCAGATCTGGGATCAACAAGTCCAACTCCATGACCTTGGGATCTATGCCAATTGACAACAAAAGATGATGTTCTACCACTAACAATCATATGTGGAATGCCAAATTATTCCACAAAATAGTTTTTTGCATGAATCTCGAGGGGACTTTTAGAATGCCATAAACTCTAGACACAAATTTTGATTGTTGATCTAGTGTGATTCCAAAGTGACATAGATTGTAAGGCTCAAATCTACATCGAGAAGTTAAACTATTGGAATTATTTCTATGATTAAGGTATCAAATTGTACGCTTGATATGCTTTTGTTGTGCGAGACAGATCCTACTCGAGGGATCTCAAAATAAATTTCATACTACTATGATTTTTCCACTTCCGATACCCCAATAGTGGTATCATGGAGGTATCACGACTACACCTAATGTTGTTTACCATATTTTTTGATTGAATCAAAGTTTTTTATTAAATGATAATAATAGAAATATTCTTCATACAATCAAATTAAATAATATGGAAATTCTATTAATGGAGATGTCATAAGTAATATTAGCACAATGGTATTATGATATGATAATACATATAATATAATATTATATTAATATATATATATATATATATATATATGTGTGTGTGTGTGTGTACATGTGTGTGTTTAATTCCAAAGATATGCCTCAAAATAAGTTATATTTGGTGTTTGGTGCATGATTATGGCCAAACCCTAGTTTTGATTGTGTTTATTACTTGTGGTTGTTGTTATTAATTCTTAACATGGCTTGTATATCATACCTTCTCTATTTATTCATATGTATGTCTTCCCATTGTATTCCCCTTAAATGTAAATTGAGGTTTCTCTTACATATGATGTAATAGCTTGGACTAGGATATACATATCCAACATGGTGAACATGAAGAAGGATGAATGCAGAACAATCAACAACTATGATGGATCGTCCATGGTGGCCTCTTGTGATTGAAGAATCCAATATTGCACCTTTTCATCTTTTTTTATGAATGTGATGTGGGAAATCCTAGATGATCTCAATCTTCCATTACGTTTGAAAGATTTTGCTAGAAGGTCATAATCTATGCATTTTGTGTTTATCGCATGTGATGCTAGTTTATATATTTATGATATATAGTATAAACCTATGTGGTGGTTGGACATGTATATGTATTATACCAAATCTCTTATTAAATATTGATCTTAAGATGCTCTCCAACATGCGATATACATAAATGTGTTGATTGATTTATGTGGGCTCACCAAGTGAGGTGCATTGTCCATATTGGTGAGGTGTAAGGTACATGTGTGGCCCTGTCAAAGCAAGGTAAATGGCGTATTTGTATCACTAGTTGGGTTTAGTTGAACTAGGTAACCTTAATAGTGTACATTACAAAGATGCATACATATGGTTGATCCATATGATGGTGGTTAAATGTGCGTGTTCCTCATCCATCCAAGGGTTGCATATGATGCAATTAGAAAATGTTTCCTACATAATAACTAAGTTGTGAGTGGTCAGTCAAATTTGACTCATGATTCAATAAAATATGGACCATGGCGCACTAGAAATCTATTCATTATAATTTTCTATACTAATAGTTAGGGATATAATTTCAATACACTATTGGGAGTAAATGTTTAATTAGATGGCTTATGAAATGCAACAAAATTCCAAATCAATAATATAATTCATTCTTATTTTTCTTTGTAGAGCACATGGTGAGTAACAATAAGCTTTCCTTGTTATCAATACATGAGAAGAACATGCTCAATTGGATGAATTTTGTGGATTGGTACTAAAACTTGAGAATTTTTCTCAAGCATAAGTGTAGGCTTGACAAATTGGATCATGATATTCCCGTAGAACCACTCTAAATGTGCCAAAATCTGAAAGGGTGCATATAAGATATATTCTGAAACCTTTAATTATGTGAAATGTCTAATCCTAGAATCCATGATGCATGGCCTATAGAGGCAACACCTGGACATGAATGCCTTTAAAATGATTCAACGTCTCAAAGGATTGTTTGAAGGCCAATCTATACAAGAGAGGTATTATTTTAGAGCAAGATGGTCTAGGTAGATCTAGTAAGTCCTCATGTGCTCAAGATGATTCGGTATGTGGAGAACCTAGAGAGAATAGTTTTCCCCATGAGCCAAGTGTTGGCCATAGATTTAATTTGTAGTAGTTTTATGTATCCAATAACCAATTCATTATGAACTTCAACAAGAATGAAATGGTTAACAAGTTGCCAAAAACTATTCATCATGTTTTGATTAGCTGAATTGAACATGAAGAAGATCAACATTGGATATGTATTGATGGTCAATCCATTGAAAATAAAGACGAAGGGAAAGAAAAAAAAAACTAAGAAAGGTTCTAAGCCTAAGTATCAATCTTCTTCTCTGAAGGAAAAGTGAGGTGTGGTCAAGGATGGAAATTGTCATTGTTGTCACGGGACTAGATATTAGAAGAGAAATTGCCCGCTCTAACTGGAGGAACTTAAGAAGTCAAAGGAATGGAAATATCTACCTCATATGTATACTTTTTTTAGATTAACTTCACCATGGGTATGGGATATTCGATGTAGATCTCACATATTGCAATGTGTAGAGTTTGAAAATAAGTAGTCCCATTAAGGAGGAAGATGTGGGGCCATGAGTCTATAATGTGTCAAAGGTTGTTGTTGCAATTGTCAGAACATATTTTTTTATCTTTGCCCTCAGGGATTGTAATAGAATATAAAATTGTTATTATGTAATAACTAAGTAGAAACATTATTTGTATTTCATGTTCTAGACAAGAATAGTTTTTTAATTCCAAATAAATAATGGAGTTTTCTCTCTATATTTTGATGATATTTTTTGTGGAAACACTCAAATGTCTTATGTGTTTTTTGTTAGACCTTGAGACGTGTGTTTCTAACATAAATACCAAATGGCTTATATTACATGACTCAAACATGATGTACCTTTGGCATTACCGCTAGGACCATATAAACAAAAGGAAAATTTCTAATCCCGATAAGGATGGATACTTAGACTCCTTTGGTTTGATCTCTAAAGACAGGTGAATCGTGTTCGTTGGACAAGATGGAAAAGCCATCATATAGACAAAATAGTGAGAAGGAAAATTAAATTTTAGAAATCATACATACCTCATGTATGTGGTCCTTTTAGATAAAAAACCAGAGGAGGGTATCAATGCTTCATCGCATTTATGGACGATTTTAGTAGATATGGATATGTGTATCTTATGAAACACATATCAAAATCCCTTGAAAAGTTTAAGGTATTCAAGAATGAAGTAGAGAACCAACTTGAGATTCTTGAATCGGATGGTGAATATTTGAGCCAAGAGTTTGAGGACCTTATTTTATGACTTCACAAGAACACTTTAATATAATTGTGGTTAAGGACTCCACTATATCACTACATAAATTTTCTGGGTGGACTCAATTGTGCTACAACTTGCTAAGGGTTTAATGAGGGGTACAAAGGTTTATTTTTAATTACACTAATGATAGGTTTTCTAACCAATGGATATATTAGAAAAATATAGGTAGTTGTGTTACTAGTGACTAGTTGGAGGTCAGCTTCAATCTTTTCCTCAATGGGGGTCAAAGGTCACTCCATCCATCAAAAAGATTTTCTAACCTTTAGAAAGACCCATATCCTTTTTTCCTTACAAATTCAATCGACTTATAGGGTGTTAGTTAGTCTTATGGCCTAGATTTCAACCAACCAATAAGATGCATGTCGACTTCTTGGCTCCATTAACTTGTCAACAATCCATGATTAATTTGTTGGAGTTTTAAGTTGGTCAACTTGTTAGTGCACTAGTACAAAACTCATCAACACTCATCCAATTTCCCTTTAATTGAATTACATATAAAGAAATGGATAAATTAGTTACTATTTGATAAATTTCAAAAATAAGAGAAACCTAACTACTATTGGGTGATTTAGCTCTCACTAAGACTGTGTACCCATGGAAATTGTGTACAAAATAATGTAAAATTTTAGAGTTATCCATATCCTACATTTAGAATTTAGTTGACTACAAGAAAGTCTCATCTCAATGAGATATGACCTAAACCAAAAAAAAGATTCACAAGAGAAAAGGGGGTTTTAAATGTCATTATCAAGCCACGAGTCACCAATGACAAACTACTTTTGAAAGAACATCAGCTAATCAATATAAAATTAGTATATGAAGGATCAGATAACATCAAAGGATTAATAAGCATGATAATGAAGTCTAGTCAGTATTCAACAAGATATAAAACATACATACAATAAAGGCTCAACTACCAAAAAGAAACAAGATGAGTGATGAAGAGAGAAGAATGTTGTCTTGCTGAATTCACCATGAACTTAATCAGGGTCATCATGACTCCCACTTAGTCCAAAACTAACATATATGAAACAAATATGTAAATTACCATTGGCATCCTAGATCAAGAATAGAAGATCCATGTAGTAAGTAATAGTACCTATTGTCTAATCCATGTAATGTACCTAAACAAGACCTACTCCTATAAATAATACATCAATTTCATAGGAGTTGTGAAAAGACTTTAAAATGAGTTCTTAAGGTGACTCCATCATCCATTAATATTGGTGTCACAATTGCACTTGTACCTCCATTGAGAAGAACCTTGAACTCTCCAAAAATAAAAATTCAGTTATCATACTTTTGTTCATCTCCATATATTATTTTGAAAACACATTTTAAGGTTTCTTTGCCTTTTCAGATTTTGTAATATTTTTGGGATTTTGTAGGTATACAAGCCTCATTTGCACATTTTTATTTACTTTTAAGGCTAAATCAAAAGTGGGAATAATAAAAACATGTCAAAAGATACTATCTAACTCAACTCATATTCAGACCTAGTCAACAACAAGCCTGATTAGACTATGAGATTGGATTCGGTCTAAACTCTTTAAAGTAAAGATGGATTCTAAAGTACTATTTGGAGTTTGATTGAACACCTTCTCAAACTACCATTCACAAACCCTAGGTGTGTTGCCCAAAATATATAGTGAGAAAATAATTCACTCTACACCATAACCAATGAAGAACATGTCACAAACCTAGAATTGCTTTCTATAGATGATATAGCTCGAGATAGATGGAATAAATTGGATCCAACTAGAGAAATAAACATGAACCTAAAACTTAGGGAAATGAGATAACTTCCATGGAAGTGGTGAAAATACATGTATATCAAAACCTAATCATTCATATATGTTGACTACAAATGATGTAAGAAGTCCTACTAAGAAGTAAATGTAAAAACACTAAATGTGAATGCATGAAATGGCAATGAAAAAAAATTAAAATGTAAGTGTAGCACAAAATGAAAAAAATATGCTTGAAAGTATTCAAATAAAAAGGAAGATAGATAGAATATTATGCTACTCTACCACCCCAAAATTTGGGTTTTTCTTGTCCTTTGAGCATACTTAAGGTGGGATGAAATTGGGATCTCTATAAGTCCATATAATAATAACCAAAGGTATGACAATGGGTCTAGATATGAGAAGAGTGGGGTTGAATGATATAAAGGATAAGGTGGTTGTTGTGAAGTCAAAGAAGTATTCTCATAAGATAGCATATAATACCATTATTCCCAGTATTCATAGTTAGGGGTAGGGTACTATTGTAATCACTAGAGAATTTATGTCTAGTAGTGATTCTTTTGTAGATGCCACCTATGCCTAACATACATCATATACTACATGCGACATCAATAATATCTATGGCCCTGCTATGTAGTGAAGACCCATCCAAATATCTTAGTTCCCTTATAAGCAGCTTTGATCTAAAGTAGGAATTCACTATCTACAATCTGATTAGAATGAACCTATTATATCAAATGATGGGTCACTTAGTTCAAATTATATTGGATTTTAACCAAATAAAAAATTGATTGATTGACCCAAACATGAAATTTGATAGTGTGGTGTGTTGTCATGAAGCATTATGAGTAGCTTCAAATAAGTAAACTATCAACTAAAGATTATCAATCATCTCATCATGCTCATGTTTAATTGTTGCTCAGGCTCAAGGACATAGTTTTTAGGAATGAATAATAAGACTCACCACTCTTGTTGCACTTGAGAAATCCTCTTACATCATCTAGAAGAGATAAATCAAATGTGATTTTGTATACTTAGGTGGGAGTAGAGTGTGGGTGTATGCTCAAAACAAAAATAGCAAAGTGTGCCCTCCTTCCTAAAAATGTGGAACTAGATGAGGTGTGGAAGGTATTTCGTTGTAGATTCCTCAACTTTGTAAGATGTAACAGGATCTTGTAACAATTGTGTATCCTGAATGCCAAAAGAAGTGACCATTCCTCCTATGTAAGTGATGTCTCATGATTTTTGTAGAAATGGAAGAGGAACATTATCAGAAATAAACACACACTTACCTACTTACGCACAAAGTGAACACCATAGAATGTAGAGGTCATTGATTTTGCATACTCCTTGTGTCTACAAATTTTGATTAGAAAAATGTTGATGAAAATCTTATGGAGATACAAGCACCTAGGATTTCAAATTTTAGTTTCTTTTTAAGGATACTCAATGATGTGCTCTCACCAGTGAGCATCTTCCATGCATTATACTTCTTAAATTCATCATTATAATATGTTAGGATGCTATCATCCAATAGGATTGGCTACTTATGTGTCAATGGCTATTGTTTATCTCAGACTTTGGTACATGTTTATCCTCATGCATTAGTTTGAATTGCAATGTTTTGAGTCTCTTTACCTTCACTTACTCGTAGATGGCATGGAACTTGAGAGATATTCTCATCTATATGTAAAAGTTGAAGTAGACAACAGTGTGAGGCCTATCTTTTTAAGGAATTCATGTATGAGCTCCTTCATTTGCAAAGTATGTAGTGTGACTAGATCAACTTAGCATGTGGTAACAATGCATGTATTACAAATAAATTGTGACATCCCCGGATTTTCTAAAACTTAATCTGATGTGTGATGTCCAAATTGAAACATCACCTCAACGAGTATCCCAATTTAAGCACCACACACTAGGCTAAGAAGAAGAAAATCAAGGGAGTCAGAAGGAACAATCAGTAGCACATGCACATGAACAATAATAAAACCATACAACACATGTTCACCATTCAACATATAATTACAACATGAATTGTTACAACATTTGATATTACATATTGAATAACAAACTTATACATATACATGTACTACCACTAAACTACAGGATCTTAAGACAACAGGTCCACCTGTACATCAGCTCGCCACACAACTCACAACTATCCTAATCCTTTAAGATCACATGTCCACAACCTAAACAAAAGATTATATGTGGTACACGTCAGTACAATATTCAAGAATATTGTATAGAGTATGCCTACATGTATTTTATATACCTCTCATCATATCTTGGAAATAAGATAAAACTAATGCTTTGCAACATTAAAAAATATAAGGAAAAGAGTATAGTGGCAAAAATATATTCATTAACAAAAGAGAACACATATATTTTAAGCACATTTCCATCATATATCTCGTACATCTGCCCCCAAAGGCTTTGATGTTTTTAGTCCTTATGATCTACTACCAAAGAGTTTGAGATCATTTTACGTGTGATTTACTACCAAAGAGTTTGAGATCTAACACATGTGATCTACTACCAAAGAGTTTGAGATCACTTCAATGCATTGTACTACCAAAGAGTTTAGTGCTATCATATGTTGGATCAGATATCTTATGTTTCATGTATTCATAGCCATAAGTATAGAAAATCAAGCAAGATATCATATAAGAACAGTCATTTCATCCAATACCATATGCCAAGTATTTTACTACACATATAACACAAGCATATTGTATAATAAGCCAAGTAAGAGGTAATGGTGTACCTTAGATCAAGATATCCTAATCATCACATTCCTGATGTCATCTATATCTTCATTGAACCTGATCAAGACAAGATCATATACTATCATCAGGTTCTCATCATCTCAACCCTAGTTAGGTCCATATTAGGGTTTGGCTTCGTTCATTAGGATATTTCATTATTACTTGTCTTCTTGTCTTAGAATTATCTCACTAATCTCAGGTTTACATACTATCTTCCAGTTACTGATATGATGGTGTTCTATGAATTTCATCATTAATTGAGCACATGTGTATTTATTGATTTTATTTAGGGTTTGAAGTCCTAATTAGCCATGTGAAGCAAATTACAAAATTTCGTGCATCAACATTATAACTACTGACATCATATGGATTATAAGTCACTTATTAGCCATATAGTACATTCTCATAATTTTAGGTCTTCGTTTATTATTATATTAGACATGAAAAGAGTATTTTACATCTTACATGATATCACTAATATTAGTGCATCAAAAGTCTAATATTATCATTTTGCTGTGTTCCACTCATTTTTTTTGAGAATTTCGATACCTTATTTGTATCTTTATGATAAGTGAGCTATTTTCTATGAATTATACAAGATCAAGGGATTTCTTGAAGATTTACCTTTTTGTGGCCAATCACGCATTGCCATGTGTCCACTTTGGGGGTGTGCTGGTTCTGCTTGAGGCACAGGTGACCGACCAGTTCAGGGTGTTAAACCTGGTTCAGGCATTTTGGATCACTAGCTCTCCTTTCTTTCTTGTATTCTCCTACGCACGCAAGACCAGGCGTTCTCGCCTATGCGAGCGTCGCCGCTGGCTTGTGCTCCGGCCAGCAAAAGCTCTTGACCTAGTACCAGAATTGATACATGCAAGAGCATAGACACTACCCAGGTTCTCCTACAATTTCTGATCTAAGGCTTCAGCAAGCAGCACATGGCCTCCAGGCTTGCCGCAGGTGGTTTAGGCATTTGGTGAGGAAGATCTACGGCTGCAGTCCTCCTCACTGCGGGATTCCAAGCTCCCATGTGTTGCACCCATGATTCTTAGTGTCACCACCTCCCTCTTAATTCCTCTCACGTCTGTCATCTATAGGAGCCCATTCACGATGCCACTACCACTAGCAGAGCAGTTGTTCCTGTGATGGAGCTCCTCGTCGCCGTTGCAAGTCTGTCTCTCTCATCCATGCTTCCGGCCTTGAAGCTACTACTGCTGTGTCTACTCCTTATGGATGGGAGTTTGTTCTTCTAGACACGAGCCGGCCTCATTTCCACAGCTCTCCTCTGTGAGGACTTGGTCGTCGGTCCCATTTTCCTCTCTACTGCTTAAGATGATGGACACCGCAAGGTCTCCTCCTCCGACTACAGCTTTGGGATGCCACTTCTGGAGGTTCTCCTCATGGTCTCGATAACCACAACACTATCGTTGCTGACGGATCTCCCTATTCTACTATTTCCATCCTCTCCGTGTGACTGACGATGGAGTGGTTGGTTAGAGGTCGACTCTACCTGATGCAGTTGTCCCATGTATCTTACTAAGACCCTGTAGTTTTCGAACATGAAAAGAACTGCCAGGTTGGTCTCGTTCTCCACTCACTCCATGAACAGTGATCGTGGCTACATGGACATGCACTCACCTCATTGCTCCATGCTCTTCAATGTGTTTGAAAATTGTTATGGGTTTATCATCATCAGTTCATAAGCAAGGAATATGATTAACTAAAGGCTTTTTTATTCGTGGCTTACCACAACAAGGAATGTGTGATACATTGGATAAAGCTGCCTTGGTTAAAGTTTATTACCTTATTCATGGATACATCAAATTATACTAATACTTTCTCTAGGAACCTCATTTAATCATGAAATTAAGACATTGCTTTTCATAATCACAACTACCTTCCATTAAAGTTTGAAGCCAACATTCAATATCAAAGCATAGACCTTAAAGTCATTCAAATCCTCAAATTCGTGGTTCACTTATCCAATTGAGATCCAGAATCCTAAAGGTTACTCTATCACATCCTACACACATTAAAAGAAATTTCTTCCTCAAAATTAAGCCAAAATCCAGTCTATCACATCATATACATCTTAAAAGAAATTTTGTCCTCGAAATTAAACCATCATCTTATTCCAAAGAAAAACCAAAAGGTTTTCTTTCACATGTAGGACACCACTTTAGGTGTAACATTCTCATTTACAACATATCTAGAACATATGTATGCCACTCCTAGGAGGTTTACAAGAATCTTGGGTTAGCCAGCCTTTCATAAAGGTTGAAACAAAGTTTTAGAAGCTTAGGTTATGTAACAACCTATTTCATATTTTGGGATTTTCATCCTTGTCTTTACCCATGCATTAGGGTTCCCACATCATATTACCATGTTCTAAAGGAGTTAGCTAAAATTATCCCATTATATCAAGGTGTCATCACCATTTTATTGAGCTAATTGTTATAACATGTTCAACATTAACATATGCCTTTTAGGAGGGAGTTAATTAAAGTTAACCCACTTTATCCATGTAGATCATATCAAGGTGTCATAATTTTTATAGTGTGCTAACTGTCAAACTATATTTTTCATCTTTATTAAGTACTAAGATTAACACCTCATGTAACATGTTTCATTCACATGATCTTATTTCATTGCTCATAATAAATTGCAACATTTACTAGTGATTTCATCACAAGATTAACCAACCATATCACATTATCATCATTATTCATGCATATGGTTAACCATTTACACATTAATATATATTAAACCACCTTTAAGTTTTTTCTTCTTTCCATCATGTCATATCCACTATCATATCTCAAGATTGGATCACATATTATGATTAGATTTACATCGATCAGATTTACATTTATTATATCATGGTTGTGCTACACAAACTTATGTGAGTGGCTTATCAAACATATATCAAAACTTTATCTAGTCTAATTAAGGTTCTCTGGGCCCATATCATGAGGGTAGTGCCATGCTCAGTCTCTCTGAGCTAACTCAAATCTATGAGTATCTCATATGCACAAACTTTATCTTCCCTTTATTAGCCTAGGGTTCTCGGATTACCTCATTGGCACTAGTGATAGCCTTACAAGCTCTAGCCAAATAAGTACAAACAAAAACATGCTATGACATTCTCATCATAGGTCTCTCTCCATGAAACACTATATCTCATCTCTCTCTTACTTGTATACCACTAGAGTCCTACAAGGAACCACCAACCCAAGCATGAGGCTTCACAGAAACTAACATAGCTACCTCCTCCAGGGTCTTGGGCTATCTCTCTCCCTCACCCGGATGGCAGGCACTCATATACATTTTCACTTGCACACATATAATGAGCCTCTCTCTATCTCTAGGGTTTGGTCCTCCCAAGGACATATAGGGTTCAAGATAACTATAGGAATCATTCATAAGTGACTCAACTCAATCACTCAGGAGTATTCTAGTTTAGGACATATCATATCGCATATTTCTCATAATTCTCATATCTTGGAGTTTAGGTTCTCTGACCTTCTCCCTATGGGTCTCACTCTCTCTGGAGTTAACCCTAACTGGTCCTAACACTAGAGGTCCTCCTTTGTAAAAGAGATTAAGGCTCCTGCTGATTCACATCCTTGTCTTAACTTAACATATCTTATCTCATAAAAGCCTAGTTACTTGCATCATTAAAACTTATCTCAAATCCTCAAAACCAAACTTTGAGTCCTCAAAGACAAACATATATCATCATAAACCATCTTATATCATCTATATAAGACTTACATCATATCATCAAAACTTATTTCATCTATTCCATCTATCACATATTCCAACAAGGCTCTAGACATCTAATCTAGAACTACTCTCTCTTCTAGATTGATGTCATTTACTTTCACTTAGGTTGCATGACCACCTCCTACTCGTACATGTGTGGGGACACATTTTTGTAATACATATATATAATAAAATATTATATAGTTTTTCTCCGATAAAACATGCGTCAGAGAAAACTATCAAGGTTCAATCCAATTGGAATCAAAAACCAAATCTAGAAAATGAGTGCCCCACACAAAGTAGAGTGTACAGTGTCATGAAAACTAGTGAATAAGGCGAGAACATGGTGTAGTCTGATGTAGCTACCCAAAACATAGATGCATCATATGTCAAAGGTTTCTCTTCCTATGATGTACGTCATTTCTAAATAATGCAACATCCCATACCGCTGCACTATAAGGAAAGAACGACACCCAAGGACCTGTTATACCACAAGCACCAGTCTAGACCTAGTTCTCTGACATCTAGGTGCTAACCTAGAGGCTAGGTCAGATCTAGTCTCTAAAAGATGACTAATATAACCCTAAGTATTATTAAGTTCAAGGTTCTTTGGTTTTGAGTTGCATAATGAGCAAGTGACAGACTTTGCTATTGTTCATGTTCTGATACCACTTGTGACGTCCCCAGATTTTCTAAAACTTAATCTGATGTGTGACGTCCAAATTGAAACCTCGCCTCAGTGAGTATCCCAATTTAAGAACCACACACTGGGCTAAGAATAAGAAAATCAAGGGAGTCATAAGGAACAATCGATAGCACATGCACATAAACAATAATAAAACCATACAACACATGTTCACCATTCAACATATAATTACAACATGAATTATTACAACATTTGATATTACATATTGAATAACAAACTTATGCATATACATGTACTACTACTAAACTATAGGATCTTAAGACAACAGGTCCACATGTACATCAGCTTGCCACACAACTCACAACTATCCTGGTCCTTCAAGATCACATATCCACAACCTAAACAAAAGATTACATGTGGTACATGTAACATCCCTGACCTGGGTTATGCCTTAACCTTGGAAGTTTTGATTAAACAATCTAATTAAATACTTAATTTTATTTGGTGAAAAGTAATTAAGGCTCAAGAGGAACTTATGTTTCAATTTTGGTCTTGTTTGAATAATGTTGAAGCAATGTTTGCTTATTTTGGACTAATGTGCAAATTACCCAATTTAAGGGGTTAACTTGCAGATGCTACTTTATAAATGTTCCTCAAGTATTTTGGCATCATGAGAATGAAAATTATGCAGAGGTATGGCTTATGAAAGCCTGAGTACCAAGAAAGAGCTGATAAAGCAATGTTTGTGCATTAAAACCTAGTTTTGGTGTAATGTGCAATTTACCCAAAAACTAGGGTTCAATATGCAAATTACCACTTCAATAAGGTCCCTAATATTTCTTGGAATCATGTATACCAATTAAAATGAGAGGGGCACCTCATTTGAATTAATTTGGTGGAGAGAGAATCTTTGTATTAAAATAATCAAGATTTAAGCATAAATGGAACTTTAATTCAATTTAATGAAAAAAGAAATATATTAATTGGATTACCCTTCAACCAAAATTGTGTTGGTTGAAAATCAACAAGTATGGACGTCCTTGTGCCTTGCAAAGGAAATGGAAATATCCTAAGGAGGTGGAGAACCCACTCACCTTATTATAAGGAAAAGAAATATCCACTCACTTATGGATATTAGTATAATATGATTAAGGTGCTTAATTTCTTTTCCATTAATTCATGGATAATGGAAGGGAATTTGGAGATAAGGAAGATATCTTTGCATTCACGGTATTGAGGAGGAAGAGGTGGCACTAATTTTGGAACTAAATGATTTTTATAAGGCATTTTCTCTCTCATTGATTTTCTAATAAAAGCACCCTTTATAAGCCAAATCAAAGGCTTTTTCGGAATCCACTTCTTTCCCTTGCTTGCAAACGACCAAAGGATCTTTAGAGGATCAGGAGGATGTCCCCCAACTCACCTTGAATCCATGGTGAAAATCGGAAATCAATGCATGAATTCTTCTTATCTCGATCCCCTCTTTATATCTAACCATTCCTATTCACTCAAAGCTTAAGTACGACCCTTGGGATAGTGAAAGGAGTTGCATCCACCATTTTTTACATGAGCTTGAAACTTTGCAGCTAAATTGGAGGCAGGTTTTATAACTTGAACCCATTTTCATTATTATTCAACTAGCAATCTTGCAATTATAATGATTCCTTTTAATTCTTGATTAATTACTTGTTGAAATGGGTAATTCCATGAAATCAGAAGTACTAAGAACTACATGGATGAAGTTAGATGATGATGACATCATCTTGGGCACATTTCCCAAAGAAAATTACATTCCAATCAGTTTCAACAAGTTGTTCATTCGGTTTCAACAAAACCGTTTGAAAGCAAACACTTTCATCAAATTGTTTGAAGCTAAACGGTTTCAAACCATTTGGGAGAGTTGACCATGGTTGAATGTTTGGAAAATTTGATGCTAATGTTGATGGTTAATGACCCATCAAATTTGATTGATTAATTCCAAAGGGCTCGTCAATTGAGGATTAATCAATTAGTAAACCCTAATCAGGTTAAGTGCTGAAATTCAAATTGATTGATCGAGATTTTTGGGTTGCTTAGCCCAAACGGTCTCAAGACCATTTGGAGGTCACCCAAACGGTCTCAAGAACGTTTGGAGGACAACCAAGACCGTTTGGAGGTCTAGGGTTAAGTATGGTTGAGTATTTGAAGGTCCAAAGATACCAAATTGAAATGCAATCAATTGTTGATATGATGATCAATCCAATGACCCAAACTCTAATTGAATTCCACAAATTTCAAGGATGTAATGGGGAAAACGGTCTCAAGACCGTTTGGAGGTCATCCAAATGACCTAAAGACCGTTTGGGGTCAGGTCATATCAATCATTTGATGATGATTTATTAGTTGCAATGGAATCAATTCCACAATGTTGATCATTGATGGCTACTCAATTCAAAGCCCTAATTGAAGGTTTCTTGAGTAGAATTTCTAGATCAATTGGGTTCAAAACCCTAATTGATGGTCTAATTGAAGGTTGATTCAATAGTTCAAGTGACAAAGAAATCAAAGATTCAATTGATAATCAGTTCATCCATTGAAATCATGAATCGTGTAAGTGTTGAAAGGACTTTTTGGTCCATTCGGTTTTGAGAGGGTTTGGACCAAATGGTCTTAAGACCGTTTGAGTCCAAACGGTCTCAAGAACATTTGGGTCCAAACGGTCTCAAGACCGTTTGGGACCAAATGGTCTCAAACTGTTTGGAGACCCAAGCCCATTCGATTTCAAGGGCAACTTGCCCAAACGGTTTCAAACCATTTAGAGATCAAAGGGTCAAGATCGTTTGGTGATTTAGAGTGATAAAATCAATTGATTACTTAATGATATGAAGGATCAATTGACCCTATGTTTGTTACTAATCACTAGGGTTGTACCTTTAGGGTACCAAGTGATTGGTAATATTAGATGAGTTAATATTTGAAGCTTAGATAAGCAGTACTTCAATATGCTATTTCAACCCTAATTGAATATACTTAATTCAAGGGTTGAATGACCTAATCTAACCAAGTTTGACATAGTCAATATTCTAGAGAGGATGAGAGAGAGAGGAATCCATACATGTAGAATAATCATGTAATGGATAAGCCTCAATACTTTCAATATGAATAAACTATGAATTTAGGGTATGATATTTGATGAAGAGATCATGAAACCCTAATCAAGAAGATTGATGAATCTTAATCCCTAATTTAGGGCAATGCTAGGTGTAACCCTAATCAAGGGTGATGACATGAGAAACCTAAATAGAGGGTATTTTAAATGTAATCCCTAACTAATTTGAAAAAAAAAGTTATAGGGAACCTTAATTCAAGATGTGAAACCCTAAATGAGGATCATTCCATGTGAACCCTAGTTAAGGGTGATGCCATGTGAAATCCTAATCTAGGTTAATGCCATGTGAAACCCTGAGTTAGACTGATGTTATGTGGAACCCTGATGCAATGATGTGATGTGAGACACAAATCCAGGGTGATGCCATGTAATGATATATGAAACCCTAATGAGGGTATAATGGCCAATACACTGATGTAGAGTGTGGTTAATATAATCAAGTAAGATGAGAATGTTACACCCAGGAAGGGTGAAACTGATAAACCATATGGATGGTAATGTTGATACTTTATTGAGTAAGGGTATAAGGGACAAGATGATGCCTAGATAATTATATATCTAACTTTATACATGTCTTTAACTTGACATACATGTATCAACCCTATACATCTTACAAAGATGAGGACAAGAAACTCTTAGGAGTGATGTATGCAGCACTAAATAATGGTGTGGATAATATCCTGAGAGTTGAAATACCTAAAGTAGTTGATAATAGTTTATTCTATATCAACAATGCCTAACCATTAGTCAAGTCCATATCATTAAGGATAATTGGACAATTCTAATGTGTGACCTATGCACTATATGATGAAGGTGATAGGTGAGTGGTTAAAAGTATTAAGATGGAAACACCTTAATACCAGATAAGCTGACAAACTCAGGCAAATTATAATTAATGAGAGAAGTGATATATCAAGACAGGATAGATATCACATGTAGCATCACAGGGTTGATATACCTTGGTGCACTTCAAATCCAATATATTTGGGTAAGAAACATATGAAGTGTGTTATGCAACTGTTACAATGAAATGTAATGAGTTTGATATACTTTGATAAGTTCAGGCTAATATGCCTTAAGAAAGGGGTTAAGCCAAACTAATGAGTACGATGTAATCATACTCTGACACGGATGAGAAATGAACTCATACCTTGTATTCATAATAATTAATGATACATGATGAGAGTAATAAGCATGTGATATGTTCATGATATTAAAGGAATCTCCTAGAGGAGTGGAGCAACAAATTAGGGTTGGATTCATGAAATGAACATAAACCCTAATTATTGTGTAATGGGAAATCCTAACCCTAATTTTGGGTAATAGGACAAAAAACCCTATTTGATAGTAAATCCTAACCCTGGTGGGGAAATAGTGGTGTTACTATTGTATTGCATGCTGCAATATGCTATTGTTGTTTATTGAAAAGTAACAAGATGTACTTTGGCCTGGTGTGCCAATATGCTATTGTCGTTTATTGAGAAATAATAAAATATGCAGTAGCATTGTGAGCCATGTGAACAAGTTGTTTCCTAGTGAAAGGTGACAAGATAATCAATGGCATTGTGAGCCATGTGATATGCTTGTATAACAAGTATCATGAATATCTCGGTCTGAGGACCTAGAGGTAATAGTTACCTAATAAGTGGTAACAATATTCAGTGATGAACTAAGGGTTTAAATACCTAGATTTGATAAGAATGGAAATAATGTGGTTGCGGGATGATAATTCCCAGTATTAATATGAGGGACTGAGATCCCAATGTCTTATAAAGACTGAGAAGTGATTGATGAAAATAGTACATGTTTCTTTGTAGCATTTGTTTTAATAAGTTATGTTTGAGAACTTGACTGATGCTAAAATAATATGATAATTTACTTAATTAATCAAGTGAAATCATATCATGTAGAGCCCTGACCATAGATCCATCATCGTCAGTAATAGGTGATGGTGAAACAGGTAGCTCCACGGCATAACCTGGAGTTCACATATTTTTGAATATGCGGGGGTTGATGGGCGAACCTATCCTTACGTCCTGATGAGGAGATTGATGGAAGGTAAAAATTAAACCTCTCAATCCTTCATTATATGTGTCGGGATGGATGTATCACGAATCTCCCGATGATTGGGATAGATGCAGTATACATCTCCCAATAGTACTTAATGCCAGATCGATGGAGGTAAACATGAAAACTCTCGATCATGAAGAGAGTGCATCATGCCACTGTAACTCTGATAGCGAAGTTCCTAGTATACCCTAGAAATCTATATAGTAGAGACACAAGATGTCCTACATGTGATCTCGCACTAATCGAGATGTGAAAGGTCTTGGAAGTCGGCTCTTCCATTGACCTTGTATGGTACCGATTTTGACTTCACAGTGGTCGGTTGGAGTATGAGTGGTATACCTCATCTCCTCAGGGCATAAGTGTGATTGTAAAAGGTAATCAGTCGTATAGCATGTTTTCTTAAGGATTGAATACGGAAATTCATTGGCTGATGTTACATTTCTTTTATGCATCTCTAGTTGATAGATGTTAATTATATCTCTTTACATTCCTTGCAAAGCAGATAGATGAATTACGACTCTACCATGGGTAGATGTAATGTTCTCCTTAGGATAGGAGATTACTTCACTCTGTTCATACAGTGATTTATCTGTTGTTAAATATATAAAATTTCTCTGCTCAGATTCATTCTAATAAACTGCAATAATAATGTTTTGGCAGAGAGTTATATCTCCCGTTGGGGCTATTTATAATTGTCTCACCCTCGTGGGATCCAATGTTTTTAGGTGGACGCGGACAAGAAATAGAAATCCCTACAACAGAGGAAAGACAGCAACAGCAGGGACAACAGTGAGATCTCAGGTGGAGATATTATCTGTCAAGTCATATAGATAGTAGTCCTATGTGTCATCTCTATACTCTCAGGTCCTCAGAGTTTATAGTTAGTGTTTTTTAATGAATCAATCTGAGATTTTGGCTTGATGCCTCGAGGTTCTTGTACAGTCTCTATATAATGTTAAAAGTGCAATTGATGATGTAAATCCTCGAGAAGAGATGGTACAAGTTATGTACTTATGAACCAGGATGTAAATGTAATACATTAGTTCTTGTTGAAAGAGTTTTCCTATGAATGGATCTCTTGTAAAAAGTTTTAAATTGTTAGTGATTTTCAGTAATCCACTGCAAATGATTCGCTTCCGCTTAAGTAAATTTTGTTTTTGTAAGTTGGATGCCACAGTACACGTCAGCACAATATTCAAGAATATTGTACTGAGTACGCCTATGTGTCTTTTATATACCTCTCATCATATCTTGGAAATAAGATAAAACTAATACTTGGCAGAATTAAATAAATATATGGAAAAGAGTATACTGGCAAAAAAATATTCTTTAACAAAAGAGTACACATATATTTTAAGCACATTTCCATCATATATCTCGTACATATGCCCCCAAAGGCTTTGATGCTTTTAGTCCTTATGATCTACTACCAAAGAGTTTGAGATCATTTTATGTGTGATCTACTACCAAAGAGTTTGAGATCTAAAACATGTGATCTACTACCAAAGAGTTTGAGATCACTTCAATGCACTATACTACCAAAGAGTTTAGTGCTATCATATGATGGATAAGATATCTTATGTTTCATGTGTTCATTGCCATAAGTATGCCATATGCCAAGTATTTTACAAGATATCATACAAGAACAATCATTTCATCCAATACCATATGCCAAGTATTTTACTACACATATAACACAAGCATATTGTATAATAAGCCAAGTAAGAGGTAATGGTGTACCTTAGATCAAGATATCCTAATCATCACATTCCTGATTTCATTTATATCTTTGTTAAACCTGATCAAGACAAGATCATATACTATCATCAGGTTCTCATCATCTCAACCCTAGTTAGGTCCATATTAGGGTTTGTCTTAGTTCATTAGGATATCTCATTATTACTTGTCTTCTTGTCTTAGAATTATCTCACTGATCTCAGGTTTACATACTATCTTTCAGTTACTGATATGATGGTGTTCTGTGAATTTCATCATTAATTGAGCACATGTGTATTTATTGCATTTTATTTAGGGTTTAAAGCCCTAATTAGCCATACGAAGAAAATTACATAATTTCTTGCATCTACATCATAAATACTGACATCAGATGGATTATAAGTCACTAAAAAAATTACATAATTATTCTCATAATTTTAGGTCTTCGTTTATTATTAGACATGAAAAGAATATTTTACATCTTACATGATATCACTGATATTAGTGCATCCAAAGTTTGATATTATCATTTTTCTGTGTTCTACTCATTTTTTTTAGAATTTCAGTACCTTATTTGTATTTTTTTATAAGCGAGCTATTTTCTATGAATTATACAAGATCAAGGGATTTCTTGAAGACTTACCTTTTTATGGCAATCTTACACTGCCACGTGTCCACTTTGTGGGCGCGCTTGTTCTGCTTGAGGCACAGGTGACCGGCCGGTTCAGGGTGTTGAACCCGGTTCATGCGTTTTGGACCACCCGCTCTCCTTTCTTTCTTGTATTCTCCTACGCACGCAAGACCAGTCGTTCTCGCCTGTGCGAGCGCCGCCGCTGGCTTGTGCTCAGGCCAACAAAAGCTCTAGATCTAGTACCAGAATTGATACATCCACGAGAGTAGACACTATCTAGGTTCTCCTACAATTTATGATCTAAGGCTTCAACAAGCATCACATGGCCTCCAGGCTTACCGTAGGTGGTTTAGGCCTTTGGTGAGGAAGATCTACGGCTACAGTCCTCCTCGCTGCAGGATTCCAAGCTCCCATGTGTTGCGCCTGTGATTCTTAGTGTCGCTTTCGCCCTCTTCGTTCCTCTCACATCTGTCGTCTACAGGAGCCCATTCACGATGCCACTACCGCTAATAGAGCAGTTGCTCCTGCGATGGAGCTCCTCATTGCCGCTGCAAGTCTCTCTCTCCCGTCCATGCTTCCGACCTAGAAGCTACTGCTGTGTCTACTCTTGTGGACGGAGGATCCTGATATCATCTAAACTCCTCCTCAAGTTCTGGCGTCTGTGGGAGTTTGTTCTTCTGGACACGAGCCGCCCCCGTTTTCACATCTCTCCACCGCGAGGACTTGGTTGTCGGTCCCGTTTTCCTCTCTACTGCTTAAGATGATGGACACCGCAAGGTCTCCTCCTCTGATTACAACTCTGGGATGCCGCTTCTGGAGGTTCTCCTTGTGGTCCCGATAACCACAGCACT
This sequence comes from Alisma plantago-aquatica, assembly GCA_963693085.1. Lineage (NCBI taxonomy): Eukaryota > Viridiplantae > Streptophyta > Magnoliopsida > Alismatales > Alismataceae > Alisma > Alisma plantago-aquatica. The sequence continues at coordinate 211,707,507 of OY856413.1, forward strand.
ACTGCTGCCGACGGATCTCCCTATTCTACTATTTCCATCCTCTCCATGTGACTGACGATGGAGTGGTTGGTTAGAGGTCGACTCTACCTGATGCAGTTGTCCCGTGTATCTTACTAAGACCCTGTAGTTTTAGACGAGGCAAATAACTTCCAGGTTGGTCTCATTCTCCACTCACTCCATGAACAGTGATCGTGGCTACATGGACATGCACTCACCTCGTTGCTCCATGCTCTCTGATATGTTTGAAAGTTGTTATAGGTTTATCATCATCGGTTCATAAGCAAGGAATATGATTAACTAAAGGATTTTCGATCCATGGCTTACCACAACAAGGAATGTGTGATAATGTGGATAAAGCCACCTTGGTTAAAGGTTATTACCTTATTCATGGATACATCAAATTATACTAATACTTTCTCTAGGAACCTCATTTAATCATGAAATTAAGACATTGCTTTTTCATAATCACAACTACCTTCCACTAAAGTTTGAAGCCAACATTCAATATCAAAGCATATACCTTAAAGTCATTCAAATCCTCAAATTTGTGGTTCACTTATCTAATTGAGATCCAGAATCCTAAAAGTTACTCTATCACATCTATCTGATGTGTAATGTCTAATTAAGTTTTAGAAAATATGGGGACGTCACATAAATATTTATCCACTTATAACTAAGAATCTTGACCATGTGTATGACTAGCAGTTTATGTGATGCTATTATGGAAGCTAAGGGAGTGTTACTAGAAGGTGGTTGAGTACAATATTTATTGGTGGATCTATAGTTCTTCAAAGTAGATTGTAGGAGGCATGTTGTGACACATATGAAGGATTGATTGAGGAAGCAAAACCAAGAATGCCAAAGTGAGGCACTGAATACATCAATTTCTCATAAGAAACTTACACAATCTACACCACATTACTAAACCAATGTGAAATAAATAGAGTTTTCCTTCTAAAAAGGGTACTTGGTTGTCATGTCCTTGTTCATCTCACAAATCTTTGCTGACATGAGTTTGCACTCAGTCATCTCCTCATTTCAGCATCATTACTTAGGTTATTAGGTGTGCAAAATCTGAGATGAGGTCGGTCTGTGTTGAGCCATAAGCTAAGGAGAGAATGCTCTCCTAAATGTGACCAGTTGCACATATATGTGTAGCTAGAAGTGGATGCTCCCTTCATGTTGTTCTTCCTATAGAAGTTCTTATGGAACATCTTGAAAACTTATATAGAACCTCATATGATCGCATAACATCCTTTTTTCTATATATCATCATATACATCTCAAAATATATATTCTTTAGAAGAATATTTTACACTTTAGAAAGGGGGTATATTGGGAAAAATAAGATTTTACTATGAAAATTGTAGAATTTTGTGAAATTCAAATCAAATGGGTAGAAAGAGTCAATATGTACACTAATATGGGTGATGGAAATGTGGAATTGTGGAGGACGAAGAAATATTGAAGGTAAATGAGGATTTGGATTTCCATATTCAAGGTCAATGCATGTAGAGAGGAGTATTTCAAAAGTACAAAATTGGGATGTGGTAGTTGGAACATAAAATCATGAAATCTAGGTATAGATAATTCATGGTGGAGGAAGGTTGATGTAATGAGTGGGACCCGAGAGGCGATCCACTCCCTAATTAATTTTAGGAATAAATTCATCTAATCCAAACACACTAACAATGTAACATCCCTGACCTGGGCTATGCTTAAACCTAGATGTTTTGCTTAATGAAGTTGATTATATGCTCTCTCTTATCTCTCTAAAAGTAATTAAGGCTCAAGAGGAACTTATATTTCAATTTTAGTCCTTTTTGAATAATGTTGAAACAATGTTTTATTAGTTTTGGACTAAAGTGTAAATTACCCAAGTTGAGAGGTTAACTTGCAAATTGTACATGATACAATGTTCCTCATGTTTTTAAGCATCATCTGAATGAGTATGATGCAGTAGTATGGCTTCTACAAGCCTGAATAACAAGAAAGAGCTTGTTGAGCAATGTTTGTGCATTAAAACCTAGTTTTGGTGCAATGTGTAATTTACCCAAAATCTAGGGTTCAATATGCAAAATACCACTTCAAGAGGGTCCCTCATGATTCTTGGCATCAGGTAGAGAAACGAATTTGAGAGGGGCGCCTCATTTGAATCATTTTGAAGGAGAAAGAATCTTGATATTAAAATAATCAAGATTTAAGCACAATTGAAACCCTAATTCAATTTAATGCAAAAATAATTACATTAATTGGATTGCCATTCAACCAAAACTATAATGGTTGAGTTTTGTTATGTGTGGACGTCCTTTTGCCTTGCAAAGGCAAAGGAAATATCTACGTGAGTGGAGAACCCACTCACATTAAGAAAAGAAAAAGAAATATCCACTCACTTATGGATATTATTATAATATGATTTAAGGTGCTTAGTTTGTTTTCCTTTAAATCATGGATAATTGAGAGGAATAAGAGGCAAAGAGGATAGCCTCGTCCCTAAGGAAGAGAAGGGGGCATATGACAAGGAATTTGAGGAGATAATTCCTACTTTCTCTATCTTAAATGAATTTTCAATAAAATGCATATATAAGCTCCTTTATCTTTGAGGTGAAGGGATAATTTCGAATCCACTTTCACTTCTTGCTTGAAAAAACGACCAAGGGAGCTTGGAGAAATAGGAGGATGACCCCCAACCTGTTGGTAAGCTTCTTGACCTTCTTTCACCTTGAATTCATGGTGGAAATCACAAAACAATGCATGATTTCTTCTCTATTTCACTCCATCTTCAATCCTAGCCAATCTTTTCACTCCAAAGCTTGAGGACGAGACTTGGGAGGGTTGCAAAAGCTTCTTCCACCATTTTTGACATGAAGATCCAAGCTTTTAAGCTCAATTGAAGGTGGGTTATATAACTTGAACCCTTTAACTTTGCTATTGATTCCATATCTTCATCAATTGTTGATTCTTTCTTTGTTTCCGAAATTTTATTTGGTTGATTGATGCAATCACCATGCAAATCACAGAAAGCTTTGTGTGTTTATAGATTGATGATGATGACATCATCATAAGCACACACCTCCACAAATATCTATTGCAAATGGTTTCAACATTTTGTCCAAACGGTTTCACCATACCGTTTGGTGACCAAACGGTTTGCAAACCGTTTGGAGGTTTGGGTTCCAAACCGTTTGGAGTGGTTGACCGTTTGAAATAGTTGACTGTTTGAGTAAATATGCTGTTGTACTTGGATATTGATCCAATGGTTTCAATTGGTTTGATCTTGAAGGTTGCAATTGTGAATGATTCCTTAAATGCAAACCCTAATCGGGTTGAGTGTGGAACCCTTAAGTAATTGAATCAATTTTTTGGGTTGATTAGCCCAAACGATCTCAAGACCATTTGGAGGTCACCCAAACGGTCTCAAGACTGTTTGGAGGTCAACCAAGACTGTTTGTACGTCTATGATGAAGCATGATTGGATGGTTGAAGATCCAATGATATCAAATTGAAATACAATCAATAGCTCAATTGATGATTGATTCAATGATGCAAACCCTAATTGAATTTCATAGATTTAAATGGTGGATTGGTCAAACGGTCTCAAGACCATTTGGAGGTCATCCAAATGACCTCAAGACCATTTGAGGTCAGAACATGACATAGCTAAGTGGTTATTCAATTATTGCAATTGAATTAGTTCCACAATGTCAACCATTGATGGTTCCTCGATTTCAAAACCCTAAGTGATTGTTTCTTGATTATAAACCCTAGTTCAATTGGGTTCAAAACCCTAATTGAAGGTCCAAATGAAGGGTGATTCAATGATTCAATTGAAGAACAAATTAGTAATTCAATTGATAGAGGCTTTAATGATTGAAACCCTGAATTGATAAGTGTTGAAAGACCTTATTGATCCATTCAGTTTTGAGAGGGTTTGGACCAAACAGTCTTAAGACCGTTTGAGTCCAAACAGTCTCAAGACTATTTGAGACCAAACGGTCTCAAACCGTTTGGAGACCCAAGTTCATTAGGTTTCAACATGTTTTGTCTGAACGGTTTCAAGCACCAACCTTGCTAAACGGTTTCAAACCGTTTGAACTTAATTGGTCAAGACTGTTTGAGGTCTAAGTGACCAAGACCGTTTGGGGTCTAAGTGATCAAGACTTTTTGAGGTTTTGGTTAAACCATTTGGACACCTAATATGATTAAAGGTCAGTTAGTTACTTGATTGATAATGATCTAGACCAAAGGTGATTATAAAGGTTAACCCTAACTGTGTACTTAAATGAAGAGCTGACCTAGATCAATCTTGAACTACTTAACATCCTAGAGAGGATGATAGAGAGAGAATGAGAGAGAGGAATGCTTACATAATTAAGCCCTAACTCTCTCATTATAAATAAAATATGTGATTAGGGTTTGATCCATAATAATGAGATCATGAAACCCTAATTGAAAACATTATTGAGCCACTGATCTAATTTAGGGAAAAACTAATTGAAACCTGTGATGACCCTGATTTTAGGAGTTGATATTGGATATAGTGTTTGAAGGAGTACCTTGAGTAATATGAATCATTGTTGGACCTTGAGGTATCATGTGTTCAATTAATGAACTCTAAAGTGTTTTAGGATCACATGAGTATTCATGGACTTATTTAACTAAGACTCAATGATTAATAGAATTTGATTTAAGGTTCCTACACCTATTCCTATGGTTATTTAAAGATTTCATTTACATGATCAAATAATAGAGTTTTAGTCTCAAGCTTTTAGGGATGAGAAAACACACAACGTAAGGGTGGTGTGCCAAATTCTAGGATGATTGGTGGTTCCCATACAGAGATGTACTTATATGAAATTGAATACACTTAATGATATATATGTATATATATTGTCAGACTTTGTTCTTAATAATTAAGTACCTAAGTTGTGATAATCTTTGGTATCATGTCAGTTTATTATTCTTTTATTTGAGTGCGGCCCAATGTCTATAAATCTGGCCCTATTGTAACTTTGCACTATACAAATCTGAGAATGAAGACTTCGTCTCCTCCCACTTACGTATTTCTGCGGAGGAGGCAACCTCGACTCAGCTCAACGATGCTCACATAGAAATCGGATCAAGGAGTGAATCAGTAATTCCATTCTCTCTATTACTTAGAGACGACCGCAGAGATCCCTAGACATAACCTTCAGACCCTGCCGATCAAACCAATCCCCCTGCATCCTCAAGTTTCTGACCACCCTTCTTTGAGCCCGACTACACACCACTGTGTCGACCCCTCACTTTGGAGTTTCAGGTTAGCCTTTGCTGCAGGAGGTGACGAGGAGGTTTCAAGCTCTTTTTTTCCCATTGTGTAGCCACATCGATGCAACGGAAGTGAAGGTGGTGGCTCTGGCAGCGCTAGCGCAGACTCGTGTGGAAGAGGATGTGTGCCGAGACTCCTGTTGGGATGAGGACGTGGTGGGCGTCAAACTCATGTGGAATGTAGTCGGAAGGGATCTGGAAGTTGCAGACGAGGTCCTTTGCCGTTGATCCAGGACACGAAGATGGCTCACAGATGGAAGTCAGCGTCAAGCGGGCAGATAAAGAATCGAGAAGGAGAACCCAAGCACACGATCTGCTCCTAGAAAGAAGGAGTCGGGTGAGGGGAAACGAAGGTTGAATGCTCATCGAAAACCTTTCCCATGGCAGCAGATCGTGCCCAGAACTGGATGGACGACGCACATAGGCGTCGGGCTCCGAGCGGCGTCGGCGAGCCCACCTGGGCTGTGGCTTGCGAGTTGCAAAGCCACGCATCCTTGCTGCCTCAAGCCTCCCACATGTTGCAGACCTTGTGAAAGCACTAGAAGACGGCAAGGAGGAGAACGTTGCCGCTCATCGCAATCCAAAGCAAAGCTCGAGGTGGCGGCGGCTGTGTCGCTGAAGCAGTCTTGCTGGGGACTTGGGTGCGAGAGAAAGCAAGAAAGGGAGCGCTCGGTTCAGTTCCAGGTCAATTTCACGTGGACCAGAAAAGAGAGGAGCCAGACCCGGTTCAAACTGACCCTAAACTAGCCGGACCCCAGTGGGCCAAGCAATGGGATGTGCCAACACAAATTTCCACGTGGCGCAATCCGATTGGCAACCAGAGGTAAATATTTCAGAAATGTCCAGATCTTCAATAATTCATAGATATTAGCTCGATGATCAGAAAAATACAAATAATATACCGAAATTCTCAGAAAAATGCGTAGAACAATATGAAAGCATAATATCAGCCTTTTAATTCTTTGATATAAGTGATATCATGTAAGATGTATTATACTTGTTTCATGAGTAATAAATATTAAATGATGGCTTAAAATTATGGGAAAATGTTAGTAAATCTATAATTATTTATAGAATGCATATCATGTCAGATATGGTCATGTTGATGCACGAAAGCCTATAATTTGATTAATATGGCTAATTAGGGCTAATAACACTAAAGAAAATGCAATTAATGCATACATGCTCAATAAATGATGAAATTCACATAACATTCTCATATCTGTAACTGAAAGATAATATGTAAATATGAGACCAGTTTTGTACATGAAATTTATGTTATATGAAGATGACCCTTAATACATGGGTTGTAACCCTATTTTGAATAATGTATATAAACCAGGATTAATATGTGCACAAAAAGGGTATGGAACCTAATGTTCAGATATTGAACCATAATCTAGAAAATGACATCATTAAGATAATTCTAAGACAAGAATGCAAGTAATGATGAGAATATCCTAATGAGTTAAGAAAACCCTAAAATGGATACGATTAGGGTTAAGATGAGATGTAAGATGATAAGAACCTGATGCTAGTATATGGTCTTGTCTTGATCAGGTGCTGACCAGTTTGTCTAGATGATCAAAGATATTTATGAATCTCTGAATTCAGGTACGTGGGATTTATTAAGTATAAGACTAGTTTTCTGGTTGCCTATGATATGTGATATCTTGAATGCTCGTATTTGGATATGATTGCTTGGTTGAACTAGTATGAGTTATACTTCACCAAATCTAATAGAACATAAATGAGTATGATGGGTTGTAGCTACTAGAGCATATAGTCTGGTGTGGATGTATGTTGCCTAACATGGATGTATGATTCCTTGGCCCATGTTAGATGTATGATGATACTATATTGCCCACACTAGATGTAAGTCAAGTGCAAGTATGTGTAGTACAACCGCATCAAAATGAAAGCAATAAAAGGAATGTTTACCTGATTATCGCTTTAAATAATGTTTTCTTTTACTCTTTCTTTCTCAAGTTATTTCAATTATTCAAACATATTAGTATGTATCTTTCTACCCACGTACACAACACCTTGTGTGTTGATTCGCTGTTTCACGTATGTTTTAGGTTAAGTACTAGCATGGGATAAAAAGAAAGGAAGTGAGCAGTTGTCCAGGTTGTACCTATTGTGTAGATCCTAGTTTAGCATACATGTTCTTAGACTGTACAATCTTCATTCAATATGTAATTGTAAATTATTGTGTAATAATTCATATTGTAGAAATATACATGTGAATGTTGAGTATGTTATGGTTGTATGTTCATGTATGTGTATTTCACTTCCGCATCGCTCTCTGATATGATTGGATGATGTTTTCGGATTCTGACCTCTCATGCCCAATAGGGCATGGAGAAGCCAAAATCCGGGGATGTCACAAAACCCTATTCAAGGGTGATGATGTAACCTTAATTCAGTGTAATAATGTAAGAAACCCTACTTGTATGTGAATGGTACACCCTAATCCCTAAAATGGGGTAAAGGTATATGAAATCCTAATATAGGGTAATGCTATGTGAAGCCCTAACACTGTGAAATCCTAATTTCAGATAATACTAAGTGAAACCCTGATATAGAAGGATGTTATGTGAAACTCTAATGAAGAGTGATATTAGGTGAAATCCATATTTATGAGAGATGCTATGTGAACCTCAATTTATAAATATGGAAAATCCCATTCCTAATAATGGAATAGTGATTAATGTATTGACAAATGTAACACCTAGAGAGGTTGATAATGGATATCCTTATATCAATAGTTCCTAACTCAAAGATGAGTCCATATCATTAGCAATGGTTGTATTTTATAAATACAGTGACTTATGACCAGTTCATCACAAACAAGCTTACTGGAATAAGTGTACATTTTTCATTTATCAAATAAAGTTATACCAAATTTACCAAAGTATAGATGCTGAAAAAAATCATGACTATATTCAACCTTTAAAAGTTTGCATAATAATCTCCCATTTAGGGTCTTACAAGTAACAACTTCAGGATCTAAGTAGAGGGATATACGACTATTTCAAGTCTATCTCCCAAGATCAGCTCCACTAAGTCAGGTCCATGTCATTTGTCAAGCCTTCCATGTTATTTCCCCTAAGGGGTTGTAAGCATACCCCACAAGAGAAGATAAAGATGAAATTTATTAGCATAAAAGTGAATATGAGCATATTAATTGGGGATTGACCAAAATTAGGAAAAATTATATCAAATAAAAAAAGGCTTTCCCATCCATGAGGGAAAGTACCATCCAGGTGGATATCAAAAGCAAATGAACTTAAAAATGATGATAATCAAGAGTAACACTTACCATTAATCAAAACTAAGATATGCCACAAAAGCACACATAAGGAATTTGGGGCACATATCCCATCAACAATATAAATCAACTTGCACGCACATGAGATAAATATAGCATGAAATATAAATCAACAATGGAATTTAGAGCACATAATCCATAACCTAATAGAGTAAGGCACATAAGCAAACTCCCAATATATAAAGTGGGCACAGAATCTGGGTATGGGGCACATAACCTCCACTAGAAATAAGGTGGGCACATAACCTCCATCTCAAACATAAAGGGCACATAACCCTAAAAAAACCAAAGTACATGTACATCTTTAGGGCTACTGAATCACAAAGCATGCAAAATGTAGAGGCAAGCAAAAGTATGGTCACAAAAAATAGAGTTAATAATATTTCCATGACATAAATGGATAATATAAAAACATCCACCATAAAAGTGGACAAAATTAGGGTTCCATCTCACAATAAGGAACATCTTTGTCCAATACCACAATTAGGGTTTCATCATGAAGTAGTATAATTCTTAAGTCCCACATGAAATATAGATAGTGAAAAAATATAAAGACTCAAAATCATTAAGATTAGACCCAAATAGGTTATCAAGTCAAGAAAGAGATAATTCATTAACAAATACCTCAAAGAGGCTTAGGAACAAGATAAATAGGATTAATTTCTCAATTTGAAATGAAGATGCGTCATATATCAAGAGAGAGAGACATTAGGTGTTTCTCATTATAACTCATAAAGAGATGCAACATATCTCATCCATATATAAACAAGTTAGGGTAAAACCAAAGATCCATATATGAGTATCCTTCACCTATTAACAAATTGAACATATATGTTGCTAATTAATGTGTATGATTTGAAACCTAAATTATAGACTCTTATTATAGTTGGATTTATGTTATGATTTAGATTTACTTTGATAAAGAATCTTTTTTTATTCCAATGAGTATTTTTTGTAATTTTGAGATTACCAAATAATTAATTATGACTTACTGAGTTAATATGATTTACTGATTTTCTTAAAAAATAAACAAAAGAAAAAGACCTAAATTCCCTCCCATCACACATCATCATTGACAAAATCAATAAAAAATTCTTTTGTACATGTATTAGTATAATGGAAAACATTTTTAGGAATAAATTATATTTGACATGAAACAAAATATGGATCTAGAATCAATTACAAGAACCAAGTCACAAGGTATTCCATATGTGATCTCCTTATCAACTACTTTCTCATTATCATGCCAAAAACCACCCTAAAGTTAAATCTTAATATCCAAAGAGATATGTCAATACCTACCTATATAGTAGGATAAGAGCACCTAAATACTCATCACATTAGGGTTTACTAATCATGAATCTTTTGTGTACCTCATAGGATACTGAATTGACCTTTCATCATCTCATGGATAACATAGTTAAATTCTAGGGTAAACATCTCACTTAGTGGGTGACTATGTAAGGTAAGGGTTCCAATTAGGAAGACAAAATAGGAATAGTCAAAATCTGACTACTATGGAGGTAATATCATCTTGTAAGGAGTGGGACTGAGAGAGGACCAGTCCCTACTTAATTTGAGGAAAATTCCATTTAATCCAAATATAGTAGCAAGCATGTTGGAATACATGTAAATTTTTCATTTCTCAAGTAATGGTATTCAAAATATACCAAAGAATAGCAGCAAAAATAAATCATGACTATATTTGATTTTTAAAAGTTTACACAATAATCTCCCATATAAGGGCTTACATGAAAGTAACAACTTTAAGATCTAAGTAGAGGGATATACATATTGTCTCAAGTTTGTCTCCCAAGATCAGCTCTACTAGGCCAGGTCCATGTCATCTGTCAAGTCTTCCATGTTTTTCACCTAAGGAATTGGAAGCATACCCCACAAGAGAAGACAAAGATGGAAGTTATCAACATAAAATCCAGTATGAGCATATTAATTGGGGATTGAGCAACATTAGGAAAAAGGACATCAAATAAAACATGGCCTCCCATCAAAGAGGAAAAGTATCATGCAAGTGGATATCAAAAGAATATGAAATCAAATAAGATGATAATCAAGAGTAACACTTTCCATTAATCAAATATAAGATGTGCCACAAAAGAACAAAACAATTTAGGGCACATAACCCATCAACAACATAAATCAACCTGCATGCACGCAAGACAAACATAGCACTAGTGAACAACTGCTTCTAGGGCACATAACCCATAACCTAATAGAGTAAGGCACATAACCAAACTCCCAATATATAAAGTGGGCATAAAACTTGAGTATAGGGCACATAACCTCCATTCCAAAATAATGTGGGCACATAACCTCCATCACAAACATAAAGGACACATAACCCCAAAAATTCCAAAGTACTTATACAAGTCTAAGGATACTGAGTCACAATGCAAGAAAAATGTAGAGTCAAGTGAAAGTATAGTCAAACAAAATATAATTAATAAAATTTCCATCACAAAAATGGACAATATAAAACATCCACCAAAAATTTTGGCAAATTAAAGGTTCCATCTCACAATAAGGAACAACTTGGTTCAATACCACAATTAAGGTTTCATCATGAAGTAAACTATAATTCTTGAACCCCATGATATATAGATAGTGAAAAAATATCAAGACTCAAAATCATTAAGATCAGACCCAAATAGGTCACCAAGTTAAGAAAGAGATAATTCATTAGCAAATACCTCAAAGAGACTCAAGAGAGATATCAATAGGATTAATTGCTCAATATGAATATGGAGATGCATCATACATCAAGAGAGAAAGAAATTAGGTGTTTTCTCAATATAAGTCATAAAGAGATGCAACATACCTCATGTGTATATCAACAAGTCAGGGTTAACCCTAGATCCATATTCGAGTATCCTTCACCTATCAACAATTTGAACACACACACACACAGAGATATATATATAGTTAATTAATATGTATGATTTGATCCCTAAATTATAGACTCTTATTATTGTTGGATTTAGATTATGATTTAAATTTACTTTGGTAGAAAATATTTTTCTGATTTCAATGAGTATCTTTTGTATTCTTCTGATAACCAAATATTTTTTTATGATTTATTGAGTTTAACTATTTACTATTTTTTCAGAAAATAAATAAAAGAAAAAGACCTAATTTTACAACCCCAATTTTGGGTTCTCTTGGTGAGAAATACAATTTCTCTTAATAAAGATATATGAACAAGTAATGATGTTATTTGATTGGATTGTATGAATTTCGTTTATAATAGCCTTGTTGGTTGCTTTGTGGGCCTTATTGGCTATTGGGCCCAATAACAAGGAAAAGAAAAAGTAAATCTAATTAGTAAATGAATAATTAAGAAATGGAGAAAAGAAAGATGTATAAACCTCTAGAAGGCAAAGGAATATTCCCCAAAGGTGGATTTCGTGCCTTTTGGGTTCCTTGGGTTCCAAGGAGTCCAATATAGCAAGATAATGGTTCGACGAAAGAGAAAATAACCACTAAATGAATTGTATTAATGAGTAACTTGCCTTTGAAGAAATAGTCCTTTTATTTTGGAATTTCGGACTCAAACTTGACATGCAAGTATATAAAGGCAAGAGAGAGAAACCCTTAAAATTTTGTTGTAAAATAGTGCATGGTTTCCGAGTTATGCAATTTGCAAAATTACGTAAAGTGTGGTTATTAATTGCCTAAGAAATCGATGTCACAATTTAATTGGATAATTTAGGATTTCAAGTTTTATGTGGACCGTTGGATCACGATCCAACGATTGGGGATGAATCCCATTTGTCACAAGGAGTCTGTGTCAGGAAAAGTTGCGATGATCCAAAGTAGGATCATTGTGGGAAAAGCAAAGGGAGTTAGATCGCAAGAATAGCATCGTTGAACTCAGGAGAGAAGTCTGAAGAGGACCATCCCTACTTTGTAGGGGTTTGGTCGATGATTGGGAGAGTTCCCAATTAACCCGATCCCTGCCTTCAACCCTATATATAGGGGAAGGTGGGAGAGGGTACCAGCGTGCTATCTTGCTAACCTAAACTCTACGGCAGAATGAGAGGAGTGTTTTTGTGCTTCCAATTCCGTCTTCTACCTTGACCTTCACCCCCCATCTTCTTAAAGGACCTCGCTAGAGTCTGGTGAGTAGGAGGTGGTCATAGCAAGGTCGTGGCTAGCAATTGAGGTCGTGGGTGAGTTCAGAGGAGGGAGGCGAAGCTCCCTGGATGATCAGTGCACTCGTAGGTGGTCGGAACCTTAGAGTCAACCACCGGGTTGACTGCGGGCTCGCTGCTTGCTTTGGCGCGAGGAAGAAGAAGACCTCCTGGTTGATTACCAAAAGGTCCTTCCGTGCCTTTAGTTTGGGTAAGGGAAATGTTGTCCTTTAGTTGTTTTGATCGTGGGTGGGGTGCGTAGATGAGAACCGTAGGATTCCGCTTGGTCCAGTGGACCACGGATCAAGCGGCCTACGATTTTCTGAAAATAAGAGATAATCTAAGAAAACACTTTTCTTTGCAAAATTCATAGAATCTGCTAGGAAGCTCTGATGAATAAACTTTATTCATTAAAGTTGATCAAAAAAATTCAAGGAATAAGATAAAAATAGTTTGAGGGCTTGAATCCATATCTTTTTGCAAAAGTATATTATTTTGATGAAAAATGTATTAAAATTAGGTTAGAAACCCTAATTGATGGTAATGGATAATTTTATGAGTAGTAAAAGGTTAATTTGAGTATTATTAACCTGTTATGTGATAATGTTGAATCTTAACCTGATTTAGATGATGAATTGCATGATTTAGGGTTTTAAACATAATTCAGTGGATAATATATGTAGAAACCCTAAAAGTGGATAAAAGAAGAGAAAATTCGAAAATATGAGAATATTTGGTTAAAAGATGATCTTAGGATCTCTTATGACAAGTAGATGAGAAAATTAGGGTTTGTGAGTAATTTTTTATAATTAGGGTTTAAGGGTGTTAAAAGTACAAAAAAACCCTAATTGCAAGTGAAACCCTAAAAAGAGATAGAAAACATAAAAAGGGATAGAAACACTAAGAAGCAAGAAGGATTGGGTAAATAATGATAAAAGGAAATTATATGTTATTTTAGGATTCTTGCTTGCTTGCTTGGATTGGATTTCTTTTCTTATTGGTTGATTCTGTCTCAAAGATCTTCCTGACATGTATGTGGTTGTTTATGGTTAACCACTTTAGTTTCACAAAGGTTTACCGGATGTTTGATCGCATTGAATGCAACCTATCTGTTTGGATGTTCATATGTGAAAATTATAAAGACACTATGATTATCACAATTACGATATAGTGTGTATTCTCGCACCTACATGGCACCCTGATGTAAGATGTAATGAGGTCAAGCCCAAGAGAGAAGACCCAGGGGCACCATGAGTGGTGACCCCAGGCGCCAAGCTCAGGATAGAGAAGGTGGCCTATATTGCATGACTAATGGGCTCCATGAGAGGTCACCCCAAGCACCAAGCTCAGGATGGAGAAGGTGGTCTTAAGTCAATGGCAAAAGAGAAACCCTAAAGAGGGTATTCCAGGGTTAGGGCAAAAGTGGTGGAGTTCGACACATTGAAAATGTAAATTGAATTGTTAATTAACTTGATTGTGATAATTAGATTGTTATCCCTATGTGTGAAATTTTGATTGTCCCCACATATCGGCATATTCATATATGTTGACCGACGTTTTGTTTGTCGGCATTTTAGGTACAACATTGAAAAGGATAAATAGTAAAGTGGTACATCATGAAAATAAGAATTAAAGTGCAAGGAGGATTAGTTAGAATAGATTCCAACTGTGGATAGAAGTTAGATATCCAAGTTTTTAAAAAATATGCAAAGTTTTATTTTAATCCATCTTTTCAGTATAGTTTTTGGTAGAGTTTAGTAATTACTATTGATTATTTGTCGAACCATTGATCTAGAAAATTGGGCTAACGGATCTGACCTTTTGGTCTCCCTTAATCGGGGGTTACCGGGAGGTGGGGTCGTTATACCTAAATACCCTCCCATCACACATAACCAGGTTGATGCGTGATAGGGCGTCAAAGGTCTTTTACCTGTGATCCAAACAAAGCGCTATACAATTGAAAACAGAGATGAAAGAACAAAAACACCCATAATAGCATGATAGAGAATCAAATGACACCCTGAGAAAATATGAGAAATCATTTAAAATCATCGAGTTCATCTTGTTGGTACTAAAACACAACATACTAAGGTCAGAACCTCATCCAAGACTTCTGCCACTGTTGAAGAAGCAGTTACCCAGTGTGTGAGGGAACACATTACATAAATAAGAGACGTTGGAAGAGCCTTAACATCACAGTGAAGATAGAGTACTAGGAATTGTGGCAAGCCGATGAATTTGGTCTAGAAATAGAAAAATCCAAAACTAGATATGTACAGGCAATAGCCATTTGAAAAGAGGAAAAAATTGATTACTTGCCTCATGACCAATTAGTTGGGGAATGTAAGACCCCTGACCTGGGTTTTGGTCTAACCCTATTTGTTTTGTCTTGATTAAGTGCTTAGAACCTTGATCTAATCCTTTGATATATTTTTAGAGCTTGTGGAGAGCTTAAGTTTCCAGTTTGATCTTATTTGGGGGAGGTTTGTGCCTTTTGTGCTTGTTTTGGGTCAAATTGCAATTTACCCATTTGATTGGTTTATCTTGAAATTTGCCACACCTAGAGTGTACCTTTTCTTTCTTGGCGTCATGATAGATAATGTGATGCTTTGGGCTGCCTTGGTTGGGCCTTGGATGAGTGGTGACACCCTTAGAGGTGATTAGGATTTCTAGGGTTTTGAGTGTCTCGATCATGTGTGCTTGGTTGGAGTGTCTCGAGCTATGTATCTACCATGCGGCATGTTTTGTGAGTGTCTCAACTAAGATACCTCCATTGGGATGTTTTGTCTTGACCATGATGGTCTTGGAGTGGTTTGGGTCGAGACAGTTGCTCTTTGTGTTGTGTTTCAACCTTGGTGACCTAGTGACCCTTTTGTCTCGACCAGGTGGTATATGTTGCTCTTGTTTCGACCTTCTTGAGGTGTTATGACTGAAACTAGGTTAGTGGTGACCCAAGTGGTTGAGACCCAACATTGGTTGTATCATCACCTTGTGCATTCAAGGTTTAAGTGGTTGCTTGTTAGTTTCTTTTGTGGATAAGCCCTTTGGTGCCTTCATGTGTTGACACATCGCCTCTCACCCTACCTCCCTCCTCCTTTTGTATAGAACACCTATTCTCTCCATGCAAGGGAATTTTTTGTCCCTCTTTCTTCCTCAGTCTCTCTTTCTCATCCTTGGAGCTTTGAGGAGCTAGGAGGACTGATCTTGGAGCTCTTGGTGCTCGAGATCCCTTGCATGTGGTGATTCATTCTCATCTTCAATCTTGGTAAGTGTATGCCTTTCTTTTGTGATGTTTTCCATGGATATTCTACCCCATCTTCTTCTCTTTTCTTGGCCCTAGACCATGGATCATCCATGGTGGTCGTTTTGGAGAGAAACTCCTCATCACAAGGGTCATATGCCATGTTTTGACAAGGTGGTACTCAAGTGAGAGGAAGTTTCTTCTCACTTTCTCCCTCCTTTTTGTTCGGCCTAGGGTTCTCTTACCCTCTTTTCTTGAGAAACCTTTGACCTTGGTATCTTCTTCTTTTTTAGGTGATCTTGTGGCTGAAAGTGGAGCTTCATCTTTCTTGGTGATCATATTCTTGGAGCTTGTGATCCTTGGAGTTGATCTTCCTTAAGGCGGGTTATATAACACTCTACCCTCTCTATTATAGCATGTCTTGGCATTCATGTTGTTGTTTCTCTCTCTAAAGCATTGCTCTAATATGCTAGTAGATGATACCGTGCTCTAGAACTATTTTTATGGTGGTTATCATGGTTGTTTGCTTAGAATTCAAAACCCTAATGTAAGGTACCCGATTCTGGAGATGGTTGTGTAATGATGGCTTTCTTCCTATCGTGGACCTTGGTTTTGGTCACATGCATGATGCTCATGTACCTTGATGTATCTTTGAGTTTAGGTTCTATTGTGGATTTTTTAAACATGGTTTTATCTCTCTTGCATGAGGTTCTTTCATGGTGATTTCATGACCCATGTTTTAGGGTTTTTGGTGACCGGTATAATGTGAAGTTTCTCTCCTTGAAGGTGGTGGTTTTCGTTGTTGTTATCTTCTCTATTAGCCATGAAATTCTCTATTTTGACCTTGGTTAATCCCTATTTTGATGGTGGTGCTTTGCCTTGGTGGTGGCTTGGCCTTAGTGGTCGATACAACATGTTTCTCCTTGGGTCGATACTCTTTGGTACTTGGTGTTTTAGTCGAGATGTTGCTTCTAGTTTGGGTCGAGACAAGAGCCCTAGTTTCAGTTGAGTCACATGCTTGGTAATGGTCATGACTCTTATTTTAGTTTCGATCAAGACATATCCCTATTTGAGGTTGAGACATGTCTTTGCTTTGAGGTTGAGACATGCTTTGCTTTGGGCTCGAAACCCTAATCTATGAGAAGGGCAAGACATAGTTTTGTGTGGTGGTTCAGAGACTTAGTTGGTTATGGTCAAGAAACATAGTGTTGTTGTGGTCGAGACACCTTGCTTCATGGGTGGTCAAGGCACATATGTGTATGAAGGTCAAGACACATACTTAACCATATAATTAAAACATGTATATGAGTAAGCAACTAATGAACCATGCATAGTGTTGATGGGATGATTGGTTGGTTAAAATCTAATCATGTTCCTTAACCCTATATGCTCCAAGAAAGTAGGATATGGTGTACCTAGAGTTTGGTGATTAAATGTAACTATAAAACCCTAATCGGCTATACATGCAACCCTAACCCTAATGTTAGGAAATATGATGTGCTTGCTTGTCTCACTTTAAGAGGTTATTATATTATGGTATTTCTCTCTCTCTTGTTTATAAATCCCTAACCTTACAGGTGTTATGAAATTCTAGCTATGTGAATGCTATGATGAATTATATATTATATAGGATGGTGATTATGCACATTGTTGAGATATCATGTGATGGTGGACATGCAGGGATTATGTGATTGGGTCCCATGACCTGACAGAGGCTATATGCCTATTGTGAGGTGACATCCTCTAGTGATATGATTGAGGGATTGATATCCCATAGTGATGTAACATTGGTAATGGACTTGTGAATGGCAGTGCAACAATATCATGTGGTGATGATGTGATTAGTTCACACCTTATATGTTTTATATCTTCTGGAGTTGTACCTTTCCCTTATCTTATAGAGTTTGGTTTGGATTTGTATGTTGTAACTTGATTGGTGCTAAAAGAAACTTAATTGGAATAACTAATCAAGTGAAATTGTAATCATGCAGTTTGCATTGTGCCATAGATTCATTCTAGTGCCAGTCTTAGTGTTGGATGGTGAAACATGTTTTCCCTTAGTGGAAGCTCAGAGTCGTATACTTTTGAGTATATGCATTTCATAGGATTGGATGCGGTCATACCCTGGCAGGAGAATGGTTGAGGTTGTATCTCAATGATGTGATACAAAGTACTTATATGTTATATTTTGAGGATGGATGGGGTCATACCTCGGCAGGAGTGAGGCTGCGATCGTAGCTCAGTTTCATTAATGTTGTGCCTATATACCAAGGCAGGCTAGGTTGATTTGTAATTAGACTTGATATGTCTCTGTAGTGTTTTCTCTTGTGCTAACCAAGAGATGTTTGGGAGGTTGTGGGTTATGGCACTTCCATTAACCTTTTATGAAACTAATATCGACTTAGTAGTGGTCAGTTCGAGCATAAGTGGTATACCTCATCTCCTCAGGGCATAATAAAAGATGTAATATAGTCGTGTAGTATACTTGCATAGGGACAAATGTGAATAACATTGGATGAGCCTTTTCCTTTCTTTTTTGCAGTTTAGTTGATAAAAGATATACTTGTTCTTCATATTCCTTTTAAAATTATAAGATGTTCTATAAACCAATAGAAATTGCTTATACTGTTTCAATAGTATTATTTGCTTTAAGTATGTCACTTAATTGAATCTTCTCATCTTGTTAGTAGCTTTACCTTTCTTCTCTTCTTACTTTTATGTGTTATAATAGCGTTGGCGGAGAGTTATATCTCTTGTTGGGACGTTTGGTCTCACTCTGTGGGTTTCAACATCTTTTAGGTGGTCATGCATGAGGAGGTAGAGATCGTGCAGCTGAGGAAGAGTAGCAGCAAGAGCAGTAGTTGATAAGGTTGGATGTGTTGCTAGTCTTTTTGTGATAGAGTCCTTGAGTCATCCATGTACACTCAGGTCTTTGGGGTGGTTCTCGATGTGTTTTGTGATTATGTTATCGATATGAGATTTTTGGATTGCGAGCCTTGTATGAACATTTGTGGCATGTTTATATGTATATGTGTGGAACATATATTTCATGTACCAGGTTGATGACAAGAATGCTTGAGAACAGTGATGTCAGCACCATGATACATGTTATGAGATACATGTGTCCTATTGAGGGCTTATATGTAAAAAAATTAGTTTGTGGTTCTTTGTGCAATCAGTTTTAATTTCCCATGATTTTTGGTAATCTGCATGTTTAGTTTTAATTCCGCACTTTGGTTTTGAGTAATCTCATTTGTGGCACGTCGGGCCATCATAGGAAAGGAGTTTCACAAGGATGAAAGGAGAAGTTATGACTCTTCTATGTGGATTGTGAAGGTCAGAGTTGTCACCCTAAAACCAAAGTAATTGTCGGGGAGAGACCGAATCCGAAGAAGGTAGGAATGGTCGATTGGGGTGGCAACAAGGGTTGAGAAATGCTAATGGGTGTCTTGATGTCATAGAGGGTCAGCTTTATAGGACTCGGAAGATCCATAAATGCTAGGAGATGAGATGAAAGTGGAAAATGACAGAAACATAGCCGACGGGGAGTTGGTTTGCACAAATAATGTGGAGGCAACAAAACCCTAGGAAAATTGGATCCAAAGTATGTGGGTGGAAGCAAGGAATATTGTGGCAAAGAACCCTCATAATGATAGTAATTATAGAAGCAAAAAATCATGAGAGAAGATCGGGGCAGAATGTCAGATAATATGTGGTTGTTTCCTAACCAGCATCCAGGTTGAAGAAAAGCATCAAGACATGCAATTTGCATTCAACGATGCATATGAAACCATAGAAAAAGACAAATAAGGAACATCTGTGTGACACAGTATTGAGCATGATACTTCAGGAAATTGGATGTTTCTATTGAAATACATTGAATATTTAGTACTTAAAGTGTAGTTTTCTTTCATTATTTTATTAAGGACTCAAATAAGGTTCAAAAGATACTAAATTTGACACATAGACTAATTAGGATATGTATACTCTAATTTTTCAATTAGTTTTTCCTTTTGGGGTAGTTCACTTTATTTTTTTAGTATTTTAGACCTTGAGTTATATTCTCTTTTCTAAATAAAACTAGGATAGATAAGGTTGTTCATCTAATGTGAAAATTAATGCATACACCAATTTTGGATGAATTGGGATTTGTTTCCTTCTTTTAAGTCATTAACCATATTATTTAATATTTTAGAGAAAAATTTATATTTTCTTGCCCAAAAGAAATTTCAATATCTAGGATTCTTCATTTATTATGAAACTTGGCTCCCAACACTACTACATAAATGGCCTATAATGTCACTTTTAAAGGCGTCGGTTGTATAAATACACCGACACCTAAAACCTAGAGCATCGATTAAAAAAATAGACATCTATCTGTGAAGGGTGACCAGACACGGGTATCGCTTTTTATTTCGCGTCGGTTACTAAATTAGAAATTGACGCTAAACATTGACTGCCAAATCCAATTTTTTGAGCGAAAAAAATTCCTCCAAAATTTAACATACATCGTCGGTTATTAACAAAGAAATCGAAGACTAAAGGTTTTCTACAAAATAGAAATTTGGCCAATTTTTGTCGTCGGTTCTGTTACAGTAACTGACGCCGATGTGTTTCTGCGCGCTTTACCGCGAAAATTTTCGCCACCATATAGCGTTGGGTTTTACACGATAACTGATGAGTATGGTCTTAATTCGAGAACATTTATTTTTTATTGGCATATATATAGAAGTCGGTTATTCTTGTTTGAACCAACGACTATAAGAGAACAAAAGTGTCAGTTTTTTGTTGGTAATCGACGCCTATAGTGTTAAGCATCAGTTTTATTTAAGAATTGACACCTATTGTTAACTTAACAGCACCCACAAGATCCAGACTCTTCCCCTTTCTCTGTTTCATTCAATCTCACGCAACTCAGGGTTTGCTCACTGTCATGCGTTTCTCCTCTGCTCCCACCACCGCTTACTCCAGTCGTTGCTCTGGCTCCAGCGGCCTGCTCTCTTGCTCTGGTGCGCCTGCTCTCCAGTAGACATCGTTGATGCGATGTTGGATAGTTTTGGGGTAGAGCACACCAATCCACCTCCCATTTTAGAAACATTATGCATGATGCGGAGATATCGTTATACACATGTTGTACTAATTTTATGAAGCTTAGCGTTGTGTTGAGATTCTATAAACTGAAAGCTAACAATAGATGGAGCGACAAAAGCTTCACATCATTGTTGTCTTTGTTGAAAGAAATGCTTCCTGAAAGAAACGAGCTGCCAATCTCAACATACTAGGTAAAGAAATTGTTGTGCCTAATGGGAATGGATGCCAAGAAGATACACGCATGCCCGAATGATTGTATATTATTTCAAAAGGGCTATGTGGATTTGAAAGATTGTCCAAAATGTGGTGCGTTATGGTATAAATTGACGGCTCCGGGGGAGTCTAAAACTGGTTCTCCTGCCAAGGTGATGTGGTATCTACCTATAATATTATGGTTTCAACGCTTGTTTTCCAATCTAATAGATGCAAAGAATTTGAGGTAGCATGCAGATATTAAGAAAAATAATGATGGGATCCTACGACATGCGTCTGATTCCCCACAGTGGAAGAAGATTGATCTATTATACCCTGAATTTGGTGAAGAAGTCAGGAATCTAAGACTTGGGCTTTATACAGATGGGATGAATCCTTACGGGACATTGAGCAGCCAACATAGCACTTGGCCAGTCATGCTTGTTATATACAATATTCCTCCCTGGTTGTGTATGAAAAATAAGTATGTAATGTTGTCGTTGTTGATATCGGGCCCTAAACAACCTGGAAATGATATCGATGTTTAACTTGAACCTCTGATTGATGACTTAAAGAAACTATGGGGTGAAGGTGTGATGACCTATGATGCTTCACGAAGAGAGACATTTCATTTGCATGCTATGTTGTTTTGCACTATTCATGACTTTCCAACATATGGGAATTTGTCTGGATATAGTGTCAAAGGAGCTAAAGCGTGTCCTATATGTGAAGAGAACACTGATTCAACAAGACTAAAACATAGCGGTAAGACTGTATATCTCAGTCATCGAAGGTTTCTTACAAAATTCCATCTGTATCGTAGGAAGCGCAAAGCATTCAATGGATTGAATGAGGAATAAAGTGCACCTAAACCTATACCAGGGGAGGTTGTTTATTAAAGAGTAAAAGACTTTGTCAATGAATTTGGTAAGAGATCACAATGTATTTTGGCCACACGGAGTGACAAATCTTTATTCAAGAAGAATTCAATATTTTGGGATCTTCCTTATTGGAGTTCTTTGACAGTCAGGCATTGTATCGATGTCATGCACATTGAGAAAAATGTTTGTGATAGTGTCATTGATACTTTGTTGAATATACCAGGTAATACTAAAGATGGGATAAAATCCAAATTGGACCTACATTAAATGGGAATAAGGTCAGAATTAATAGAATTATGTGAAATGGGAAATCAGAGAACATACTTACCTCCTGCTTGTTACACATTGTCTAGAAAGGAGAAGAAAGCTTTTTGTGAATGTTTGGTAAATGTTAAGGTGCCACAGGGTTACTCATCCAGCATCCGTAGATTGGTATCCATGAAAGATCTGAAGTTGATAGGTCTTAAATCTCATGATTGTCACACTCTAATGCAACAAATATTGCCTGTGGCAATTCGATTAATATTGTCAAAGCATGTAAGGTTTGCAATCACCAGACTTTGTTTCTTTTTCAACAGTCTGTGCTGTAAATTTATTGACCCTGATACTCTCAATAATTTGCAAAGAGAAGTGGTTTTTACCCTATGTCAGCTTGAGATGTATTTCCCTCCTTCGTTCTTTGATATCATGGTACATCTTATTGTCCACTTGACTAGGGAAGTGAAAATGTTGGGACCCGTTTTCTTGCATTGGATGTATCCCTTTGAACGATACATGAGCGTTTTTAAAAGTGATGTTTGAAACCGTTATTGGCCTGAAGGGAGTATTATTGAGGGTTATGTGGCGAGAGAGGTTATGGATTTTTGCAATGACTTTCTCAGTGGTAATGACAAGAATATTGAGGAGCAATTTGGCAAAGGAATTTTGGGATCACGAGTGAAAGTAATCAGCCGTGAGTAGTTGAACAAGGTCACTTGCATATTTTACACAACATGGATGAAGTGAGTGTTTATATCGAGGAACATACCAATTTCATCAAGAGACAATATCCTCTAGACAATATAATGTGGCTTGCTAGAGAGCATAACAAGACATTTATTAAGTGGTTTGAAGATAAAGTCTTACATCAACTATCTCAAACACCAGATGATATTACTGAAACTATCAAATGCCTCACCTTTAAACCAAAATTGAATGTTATGTCTTATGAAGGGTATGACATTAATGGATTCACATATTACACAAAGTGCCAAGATGATAAGAGTGTCATCCAAAATAGTGGGGTCACCCTTCAAGCATCGACTATATTTTTTGCAAGTGCATAGGATAAGAGTCCACGTGAAGCTAAAATGTCATATTACGGTGTCATTGAAGACATGGGAGTTTGACTACATAGATTTCAGAATTCCTCTCTTCAAATGTAATTGGGTTGATAACACCAAAGGAGTTATAGTGGATGAATTGGGTTTCACTTTAGTGAACTTTGAAAAGATTGGCGAGAAGGGTGAACCATTCATATTGGCATCATAGGTGAAACAAGTATTTTATATCGATGATCCTACAAATGATAAATGGTCAGTTGTTCTTCATGGTAAGAGACAGTTCATTGAAGATCCTATAGTGAAGAAGAGTACTATGATAAGTATGATGACTCCAGTCCATTCTCAGTTGGGTTGCCAACACAAACAAATATTGAAGCTAATGATGACTTGTATGTGTGTGGAGATCACAATGAAGGATTGTTAATTGATAAAAAAAATTGCAATATTAGAGGCATGTTTATATTGTTTTATATATTTTATTTTTCTCAATGTGAACTTTACAGTGTGAATTACTTTACAATGTGAATGTGAACTTTACAATGTGAATTTTACAATGTGAATTACTTTACAATGTGAACTTTACAATGTGAATTACTTTACAATGTGAGCTTTACAATGTGAATTACTTTACAATGTGAACTTTACAATGTGAATGTGAACTTTCAGATGGATGAGCATTCTCCTAATGATCGTGCTGATGATTACCGTGAGGGTGAGGACATGAATGCGCCACCTCACAATGTAAGTTTTAAAAATATATCATATATTTCTATCTGTATGTCCATTTATAGTTATATCATGTAAGTGTGTTTATTTTGTCAAATTTTAGGTTGATGATGCACATGTACCCTCTGAAGCACTTGAGGCACTTGATGAGCAGCACCAAAAAGTTGACAAGAGAAGGGGCATCACTATGATGAAGAAGTTAATAGCGCAAAGGGGCAATGGACCCAAACTTGTTGTGGATTTTGATAATGCAGGAAATGCAATTGGAGTGAATCGCAATTTGTTTGTTTCATATCTTGGGTATGTTACTCATAACCACTGTGGTTGTAAGATAGATTCTTGTCATAAAGTTCCTAAGGGGAATAAAGACAAAATATGGAAGGATTTATGCGTGAGTTATTATTAATTTCCAATTCTATTTTGTAGATTACTAATTTTTTGGATACTAGTTAATAGCAATTCTATTTTGCAGAGTATATTTGAATTGGATGAAAAGTTGCATCGTAAATGTGTGATGCAATGCTGTGGGAGAGTCCTAAGGAACTATAGGACAAATCTCACCTGAGAATACATAAAAGAAGGTGATAAGAGGAAGAAGACAGCCACTGAACAATGGAACTTCCTGGACCAAGAAGAATGGGACGCGTTTGTTGCTTCAAGAAAAACTTATGAATTCAAGATATTATGTGTCACTCCCAATTTAATTAATATATGTTGTATTCACCTATTCAAGATTAATATTTAGTGTTACTAACCAAATCATTAATGTGCATACTAACTAGGCCCTCAGTGAGGCGCAAAGAGCAAGGCGTGCACTGAATGTGCATGACCACAAAATGGGTCCAAAGGGGTATGCAGGCATTCACCAAAGACTACAGGATGAGTCTACTGCTCAGTCTGCTGCTACTCAGGAGTCCTCTACTATAGGTACCACACCTATGCCTCACCATGATATCTGGATAGCTGGGAGGAAAAATAAGAAGGGAGAAATAAGGAAGCCCGCAACTGCTGAGGCGGATGCAAAAATGGTAAAATACAACTCTTAGAGAAATCGTTCAAATATTGATTATTTGTGGTGTTTACTTAATTACAATTTTTTGTTTTGGCGATTAGCGAGAGTTGCACGAGCTGAGGAAACAAGGCAAGTTCATCCCTGAGGGCACAAGGGATGAATTGACAGTTGCTCTAGGTAACCCAGAGCATCCTGGATGTGTTAGGGCTACAGACACTGGTGTGGGCATCAAAGCGTTCTTTGGGCCATCCCAGCGCAAACATGTCCCAAAAGTGGGAATTTCACAAGAAGAGGTAACCTATTCTTTCTTTAGAATGTTACTATAAAAGAGAATTCAATAATCAGAAGCTAACATTTCTTTTATCCATGTATAGGTAGATAAGATAGTTGATAGGAGACACTACAAAAAAAATATGAATTAAATACAATTAATTTAACTATAAACATTGTATTTGTAGTTAAAGAGTGTTTTTCTTACATATTAAGAAAATGTAATCAAAACAAATGTAGTTTATTGAAATAACTACAAAATTGACTACATATACCCACTCACTACAAAATAATACTCTTTATGACTCCTCTCTTTCGGACTCCCTCCCACCTTCCCAAATAACCAAATACCCAAAAATTCAATTTTTTGCGCGTTACTCCCTCCCTAATTGGTGTTGCACACCATTGCGCATGTAGTTCCTCCCCCCGGTCCATCCGAAATACCAATATCTCTCTCATCCTCACTCTCTTCTCCTCCATTCCCCATCTCTCTCAGCCTCACCCTCTTCTCCTCCGCACCTGAACTCTCTCAGCCTCACTCTCTTCTCCTCCACTTCCCATCTCTTTCAGCCTCACCCTTCTCTCCTCTGCACTCGATCTCTCTCAGCCTCACTTTGTTCTCCTCCGCCCACAACCCTTGATCTGATCGTGCTATCTCTCTCATCCTCACTCTCTTCTCCTATGTTCCCCATCTCTCTCAGCCTCACCCTCTTCTTCTCCGCACCTGATCTCTCTTAGCCTCACTCTCTTCTCCTCCACTTCCCATCTCTCTCAGCCTCACCCTTCTCTCCTCCGCACCCGATCTCTCTCAGCCTCACTTTGTTCTCCTCCGCCCACAACCCCTGATCTGATCGTGCTCTCTCCCTATTACCTTTTTTTCCTTCCCCACACAATTGATCTCCTCTGGAATGCCTGGAGAGCAGGAAAACTTGGATGCTGAGAAGGAATAAGGGGAAATAAAACCAAGAGATCACTAGGTGCATGATGGATGGAACCGACATTGGGGCAACTCTAAAAAGGTATCTCGACATCCTGTACAGAACATTGCATTTGTATGTATTTTTGCATTTATTAAAAATTTATCAAACTTCCAGTAAAATTGCATGAGACATGACTCGGATTTGTCGTTTCTACATAGGCAGTGTTGCATCACAGATGCCAACCACTGGGCTCAAACACTGAAGGCTTAAATTTCATAAGGGGTAAGAAAATTATTCTAGTCTAACTCAACCATAAAGATGATAAACATTAGTTTACATTCTTTCCTATGAGTCCCCCTTTGTTCCAGTACATCACTGTTAGTGGTTAGCCAAAATAACAAGACAATGTTGGAGGGTAAGCTAAAAGCTATGTATAAGTCTATTAGCAACAAGCACATATCAAGACATCTTCTGGGAACAGTGGAGGAGTCGGTCAGTAGCCCCATGAGGCATAGGACTCACCACCGTCAAATTTATAAATTAACTGAAATGGGCACAACAACTCACATGACTTGAATTGTTTCCTTAAATATCAGTATAATAGTTGTTCTTTGAGTACTTTATTATAGCCAATTCTGTAGAAACACATACTGGTGAAATTATAAATGATCATATGGGTCCTACTACATAGCTTTAAGAAATTTCTTTTAACTCACAATACTGGAATATGTTTGGGGTGATTTCTAGTATTCAACTTGATAACTCCTACCAATAGTTGGAGGTATATGAAACATCCTTTCATAATCTAAATGGAGCAATACCTAATCGCTAATAATACTTCAAATATGTGTTATCACCATCACTAAATACCTATATCATTGGGAATTTGAATAGCACTTCGTGATTAGCAATAGGGGGTAATTGGAGATACGAGGAAATAGAGGTAGGTGAGAAGGTGGGAGATGTCAAGAACAACCTTTAGAAATGAATATCAAATTAAGATGCCGAACAAGGACATTTCCCAAAAAATCTACAATATATCCCTAAAATAACTCCCTACACATGTCGACTTTATGGCCTCTTAGATGTCCTAAATATGTAGGCTTCCATAATGGATGCATACCAGAGAGCCATAGACTTAAAACTAAACCCATGTATCTTTAGTGATAACCTTGGAAATTAATAACTATTGTCATGTTTTATCTGATGCAATGACTTCCAACTTAAGCCTGAAGGAACTCTTAGAGTTATAGTCGTGAAACATGATTCTCTGATAACCATGAAAATGATTAGTAACTCTACTCAAGGTTAAGACTAAATTAATGGATGACAACCTTAATCCAGAATGGTCTGAAACATTTAACCTAATCAAAGACAATGGGGCAAAATGTTACATTTGAGGTATAAATATATTCTTTTTCTAGTTTCATGAAGTTCTAGTGATAGTTATTATATTAATTAGGTTGATAAAATAAATTTTCGTATGTTTAAAGGCCATAAGAACTCTGACATTGTCAAAAAAATAACACTAGTTGCCAATTAACAATGCAAATAAGTTTTTAGACAAATTTCCAACATACGTGAATCCCTTTTTATTGTCCTCACTATAGGATATTACCTCCTATTTTACTACTTCTATGTGATTGTAAACACTAAAGTGGTTACACCCTTCTATTTTTATTTGGGTTCTTAAACTTTTTAGTGGCAACACTAGACATTATCATCTCCTATTGGTATTATTTTCTTCTTAACATCTCTTCAGGAATTTTTTCATATACATGGTACCCTCAACACTTAATTATAGAATTTATAGTTAGAGGGTGACAAATCTACATCTTTCCACAATGTCCATGTAAAATACTATATCATGGCTCTCTACACTATCTGACTTCAGTGTTAAAGATGCAAAATGGGTAGTGTGAGGTTGTTATGATATAGAAATGGAATATATATACTTGAAGTATTTATTGTAGTATTAACAAAGTTTTTGTTATATATATGTTGACTCTTGGTACTATTGTTACATTATCGCATTATTTTCTGTGGAACAGAAACAATTGACGAATTTGAGTTGGAATGAGGTTAGGGATTTTGCATGATTCTAATCTTTTGTAGCAATATTATGTATCTTATTGTGATAATCAAAATCCTCATCTAAGCCTCATCTAAACCATGTTGGAGTCAGGTAATAAATATATTATATTACAGTCACCTAAGTATGAATATTTTCATGAAAATGCTTTTTTCATACTAATTTAGTTCAGTCTGGAAAAGATTGTTCAAAGTTCTTTGTTTAACACTATGCTATGTTGTCTTGTTGGTCTTTCATCTTACAGAACTATCTGTAACCATTCAAGGATAGTCCATCACAAGGTATAGACACCACCTTTGGAAACTTGGCTTAAAATATTGCAATAATAGCAAGGTATAGACACCACCTCAGTATATTGATAAGGAAGGGTATGTACATGAACCCACGATACAACCTCTTGTTTCAAAAGATAAAGATTGAGCCCTACCATGGAAATTGGAGTCTCCTCATGTTTCTCCTATTACTATGAAGGCTTTCTCTGAAGGCATGTGCCACCTGATGATATTGACCAGATGGAGAGCTTATAGATATATGCAAAAATCAAAGCATTTAATAGATTGGTCTTCCATTACCACTAATGACAAGTGAATAGGTTATTTGTTTATCTCTCTATATTTTCCACAGTAGAAGCTGGGACATCAGCCCCTCAATGAGAGTTTATATATTTTTAGTTTCATTTGATGTGTAGAATTTGGCTTCATTCAAAGAACTTGTGGGAATGAACTCAAGAAAATTGAATGACTAGCAGTTTCACTATTTTCTTTCCACACTACACTGTGAGAAATAACATTGATTCTTCTTTTCTGAAGTTGTACATGTATAAGAGATATTTCTAGGCAAACATGCCACACATTTAGTAGTATGCTGCCATCTGCATCAGCGGGAGATGGCATTGCTAGTAAGATGTTGCCTCATAACTCATGCTCCAACTTGTAGGAAATTCAAATGCCATATTCTATATTAGAGTGCACTCAAATAGTGCATAATTTTAAAATTTTGCCTAAAGTTCTTTGACTTTTGTGTTTGATTTGGTTGTATCTGCTGAATTGAGGAACTGGACCTCAACCAGAATCCAAGGTTCTCCTCCAATATCTCATTAATACCTTATCTTTGTCACTCTTCTATCTTTGAGGTGATATATTCCTTTTTGATCATCTTCTCTAAATTGCCTTCTTCTAGAGGTTCTCAACCTCTTCATTTTGCAGATCATCTGGTTCAATTAAATTTCTAGATGTTTCTTCACTCTTGTTGTCCTTGTTTTGTTCTATATATACTTTACTACACTAGGAGCCTAAATTTGTAGCCTTTCTAATACATATTCTTGCAACCATTCAAATATCCTTAGTTCTAGGATCTATTTCACAACTTCCAGACCTCCATCCAAACTTTTTCTTTTATGTTACTTGTGGCTCCATTTCTTCTGATTTCCAGAATGTCATTTCTGGGTATTCTTATATGTGGTTCTGTTGATAAGTTTCTTGTTCTAAGCTGATCTTGAGCCTTTTATGGATCTTTAGTTGGTGTTGGAGCTCTATTTGCCCTTACTGAAGAGGTTTTATGTCTCTGAGAAGTGCTTTTCTGAAGACCAGCTGCATTGCGGGTCCTTTGTTGCTGTTTTTTTGATGAAGTTTCTTTCTATCTCTGGTTTACTGAGCATATCTAGAGCTTTATTGTTCACCTTTTCTAAAGCATGTTTCTAAAGGCCAACTGCACTACAAACCTTTTTTATCTTCCCACTCAACCCCCACATCAACATCACAATCTACAAATGCCAAACAATCAAATTATAAAATACATGGTTATTCAATATTTGTTATGTAATCCAATTTTTATATTCTAACATTGTATGACTTCCAGCCATTGTGGAAAATATTTTTCTGGATTATGGACTTGATAGTTGTTCTGAAGCAGGGTTGGTAGGGTATTATCCAAAACCAAAGTCTCAAAATGGATTCAGAGATCCTTTCCTTGTGTTTGATTAGATATGATCTGGATGAGCAAATGGATTTGGCTGCAATGTTGGCGGTGTCGTTTGTTAAAACTGCTGCTGCTAATGAGCCATGGTCTCCACCTAAAGACAGGGGAATTGGTGCTTGATTTAGAACAGTAAAAGGGTCACGCTTCATGATTGATTTTTCGGCATTGCCCCGCATGTTGGATTCTCTTACAGTACACTCCTTCATCTTATAGGCTATCCAATGTTCGTTTATCAAGTCCACCAGCCAAAGTACTTTTTATAAGAGCTAGTTCCCATCTTATAGGTTCAACTCCTTTTTCTTTTTAAGTTCCATTGTTGACAAGATTGCATCTTGATGGAACTATAGCCAAAACCAACGAAATTCTTTCTTCCATATTAGAAGCATCCATGTTAAAGTTATTAAGTCCCAATAACTCATCATTATCAGGGTGAAAAGAAACAACTTCGTCCCGCTATAACACATGTTGTGATTTAGCCACAGTAGATTGGGGGTTCATCAACATCTTCAAACTGCTCACCAAGGAAGCTTCTTCAGGCTTGTACATCAAGAGCAGTCTCTTATGGAACTTCAGTGCTTCTCTAGGAGTAACATCTCAAGAACCCTTTTTGTTGTACTTCTCTATGTTGATAAAGAATGACTCACGAGGATTTTTCAGATTTAGAAACTAAAAATTACGTGCTAACTCCAACCCCCTACAGGATTCATAGAACTTTGAAACACTCCCATCCCATTGACCAGATCTCTACAGATTTCAAGAGGTTTAAATGCTTCATCCCCTATACCTTAAGTCCTAGGTAGACTAATTTTTTGCAATTGTTTCCCATCTCATAAACTGAAACGCCCACTTCTCTATCATCCTTAGTGAAAATGTTGAAGATAGGTTGCAGTCAAAGAATACACTCAACTATAATATTGATGGGTTTCTCACATTGAAGACGATGACACATCTTGTCAAATGAAAAATTCCTTAGGAAGAATAATGATTTGAAGGTGGTTGTTGATCTGAACAAAAAAGAAAAAAAGGAAAAAGGATCAGTTGGCTGCTAGACAGAATGGATAGAAGTGAAAAATACTTCTTACATGAATAGGAATGCAAATAAAATGAGATGCCATGTCATTTTCTTAAGTGGTAAATGAGAAAGAGAGTCCTCATAAAACTTATAATGAAGGTATTTACACTGACATTCATCATGTTTATATTCTTTAGACCTATAATTTGTTGAAAATAATCTATTGGCTATCATGATTTTGAAACCAAGTCTATTCAGGACAAGAAATTTATGCAGTACTTATATGACTTGGTCTGCTATGTCTGGGTATTCATTCATTATATTGTCATGATCTTATCAGTAAGATTGGGTGTGATAAAAGAGTGCATGCTCTTGATATCATTGTGACATATGAAGAGGCCATGTTGTATGTATATCACACTATTTCCTTAGCATGTTGGTCATGTTTGAGCTTAATAATGCTGCCATTTTTAAAGTTTCTGTAAACATTTTAGATTATATGTTATCTTTAGGAAAACCTTTTTTGTTTTTAGTATTGACATGTCCTTAACTTTTGATCAGGGAAATAAGTTTTCAAGAGAAAAAAAACTGTAGTGAGTCAACTAGAACTTATCTATCCTAAATTATAATTGTTCAATGAAACTATAAGTTTGATTTCTATATTGTTTATAATACACAAACTTGTAGTGAATGGACCAGATCTTGTTCACCTATACCTGCCTACTAATCCCGGTTTGGGTCAGGTCACACCGGCAAACATATCAACAATCTTCTGTTGATCATTCCAAGTTGGGTTGTCCAAAACCCTTTCTTCTATATCCGACCACTTTTGAGTGGTTTATATCTTGCATAGAACCATCTTCACGCGTCGATGAGATGTATTGTAATTTAGAAAACAAGCAATCATTATTTGATTGTTTCCAACTTGAAACACACTCATTGCGATCCAAACAGTAAGGAAAGTACATGTGGCTATAGTAAATTATAGATTCAATGGGTCCATTTAAGTTTAATAAACTTACATTCATATAACTAGAAAAGAAAATCCAAACAACACATGATTCTTCTCCACTACTCACCCTCCCTCTCTAGTTTGTCCTCCATTCCTCCATGTTGCTGCATAACAGCAACACGAACAACTGAATGAGTTGCTTTTGCTTCTAGGAAGCATCATTGTTTGGATAATGAAGTGGGGAAATACCAAAGAGAGTGGAAGGTAAATCATTGTGTTAAGGTTTTCTGCCACAAAGCCACTCTAGATTAAAAATTTTGTGAACTACTGACTGACATAAACATTTTTGCTTGGATCACTTTGTTGCTAATCCTACCTTTTTTTCATCTTACCTCTCTTGGATGCATGCTAAGCTCCCCTTTACTCTATTGCTTAGAAGCCATGTGCCTCATAATCTTTTAGCATCTACTATAGTAGGACTCATAATCTGGATTAATATTTTTCTAAAGAAGAGTAGTATATCTCGTTTTCACCCTGAACATTGTACAAAACAACTAGAATGTTTTCTTGAAGAGAATGAACATGTTAGTCCTTGCTTCATTGAATATGGGGTAAATGGGATCTATTGTATCAGGGTTTAAGGATTTACAGTCACCAGATCACTGTCTATTGTTAAGTGTACAAGCAATGACATGCTCTAATTCCTTGATTGGTCAAAGAATGCGAGAGATGATCTTGAGGTACCCTACAAGAAAATAACATTCAACGCAAGGATCAATTAGCTAATATCACTTTTTCCAAACCAAAGAACTTGCTGGGATCATGATGTGTGGTTCATGGCATCAACAGACCTTTTCAGTCATGTATAAGCATGAGTGGACAAGAAAAAGAATGGTAAGCTTTGGAATCATATTCTTAATCTTGTAGGGACTTAAACTTTTAATATGGTTCTCTAAACTTTTAATATGTTTCTGTTATACATATTGGATTACAGTTGATATACATGTATCCCTTCAAGTTTTCTGCTATAGACTTTGGTAGAATAATATCAGTTGGTCATTTTGTTTTTGGTTTTAGTCTTACATAATTTAAGTATATGGGTTTTGAAGACTCTTTCTATTGAGCACAGTTCCCTTGGTGATGCTCTATTCTAACTTTTAAGCATTACAGGTGCATGGTGATGTTCTTTTGTGAGTTATGCAATATTTTCTACTTATCACAGTTTTCTTTGGATTTTCATGGAAATATTGTCTTACAGTTCATCGGTTGGTTTTTGGGGAGATGGGATCCATCTTGTCTCTAAAAAACAAAGGTAGATTTCTATGTCTCCATAATTGAAATCATTTTCTTGAATGAATGATAAAAATATGTAATTCCAAGAATGCAAAGCATGTTTAACTTCATAGATTTGGGTTTATGAACACCACATATACCTTATTCTTTGCCTATTCAGCTATTTCTAGAGAATTACTACTCAAAAAAATTGATTTCCATTGTGGTTTCAACCAAAACTCATCAACTCATAGATTACTTCCCATATTATGGATACCTTACATTTGGTTTTACAATCTATCAAATTTGAGTAAAACAGCCTATGCTAGCCTGAAAACAAGCAGAGAAAACAAGCAGTGGCCCAACCATAGTACCATTGGTATCACGTCCTGATATGATTTTGAAATTTTGGTTCAGAAAACATAGTTTTCTGTGATTTTCTAATTCATATACATGGGTGCTACTAGAAATAATTCATGCACACATAAATTGTTCTTAGTTATATGTCTTCGTGACAATGGAGAATATTTAAAGTTCTGACTTCTTTTACTTATATATCTTATATACAAATAGCTTTTGTCTATATCCAAATTCCTGTATTATGCAAAAGTTGTGTTCACCATACTTTGTATAGTAGGATATGGGCTTTCCATTTTGACTATGCAAAATTTTTAAGAGCAGACTGTCGTGGATGTTGTTCATCTGATAAAAGGAAGTACACCTGATGTCATTGTTCAATAGGTATGTCTTTGCTTTGAAATGTGTTGCAGAATACATAAATGCATCCTTTTTACTCCTTGAGTCCCCAGATAGAACTTCTATGGGCAACTCCTTCTACTAAACATAAAAAAATCAAATGGTTCAATAAGTGCAGGTCGAAAATCAAACTTGTCTATGAGAAATGTGGTTTCTACTCTTTCTTCTTATTCAAAAAGGTATTTTACCCTTTCTGATCCCATTCATCCTTTGATGTTGAAGTTAATTTCTGATCCCTTTCAGTACTTGATGATGATCATAATCATGATAATTCATACCATCATCACAATGGGTTTGGACATCTCATGAGCATAATACTCATGTTGAACACATACATGAATGTGATATCGCTGTCAATCTGTCATAACTCATTAACATCAACTAGGGAAGTATGTGTGCAAAGATGAGCTTCAAAATCCATTACTGAACCAATCTGATAAATCTAGCCACCAACTTGCCAATTGAATGAATGAAAAGAATAAAAGAAGCAATTAATCACCATGGATGCAGATGTAGACCTTATTCTGCACAAGATGAGGGGATACATAAAGAGAGTACAACATCAATCACTATAGAGGTATCTATTTTATATCCATCAAGTATATTTTTTAATGGATTGTCCTACCTTTAGTCTCTAGTTTTACACATGTTGTGTTGGGGTTTTGCCAAGTGTCTTAGCTTTTATAAAGCCCGGTTAAGAACTTTTCTGAAGCGTTTATTATCACTATGTTCTATATGACTGATTCTATTCACTACTGTTAATTTGACCCAAAATTATGCTTATAAGTTAGAAGTATGTAGTCTCATACAATGGGAAGTCAAATTCTTTGTGTTTTTAAGTAATGAAGAAAATCAACAAGATGCATAATACTTGGAATGTGCAGCATGATCTGTTTCAATTATTGTAATTCACAACCATAATTGCTTTGTTCAGTATCTCTGCTTATGTGTTATAGATACACTGAATTTCCTATGTCCTTTGGATTGTTAACCATTGAATTTATAGCAATAAAATTTTATAACTACATAAAGTGTAGCACCACTAGTCTAGTATTATTTGTCTTTTGAGCCTGTGCTTCCCTAACTATGCTTGTGCTTCACCCCCCACTATTCTGATATTTATCTTCTTTGTACTTCAACACAGATCTTAGGCCTTGACATATGTGTTGATACTATGGTTGGTGATGCAATGATAAGAGGGATCTCAGGTGGACAGAAGAAATGTGTGACAACAAGTAGAATTGAGATATTCAGTCTGTGTACTTCTCTAAACTTTTGAGTTATATGGTTTAATATTATTAAAAAACATAATTGTGATAGATGAATTCTAAGTTTGTCCATTTCCTTTTATAAGTGAAATGATGGCTGGACCGGCCAAGGCACTTTTCATGGATGAAATATCCACTGGTCTTGATAGCTCTACCACATTTCAAATTATCAATTCCCTACGGCAGTCAGTTCACATACTTGGTGGCACAGTTGTAATTGCTTTGTTGCAGCCAGCCCCAGAGACATATGATCTTTTTGATGATATTTTGCTTCTCTCGGATGGGCAAATTCAAAGGTTTTGAAAAGGTAGTCATGCACTATGGTGGTATGCTTGATGGCTATTATTACATGGGTGCTTTTCCTATGAGATATGTAGGTATTTCTCAGCCAACGCCAGTTCCAACCTTGGCCTCATCTTTTGAGAGCAGTAGAGAACAATGTTGGCTGAGAGCTCATCCCTAGTGGATCAGACTGAACACAACATGGATGCAATGGTGACTGGTAAGTTACTACTATATATATAGTGTAGTACTACTAGTTTGTTTGAAAACCACAACTACATTGATATGTGTGTTACAAAAGACTGTTTCATTTGTATTGGCTTATATGAAACCATCCACATGAGTCTGCCATCACTTTTTCTTATATGGGGGGGGCACCAACCACTATCTCAGGACAACAGATATAAGAACAATTATCTTATATGCTCCTAACATCTTATGATTTGTTGTTGGTTTGCATTTCAGTGCACATGTTCTATCACGACATGCAAATGCAAACCAGAATGCATGCATACATATTTCTTCTAAAACCAATTACACCCATGAATCCATGATCACCTTTCATTAAATACAATCTGATTTTCTGTTAGCACCGTCAGATGAATGCATTCTATTTGATAATATATGAAACCTAGGGATATAAAATGTCCTTCCAACTTAACTTTTGAATAATTTTATTGATCTTCTAGGTACAATGAAATGTGGTTCCCTGGTCTATCTATGCAACTTGTTGAGCATGTTACCTGCACACTGGTGCATGACATATTATGAAGATAAGGTAACTAAGAAAAACACACCGGTATTACTTATACAAAGACACTGATATTAAACCAAAATATTCCTTGAACTCACACCACAAGGCCAATATATGCTCGTACTCCTCTTTCTTATTTTTTCACATATCAACACATGATCCTTGACTACCCTTTCATAGCAAGCCTTCTTACATTCATTTACAGGTTGAAAACCATTCATGTACATGTTTGAACCAATTGAAATTTGAGACAGGTAAAATTGTGTGTAGCACGGCCGTGCTGGGTAGTGGGTAGCATGGGTGTGGTGGATAGCACAGCCGTTCTAGGCTCTGGCTACCATGAGCGTGCTGGCTAGCACAGTCGTGTTGGGCTCTGGATATCATGGGCATGCTGGATACCACGGCCGTGCTGGGCTCTGACTACCACGGGCATGCTAGATACCACGGCCATGCTGGGCTTTGGCTACCACGGGCGTGCTGGCTAGCACGGCCGTGCTGGTCTCTGGCTACCACAGGTGTGCTGGCTAGCACGACCGTGTGGGCGGGCTTGCTGGCATTCTGGGTCATATTCTGAAGTTATTGTTAGTTATTTGATTATATTATGCTAATTATTGTAATTTAGTATGATTATGATTTCTGCAAAGCACTACAAATACCGTCCTCCATCTGTATAGAAGCAATTTGAAGACTCTTATATTTCAATTTGAAGGATTTACTTGATTCGATTCATATCTTGTTTTACTGATCAGTTAGTATCCATTTAAATTCTTGCAGTTCACAAATTGTCGTCAGGGCAACTAGACTATATATTGAATTGTAGAAAACTGAAGGGATGAAGCCCATAGATAATTTTCGTTCACTTCATACTTGTCATTCACTGGGACAAGATGGCTTATGTAATAGGTAAGTTATGAGTAGGAGAAACTATGTTTGCTTGTTTCTTTTGTGAGCTATATCTCAAAACTTGTATGTTTCTTTGTAGGTATCCATGGTGGTTTGTACAAAGTGGATGCTACTATCAACTTGATGGCACTTGATATCCACAACATACAAAAGTACATAACGTATGTATTATGAGAAGAAATGCCAATATGTTTTGATCCAGGGGATTCGCCAACCAAAACTACATACATGAACCTCTACATGACGTTGCCAACAGGAAAGGCTGCAACTCTTGTGCTTAGTCCTATGTGTTGAGAGCTCTGGGAGTTGATGAGGACATGTCACATACCTTGTTTGGGATTGGAAGATTCACCACTAAAGTTGAGATTCATAGGGTTTTTGAACTCATTGTGAATTAGGTGAAGGAACTAAGGGAGATTAGCCCTCTTTATATTGTGCTTTGTAGTCTGTAGTGGATAGATGTAGTCAGAAGAAGATATTGTATACATGTGTCTTTTTTCCATGCATATTGTAAAATAGGGGCCAGGTTAATGTCCTCCCCATGTGTACTCATTGTTCAAATATAAATAAAAGTATCATTGTTGACATTGTAAGCACAACTCGATCTTGATTAACATTCATCTTCTTTCTTATTGAAAACCCCTCTATATTGGCAAGCGACTGACTGGATACATAATGTCTCTCACTACATATGTATGTATAGTACATGATGTCTTTCACTACACACTAGCTATAATTACATGTGTAGCAAGTGCTAATTTTTGCTATACATGAACTACAAATACAAATTGTAACCAATGCCATCTCTCCCTACATATCATAGGTACAAATTGAATTGTAGTCATACATTTGGCTACAATTGAAACTACATGTTTATGTGTAAGGACATTTTTACCTACAATTAGGGTTACATATGAATTTGTAGTGAGAGGAATAACTAACTACAACTTTAAAAAATGTAGCCTAAACAATTAGCTACACGGGTATTAGCTATATATTATAAATGTAAGGATAAATGTAGCCAAAGCTTTTAGCTACAAATTTTGGGGTTTTCGCTACATTTTTTGTAGTTAAAGACCATATTTTTCGTAGTGAGAGTCGATGTAGTAGCTGATAAGAGAATCAAGGAAGCAGTTGATAAGACACTCCATGAAGCAATGAGCAAGTGGCAGGCATCTCTGACAGCCACTCAGCAGACAGTACCTATGGCGTCCCACTCTACTCCTACTGCAGAAGTTGGGAGTAATTCTGTAGACCCACCACCTAGCACATCCACTGTAAGTATTTTTATGACATAGTAACTAGTCTTTTCAAGATGATATGTTTTCAAGATGATATGTATATATGTATATAACATTCTTTACACAAACATTTGTAGGGGTTGAAGCCATGTCATCTAAAAAGTAAAGAATTTGTCGTTGCAGAGGCGTCGGCTTACCCATCCCTACCAAGGGAAATGTTTCATGGGTCTCCATTACCAGCTGGTTGGGTTCGTGTGAGCCCGCTACGTATATTCCCCAGTTGGATGGATCTTCCATTGCCATATGCCCACTCAAATTGTGAAATGCTTGGTGAGGTAGAAGGCGGAGTGATATTGTGGCAAAAAGTGGATGTCCTCTATGCTAAAACTGTATGGTAAATTTACATTACGTTAAATTGTTAGTGTGTGTATATGATGTCAATTGATCTGAAATTATATATATATATATATATATATATATATATACAGGTTAAAAAGAAGACACCCAGAGCATCTAGGCCTCCACCTCCACCTCCTACATTACCAAGTTGGGGTCCACAGGACCTACCTTTTCCATTAGGTCCTAATTGTAGGGGTATGGCAATATGGTTAGGCGAACATGATATAAATTGCCCTATAACTATTTCTATAGATGTAGATGTTGCAGGTCAATCATACGAAAGCAAACTATTTATACAAGATATTTTGGAGTTGTTTCGATATGATTGGCTGAATACATCTGTGATAGAGCTATGGATAAGATGAGATCTTCTTTATACATACATATACCTTGTGTAGGATCTGGTGATCTGGTTTCTTATTTATTAATGCATATGTAATACATGTTTTGCAGCTACTTAGATAAGATATGTGTAGATTTTTCATTCGAACATGTAGGATTTTTTATTCCATCTTTGATTAGTCTAGTAGCTAAAGACCCTTCGCCAGTTCAAAAATACTACTGTGATGATTTTACAAATTTTTCTCAAAATAACAAGACGGTGATAATAGTTCCATTCAATGTGGAGTAAGCTTACTTTGCTTATAATTTGGACTTAAGAAAATTACATTTTTATTGGGGATTTTGAGTTATTAATTTTTAACTTTTTTACCTCTAGTGGTATGCATTGGGAGTTACTAGTTATTGTCCCTGAGATATTCACTATCTATTATCTAGATCCTAAGGGGAGTAAATTGAATTCAAAATATGGACACACAATGAAAATGGCATTATTCCGGTGAGAAATATTTCATTTTCATATCTGTTAACATATGTTATTACATTACTATGTAATTATGCAATGTATTGTGTTACATTAACATGTAGGGGTTTACATGAGTTCAAAAAGGCTGGAGGAAAGGTCCCCATGAAAAAGAACCAGCCAATAATTTGGAAGAACGTGGAAGTAAGTTCCCGACTGCAATGTATATATTATTTATGTGAACAGTGCTTAATTAGTTGTATTTTTTTAATATTTTGTATGTTTCAATTTATAGTGTGCTACACAAGACAACTGATGGGCATATGCATACTATGTGATGCAATTTATGCACATGATTATCAAATATGCCGCAGTGGACATCGATACCATTCCTGAGGTATTATATATAGTCTCATTAGATAATATGAAATATATCAATCTTATTTATATATTATTAATTATATATATACATTATTCTCTTTGCAGGTGTTTAAAGCTAACCACACTATAGGAAAGGTCTTACTAGATGTATATGCTCCCTATACGACGGAAGAATTAAATGATGTAAGAGAAGAATGGGCAAAATCCATACAAGTAGTGGGGTTTTTAAAATATAATTGGGATGTTGATAGTGAATAATGACTAAAGAATGATGTTTTGCAAATGAATTTCTGAATTGTAATATGTGTGAATGTTTCTACATGTCTGAATGTTTCTACATGTGTCTGAATGTTTATACATGTGTGAATGTGAAAATGAATGAAACTATTGGTTGCTATATGAATGTTTCTACATGTGTGAATGTGAAAATGAATGGAACTGTAAATTGCTACATGAATGTTTCTACATATGTGAAAATCGAATGGAACTGTAGGTTGCTAAATGTGTGAAAATTAATGTTGTTAATTTTGTAGGTTCGTGGCCTGTTGTTGGATGATATCAATGGATGTCGTAAAACCTTCAGTTCATAACTGAACTGTAGGTTTCTCATCCTACGACCAGCCACAACAGGCCTGCAGACTTATAAGAAAAAAAACATACAATAGGCGTCAGTTGTTTGTTTAAAACTGATGACAAATGATTACAACGTTGGATAAATAATTATAACCGACGCCTAATGCATGTGATGTGGTGTCGGTTATCAATAATAAACTGACGCTAATGGTTCTGGCATCGATTGCCCTACTAGTAACTGACGCCGATTTCCCTAATGAGGCCAGACACCACGGCTGTGCTGGCCAACACGGTTGTGGAAGCGGGCCAGACACCACGGCCGTGCTAGCCAGCACGGTCGTGGTAGCAGACCAGACACCACGGCCGTGTTGGCCAACACGGCCGTGGCAGTGGGCCAGACAACACGGCCGTGCTGGCCAGCACGATCATGGCAGCGGGTGAGATGGTGTTGGTTATCACTAATAAACCGACACTAATAGCGCCCCAGATGGCACCCTTTCTGTGGTACGAAGGTTTATGGCATCAATTTTAAAACTAATAACCGACGCTTATATCCCCCTGATGGTGTGTTTTTGGTGGCGCGCGAAGGGTTGTGGCGTCGGTTTGAAAACCGATGCCTAACGGTTTGCCTTTTAGCGGCACCCACATAGGTGTCGCATTAAAATCGATCCTAAAGGCCTTAAATAACCGACACTAAAGGTCGGTTATGTACTAGTGCAAACTATTTGGGACCCAATGAACATGATTTTTACCATTATATTTTGATTTTAAAGATTCCTTTTATTGGTTTTAATACATTTAGAATTTTGGGCTTGTCACCATTATATTTTATAACATTACATCATTACCATCATTATTTATTATTTAGAGTTCCATTATCTTCACATTGTTACTAAAAGAGTTTCCTTATACTATTATGCATGAATTTCATTTTTTCTTATATATCATAATAAGCCCATTAATTCAATATATATTTATATAATGGTACATCATTCATATTAATTGATATGGAAACAACAATTGTTATTCCAAAGCACATTATACCTCTTGGTAAACATATTTTATATATTATTTGCATATCAGTTATCAAAAGAAACATATGTGACATGCTTAATGATTTTACTTACATCTTAGCACATATATAAGTTACTATGTTAATCTGAGTGTATTTTGATATTTTGTGTTGATTATAGGACCTAATGCCACTGTATTTGTTATACTTGTTTTCAAGCCTAAACATGTTATGGTTTACTATTGAGTTATTCATGTTGTGTGCATTAACAATATACATTAAGGCATAACTCTATTCATGTATGGTCAAATATAAGGAACCAAGCTCACTAACCTCCTAGCCAAGGAATAGGGTAAGATTCTAGGTTTCAGTATGCTAGAACAGAACAAGTGATAGTGATTTGTAGAAGGAAATTGATCAGGTGGTAGACATTGGTATACTCTACATTTATTGGTGCAAATACTAATATATGAGAAGAAACTTGAGGTTTACATGGTGGTGGTTGATGGGATATATACATATATAGGAGAGTAATAATAATAAGAACAATAATAGAATAAGAACACTAATAGAACAAGAATAAGAAGAAAGATATGAAGAACAAGATGAGTGGACATAGGGGGTTGTTATGTAGATGAAATGGTTGTCAGTTGGGGTGTATGGAGGATGTGATGTGGTTTCTTTCTCCTTGATTTAAGAAGTGAAGAGATGAATATTTGAGGTTTTTTGGAGATGTGTTCTACTCAAAAAGGTAGGTAGGGTTTATCCCTAAAAAAGATACTTTTGTATAAAAATAAAGGTGATCTAACTTTTATAAGGCCTCCCCAACCCTTGGTGGTAAAGTAATGAGGTTGATAGACCATCCTTTAGAAGTTAGGACTTTACTAAAACTAAACTATAGAAGTGTGGTGAATTGTTCTACATGAATTCAATGGTGGTATCTATTGAGACTGACCTATTGGAGAAAGGGATAGAAGGTCAGATCAACATTTGGAAAGTTAGTTGAATCTTCAGCTTCATGAGGTCAGCACTGATTTTTCATGCAGGACATCTTCTTGAGGTTATATCCAAAGGTTGAATTGGCCTTTTACAAGTCCTTCAACCTTTCAACATTTTTTATTGATATCAATCATTTGGTTAAGTCGACTTATGACAATCTATCTGATAGGTATTCCAACCTCTTATAAGCCATTTGACCCTTGGTGAGTTTGATGTCAATTCTTTAAATTGATGGTGTAAGTCGACATCTACCATCCCTAGTTGAAAGTTGATATCTACCTTCCTTGGTTGATTCATCATCTTAATGAAGTCTATGTTGAGTTGAAGGGTCCTCAAATGCTACTTTTAGTATTTTAAGTCCTTGCAAAAAACCTTCCAAGTAAATTTCATCCACACATCGAGTTGATTGAGGCCAATTTTAACCTAATTAAATTGTCATCATCTTGTCAAACCAATGGTGTATGTTTATACCTACCCTCATATTTCAATTTGATGGTCACATGGACTTAGGGGAATCAGTTGATCTATGAAACCTAAACATGTTTTTAACATCAAATACTAAAATGGACTCCCCCTAGGTAAATGTCAACTAGTTGAGTGAGGTATACCTTGTGTAAACTCATTGATTGATGTTTTGATCCCACTATGTAGCATCCCAACACACGTTGATACACAAAATAATGTATTAAATCGGTAGAATGAAAAAAGTCATGTATTCCCTTACTTAGGAAACAATAATCAACAAAAGCTAATAGAAACCATGTGTTATGCATACAAACAAGACCTAAAAGGAAAAGTATAACCCTAATTTTATCAAATAAGTAAGATAAAACTTAGGCTAGAAATACGAAAATGGTATCCCGACAATGTAGACATTTGGATCCCATATCTAAAGTTTCCAGACCAAGGTCTTTTGTGTCATTGAACTTTGTTAGTTGATGGATGTATAGTTGATGAACCTTTATAAGTCTCCAAGTTTTAATTGGAAGTATTAGCTTATGAACTTGGTAGATTTATCCTCCTAATGATTTTCTCTTTAGTATCATTAGATGAATTTGTCAGTGTTGCACTCTCACAATACCCTTCAAGATGAGAATTTGAAGCAATGGGCCTTAAGGTGCCAACAACATTAGTTAAGTTTGAAAAAGATTTAGGTTTGAGAATGAATGAGTCTTTATATGTTACATTAAAATCAGACATTGGATGCCTTTTGGTATTTCCAATGCAAATCAAAGTCATAGTTCCATATGTCAATAATACATGAATTATTTAATGAACTTCCACCA
This sequence comes from Alisma plantago-aquatica, assembly GCA_963693085.1. Classification (NCBI taxonomy): domain Eukaryota; kingdom Viridiplantae; phylum Streptophyta; class Magnoliopsida; order Alismatales; family Alismataceae; genus Alisma; species Alisma plantago-aquatica. The sequence continues at coordinate 211,751,912 of OY856413.1, forward strand.
CCCAAGGTTAGACTCTTTATGGTGGATGATATCCATCTATATGTATTTTCAATATATGGAAGGAGGAGGAAACCCAACTGATCATCACCCTACAAGGAGGTCAAGTGAATATCTAATCTTGCAAGTTGAATCCTTGGTCAGTGTTACTTGTAACATCCCAAGATCTGAGGGATTAGATAATGATCTCAAAAGGAATATTTGAATATATAGTTCAACAAAGTGGACCTCCTTTTCAATGGACCAATAAAAAACACCCTATGGTAGATCATGCTTGGCCCAGAGTAGTACTATGATGGATTACCTAACGGGGTGTTCTATCAATTTGTGTGTGAGTGAGATAAAGTAGGAAGTGAAGGTTTGCACTATTCTATGGGGTCATTGATCATTCAAAAAACTCTTCAAGGGCCTTGGTCTAGGGGCTTAGGAATTACAAATGGAATTAGATTTAGATCTCCTCCAATAAGAGTGGGACTCATGTGGGCATGTGACACCCCCAATCCTAAGCCATGTGGTCTATGCATCCAGAGTGGGAAATCTGGTTGATGTTTAATGGAGTTACCCATTTTTTCCAAGTTATTTATGGGGAGTCAGGTGTGTATTGTCCATTAGGGGCTATAGTGAAATTTTGAATATGATACATGGTTATATTGTTGACTCTTGAGGTGTAAATAAACTTTTTATGTTAGGGTGATTATACCATCCTATAATTTGAGGTATCAAATAAAATAATCCTAAAAGGAATGATCGGGCTACCCATATCATATCCTTTTCTAGTTAGCCCATTAGTAGGAATTTAGTGGTTAAGAATGATTGGTCTATAGTATTACTATGATGGGTGACCAGCTGGGAAGTTCTAATAGCTTGTATGTGAGTGAAGACGAATCATGCAGTATAGGTGAGTATTGTTCAATTGGGCCAGTAATTATTCTCAAAACTATAAAAGAGCCTTAGTCTAGGGGCATGGGCAATAAATGGATCTGAGATCTAGATCCATCAAATATGTATGGGGTATGTGTAGACAAGTGACTACCTAGTCTTTATTTGTGGGTTTCATGCTTGTGGTAAGGTATATCAATGTTGAGGTGAGATAGAGACACCCTTCTTCCAACGGTGGTTTATGGAAACTTAGATGTACATGGGTCATTCCAAGATACACTACAATGTGTAACATGATATGAGGTTATATCGTTGACTCTTTATAGAGGTCATGATGTTGAGCGGGAAAAATTGTAACCACTAGATTTTAGGTCTCAAATAAAACAATCTAAAAGGAATGATTAAACAATCTATATTACAAAAATTGCAACTCCTCTTTAGTGATGCCACTATCAAAAATTTTGTGGTAAGCTTGCTTTACGCACAGTAATAATAGCACTTTTGTCCTATTAGAATGTTTTACCAAGTCACTTAAGAGTGAGGACAAAGTATGTACAAGAGTCTTGTACTTGCTTTTGGGGCTCTTCATTGTTTATAGATCTCTATTAGATAATTGGTACTAGATCTAGGCATTACATTACCAACATCAATGGTCAATAATCATCATCATGGAAATTATTCATTTCTGATTTAGATGTGTAATCTTACATGTGAAGATTTATCGCACAAGGTGGAGGTCGTCTTGGGTTGATATAGGGAGGATAATGGACTAACCAAGTGAATATTCTAATTGAGTAGCCAATTGTGTTGAGTAGCTCGTTTGACCTAGACCTCATGAAGAATCATGGAACCTATCAAGCTAAATGGTATTGATATGCCTCTACTAGCTGCTCTTATGGATTGCCAAGATCAAATGAAGGAATACCTAGACCCCTCACCAAAAATATATGGGTGAGTTTAGATACCAATACCTATAGCATGGTAAAATGAGAGTGATAATTGGATGATCTCATAGTAATATGAATGGATAGTGAAGTGGACTAGGTATCAAACTAGACGTCTCATGGTTTAGAACTAAAACCAAGAGATGTGAAAACGTTTCTCCCCAAATTCATTAAAGTATTAATGTTCTTTCTTCCAATTCATGATGTGAGTGATGTCATCAAACCCTTAGCACTTAAAATTTTAGAGGTCATGCGAGGTACTTTTTATCCATTATGTTTTTGATGTAGTAGATGATGGCCAATGAATACATATAGTGTGTTTTCTTTGTTTGCATCAAATGACTATCTTTCTAGAAAGTATTATATAATTTGAACATCCTTGTCTACCATTCTTCATTACGGGGTCATATTTGAACAATCATTACAACTTTTCTCAAACTTTTGGTCGAATGGAAAAGAGACATCATCATATGATGTGGATTAGAGACTTTATAAAGAACCTTTAAGATGTTGATTATATTAAGTTTTGATCTTTGGACAAGTACTAATTTATGAGATCATTTAGTATGTTCTAAGGGCTTTGATAACGATACTAGCTAGGTGAAAAACTTACAAAATGAATTGTTTAGCCAAAGCTAAATCTATATAGGCAAACAAATAGAAGGAATGAAAAAAAAGATAGAAAGAAATACTAGAAAAGAAAAATCCACATGTATGAATAGATAATAAATGCAAAAAAAAAACTCAACACACACTTTTATTCAAAACAAAACAAAACAAAAACCTTTTATGCCTATGAAAATGTGCTCCACAAAAATGGTGCTAAAAACTTGACAGGAATGTTTGCTTATGGAATTTAATTATCACCGACCATGTAGGTGTGAATGCATGAATTAGAACTCCAAAGACTAATGCATTGGTCGAGTTTTAAATGTATAGAACCTTATAATAAAATAAATTCTTGCAAGTTAACAAGGTTTATTGTGGCAAGTAAGGGTCAAACACAAGGATTGAGGTAAAAATGCACTGGACTTTCTCAGAAGGTTAGCTAAGTGAAAATGTTTGTATTTTGAAAACTAATTAAATTATATAAGTGGAAATTTTGGTATGAGGAACAACTAATTAAAAAAAGTATCTAATATGAAATAAAAATAAGAAATAAAATGAGAAGTAATAACATTGGTAGGTGTTATAGAGATCTAGACTGGAGTTAGCCATAATAGGAAAGTCCAAGTACATTGACTCATGGGAGAGAACACTCAAGTCCACTAGCTAACAAATACACCAAAAAGAATGATGTGGGGTAAAAATTGTAGTATCATCATACTCACTTTCATAAGGTAAATGAAACCCTCTTTCATCTTTGTATACCTCTCTCAGGAATATTGGGAGAACTAGGTTCACCTAGGTTTCCCTTTAGGGACCAAATATTACAAGGGATTAGGCACCAAAAGAGGGTGAACATAGAAATCAAAACCACTATCATATATACTAAACAAAACTACAAATATCCTAAAAAAACCCTTTGGATCATTAGAATAATCTCCCTTACTTTCTAGTATAATCCACACAAGAGGATGAACCACAAACAAATCATTATGATAAAAAAAAATATTTGCATAATCTTGAATAATGAAAATATCAATCATCAAATGGTATAAAAATACATTAAAATGTCTAGATATGACATCCCTAATATACATGGAATCTAAGCAGTCATAGAAAAAGCATACTTGGTGCCATACAAAGGAAAAAGAACTAAGAATAGTAAAGACGAGGGAAAACTAGATGCAGAGAAGGAGAAAGAGAGAGAAAAGATAGATAATGGGGAGTGAATTATCCATGCAAATGTCACATCCTTCTTTTGGTTGTTGCTCTATCTTATAGATCCTTTGTGTTCTCTGCTTGGAACAAGTCCCTATAAAAAAAAACTTTAAATGGGGGGAGTACATGGATGGATGGTTTGAAAGTGGAGGAAGGAAGATAGAGATTATATGGAAGGAATAGTGGAATGAGATGAATTTGGATAGATCCAAGTGAGGAATGTGTTAACATGGGTTGTAAACGGGATCTAGAATGGAGAATATGAATTTGGGTTGAACTCCCTTTGCATGGTGGTTTTGGAGTTATAATCATTGGCTAAGATGGTTAGTGTGGTTTAATGAGGGATAGAGTGCTACTTTCTTAAAAATTAGGGATAACATAATACGACTAAACTTATAAAAGGCCATCCAATCTATTGGGGTTAGGTTGGCACTGAGTTTTCATAGTTCTGTGTCAATATTACACTCATTGGAGGTCAAAGGTTGGGCTGACCTTTGGAAAGATTTGCCAACCTTTTAGTATGGTCTAGTTGAAATAGGCCAACTTATAGTGTGTTTATTGGCCTTGAGGCCTAACAGGTAGGACTGAGCTTTGAGAGTTCAGATAAGTTCTTAAATACATCAACTCATTAGTAAGTCAGTTTCAACCTTTTGGTGTCAACAACTCCAAGGGTCAATGACCTTTTGGAGAGGCTGGCAGACATTGTTATAGTTAGTGCAAAAATCCACAAAACTTGCCTGTTTGCCCCAGGATTGAACTGATTTTGTAGGAATTGATATTTATTCTATTTGGTAATCAAATTTTCAAGAAATTCTAGTTAAGCATTTTTATTTGGGAATTATTTAAATAATAGTTAATAGTGTTTGGTCTAATTAAGAAGACATTGGAAAAGTGCTAAGAAAATAACATCAAAACTAGTTGTTATCACGTACCTCTTGGGGAAATCCCTTTATAATATTAAAACTAATTTATCATCACCCATGTAACATACCAAGTCTGGAGATTGTGGATTCCATGTTTTATGATAGTTTGATACCTTTCTTCAAGGAGAAGGTACAATAGTGATAGAACAGGAAACTTCCACAACCTACACATAGTCTATGTTGATAGAATATATTGCAAGAGTACTTCAAGGAGCGGTGAATCAATCACCCTTCTTTGGATGAAAACTACTCCAATGTGGAGGTCCAAGTGACAATTGTATGTTATCCTTCCTCCACTTCTATTGAAATCCACATCACCACCACTTAGATGCATCCCCTTCATGGTACACAAAGTAGGAAGCTCATGACCCCCCCTACAATTAGTGATACTACATTTGTGGTGTTTGATACCATTCCCAAATATGAAGATCCAAAACTTGAAGAGAAACCAAAATCATCTAGATCCTATAGAATGTGGGATTTTGACTTGTGTTACACATAATGAGGATGAGATCCATTAAGTCCTAAGTATCAACACCAATGAATAATGGTCAAGTTTTACTAGTTCACGGACATAAAAATCTAATGGTCTTGATGGAGAAAGTTCATCTCAACTTTATGTAAGGAAGGTAAATGTCACAAAACTATTTTCTACCCTCCTCCTACCACCACTGACTACAGAGTTAGTGGTAGTAGGGATTGGGAACCCATCCATAAAATGACACATAGTTTCACACAAGCAATATATATGAAAAGGCAATAACAAACTAAAGAGACAACAAGATACTAAATATGGAGATAAGAGACATGTACCCATTTCTAATTCTAGCATCCCATGGTGTTTCATTTCATAGAGTAAAGCCTTGAGTATAGAGGATCTTCATTTGGCAACTAAAAATTTGATAAATAGAACATATTAATGCTAAAGTATTAAGTACGCTATGAAAAGGCATGTAAAAATTTTAAGAGTAATACAAAATTTTCTTGGACAGAAACATGATCATATTCAAGAAGGAGAAATAAAGCGAGAACACTTAACGAAATTGTTTTATATAAAGAATGTTTTAGGCTCCTTTATCCATTATGTCAACATTAGGTTGCATATGATGGGTTTCTACATATTATATTCAAAGTTTGTCAACATAGTATACTCAACATGGAAGTAGTAATCATAGGAACAATATCTCAACCAAGTAAGTAATTAGCCAAGCATGCATATGAGCATACATACAAGAAAGCCAATATCATAGTGAGGTTAAGAGGAAAACGTACCTTGTGAGGGGAGCACAAGCCATAAACCATGAGTAGATTTCTACGGAAGGTCCAACCCAAATGGGACCTAATATACAAGACATAATAGAGGAGTCTTATATCAATATTGATTGATAATCTAAGCATCATATGAGTAATGTCAAGGCTTCCCTTAAATCTAAGTTCTACTTAGTTCAACATCATTTCCAAAGTTCAAAGCATGCATGTGACGATTCAACATAGCATAGGTATCAATGTTAATATCTAGGTCTAGGAAAACCATCCGCATTATAAATGATACAATATAGAGGTGAAGTATTGGTTGGCATTATGGAAACATGAGATTTTGATTATCATCATAGCTTAATCATGCAAGATCATAATTAGTCATATTAGATCAATTCATGGAATAGGGTCTTAATTCCAAGTCAAAGAAGAATTAAATACATCAATTTAGGATTATAGAGTGATAGCATGATAAATCTACTAACATGAAGTCTTATGATACATGTGTAACATTAGAGCATGTTCTTAGTAAGATTAGATCTCAAACTAGTAGCATATGCATTTAGGTCACACTAGGTACTTGATCGCATCTCAAGAGGGCGGTCGAACTTTAAATTTATAACCTGAAACCTTAAAGGACCCCCGCAACTTTATTATGGGGTCAAAGTAGATATATAGGGTCGAACACTGGGATGTGGGGACATTTAAGACTCTTAAGATCTTGCTCTTAAGTCAGTTAAGCCAATCTGATAGTCGATAAAAGTATGGGGCTAGAACTAGTCTAGCAGGTTGTCATGAATTAAACCAAGACAAAGAAAAGAAAATAAAACAAAGCCTGTAGGATTATAATAATTAGAGAGAGGGAGTTTCTGGCTATGTAACCACAAGTTGGACAGTATATGCACATGTTCTCGAGCATAGACAACCCTCGAACACCCCAACAAACAACCTACATCCAAACATAGTATGTACTATGGTGCCTGTTCCTATGGGGTCATCCCACTCGCTTTCGCGTAGCATGACTAAAACACATCAATGACATGAAACCTCTCTCAAGGGTGAAAAATCAACACCCTAGAATATTCTAGATACCCTCTCAGGTTTACAATATTCTGAGATGCTAGGAATAGGTGTGATCTAGGCAAGTAGTGGGCACGACCGTGTCAGGCTGGGCCCGACCGTGCCCAGGTCTACGGTTCTGTACAGATCACCTTGAACCGTCCTCCTTTCATATTCCAATCCAAACTAAGCTCTCTTATCTATTTCTACAATGAATCTCTCAATATATGTAGAAATAGAAGTTCAAGCAAGAAAGAGATCAACCAAACTAGCAATCATAACTAGACAGAGAAGATAGAATAGAAAGCATACTAGATCTGAAATAAAAGTATTTGCTTAAGGTAAAAGTACATAAACATTCCCAAAACGGGCTACATAGCCAAGAAGGAGCTCAACTAGCCATGGACAAGCATAGTTGACATCGAACAAAGATGAACATCATTTGTACAGAAGTAAAGGAGAATAGTAGAAGAAAGGAGAAAAAGAAGAGATTTATCCCATGGAGGATAGGTGCCTCTCTCTCCTTAGCCTCTATATAGGCATGATCTCATCTTTGGGTCATCCTTCTTGGTCTTCTGGACTCCTTGGCCTCCTTTCTCTTTGATTCTACCCTAAACAGCAACTTGGTGGATGTATGGAGGTGGAAGATGGTTGGGAATGGTAGGATATGGGTGAATGGTGGTGGAAAATGATGGTGGATGGAAGAAAACTAGAGGAATGGGCGTAGGATGAGCACTTCAGCCTTTTCGGACCTCAAAACTCTCCCACGGGGCTCTGGGAACCAAAACAGGTCGGTACCAAAAATGTGGAACCTCCCAAAATTTGAAAGTTGGAACCGGACCTATAAAATCTATGAATCCCTCTCCAGGTATTTATAGGCTAAGGTGGAAGATGGTCACAACACCTGCCTCGGTCACAGACCTAGTCTTGTCCCGACCATTCTAGGCTCAACACAGTCATGCCAAGGGTCATGGTCGGTCAGTAGACACCGCGATCATGGTCGCGGTCATGTTGTGGTCGAGGTGGATCCCGCGGTCACGGTCGTGCCATGGTCGAGGTGGATCCTGCGATCGCGGTCCTACCACAGTCGAGGTGGTTGTCCCTCGGTCACAGTCGTGTCACAGTCAAGGTGGATCTTGCGGTCGTGGTGGACTCTAGGGTCGAGGTGGTTGTCCCTCGGTCGCAGTAGTGGCCTCGGCCCGACCGTACCGAGCCTCAACCCGGTCGTGCCGAGTGTTGATTAACACAACATCTTGGTCGTAGTCATGGTATTTCTTCCTTGGCTGCAGTCGCGACATCCTTATTGGTCACAGTCGCGGCATCATGGCCCAAACCCACCCCCATGGGGGCTATTACTTGGTGATAAATGGGCCCGCATCAATAAACCTTCTGATTGGCGAGGATGGATTCTGATAAAGGATTGGCCATCGAAAATAGGGTCCAAGATATCAACAAGCAGGACCACCGTCTCCTAAGTTGGTGCACATAGTGTGATGCTTAGTCCACCATGGTCATGAAGGATGGAAGTCTTGCTACTGCAAAAACCATGTGTTGGGGAGAAATCTTGGACAATATGTCTTTTCAGGTTCGGTGCCTACAAGTCCCAAAATTGGCTCATTGAGCAACTTTATCTATGAAAAGATATAAATTACTAAAAGATAAGGATCAAGGGTTATTTTGGGCATATTAAGGTTATAATTACACAAAACCATAAATAAATGCTTAGCATAGATGCCTAAATTTGGATGTTATCAACCACCCCAAGCTTAAACCTTTACTTGTCCTCAAGTAAGACTATGCTCAAAGAACAAAAACATAACATCCAAATTAATCTTGACAATAAATGCTAGGTTAAGAAAAATAATTTAAAACATCAATTCTCTTGACCCATGTCATTTCAGATCAAACCCCCACCAATCGAGCACAATCCCGCTAAAGTAAAATCAAAGAGTGTCCAAGAAAGATTAAGCAAATTCACTACAACCTATTGATACTCATGAGGGTTTGAATCATAATTATACAACATAAAAGCACTATCACATCGGTGATCACACAGGTGATGAGCAAAGATCCATCATCATGTATTCATGTAGACCATTCGGGAACAACACGCCTCTCACTTATTCAGGTCCTAAGAAGCAACAAAAGAAAAAAGACTCTAATGACTTCTAAGGATCCCGATCTACATCAGGTTGGTCCATGTAACGAGCAATAGTTCCTACAGTCTGAGCCAATTGGCCCAAAGTAGTGAGACAAACTCCTCATACTGTGCTCGAACTAACCCTGTTACTGGGATGATCTCATAGGTCTCCTAGGGGTTCCTAGTGACTCTCTAATGAGCTTTAGTGTGGCACTTGCAGGCACGGCATACCCATGTTAATGAGCGTAGTCATACACTGGTTGGGTACCATCCTCAACTCTCTTAAAAGAGAAAATAACACTCATTTATTCACACTCAGGCTTTTATTATTTGCATTCTATTTTATAGGCTTGGATGAGAACTATTTTGATATTTCTGAGATTTTTTGGGTAGCCAAGCCTCTTTTGAAAATTTTTAATTTTTCATCTTTTTGACTCAATCTAAGGTGAGAGGGTGCACAGACCGTCAAGGAAAAACACTCCAACTTGATTATAGCTCAAAACTCATCATTATCTATTTGATACCTCTATGAAAAGATAGTAATTATGATTCAAGGATCCTTGCAGTAGAGACAAGTTCATGAAAAAGAGCAGCTTGGAGTTTTTTTATCAAACTATAGCTCTTTTCAACGGTCCTATATCATGGGTTTGTCATTCACAACATAGATCAAGGGAATAATGTTTTAAGCTATGAAAAATGTGCATAACCTTAGATTTATTACCAAACTTAAGGAAAGAGTCAACGAGCAAGTCAAGCAAAAGATCAAGTAGTGTAAGATGAAAATTGTGCATTTAGGCATAAAGATAAGCATTTAGCTATAAGATTTGCATTGCATAGCCTTAATTGCAAAGATCAAAATTACGAAACAAAGTATTATAAAGTTGAAAATTTATGCTAAATGCAAGGAACATAGAAGATAAACATGCATGCATGTAAGGAAAGAAATAAAAGGGAAAGGCAGAAGATAGAGGGTGGTACACCTTGCCACCCCAAGCTTAAAAATTGTGCTCGTCCTCGAGCAAACCTGAAGCTTTAGATGGTGTGGAAAGCAGCTACTACTGGTAGTCACTATTTATATATTGCTTCATATCATCAATGCCACCTAGTGGGTTCTAATAGTCCTAGTGCATTCCCTGTTGAAAGTGGAATGATTGTCCGAAGTCTTGGGTCGGCTGGTAGAAAGGATGGAAGGGTTTTTGGAATGGCTACTGAAAAGTCGGAGGAGTTGGTGGAGGGAAGGTTGTGTTGAACCACTTCCTGAGGTATTGTACATCCTGCTCTAATGCATCGAACCGTATGTTGTGGAGTCAGCCCTAAAATCAGTCATAAACTCATAAAGGTGCCCCAAGTTGAGATTTGGGGCATATTTCTCCTGCTGAGGACACTGCTGGCAATCTACTGAAGGCATCTCTATGTAGGGACCTCCCTGATATGGGATGTCATGGAAGGTTGCCCCTTTTTGCTATTCGGCCTCCTGAGTCTCTGGCACTGGTGGTGCTGAAGAAGATGCTCTTGCAGTCCCGCCTGCCTGACAAACAGTACCCTGAGCATCTAATAGAGAGACATCCATGAGTATTGTCTAACATGCAAACTCTGCAGTTGCTGGTAGTAGTGCTTTATGCTTTCTATAACCAAAGATATAAAGATATCCTATGTTGCACTGTTTGATCACCCCTAAGCGAATTAAGTGATTCAAGTCCAACTTGGACCACTTAACCTTTTCCTGTATAAGTGCCAAATGTCCATCTTCAATCCCAAGATGGCATGCTATGAAAGTGATAATGCATGTCATCGGCATGAACTGGACTTGCTTCTTGAAAGAGTTGTAAAATTGGTGAATGATGAAGTTCACTAGATTCATCTTTCTTCCTATTGCTGCACACCACAAAATGTAGAGGTCTGATGAACTAAGTACCCCTTCATTGTCCTACTTCTCCAGCATAAAGTTCATAATCATCCGGTGTAGATAACTAAGTTTCAGGTTGTGGATGTGTGAAGCTTTGGCACCTCTAGAAACATATTTATCTTCTCCCATAAGCATCTTCCATGCCTGATCAGCATCAAAATCACTGTCCAATGTCTCCAGTCGGCCCCTGGACATCTTGGCATAGTCCTCAGCAGAGTGTGACAACCAACTATTGAGGTGATCCTCAATGATTTGGCAGCTCTAGTTTAGTAGGAAAAAATGCATGATAGTGTGTTGGTGGTCCTTTGGGGTCTCGATCATAGCATAGAACTCACAGGTGAGTCTATGATAAGCATCACAATGCATGTAAGCAAGGATTTCTAGGCCAACTGCTATAAGATATCTATCGGCATGTGCTTGTATCCCCAGATTAATGAGTGTGGCAGGGTCAGCATATATGTTGGTATGTATGCCCATAGAGAAAGTCATATGATGATTGTAATGGGATACTTTGTAAATGATTTGAATAATAATAAAGGCAATTTCCGATCTATATGTTTAAACTGTTTCTGAGATGATGGTGTAACATGATAGATGTCTAAAGAATTGTTTTACTCAATGACGTATGCTTTTGGGTTGAGGACCTGAACGATGAGATCATACGGATGTTAAGAGTATTCATTCTTGTTTAGTCCCTAGTCAGTTGTTATTGTGGAAATAACCATAGACATCAATAACACTGAAGACTAGCTTGTGTGTTGGTTGATGACAGAATCTCATTAGTCATGATATAATGATATCAAACCAAGCACATAGGTACTTGTTAGAAAACAAGGTACCGGATAGACCCACCGTGAGAGTGACACATGGAACCATGACTTGGTAGTCACAGTCAGCTCTCACAGTGATGGTGGTGAGTGTGATTCTTAGACCTAAAATCACTACACTCAACACATGTCGTTGGGTACACTTTGACATCATCAAACACAGTCCTGAAACATGGGTTGTTATAAAGGTGATGATTGGGTGGATTTGACACATGGGGCTTTTGAGGGGTGAGTGATAGATATGGGATTTGTCCCTCCTGAGGGAGTTTGATGTCCTTGGCCACTTGATGAGTAGGATTGATAAAGTCATGTGCATGCATGTGTGAATCAATATGTGATATTGATGTCATACACATCTCACCCAGTCTGCTCTGAGATTAAGGAAATGAATGAATGTTGATAGGATGATTGTTCCATGCCTCGAGTTCATTCAGGATATCAGTGACAAAGGAATTAAACATTCACTGTAACACCATTCACAGATTGTAGGATTGAAAGTTGTTCTCCAACTTTCTATTTCACTTGGGTAGCAGTGATGTGTGACTAGGCACCGCTCTTTTCTTGTGAAGTCATAAATGTTATGGACTTTCACTGCCAACGTGAAATGGACCTACAGGGTCACACACATAGGATTTAACCTGGAATAGGAGTTTGTCCACAAACATGTTTAGATTGATTACTAAAGGAGTTTAGTAGTTCAATTAAACACTCAATTAATTGATAGCTCAATATCATAGTGTTCAAGGTGTTGGACTGATTGATTAGACTATCAGATTGATTGAAACCACAATTGACTGATTCTGCACAATCTATACTCCCAACCGATCGGTTCATGTGATGAACCGATCGTCTCAGCTTGGTGAACCGATCAGCTCAACTGGTGAGTCGATCAGCTCATGGACAGGGTGAACGATTACTTCAAGTGTTGAAAAGATCGGTTCAACTGTTGCAACCGAGCAAGTTGGGAAAGTAGGATTGGTGAGAAATTTCCTTTCATTTCACTTGCCCAATTTGATTGGAACAAGGATTGGTATTTGATACCAATTAGAAACAAAAGAAGGAAAGTCGATTGGGAACTGATCAGGACCATGAACCGACCAGTTCAGATGTGAACCGACCGGTTCATGGGTCCCAACCGATCGGTTGAAGTGTCAACCGACTGGCTCAGATCCCCAACCGACCATTTTAGTTGTAAAATGATCGGTTCAGGTTGCGAGTTGGTTGTTTTTGTGGAAAATATCAAACCCTTCTACTACTGCTTTAGTCCCGCATTGCCCGGGATAGAGAACCCTGTCCCATGACCCTCCTATATATATAGGGGTATTGGGGGCTTCTCATAGTACAACTCAGTGCAAACCAGTTACTCTGCAAAGTTGTCGTTCCCTCTGGTTTTGGTAACCGAGAGAGCCCGAGCAAGTGCTACCCGATAAGGGAGGCACAACAAGGGAAGGACAATTATAGAAAGCGACTGGTGGAAGGAGAGTGTGTTAGCGACTAGTACGCCGACAGGAGGGTGCGACTCCTTCCGATTCCTTGTGGAACAAGGAGATCGGAGTTCCAGGAAGTCCGTGTGGACGACTGTAGAGGCGGGAGACCTCTATCGCTCGGAGGACAACTGTCAATCCCGAAAGTCCCGATGAGACCAGGAGTCTTCAGTCCCGGTGTGACCAGGAGATGCACATACACTGTCCAAGACCAGAGGTGAAGACCGTGCAAGGCGTGAGGTACTATCGTCGAGCAAGCCTCGGGACAAGGTATGAATTCACAAACCATCTTTCCTATTGTATAGGCGTTGATGTGATTCCTTTTGTTCTGGGTTTTGGGGAGAAAATTTTTGTTTCCGCTGCTTCTCTGCCTCCTCTAAAACCCAACAGTGGTATCAGAGCCACGTCAACTGCTCTATATTTTAGGATTATCGATATGATCAATTTTTATTTGTCACCTTTATTTATTGCATACGATGCGAATAAAATTGGATTTATGCATGTCCATTCCACAAATCCCAAATATATATATGATATGTAATATTAATGCACTCGATACGCGTCACCCTTGAACGAGTTTTATGGTGGATGTGTAGCATGGTTATGGCCTATAAACCCTATATCTGTGTATGGTTGTATGTGGTTGCTTGAATCTCGGTCTACGCACCGATTCCCTTTCTCTCATTCCTGATGTAACTCGAAATAATTTGAGATTTCTTTTCCTACCTTTGCTCCCCCCGAATGTAACTCGGGGTTTCACAATTCAATTGTAAATAGGATAGATTTTATTTCCTGTTATGTCAAAGAACGGCGGACGACCTGAGACGATCGATTCAAGGTGTGAACCGATCGGTTGGTGTTCCAGACGACCGATTCAAGGAGCGAGTTGAGCAGGTGGCGACCTGAAGAGATGTACGATGACCGGTGAACCGATCAGCTAGAGGTGCCAGTCGATCGGCTGGTGGCACCCGAACAACCAACTTGATAGTGAGCCGATCAGTCATGGAGATGAGCTGATCAAACCCAGAAAGGCAGGCACAGATTACATCTTGTACAGGTTGCATGTGATGTAGACCTAGATGACCGTGATTCCTCTTGGCTCGAGGAATCACAATAGGATGGCCATAATCATTGCTTTTATCGTTTCACATGTTTTCTGTGGGATATAGCATGTATATGATACGTACTATATATTGTGGTGATTGGATATGTATATGTATATAAAAACCAAATCCCTCATTAAAATATTAAGTCTTATACACCTTCCATTAGCGACACACATGGAAAACTCGATCGACCAAGCATAGTTTATGCCAAAGCGTGGTGCGCCATCCATCTTGTGGAAGTGTGAAGGGTCGACATGCAGGTTCTGCCAAAGCAGGGTGCATGTTTACCGTGTCAGCTTTTGGGATAGACTTAACTGGTGATTCTTAGAGCATCTAAGCCCAGAGGCACGGAATGTTCATGGCAAGGTATTGTGCATGTTCATTCATCAAGAGTTGCATATGATGCAATTGGCATGATGGCCTACCTAAATAGTCAAGATTATGGGCGATCAGCCAAAGCTGACTCATGACTTGATGAAATATGGATCTTGACCCACTAGAAGATTGTGCGCTGCAATCTTCCGAATTGATGGTGAGGGCTGTCAATTTGAGTCAAAATAGTGGGAGAGGTAATTCATTAAAGGCTTAATTAACTATCGTCAAATTTTTATTCAAATCAAATCAAAAGGAGTTTTGACAAAATGCAATTTTCTCTTATAGAATGGCAAAGGAATCATCTTTTAAAATGGGCAAAATAATTGAGAATAAATTCCATAACTAGTTGAGGACTGTGAGAAGTGTTTTGCACAATCCAGATATACCAGGAGCCTTTGAATCCACTCTTTGTACGCTTAATGTGTTGGTGAAGAAGAAAAAAAGTTCATTGATAGAGATCAATGGAACGATAGGTGAGGGAGAGAAGGGTTCTCTCGCCAAACCAATTTCTTCTACATGGAGAGGATGGAAGTGTTGGCTAAATTGGACATTAGTATAATCCCTTTGTTTTGATGATAAAAAACATTTCATTCTTGTGGTTTTAACGTGCTATTTGAGTATTTCACGAACAAGCATATAAGGTGGTGGATAACAAAGACTTGGAAGAACAATCTGATAAAATCGCTTTATTTTCATGATTGTAATCAAATGTAAATGCTTGTACAAGTATATAATGTACAAGTAATTAGATATCATGTAAATCAAGCATTTAGATCTTCCATATCCACTCACAACACTTAGATAGGTCATTCCCCAAGATATTATCACAATTGCACATTGATACACACACTTAGTAAATGAATACATTGAGTCAGTAATATTCTCGGTCGACAAATCGTCGATCGAGAAAATATTGGTCGACAAAAACTTCGATCGAGAAACTCTCGGTCGACAAAATCTTTGATCGAGAATAGACCCTACTAGCCGTTAGACCCAACAGACAAGGTGGTTGGGAGTTGGAAATGAACATTGTAAACACTTGCTCCAGGAAGTCCCTCGGTCGACAAATCTTTGACTGAGAAGAGTTCTATCTGCACTTTTCAGGGTCAATTAACTAGCCGTTGCAAATGCAATTAGTGGACACATAACGGCTAGTTGAGCACTAAGAACCCCCTAGAAAGTGTCTAGAACGTCCTTAAGCACTTGTAGGTCATTCCTATAAATAGGACATGCCTTAGCACACCTAGATACAAAAAATCTACACTTGTGATACACTTGAGCTTACACTTGCAATTGTCAATCTGTTTTGAGAAATTGAGCAACACTTGCATTGGCTATTCTTCTCCTTGCTCCAATTTCGTGTCCTATAGGCTAGCATCTCATATCCACAGCAATTACACTTCTATATACATTTGTTAGGAGATCAAAATGCTTGATATAGGAAATCAAGCCTTGAGCTGCAAAGTGGTATTGTAATTTCTATTTTCCCTTCTTGTTCCTTTTATCTTTTGTATTCTCCTTGCTACTCCTAGGGTTGGAGGCTGCGGATTGGAGAAGGTTCTTCTCAGTGGAGAAGGTGGACTTCGGACTACTTTAAGAAGGCCGTTGCAATGGGAAGCTACTTCAAGAGGAAGGCTACTTCAAGGGGGAGCTTGAAGTTACTTTAAGAAGGCTGCTTCAAGGTTGGTGCAACTACTTCTAGGTGAAGGTTGTCCGAAGGGTTTGGTGAAAGAATTGTAATTTTATGTAAAGTCCTTGCAATGTAATAAATTTTGATTCTTTCAAAATTCCCATTGGGTAAGCAATCGGGTAGTGGATTGACTGCCTTAGTATTTTCTAAGGTTGGAACCACTCTAAATCATTGTCCCCTTGTCCAATATTTTTGTGGTTGGTTGTTTGAGTTAAATTATTTTAAAATATTCATAAAACCCTATTCACCCCCCTCTAGTGGTTTTTCAGGAAGGAACGATGGAAGAAGAAGTCAGAGATAGAGATCTCTACTTCTGGTGTATACGTGATAGAGATTAACTTTATTACTTCTTCATCATGGGTACTTGATATCGGATGCGGATCTCACATTTGTTCAAATGTAAAGGATCTTAAGAGAAGTAGGCCTTTAGGGAAAGGTGAGGTTGAACTACGTGTTGCTAATGGGGCAAGAGTTGCCGCCAGTGCCGTAGGAACCTATGAGTTAACTCTACCTAGTGGCCTAATAATAGAGTTGAAGAACTGCTATTATGTACCTGCCATAAATAGGAATATCATTTCAGTCTCTTATTTGGACAAGGATGGATTTGAATTTCTTATTAAGAATGGAAATTGTTCCATTTCTAAAGATGGGATCTTTTAAGGCAGTGCCCCAATGTCTTATGGTCTATACTTGATAGATTTGGAGACAAATGTATACAACGTAAACACCAAAAAGCAAAAACTCAATGACTCAAACAAAACATATCTTTGGCATTGTCGTCTAGGGCACATAAATGAGAAGCACATTTCTAGACTCCATAAAGATGGTTATCTAGACTCTTTTAATTGTGAATCAATAGAGACATGTGAATCTTGTTTATTGGGCAAGATGACCAAGTCTCCCTTTTCAGGTAAAGGTGAGAGAGCTAGTGATCTATTAGGACTCATACATACTGATGTATGTGGGCATTTTAGAACTAATGCCAGAGGTGGGTATCAGTGCTTCATTACCTTTACTGATGACTTCAGTAGGTATGGCTATGTGTACCTGATGAAACATAAGTCAGAAACCCTTGAAAGGTTCAAGGATTTCATGAATGAAGTACAGAACCAACTTGGTAAAAGTATTAAGGCACTTCGATTCGATCGAGGTGGAGAATACTTAAGCCAGGAGTTTGAGGACCTTCTGCGAGCCTGTGGTATTGTATCACAATGGACTCCACCTGGAACACCATAGCATAATGGTGTGTCTGAAAGAAGGAATCGCACATTGTTGGATATGGTGCGATCAATGATGAGTTTTGTTGATCTTCCAATTTCTTTCTGGGGTTATGCTCTTGAAACCGCCGCTTTTACACTTAACCGAGTACCATCTAAATTGGTTCAAAAGACACCATATGAGATATGGACCGGGAAGCGTCCCAATTTGTCTTTTATGAAGATTTGGGGTTGTGAGGCTTACGTTAGGAAAATGTTTCCTGATAAGCTTGGACCCAAGTCTGATAAATGTTATTTTGTTGGATATCCCAAGGAGACCAAGGGATATTATCTATACCACCCTACTGACAACAAAGTATTTGTTGCCAGGGATGTTGTGTTCCTGGAAAAGGAATTTATTTCCAAAGGAAGCAGTGGGAGGAAAATAGAGCTTGAAGAGGTTCAAGCCCAATAAGAAAACATTGAACTGATAGATGTACGAGAGGAATATGGAGATTCACAAGGTGTTGTGGAATCTCATTCTCCTCAGGTAACACAAGGACCTCATAGATCTAGTCGGACCCGCCTTGAACCTGAGAGGTTTGGATACCTTGTGACTCAGGAAGGTGGTGAGTTGATCATAGATGATGATCCAACTACCTATGTAGAGGCTATGGAGGGACCAGATTCTGAGAAATGGCTTGAAGCCATGAGATCCGAGATGGAATCCATGTACTCCAACAAAGTATGGACTTTGGTGGAACCACCCGAAGGGGTAAAACCCATAGGGTGCAAGTGGGTCTCTAAGAAAAAGACCGACATGGATGGCAATGTGCAAACTTATAAAGGCAGATTGGTTGCGAAGGGATTTCGACAAGTTCAAGGTGTTGACTATGACGAAACTTTTTCTCTAGTTGCCATGATTAAGTCCATCAGGATCATTCTTGCTATTGCAGCTTATTATGACTATGAGATTTGGCAGATGGATCTTAAAACTACATTCCTTAACGGGAATATAAATGAGGATGTGTACATGACACAGCCTGAAGGTTTTGTAGATCCAAAGAATGCCAATAAAGTTTGTAAGCTGCAAAGGTCAATCTATGGATTGAAGCAAGCATCTCGGAGTTGGAATCTTTGATTTGATGAGGAAGTCAAAGTGTTTGGCTTTATTCAAAATGAAGATGAACTTTGTGTGTACAAGAAGGTTAGTGGGAGCTCGACCGAAATTCCTCATATTGTATGTGGATGACATACTTTTGATGGGGAATGATGTCTTAGCCTTAGAGAAGGTAAAGACTTGGCTTGGGAATACTTTCTCAATGAAGGACTTAGGGGAAGCATCCTACATTCTAGGAATTAAGATCTATAGAGATAGATATAGAAGGCTTCTCGGAGTAAGTCAGAGCACGTACATCGATAAAGTGTTGAAGCGGTTCAGCATGGAGAACTCAAAGAGAGGCAACATCCCCATGCTATATGGAGTCACCGTCTCTAGAGCTCAATGTCCCCAATCTTGTGAAGAGAGGGAGCGTATGAATGGGATCCCATATGCATCAGCCATTGGATACATCATGCACGCTATGTTGTGCACATGCCCAGATGTCTTGTATGTTCTCAGCATGACGAGCAGTTACCAGTCAGATCCCGGGGATGCTCACTGGACAGCCGTAAAGAACATCCTCAAGTACTTGTGAAGGACTAAGGATCAGTTTCTTGTTTACGGCGGTGAGGAAGAGCTGGTTGTAAAAGGTTACACCTATGCAAGCTTCCAAACCGATAAATATGATTACAGATCGCAGTCAGGATTTGTGTTTTGCCTTAATAATGGAGTTGTGAGCTGGAAGAGTTCCAAGTAAGAAATAGTTGCCGATTCTACTACAGAGGTCGGGTATATTGCTGCTTCACATGCAACAAAGGAGGATGTGTGGATCAGGAAGTTCATCTCTGAACTTGGTGTAGTTCCTAGTAGCTGTGATGCAATTGAGCTTTATTGTGACAATAATGGAGCTATTACACAAGCTAAGGAACCCATATCACATCAGCGGTCCAAGCACATACTGCGGCGCTTCCATCTCATATGAGAGATTGTATAGCGAGGAGATGTGAAGATTTGCAAAGTACCAACTGAAGACAACATAGTTGATCCACTGACTAAGGCCCTTTCTCAGCAGAAGCATGATGATCATGCTAGGTCACAAGGACTGAGGTTCCTTGGTGACTGGCTCTAAGTGCAAGTGGGAGTCTGTTGGTATGTATGCCCATAGAGCAAGTCATATGATGATTGTAATGGGATACTTTGTAAATGATTTGAATAATAATAAAGGCAATTTCCGATCTATATGTTTAAACTGTTTCTGAGATGATGGTGTAACATGATAGATGTATAAAGAACTGTTTTACTCAATGACGTATGCTTTTGGGTTGAGGACCTGAATGATGAGATCATACGGATGTTAAGAGTATTCATTCTTGTTTAGTCCCTAATCGATTGTTATTGTGGAAATAACCATAGACATCAATAACACTGAAGACTAGCTTGTGTGTTGGTTGATGATAGAATCTCATTAGTCATGATATAGTGATATCAAACCAAGCACATAGGTACTTGTTAGAGAACAAGGTACCGGACAGACCCACCGTGAGAGTGACACATGGAACCATGATTTGGTAGTCACACTCAGCTCTCACAGTGATGGTGGTGAGTGTGATTCTTAGACCTAAAATCACTACACTCAACACATGTCGTTGGGTACACTTTGACATCATCAAATGCAGTCCTGAAACATGGGTTGTTATAAAGGTGATGATTGGGTGGCTTTGACACATGGGGCTTTTGAGGGGTGAGTGATAGATATGGGATTTGTCCCTCCTGAGGGAGTTTGATGTCCTTGGCCACTTGATGAGTAGGATTGAGAAAGGCATGTGCATGCACGTGTGAATCAATATGTGATATTGATGTCATACACATCTCACCCAGTCTACTCTGAGATCAAGGAAATGAATGAACGTTGACAGGATAACTATTCCATGCCTCGAGTTCATTTAGGATATCAGTGACAAAGGAATTATACATTCACTGTAACATCATTCATGGATTGTAGGATTGAAAGTTGTTCTCCAACTTTCTATTTCACTTGGGTAGCACTGATGTGTGACTAGGCACCGCTCTTTGCTTCTGAAGTCATAAATGTGATGGAATTTCACTACCAACGTGAAATGGACTTGTAGGGTCACACACATAGGATTTAACCTGGAATAGGAGTTTGTCCACAAACATGTTTAGATTGATTACTAAAGGAGTTTAGTAGTTCAATTAAACACTCAATTAATTGATAGCTCAATATCATAGTGTTCAAGGTGTTGGACTAATTGATTAGAGTATTGGATTGATTGAAACCGCAATTGACTAATTCTGCACAATCTATACTCCCAACCGATCAGCTCATGTGATGAACCGATCAGCTGAGCTTGGTGAACCGATCGGCTGAGCTTGGTGAACCGATCAGCTCAACTGTTGAGTCGATCGGCTCATGGACAGGGTGAATGATTGCTTCAAGTGTTGAAATGATCGGTTCAACTATTGCAACCGAGCAAGTTGGGAAAGTAGCATTGGTGAGAAATTTCCTTTCGTTTCACTTGCCCAATTTGATTGGAACAAGGATTGGTATTTGATACCAATTAGAAACAAAAGAAGGAAAGTCGATCGGGAACTGATCAGGACCATGAACTGACCGGTTCAGATGTGAACCGACTGGTTCAGATGTGAACTGATCGGTTCATGGGTCCCAACCGATCGGTTGAAGTGTCAACCGATCGGCTCAGATCCCCAACCGACCGTTTCATTTGTGAAATGATCGGTTCAGGTTGCGAGTTGGTTGTTTTTGTGGAAAATCTTGAACCCTTCTACTCATGCTTTAGTCCTGCATTACCCAGGATAGAGAACCCTGTCCCATGACCCTCCTATATATAGGGGTATTGGGGGCTTCTCATAGTACAACTCAGTGCAAACCAGTTGCTCTGCAAAGTTGTCGTTCTCTCTGGTTTTGGTAACTGAGAGAGTCTGAGCAAGTGCTACCCGATAAGGGAGGCACAGCAAGGGAAGGACAACTGCCAAAAGCGACTGGTGGCAGGAGAGTGTGTTAGCGACTAGTACGCTGACAGGAGGGTGCGACTCCTTCTGATTCCTTGTGGGACAAGGAGATCGGAGTTCCAGGAAGTCTGTGTGGACGACTACAGAGGCGGGAGACCTCTATTTCTCGGAGGACAACTGTCAGTCCCGACAGTCCCAGTGAGACCAGGAGTCTTCAGTCCCGGTGCGACCAGGAGATGCATAGACACCGTCCAAGACCGGAGGTGAAGACTGTGCAAGGCGCAAAGTACTGTCGCCAAGCAAGCCTCGAGACAAGGTATGAATTCACAAACCAGCTTTCCTACTGTATAGACGTTGACGTGATTCCTTTTGTTCTGGGTTTTGGGGAGAAAAATTTTGTTTCCGCTGCTTCTCTGCCTCCTCTAAAACCCAACAATATCGTGGGCCTACTAGTCTATGCTTATCTTTAATTAAGGCATCAAACTGCTTCTTTTGCTTCATACTTCTAAATAGGGGAGAAGGTAGGAATATATGGTCAACAACTTTAGGAGTAGGGTGGTGTCTGCTCCCCTGAACTGAATTGTGCGATGAAGTTGACCGGCGTCAAGACGACGACCGTTCTACTGACTCTCGACGTTGGTCCCCTGTAGATGAAGCTCTGTGTGCCGCTGATACTGACAGGCCCTCCTGATGGACTATCAAAATATGGAGCTCAGCATCACGGTGTGCTCTCCACCATCTCTCACTGGAGACTTCCTCCAATGAATTACCACTATTGGTGTCCATCGAAGTGGCAGACACGCGGTGGTAATCTGAATCGGTCTACTGCGACCCGAACCCTACTGAAGCAGAATGCATGGTCTCATCTCCATACATTGGGTTCGTGGTTCACTTAGCGTGGGGTAGATATTGTCTCTCATGCACTGTCAGTGATGAGGAGCTTCCTTCCCCTTTATTTCATGACACTGTCTTCTTGAGCTTCTTGAAGCCATTTCTCATTGTGTCCATGGTGTTGATTTTCCGGTGCTGATTTTTGGTCGGGTATGGCTAGGCACGACCGTGTTGAGATGGGAACGGTCGAGCAAGGAGAACTCAATGCGGTCATGGGATCTGTCATCAACTCTCAGCACGGTCGGGCCAGTGGTGAGTCTGTGACTTACAGAGGTGGCGAACAGGTGTACATGGCGGGTAAAGAGAGCAGTTGTACGGGATGGTTGTGACGATTTCGGCGGAAGTTGCTGTTGTTGCGTCCATTGCGGCTGTGACAGTTGCTTCCGACCTACTAGATGGTGGGGGAAATAAGGGAAAGATGGGAAATAGGCAGGGTGGCGCAAAGGTGTTGTGGGAGAGGAGAGAACTCAGGTGGTGGGTGTGGGAATAAGAGGCTCGGCCTGGGGGTATTTATAGGATGGGCACACCCATTCACCCTCGGCTCGACTGTGTCGGGCTGGGCACCATCATGCTGAGGTGGCGAGAAAGGCAATCCAATGGCAAAAATTGTGGTCAAAGGTGCGAAAAATCCGGTCAAAGTGTAAAATTCGGTCAAAAAGGCGGAAAAGTTGGAGACAAACTGACATGTCAGTCAGTCAAGCCAACAATATTGTCGGGTTGACCGAATTTTGACCATTTAACCAAAGACTGCATGTGAAAAGTGGTTTTTCGCATAGCGCAGCAACCGGCATGGTCGTGTGTAGTTGGGCACAGTCGTGCCGAGGTAAAAAAATCAAAAGATGACCACATTTGACTGTTGACTGAAGGGCGAGAAATCTAGACAAAATGTGAGAGTGGCTCGACCGTGTTAGCCTGGTACGATCGTGTCGAGACTAGCCCGAGCAGTCTCAGGTCTTAGAGAATCTGGATTCAAATGGATAAAATGAGAGTGGGATGTGTTGCAAACAGCACCAGAAACAAACATCACAGGAGAAGAACAAGATAAACCAAATAACTCCTTTCGGAAAGATAGACCAAAAGTAGCTATTAGGGTGAAAAGGAGGAAATGCATGAAATATAGAGTAGAAGAAACCTATATGATGCAAAGGAAACTAAATTTAAACAGTTAGAGGAAAGATAAATCTTTAATTGACTTTATTATGCAAAATTTTAAAACTTAAAATTAAAGAAAAATTGTGTAGGTAATAGGGTGTGGCTGCCCTACAACTCCTACACATCGATCCCAAATCCATAGTTTTGGGGTTTGTGTTACATGTGTCTTGTCGATCAGGCCCACCATGTAGGACTAGAATAGGTGGGGATGTGGGCCATTCTGATTCTAAAGAAGAGGAATAAAATCTAGCGACTCAGTGAAGTCATCTCTGTGTTGGGATTTACTTGAACTGCACCGAAATGAGTTCTTTGGTAGAGCATCCTCAAGGTACCCCTTAATGTATGCATCTGAATAGGAAGGCCCTAGGATGTCAACTTAGGATGATATGGAGGGGAGGGTCTGAAAGTCTTCTAAAGGGATCCTCTCTTCTGTCTCCACCTCTAAACTTGAGGTTGGATGCCTAGATAAACTTTCATGTACAGTCTGAGTCATCCAATCATCTTCTAAACGAGAAGTATCCCCAGGTGAATCTATTTGTGGTTCTACCACCCCAAGTTTGTTGCATTCTATGGGGCCAGGGGTATTCTCATGCTCAGCAACCATGTTGTAGTGGATTGTCCATCATGCTCCCTTGATGTCAACTTTTCCTTGAAAAGGGATTGTGGACAATGTCGGTTCATGTTGATCCAGTTCATCATCTTCAGTGTACTCACTCCACTGAGATGAATAGTCGTCATCGCTTTCATCAAATAAATTGTTCCAACCCATGACTGGTGTACTGCTCAAAACGAAGTGACAAGTCTCGATATGATAGGTATCACTCTGGTCTAGATCAACATTTAATTCAGGTTCTTCAAACTGAACTTCATGTTGTGAGGTCGTTTGACTACCCTGATCATCATTATCGTATAACCATCCGTGCATGTGGCTTGTATCTTCCATTAGTTGATCAGCTGAATCATCTAGATAGAATGAAGGGCTTCCCTAGGTGGGTTGGTCTTCACAAAAAAAATCTGGGAGAATCCAATTGATGGACTGAATAGAATGGTGAGGCGTGTTCCAATTCAGGCCCAATTGAATGGTTCTGATGACTGTAATCTCCATGTTTGTGTGATGGCATTTGCAATTGAATAGTAAACAAATCGATAAGCTATTGAAGTCTTCTGCCATATTCAACATCCTTATCATGAAGCTATTGGACTTGAGCAGCAATGCCTTCAAGGTCTATCATTTATGCCATGCACTTATGTTGGAAACATGTTGTATCAGACTGATGCACTTGGACGAATCCTTGTTCAACAGCTTGAAGTATACTTCTATTACGGTCTGC
Organism: Alisma plantago-aquatica; assembly: GCA_963693085.1. Lineage (NCBI taxonomy): Eukaryota > Viridiplantae > Streptophyta > Magnoliopsida > Alismatales > Alismataceae > Alisma > Alisma plantago-aquatica. The sequence continues at coordinate 211,776,986 of OY856413.1, forward strand.
AATCTCAGTGGCTACTTGGAGTTGATGGTCTTACTTTTCTAGTAGTTGCTAGAGTAGATCGACATGTTCTTAGAGATGAGGAGTTGAGGAGGAGGTGAGTGCTTTGACACTTTCTCCGGATAACTCCACTGCTCTAATCAGCTCTTGATCCCACGATAGCATAGAGGTCGAGGGTTGATCGTAGGAATTTCAACATAATATGACAGTGGGGGAGAGTATAGCTCGACTAGATGTAGAGAACGACCTTCAATTATTTTCCAGTAGTCAGAACTATGGAAAAATTCGGGAGGACAGGTGCACAAAATAACTTGGCTTGCTGAAGTAAGATCCATGGATGAAAAAGGTATATAAGAAAAAGAAAAACTATTTAGTATATATGAGCAAGTAGGTGTAAAATAAAAGAGGAAGAACTATGCATATATATACATGCTTATGGATGACATAACAAAATCTTTTAGGCATGTAAATGTGGAAAACCACATCCCCGGTAACGGTGCTAAAAGTTGATCGTGTCTCGAGAGGGCGGCCAGACTTTAAATTTATAACCTAAAACCTTCAAGAACCCTCACAACTTTATTACGGGGTCAAACACAGGGACGTGGGGATGTTTAGGACACTTAATATCTCACTCTTAAGTTAGTTAAGCCAATCCAATAGTCGATAAAAGTATGGGGCTAGCACTAGTTTAGCAGGTTGTCATGAATTAAAACAAGACAAATAAAAGAAAATAGAGTATGTAGGATTCAACTAATCAGAGAGACGGAGTTCTTGGCTATGTAACCACAGGTTGGGCAGTTTATACACCCGTACTCAGGCATAGACAACCCTCAAACACCCCAGCAAACAACCTACATCCAAACATAGTATGTACTATGGTGCCTGTTCCTATGGGGTCATCCCACTTGCTTTGTGCAACGTGACTAAAATTCATCAATGACATGAAACCTCTCTCGAGGGTGACAAATCAAAACCCTACAATATTCTAGATACCCTCTCAGGTCTATAATATTCTCAGATGCTAGGAACAGGAGTGATTTGGGCAGAACCAGGTAGTGGGCCCGGCCGTGCCCAGGTTTATGGTTCTACAAAGATCACCTTGAACCGTTCTCCTTTCAAATTCCGATTCAAACTAACTTCTCTTATCTATTTCTACAACAAATCTCTTGATATAGGTAGAAATAGAAGTTCAAGCAAGAAAGAGATCAACCAAACTAGCAATCATAACTAGAAAGAGAAGATAGAATAGAAAACGTACTACATCTGAAATAAAACTACTTGCTTAAGGAAATAGTACATAAACATACCCAAAATGGGCTACATAGCCAAGAAGGAGCTCAACTAGTCATGGACAAGCATACTTGGCACTGAACAAAGATGGAAGAACATCATTTGTACATAAATAAAGGAGAATAGTAGAAGAAAGGAGAATAATAAAAGATTTAGCTCGTAAAGGAGAGGTGGTTCTCACCCCTTAGCCTACGTATAGGCTGGATCTCATCTTTGGGTCATTCTCCTTGGTCTTCTGGACTCCTTGGCCTCCTTTCTCTTTGATTCTGCCCTGAACAACATCTTGGTGGATGTATGGAGGTGGAAGATGGTTGGGAATGGTAGGATATAGGTGAATAGTGGTGGAAACTGATGGTGGATAGAAGAAAACTGGAGGAATGGACGCAGAATGAGAACTTCAGCCTTTTCAAACCTCAGAACTCTCCTATGGGGCTCTGGGAACCAAAATGGGTCGGAACCAAAAACATGGAACCTCCCAAAATTCAAAACTTGGAACTAGACCTCTAAAATCTCTGAACCCCTCTCCAGGTCACACGGTGTGAGTATTTATAGGCGAAGGCGAAAGATGGTCACGGCACTTGCCTCAATCGCAGCCCTGGTCTCGGCCCGACCATGTTAGGCTCGGCACAGTCGTGCCAAGGGTCATGGCCAGTTAGCAGACATCGTGGTTGCGATCATGCCACGGTCAAGGTGGATCCCATGGTTGTGGTCGTTCCACGGTCAAGGTGGATCCTACGGTCGTGGTTGTACCGCGGTCGAGGTGGATCCTACGGTCATAGTCGTGTCATGGTCGAGGTGGAACCTACGACCACGGTCGAGGTGGATCATGTGGCCGCAGTCGAGGTGGTTGTCCCTCGGTCATGATCATACCGTGTTTGAGGTGGATCTCGTAGTCGTGATGGACTTCACGGTCGAGGTGGTTGTCCCTCAATCATGGTAGTGGCATTGGCCCGACCATACCGAGTGTTGATCAACACAACATCTTGGCCGCAGTCGTGGCATTACTTCCTTGGTCACGGTCTCGGAATACTTGTTGGTCACGGTCATGGCATCATGGCCCAAACCCACCCCCATGGTGGTAGGGCTATTACTTGGTGATTGATGGGCCCGCATTGATGAGACTTTTGATTGGCGAGGATAGATTTTGATAAAGGATTGGCCATAAAAAATAGGTTCTAAGATATCAAAAGTGGGATCATCATCTCTTAAGCTAGTGCACATAGTGCAATGCTTAGTCCACCGCGGTCGCGAAGGATGGAAGTCTAGCTACTACAAAAACCATGTGTTGGGGAGAAATCTTAGAGAATAGATGTCTTTTCAGGTTTGGTGCCTACACGTCCCAAAATTGTCTAGTTGAGCAACTTTATCTATGAAAAGATATAAATTACTAAAAGATAAGGATCTAGGGTTATTTTGGGCATATTAAGGCTATAATGACACAAAACCATAAATAAATGCTTAGTATATATGCCTAAATTTGGGTGTTATCAGTGTTGCATGTAGTCAAGAGTACATGAGGGAGCTAATGGCACTTCATGAAACAATTCATTTAGGGTCTAAATAAGGAGTGAACATAGAGATTTAATAATAAGGATCTACTTTAGCACAAGAATAAATGTCCAATTAAAAAGGTCCACAGACATCATATTTAGGGCATATCAAGGTACTCAAGTAGGTCCTTAACTCATATGAGTTATTAAGGGCAAACATAGTAAAAGACCTTAGTCAAACTTAGCACATAGCATTAGTAATGTTACTTATTTCAAAGTGGGGTAGTCATTTGATGATCAAAAGAAATCAAAGTTCCAACATTATACAAGTGGCACCATTTACATGTATAAAAGAGTCATTTGCGGTCAAAAGTGAAAACATGGGTGCATCAAGGTGATACATTTTGTGATTCATCTCAATAGGTTGATAAAAGTTACTGATCTAAGGTTTAACAATGATGTATGAAGCAATAATAAGATTTTGGATCAAGATACACCATTTAGCACTCAAACGTACATACAAGTCATGGTATTTCGAATATCAAAAAAATAAAAGATAAATTAGGTTCTAGAACCATGTTACTTTTAAAGCTTTCATTTTTATCGTCAAAATGGTATATAATATTAGTACATTTGAGCGAGGGACAAGAAAGTTATGGTTTTTTGATGTTTAGGCTCATTTAAAGGGTTTTTACTCGAGTTATACCTCAAATGGGCCAAGATCAGGGAAGGGGGTCGTCGGTCCATGGTGGATAGTGTCCCTACCGCTTGCAGTTTCCCCACCACTCTTGGATGCTCCCATGAGCTAGCAAAAGTACCCCGTAGACACCTCGAACCTCCGTCCACCACCCTCCTTTTTCTGCTCCTCAGGCATGCGCAGCACAGCGGCAAGTGCAAGATGGCTCACTGGAGCTCGAGCAAAGTTGGGCTACAGAGTGTGACAGGTCTGGAGATGTGGCCGCCCAATCTCCCCTCACCATCACAGGGCCAAAGGTGGTCTAAGAATGCACCGGGGAGGCTCCTCAGGTGAGCGCCCAACCCATGGTTGGCGGCCACGCCGCCACTAGAAAGGAGGGGAAGAAAGAACCAAAATGGGTGTTAGGGTTCTAGAATGGCAAAGAAAATGGGGGAAAGAGTAGGGGATGGTGCTTTATATGTGAGGAGGGGGTCAATTTGCTTCAAGAGGCAGAAGAAGAGCATATTAGTGGCGCAAAGGAGTACGTGAAGGTGCATTGCCATAGGCGTTGGTTGTTATACGGTGGAGGGAGACAACCTTCTAATCATTAGATCAACCCCCGATCCGTGTCCAGAGTGATCCAAGGTCATTGATCCCTTGTTAACAAAGTCGTCCCTCATCGGTACACAAGGGAGCCCTCAGATTGAGGGAAAGAAAGAAGGATGATGCACTGGCTGTGTGTGTGGCACTATAAATTGGGCCCAATAAGGGTGTAAAGTCGAATTTAAATCAAATTAAATCAAGAGAAAATGAGGTAAACTTGAAAGGCCCATAACTTGGGCTCTAAATATCCGATTAGGGCATTTCTTACGCAATTGGAAAGATAACTAGAATATCTACCACATTGAACACATATTGGGACAAGGTGATCACGTTGATGAGGTTCAAAAAGGTCATCACAACCTAGCTCAATATGGATTTTAATGTCACACAAAGAGACAAAAGAGCAAGGTGACTACACTTAAGCATCAAAACACTCACAATATATGATTTAATTCAAATTGATTGATGTGAGTCACTAATAGAGAGATAAAGGGCATAAGGTGGAGAGATAAAGATCTAGGTTATCACAGTAAATGACTTTACCTCTTATGGAATATATAAATACCTTTCTATATGGTGGTCTTAGTGGTAGCAAAGATGGATAACAAGTCTGTTGGGGTAGTACTCTTCTTGCAAATGACCTCTCTAATAACAAAATTGTTGCAGTTTGACTTTATATAGAATGGTTCACAACAAAGACAAATAATTGTCTTCAAGCATATCGTTGAAGAAAACTTTTGGAATATTCTTGTGTTCAATATGAAGTTTTTGTCCACTCATCATAATATCTATGGATCTTACTACAAATATTCAAATAAGAAGAACTTGTAAATTGGTCCATGTGATAGATATGTGATAAATGTGTATTTATCTTCTTTATTTACATCTTTTAGATATCTTTTTAGGATTGTTTGTTGATTATTTTCTTAGTTTTAGAATTAATTGTCTTAGTTTATATTTTTCCCTTTAATTGGATTTTTAATTATATGTGATTGGATGTTGTAGAAAAATGCCCCAATCACTCCAATAATTAAATACTCTTGGAATATATTAGCATAATTCCCAGCATTCTTGATGTATATACCCCACGCCAAAAAGATCATAACTTTTGCATACCATTGTGTAATTTAATGCACAAGTATGTATTGGAAAGGAAGTTTAATTCTCTTCATGAATAATGTATATTGGATGGATTTCCAATTGTTTGACTACCCTTATGATTCAAACGACTCATCATTTTGGGAATGAACAGTAATGAAAGTCACATGATCATAATATTAAAAGAAGATAAGTCAATCAATCCCTCCATTTGTGGCCAAGCAATTAATATTTTAAAAGTTACTACTCTGACTAGGAAAGTTGGTCAATTCCATATGCTTTTATGTGGTTGAAAGAATTCAAATAAAGACCCGATCAAATGTTGAAACAAAAAAAAATCATCAATGTGGTCAAGGTTTGAAGAATGTGACTTTGGGCTGAAGCAAGTGATTAAATGCAATTGACTGACTGACACCAAATATGAGGCAATCTAGCCGCCGCCAACATCCATTCCTATAGGGCTTTCCCCCTCCTTTCCCCTATAAAAGGAGGGGGTACTCCACAAGAGAATGAGCATCCAGTCTTAGGTGTAAACCACATCTTGTATCATATTAAATCTCATTATATTTTACATCTTTTGCAATCTCTACATTATTTCAAGTAGTTTTTATTTTGGGGCATGGGGAGTATCCCCATTATCCCAGTTCTATATCATTTGTACTACTCCTTGTTTTTAATGAAGAATATTTCCCAAATTGTTCGGCCTCAGTTAGAAGGAGCAAATATATTCTTGTGAGGGCATCAAGATCTCGAGCCTCAGCAAGAACAAATCACATAGATCGTTGACACACTTTTATGTCCTTTTTTCCTCTGATCTGCACCCGACTTCTAGTTGATTAGGATTATATTGTTGTGGACATATCAATATCTCAGGTTTCAACAACAATGAACGCATAATCTTTTAACATGATCAACCAAATTTTGATTATGATCATTTTTTACCTAGTTTCTTGTCTATTATAATCTATGGTGACGCGATCACCTAATCCATAGATTTGAACCTAAGAATGGGAATCAAAAGTTTTTCATACGGTCAACTAATAAAAATCTTACTGGATAGTAACATGAGAATCCTCAAACATCGTGACCTTGGGTTTGAGAGAAAGTTTGACTTTTGTGTAATTTGAGATCCAAAGAGACTCAAATACACATAATCTTGATTTGATGATTGACAACTGGAGTTAGTCAATTAATGTAGTAACATGATTTTTTATGGTGAACCTCTACACACCCACATCTTTATATCATTGATTAGTTAAAATTTCATTTGAGTATTTTACTTATGTTCTTAGCATTACCAAACTTCAAAAAACCAGATCTTCCTTTCTTGTTCTTATGATTAGTTTTTGAACTTTAACTATTTTCTTCATTGTCCCTTAAATTGATACCTAGCTATACTAAGTTGACTTTTTGTTTGTAGTAGGTTGACAACCTGGTTAAAAGGTTAAACTCTAAGACTTTTACTAGTAATTGGTGTGCAATGACACACATCAAGTTGGCACTGTTGTCAGGGACAACACACGTTGTTTTTTGAAATGGATCTCTTGTATGTATAAAGTTCTTCTACATTTTCATAATTTTAGTTTGTTTTTATAATTTTTAGTTTGTTCATAATTTTAATATTACTTCATTACTCTTTAGCTTGTTTCTAATTTTTAGATTTTTTCTATAATTTTGTCCCTTTTTTCTAATTACTTTGTAATTTTAGTTGTTCTATAATTTAGTTCTCTTATAATCTCTTTAGTTTACTTCCATAATTTTTAATCTTGTTCCATAATTTCCTTTCTTAGATTTTTATTATTTTTGCCTACTGAGACCCATTCAGGTAGTGCATATCTTCCTTCAACTGATTTTCCATTCCCGAAGTACTATTTTTCTTAGTTTATTTTTATAATTTTCAGTCTTGTTTCTTATCTTATCTTTCTAATTTTTAGTTCTTTTGTCATTTCTATTTTTGTAAAATTAGTTTTTAATTTCTTCTAGTTTAATTTTTTTCTTTCTAACTTAGATTCCTTTTTGTAATTTATTTCTCCCCAAAAAAAGATCTTTTCAAAATAGATGGGTCAACACATTATGGTTCACAATGTCAATTGTGTGGTTATTACAGCCATACATTTCTACACTATCCTAGTGTGTTTCCAAATTACGGTATCACCTTATATAATTTTGAGTTTTCCTATCCTAGTGGGTGTGTTGTGAACTCTAAACCACATTTTCCTGAGAGCCATTGTAAGGAACCATGCTACCTCTATCCATATTTTGATGAGGGCTATTATGATGGGGGTGTGACCAACAAAACTTTGGGGAATTTGAATCTAATCTTGAAGCCTGATGTACTCTTTAAAAGGAAGAGAGACTTAGGGTAGCAGTAGGACGATAGACAATAATAGAAACCGGACAAGCCTTGATAGTTGCTTTGCTTGAAACCCAATCAAAGAATCTGGAGTCCAAATGTGTCCCCTCATGTTATGGTGACACCTTGTAAATGATGAGTCTTCCCACCAAGCTGGATATAATGGAAATTACAATCCATTGTCTTCTAAAGACTATTATGAGGAGCAATTCCACACACATTAATATGAGGGGTGTTAAGACTATGAATATTATGGGGGATATAATGAGGATAACTAACTAATTTTGAGGGGCTATGAACATTATTTTGAAAATGAATGTACACCTTAGTAGGAGGAGTGGATCAGCCCCAGAAAAAAATAGTAGCGGAGCAATAGAAAATATTAGAAACATGTCAAACCATGTAGCCACTTTATAGAGGCCCAATCACAAAGACCCACAGAGAAGTTAGAGCATCCCAAGATGGTTCTTCCAAATGATGATGATGATCCCATGTTTACGTCATTTATGTTAGATTCCATAGAGATAGCACTAACTAATAAGTGGTAGTCTTCATGTGATGAGGATGTTGGTATTCTAACCTCTCCACTATAGGCTTTACTACTTGAGTATGAAAAGTCACCACATGAGAATCATCCTTATCCTGAATATCAAATAATCCCTACCATCATTGACATAAATCCATATGTTATCAATGACCAATCCCTTTTGATGAAATCTATTATGGATAATAAGACACCTCTCCCCAATGATGAAACAATTCTTCATGCTCTTTCATAGACAATTCCCATTTCACACACGGCGGGTCTAGAAGGGGAGGCACCACCCTTAGAAGAAGTCCATGTGTCCCCTTTCTTTGTTTGCAATGATGATATTCCCATTTTACTTCCTCCTGAAACATTGAGAACATCTTGCATAAAGTACCTTAAGACACATGCTATATCAACAAGGAAACCCACTAATCCTTTTGACCACAATGTTGATTGCATGATTTTTCAAGAGAAAAAAAATATTTACAATGTTGGTTTTATTGAAATCATTCCCTTCATATATGCACCAATTCTCCTATATTTAGATCAATATGATAGGGGAAAACCATAGCCATATCCTCCACATGATCTTGTACATCTGACACTACACGTGTTACCTACCGAGCACCCACCAATTTCCCCCAAATCACATTCATCACCAACACTTCCTTCACTACTGAAGGAAGATCTATGGATCCGGTTGGAGGGACTACTATATTAAATGGAATATGAAATCCCCTTTGAGCTTCCACGATCACCTAATCATTGGGTACATTATGAAACTCCAGTAATCAAGGTCCCAGCACTCATACACATTACCTTTGGTTGGACGTTCTTCAAGTTACAAACCCCCTAGTGATCTCTGTACTTTTCTTCCCTCCATTCCAGATTTCAATTTTACTCAGGACAAGAAAAACTTGAAGTTCAGGGTGGAGGTGGGTGATACGTCCTCATTCCACTCACTCTATTTTATATTTCTTGCTATTTCCATTATGTTGTGTAGTCTAGCTTTAAATTTTAAATAATTTTCCTTTAGTTTAGGCCTTTATCTTGTCGGTTAAACATTTATCTAGTTAGCCATATTGATATGTATGTTTATCAATATACCCCCTTAAATGATGCAACTTCTTTTGTAACATACACTCTAAAATTTTCCATTGATAGAAATTATCATGTCACTCAAGATTAGAATTAACACCATTCCTTGAAAAAGATGGCAAGCCATAAAGGACTAATATGATTCAAAAATAATGCTTCCTTATCTAGAGTTATAGATTAACTTGAAATTTTCCTTAATTTTGCATAACTCAAAATTCAGTGACCAATATATGATACTCCTAATGCACTTAAATTCAAAAAAAATGAGTTGCACAAAGAAAAATCTTTCCGCACTTCTTCCATCACCTTCTTATCTCTCCATCCTTAAAAGAAAAAAAATTCAATGTGCCAAACTCCAATTTCGGGGTGGCACACCCCCTTCTCCTCCCTCTTTTACTTCTTCCATGTCCATCATAAATTTAGTAGGGGCGTACCACCAAGAAAAGGTATGAAAAAGCACAACAAAACATGTGGTCAATGTAACTGCAAACAAAGAAATAAAAATATCTCAAGTCAAATAGAGGAGAGACCACTTCTTTCTATACCTCCTTTCAGTCCACTTTTATACCCAGGGGAATCTACATAACCCCATCAAATCATTGATCCATGTTCTTGTGAAATGAGTCATAAGAATATGCAGGAGTACTAAATGTAAAATGAATATAAGAATTGTTTTATTGCAGGTCTTGAAATGGAACCAAGTTATAATATAATCTTGAATATGAAAATTATTTCCTATGAATCCAGGAAGTCAGGTTGATTGGCCATATAAGGCGGAAGGACTCAACTAGTGTTATGCAAGTGAGGATGATAGGTCAAAAGTATTATGTGGTAGTTTTTTTAATTCAATATCTCTCAATGATGAGCAATGTTCAACTTTGGGGTATTTTGATAAATGTCCATTGATCCTTTTTATGTACATATTTTAGATATCTCTTTAGGATTATTTTGTTGGTTATTTTCTTAGTTTTATAATTAAGTGTCTTAATTGAGATTTTTTGTGATGATCTTCGCCACATAAAGCGAGATTACTCAAAAAAAGCACAAATTTATCACTAATAACAATATTACCACAAAATAGGGTAAATTAAAACCATTTGCAATGCAAAATCTCAAGCAGAAGTATTTTATCAACAAGCATTCAACTCAGGCCATCTATATTCCATATATGTCAAAAGATGTTACATAACATGTTCAAAGGCTATCAAGCCACAACTGTTACATATTACAATCTGTTTAATGTGTACATACCATTTCTATAAACTCATGACACAAAGCCAAAATCTACATGTTGATATACAAAACAACAAAATCTCCCAAAAGACCTGAGAGTATAGGAATGACACATAGGACTCTACTATAAAACTTTGGCAGCATATCCAACCTCTAACAGTTACTGCTCTCCTTGGTGCTCAACACCTACACCATGACCATGACCTCCTCATCCAAGACCACCTAAAGTTGTGGAACCCACGAGGTGAGACCAAATGTCCTAGAGAGATATAACTATTTACCACCAACTATTATAAGCATAGTAATATAATAAAGTAGTTAAATAGTGCAATTGTTACTATTTGAGCAGTATAAGCAGTTCCAACTGAGCAATAGAACATCTTATGCTTTTAGAAGGAATGTGAAGAACATGTATAACTGTTATAAACTAAACCGTATAAGAAATAAGGAATGGGGTCATCCAATGTGATTCATTTTGACCCTAAGAAAATATACTACACTGTTGTATTATAACTTTCATTATTATTATGCCCTGAGGATTTGAGGCATACCACTCAAATCCAACTGACCATTAATAAGTCAAAATCAGTACCATATAATATCTGTGGAATATTCGGACTCCATGATCATCACCAACACTACTCGGTCAGTTCAAGTTTGCAATGTAGTGACATAACAGTCAAACTGCTAAACAACAACTTATAGTCCAAGCTATAGTCTTGTAGACAGCAACTCATAGTCAATCTATGGTCCTATAAAACAACTAGTTTGACTTGGTACATGGCACATCACTAGAGAACGGGCTCATGCATGGTCATTCCATAAGAAAGCATCATTTCACTATATCAACAATTTAAGGATACTGGAAGATATCTCCATTGGTACCCCACATATCCAATAATATGCACCCCAAGTTTCCCATAGGAGTTACTTGTTTCACCATCCAGTTAGATATGGACGTTGAGGATGGCTCAATGGTACATGGAAACTGCATGATTAGGGTTTCATATGATTAGATATTCCAATTGGGTATCTTTTAATGCATCAATCAAGTTACAATGTATAAACCCTAAACAAACTCTTACAAAATTAAGGATAAGATACAACTTCAAAAGATATCAAACGTACAAAGTGAGATCTTGTCTCAACATCACATGACACTTGTATCACAGCCATTACAAGATCATCAACAATATCACATAACTATGGGATATCAATCCCTCATTTTATGTGAAAGGCACTTACTAGGTCATTAGACTAATTCATACAACTCTTGCACATTCAATATCACAATATGCCTCAACAATACTCATTATCACCACACTATATTACATAGGGATCAACAGAGCATTCTCATAGCTATGACATTCATCTAACCTGCAAGTTAGAGCTACACAAGTAAGAGAGAAAATTTCATCATATAATAATGATATTCAAACAATATGAGCAATTGTATTTTACATATCAAGGTTAGAGTTTCATAGCATCCCTCGGCCACTAAACCCTAATTCCATCACCTCCGACATTGTTGGAGAGCACTAGGGTTAAGCACTATTGTTAATGATTAGCCATTCATAATCACAACACCTTTTGTATACCATTACACTATGTATTGACCATGCACATACATTCATATAGGTGTCTCAACCACTCACATCACATGGGTCTCAACCTCTCACACCACATGTCATGGCCGAGACACTTCAACATGGTCATGATTGAGACACAAACAACATGGTCACAACCGAGACACTTCAACATGGTCATGATTGAGACACAAACAACATGGTCACAACTAAGACACAATAACATGGTGTTACGATCAAAATCATCTCAACCTCAAACTATTACAACAAGGTCACCACCTAAGCATGGCATCTTGACCATGACACTAGGAGACACCCTAATGGGTTGTCGCGACTGTGACTCCGTCAAGGGTGTCATGATCGAGAAACATCAAGGTCTGTCAACCCTACTATCACAAGGTGTTACGACCAAAACCCACTGGTGTTACAACCTCAACCAACTTAATCTTGACCTATTATGTTCATGACATAGCCTGAACATGTGTCTCAACCATCATACTTAGCCATCTTGGTTGCAACATCATCCAGCAGACTGAGTGACCATGCAGCAACACTGTGTCACAACTAGCAAGATGTAGCGACCACAATTAGGGTTTAGGTGTCGCGGTCAAAACCACCACTTGTAAGGGTGTCAACCATGATGGAAGACCAAGGGTTATCTTGACCATAGGTCAGCTATATGCCCAACACCATAACAAGTCCAAACAAGGTCGAGACAGATGATTAACATTAGAGAATACCAAACGTCACCTAAGTAGAACTCTCCATACCAAGGTGTTCATCAAACCCTAGATTATGGATCATATAATATCACTAAAAGAGTTATATTTAAAGAGAGAAAATTGAGATTCTTATGCATATATCATGTTATTCAAGTATAAACGGACCATATAGAAAGTATCATGGTTCCATATATAAAGATACAAATAATACACATAAATATTTCATTCACCAACAAAATCAGGTACTATGATTTTAGGGTTTATAACAAAAAAATCCTTTCAAGAATACTACAAGATTAAACCCTAAACTTTATCATTCCTCCTACCATAAAGAACACATTTTTAAGATTTGAAAACAACAACATATGATCAAGCTTAATATGCACATAATAGATGTGGGAAAAGTTATATAACCCGCCTGATTTGGAGAGAACCAATCTCCCAAAATTACAAGATCCAAGAACTCCAACCAAGCTTTAACACTTTGGCTAAAGGATCACCTCAAAAAGAGAAAAGACACCATGGTCAAAGGAGAGATTAAGGAAAGAGAAATCTCAAACCTTAGGTCAAACTAAAGAAGAAGAAAGAAGAGTTTTTCTTCTCACTCAGGTACCATCATGTCAAAACATGATCTATGACCCTTGTGAAGAAGAGATCTCCAAGAAAAGCCAACATGTATGATCCACAGTATACGGCCAAGAAGATAGAATAAGATGAAGATTTCAGAAGAAGGAAAATGTGATTATGAGTTAAGATCACTTACCAAGAGAAGAAATCTCCAAGAATCACCACCAAAGGTTGATTCTAGCACAAGATCTTCAACATGTAAGATGGATCGGCCACCCAAGCTTCAAGAATAGATCTTCCTTACTCCCAAAGCTCCAAGGTTGGTCTCAAGGAAGAAGAAAGAGAGTAGGGCCAAAAACGTTGTTCACATGTGAAGAGAAGGGGTTATATACCCAAAGGAGGAGGGGCGTAGAGGTTTATGAGGTGTCAACATAATAGACTATAAAAGGACATGTGCCCTCCAAGCAAACATCCTTATCCTCACTCACATGCAGATTTCAAAATGTTTATGTTTATCTAGAAAAAGTGCAGTGACCTTCAAGGTCAGCTACCACCTTTGTCTCAGTCGAGACACATCTTATGCACACTTGGTATCGGCCAAAACCCTAAGCACCATATACATGGTCGAGACACTCCACTAAAGAACAAGGTGTTTCGACCATCCTCACCTCTAGGTCATCTCAATCGAGACAAGACAAAACTACCCAAGGCATGTGTTGTGGTTGCTGCACTCACCCAAAAGTGGTGTGGTGGTCGCAACACTCAAACCCTAGGACAGTCACCATACCAACTAAGCAAACCCTAGAGTCACTCTAAGATGTCACATCACCAAACAAGATTCCAACAAGGAGCCCCATATCATAATTTTCTCTCTCATGAGGCTAGAATACAAGAAGCATTCTTAACATGTGGCAATTTACAAGATAACCCTCACTTCTAGGTAAATTGCAATTTGATCCAAAACAAGCACATATACAGCAAAGATAGTTCAAACATCAATCAAATTGGACTAAAATGAAAATATAAGCATGTCACATGATATTAAGACATCTCAAAAGATTAAATTAAGGTTTAAGCATCTCATTATACAAAGAAATGACAATTAAGCATAAAGCTAGGTCAAGGGTCTTACATTTTCTCTCTTTAATTGGATTTTTAATTATATGTTCTTGGATTTTGTAGGAAAATGGCCCAATCACTCTAATGATTAAATACTTTTGGAATATATTTACACAATTTCTAAAAGTTCTGATATATATACCCTGCACTAAAAAGATCATAACTTTTGCATCCTACTGAGAAATTTAATGCATAAGTATGTGTTGAAAAGTAAATTTAATGCTCTACATAAAAAATATATTTTTTAAGGCTTTCCATTCGGCCAATTGGACTTATGATTAGATTGACTCATCATTATGGGAATCAATAGCAATGAAAATCACATGGTCAAAATATTAAAAGACGACAACCCAATAAATCCCTCCATGTGTTGGAAAGTAATTAATATTGTAAAATTTTACTCCTTTGAATAGGAAAGTTGGGCAATTCTAAATGTTTTTATGTTGTGGAAAGAATTCAAATAAAGACTCAGTCAAACATTGAAATAATAAAATCGTCGATCTGGTTAAGGTTTTAGTAATGTGACTTAAGGTTGAAGCAAGTGATTATATGCAGTTGACCGACCAACATCAAAGATGAGGTAGTCTGGTCACCACCAACATCCATTCCTATAGGATTTTTTCCCCTTCTTTCCCTACTATAAAAAGAGGGGAGACTCCACAAGAAAAGGGAAATCCATCCTTAGTTGTAGACCACATCTTGTACCATTCTGAATCTCATTCTATTTTTCATCTTTTCTAATCTCTACAATATGTTCAAGTAATTTTTCTTTTTGGGCATGGGGAGTAGCCCCATAGCCCGGTTCTATATCAGTTGTATTGCTCCATGTTTTTAGTGAAGAATATTTCCCAAACTGTTCTGCCTCAATTAGAAGTAGCATAGATATTCTTATGAAGGCACTGAGATCCCCGGCCTCAGTAAGAACGAACAGCATAGATTCTTGATGTGCTTTTATGAACTTCTTTCCTATGATATGCACTCAAATTCTAGTTTATTAGTATTATATTATTGTGGTGATACCAAGATCTTGGGTTTCAACAAAAATGAATGCAAAAAAATTGATGGGATTAACCAATTTTGATTATGATCTTTTTACCTAGTTTTTTGTTCATTATAGTCTATGGTGACGTGATCACTAGATCCATAGATACGAATCTCAAAATAGGAATCACAAGTTTTTGACGCGATTAACTGATAAAATGTTGTTGGATAGTCAGATGAGGATCCTCAAATGTTGTGACCTTGGGTTTGAGAGAAGTTTGAATTTTGTGTGACTATGATCCTAAGGGACCCAAATCCACATAATCCTGATTCAGACATTAAGACATGGAGTTAATCAATTAATGTAACGTGGTTTTTGGTGATGATCCTACAAACCCCCAAATCTTTATATCTTTGATTAGTTAAAATTTCATTTCAACATTTTACTTATGTTCTTAGCATAACCAAACCTTAACATACTGGATTTTCTTTTCTTGTTCTTGTGATTGGTTTTCAAACTTCAACCATTTTTGCATCGTCCCTTGCATCAGTAGCTATCTATACTAAGTTGACTTGTTGTTCACAGCGAGTTAATAACCTGGTTAGAAGGTTGAATTCTATGACTTTTCCTAGTGATTGGTGCACAACAATATGCATCAATATGCATATACATGAGACAAGAATATCAAGTCCTTTTTATAAGTACGTTAATCAAGGGAAACCAAATTTATCATATTTCTGATAGGATACTAACCAACTAGTGAATCACGGGACTATGAGTCGAGTGTATCAAGATGGATACAACCCATTAAATATGAATAGAAAGTGGAAGCGACCTATTGGGACAACTTTCCTTAGAGTGGCCAGTATATGTGGATGAAAGAATGACTTCATACCAAGATCCCTTCCCCCCTCTCTTGACTTTCTCACTTAGGCCTACTTTGCTCTTTAAGGACTGTTGTTACATCAATTTGGGGGTTAAGAAAATGAGGGTGGTACATCCTCTTTCCCTCATACCTATTTGTTTATCTTTCCTTTTATTTGGTGGTAATTCTTTTCACTTCTTTCCTAGCATGAATTATTGGCTTTTACCTCTAGTCAATAGATATTGTCTATTTTTATTATGTCTTGCTTTTACACTTATTAGGTGAGAACTTTGGTTTTCTTGTACTCATTTGAGAGTGACTATGCACTTTTCTTAACCTTGCTTGGATGTTTTTTTACAATCGTAGTCCTCCACATTTCACTATATGCTCACACTTTCTATGCTTAATGCAACAGAGGGCCGATATATTTTGAAGGATAGTGTCTTGTGATGTGAATAGTCAATCAGCCTTTAAATCCAAGGTTTTTTAGTGTTATATTTCATTTTCTTGATAAATTCCTAATGAAAATAATGACTTCTAATCACTTTTGGATATAACGTCATATTGATCAATTTTGAATCTTACTTTAATTATATTTCTCACTTTTACATATAGGAATACCCCTCTTTCTTATTCTCGGCTTTCACCCATGTGCAACCTAAGAAATAAAAATTATTAGCTAAAGAGTTTTGATTATCCAAAAAAATACAAAAATCTAAAAATCATTGAAATGAAAAGATGAGAAAACAAAACCAGAAGGACTTGTGCATATATGGTAGATAAGGAATAAAATTATGATAGTTTATGATAGTTGATTTTGGAAGTTCCCATCCAATACATAACTATGATAATAGT
Source organism: Alisma plantago-aquatica (assembly GCA_963693085.1). Lineage (NCBI taxonomy): Eukaryota > Viridiplantae > Streptophyta > Magnoliopsida > Alismatales > Alismataceae > Alisma > Alisma plantago-aquatica. The sequence goes on from OY856413.1 coordinate 211,794,049, forward strand.
GTAGGTATCTTACGTGTGGTAGTGTTTTCTAAAAATTGTATAACAAATAACATGTATGATCCTGAAGAATTCCTCATAATTAGCATAAGAAGCTAAATAGTAATTTGAAAGTGGATTCACTTCTCAAAAGCCAACTAGTTTGGACTATATGGACCATTTTCCTACTAGGCTGACCCATAGATGGAGCAACACCAAGGGTCTATAGTTTATCCCCTTTATTTACAATTCCATTTGTTTCCCCTTCATTCATTTATTTTGAATAAGTGGGTTAGAAAATTGACTCCTATAAAGGTCTGTGTTGAAGTATTATAGAAGGTTTAAAGCCATAAATCAAAGCATGCTTCCATTTTGATTTTTGAACTCAACACACAAGGTTCTTTTATTACATGCCACACTCTTTATGTGGTTTTTAGGTAAACATTATTCAATCATTTCATTTCTTTGATTTGTTTTCCATTTTGAATTCTCTTTTAATTAATTATCCTAATATATCAACCCTCAAGATACTTATCTTGTGGGGGAGTTATCAATTTTGATGTTGTTTACATCATTATTTCTAGATTGATCTCTTTACTCATCAATTTACACATACTTGCATAGTTTTTTCTTCATTTTACTTTTTGTTTATTTAATCTCGCATCCATCTTTGTAATAAATTAATTTGAATTAAATGTCTCTTTCAATTTTTTCCTAAATGTAAGTATAAGACATGTGCCTCGACTTGGGCTCAATACATGGTAATTTCCACCACTCCATCATAGAATCTTCTTCATGCGTAACTGGAATTGTGGCATTTTCACTCCCCCAATCATGTATCAGTGTGCCATCAAATAGTTTTAGAATTCAGAGTTGGCATCAATTTTTCAATACCAAAGAGACTTGGCATTGACATAAAGAAGAACCTACACTAACTAATGGGTCATAAGTGATATGGGTACAATCAGCATGACCTTATCTGAACCTGATCCCAATAACCAACCAAACTCTGATTATTCATACTAGACCTCAAGTTTTGTGACACACTAACCACCAATCACAAAATGAAATGATAACAAAAAGATAAATTTTTCATTTAAAGAGTCATATAATAACATCAGATCATAATATACCATCTTTCGTTAATAAACAAGCTACAACTAGCATTACTTCATTTAACTCTTCATACCTATATTTACAATGTTCAGAAAAGATTAACTATTCAACTTATGTACAAGATTGTGCATACAAGATGTCATGCTAAGCTATGAAATACAAGGAAAATCACAGGTTCATCCCATCACCCTAGTATAGGAACAATCTAGGTAAGGATGTAACCTAAGTGAGTAGGCTACTCGTCTAGAGGAGATGGTTGTCTAGTTGGTGCCTTGACTTCAAGACTTAAAAATATCCATCGGTTGATTAGCCAATGTCTAAGTGAGGGGGTACATAAACATAATACATTGCTACAACTTTTTCTCTACACAACGATGAAATAGATAATAGGCAAACAATATGATCAACACATCAATTAGGCATTATAAGAAAGAATACATAAATGCTTAGAAAACATCAAGTTTCACAGTTTGTTTTTCTTTATTAATTTACTTGCCCTGGATCTACCTGACTTGTAATATCCAGTTAGACAACATCGCAGTATGGTTCACGTGTACAATTGCACCATCCATATCTTAGGGTGTATCCAGCTAGCCTAAGGAAAAAACATATCCAAGTTCCCCCTAGATAAATACTCAAAACATGCTCAGGTTCCCCCCACCTCTAGACTAGTAAACAAAAACATGTCCAAGTCCCCCCTCTGAACCAGTAAGTAAAAACATGTCTAGATCCCCCCTCTAGACCACTAAGAAAGAACATGTCCAAGTTCCCCCACCATCTGGAAAAGCAAGCATAAACATGTCCAAGTTCCCCTACCCCTCTAAATAGGTAGGGCTTATAGATCTCTACATTTATCCCACCTTAGTACCAAGCTAGGGAGCAATCACATATAAACATCTTCTCATTTCATAGGGGGTCTGGTTCACAGGGGCGGAGCCAACACTTCATGATTGGGGGGGGCAAAATAAAATAGATGGGTTTTGAACCCAGGCAACCATACAGGATGGACACAATGCTACAGTTGTTAACCATTAGGCTACACCATGATTTTTGTCAAAATATCATGCAAGTTGTATATATTCTGGATGCCTCACACATGGGATCCGCAGTGAGTTATAAAAATAGAATAGTTGGGATTAGAACCCAGGAAACTTGAAGGAAGGGACATAAGCTAAGCATGCTAACCACTAAGCCAATAGAGCCACATTGATCAAAGTAGAATAAATATATATATATATATATAGTTTTACACATTTACATATATATACACATCTATATGCATGATACCTAATTTTTATTTTTATTTTTGTGGGGGGCGCGGCCCCCGCTTGCCCCCTGGCTCTGCCACTGCTGGTTCACCCCTAATACAATATCACAGGGGTGTGGTCCAACACTAAATCACTCTATCTCTTCACCACTTCAGCTTCACCGTAAGTGCAAATGACCTGTGTAAGTATGAGGATGGATCACGGTGTCCAAGGCTTTTATCTAAAGAAAACAATTTTCTCATTGTTATTTTGTCACTTAACAATGTTTGGAGATTTTATGCAAATTGTAATTGTAAGAACTCAATCTTTTGGACCAAGTCTTTGTTCCAACATGATTTAAATCACGATACATATAAATGATTCTGGATATATTCATGTTTACATCAGAGTCATGGAAGCTTATATAGAAGAACTAGTATTAGAAACATAAATGAGGCCTATATACTCTTTAATAGAATACAAATCTTGAATGCCTCTTCTATGTCTTCTTTGTATCACTTGTCTATGAATTCCCAGGAAACATGGGTCAGCAATGGTACTAAATACAATTATTGAGATATTTAAAAATAGTAGGTATAAAATATGATTCATTTATAATATCAATTCTAGGAGGGGACTATTTGGTGAACTTAGTTTAGTAAAATAAGAATCATGAGCATCAATGTTTTCAATGTTCTCAATTTAAGATGGTAATTTAACAATATTATGTAGTTATCAATTATGCAATATTTTACATGCTCAAGATATCAAAATGTTCAACATTATTTGCAACAAAATGATCAACTTTAAATATTAGGATTAAGCATTGTCAAACAAGTTATAAATGAGATCTTCTACTAGTTATAATTTATAATGTAATGTGTCCATTTTGCTATATTTTAGATTATTTCCATTTGAATGTGTTTGTACGGTTCCAAGTAACTCATTAGTTCTATTTAGTTTCATATAGTTTTCTTTTCTATCTATTATAGTGTTTAGATGTTCCAACATAGCATACTATAGATATTCTGAGCAATTTAGGTCATTAGATTTCCTATCATGCAGAATGACATTTTTTTCATATATATGAATGCCTAATTAGTTACCTTTGGTTGTTATGACTTCTTGTTAATTTTCATTGGATTTATATTGTGTCACTAGAGGCATAAAGATTCATTTAATAAGAATGCATGGATACTTATTTGCATATTTATATACTTACTAAGTTTATTTTCAATAATCTAATTAACAAATGAGAGTTCCGTGTTTTTATTCTTGTATTTCCAAAGATACAAGGGCCCCAATTACTAGCATGTTCATTAAGTAAAACATAGTTCTACTTTTTATCATTTTCCCCTAATAACTATTTAATACACAATTTAACCAATTATTTCCTTAGGTCAAAATACTATTTATATGTTATAATGGGTCATATCTGGTCAAACTAGGTTGATTATGATTTAGAATAATATTACCATCCAATTTTTTATATATTTATAACCAATTCTTTCTTTTTCTATACTATAATTTGTTAATATATATACTATTCATATATCATTCCAATTAAGTATAATCATTAAATCTAGTAAATAATAATCATTTTGGTCAAATTTAAACTGAACCATGGTCACTTTTGGTTATTTAATATTTTCCATATTTTTTTCTAATTTTAACTATTTACATCATTTTCTTGACACTTATAATTTATTAATATGCATATTAGTTGCTTACCATTTAAATACAAAAATTATTATTATTGGTCAAGGATAGTATTTTTGGGCATTCATGGATTATCCCAAATTTTCTATGATTTTCCAAACATTTTTTGTCTATGATAAAAACAATGCATGTGTCACACATATACATAAGAACATATGGTCAAACTTAGCAAGAATAAATAATTTAGAGTGTAGTTCAATATGCAAATTTTTGTACTTAATATAGCTATAGTAACATGCATTACTAGCATTACTAATGTGAGGGTTAGTACATTAAAATAGAAGAAGAAATGAGGGGCAGGAGAAAACATGCCGACCAAAATTTGGGGACTCATCAAAGAGGAAGTTAACCAAAATTATGTCTTCAGTGATAGGAATAGGGGAGGTCGTCAAGTTTCCTTGGCCGGTTTTGAATCCATTTCTGATGTCATTTCTGATCTCGACGCCTTTATTGGAGTTCAGCTCCTCATAGAATGGGTTGCCACAGATGATAGTAGTGTTGATTGTTGGCTCCAGGAGAAAAGGGAGTCATTGAGTGGTTGTTATGTGTCCAGAAAGGCCCAGTAGGGATTGTCGAAAGGAAGACTAAATGGTTAAAAATAACTTGAGACTCGTTTTCGTTGGGTTTGAGTTTGCTTGAATGACAAGTTTCACAATTTTGGAAAATTAATAATTATCTTTGCATTAATTAGAATTGGAAAATATGAGTTTTCCCCAAATTATTAAATGACTACAAAAGTAGGGGGAAACCTCAAATTCGTAATCTACATGTCAAAATTAATCTATGTGTAAATTTTCATCTAATTTAGACTATCTTAAAAAAATTATTTTATCTGGGAGAGAGAATATGATTTAAAGACAAAAAAAAATTAAATAATATGTTAAAAAATTAATCAAAGGCAAAATTGTACTCCTCACACTTAGTATTATTTGTAAACCAAGTTTTATATTTTTGGAAAGTTTATAGATGCCCCTAATTAATTAAAAGGATAAAATAAGTGATAAGATTTAAATGTATTAAATAAAATAATAAAAGTTTTCAAAAAAATAAACTAATGCCAAAATCGTATTCTACATGATAAAATAGACCTTTGGGTGAATTTTAATCCAATTTGCAAAATATTTGATGAAAAGGTGAATTTAGAGAGAGAAAGTGTGTAAAACCTTCAAATCATTAATTCAAATAACAAACAACTTCAACAATTGAAGCTAATGGCAAATTTGTATCCAACACACTTAATATAACTTATGGTTGAAGTTTCATTAATTTTGGAGAATCCTAGAGTCATTAATGCATGAGGAAAGAGAAAATAAGATTTTCTTAATTAATTAATCAAAAGTCTTCAAAAGTAAAATCTAATTGCATATTCAGATTCTACATACTCAAATTACCAAGATGCAATATTTCATTAATTTTGGAGTTCGTTTGCACCCTCAAATAAGGAAAGAGAAAAAGATCAATAATTGAATAATGCACTTTGGTCGAATTGGTTTGGGAAAAGAATTAAATGTCACGATGCACACGTTAGTTAGGACTGTTCGATCGTGTGTGGACGGTGTAGATTTCATCTCCTACCCCGGGTAGGAGACAATCCGACCGTGAATAGTAACTATGGGTGTTTGGTCCAATGTTTTTGGCTTTTATCGCTCGTTTCTCACAATTTTTGTTGCGTTGGAATATCGGCATCCATTAAACCCCTACTTGTGATCTCTTGTTTCCTATTCAGGAAACACCTAATTCTTGGGCAACAAGGCTTCACGGCCACTTCCCTCTTATCGATTGAACTCACCCACACCTATATATATTGATGCCTATGGCTTCGTCGCACCTTGCTAAACATTCCTCCTCTGCTAATTTCTTCTCTGATCGCATGTTGGTATGTTGTTGATCTATTTTTGCTCTCAGTTTTGCGGCGCCTTACACAGGCATTTGGCATTGTCAGTTTTTTATTCTACCTGGAGGTGAGTTCCTTGACCCATGTTCTTCATTCTCGAACTTTTTGTTTGTTGTTTAGTTGCCTATTCATACTTTCCCCAATTTTAGTTGATGACCATTCGTGCTGCTTGAGCAGCAATGGTTCTCGTGCCTGGAAAGAATATATCCCCTAATCTTTTTACACTTTTACCCCTCGCTTCTCCTTCTTTCTTTGTGTTTCTACGCGGTGGTACGTTTGTCTTTTGGCCGATTTTCATTTTGTCTTAGACGCGGCTTACATGGATTTGACATGTGACTTGACCACCTGTGATTGGGCCAAGTCATGTGGTCGGTCCTCTCTCTCTCTCTCTCTTCCTCTATCTCAGATGTCTTGATGATGTGATAATTTCCTATTAGCTAATATTCAAAAATTCATAACATTTTAACCGTTCTTCCAAAAATTAAAGTAAAATATGTTTTGGAATTGGAAAAATGTGATATTTCTAATAAAAATACTTTTGAGTTTTGGTTTTTAGTTTTGTCAAAAGGTGTTTTCTAGAAAATGATTTTAATACATAAAAATCAACAAAAATGCACTTTAATCATCATAACTCCAAAATTGACAAAATTATTTGTTTTCTTAATCAGGAGAACCTAATAATATAAATGGTGATTTGTTTAGAGTCCAATTTGAGGTGTTGTTCAAAAATTCCAAAACTATGGTTTTCTCTACATTAATTCATATGAAATACTCTTATACATGATTATACATTGAAAATAGAAAAAGTAGACCTTAGACTCAATGAAAGTGGTGAAAGTTGATAATAAAATTCTATAAGAGAGGTATGTCCAAATCTTAACCTTAATTTAGGATATTTGTGAACCAACCCTATTTTCCATAGTGAGGCATGAATCCTATTTCCTTTATTATTGTTTCTCTTATTCTAATTGCCTCAAAATCGGACTTGATATATTATTTCTTGGGTTTTGGAGCCCCACTGCCATGTTGTAATTATATGATGATTTATCTTGACACTTTACTATTCTATGAACATGATTTTTTATTTGACTATTTATCTATAGTAGTGGTACTTATGTACAACCACCCATAGTTAAGGCATGTGTTATTTTTCCTTGGGGAATGTGTTTACTCTCCCCCTGGGAAATGTGTTATTTCTCCCCAATATAAAATATTTGATAGGTGACTGGGAAATGTAATTACTCTCCCCTCATATATTTTCTTAAGGTCTGATAGGTTCCTCAACCCTACTTAGTTAATTTATTCCAATATTAATAATTCATGCAATTCATTATTATTTATTGATTTTGGTAAGAATCTTTTGTTATATGCTTCATTCTCTTGGCCTTCTCATCTCATGATGAATCTATATTCTTATGTTTCATTGTTGTTCTTATCTTTGCTTCTTGTTCATATTGTTGACACATACCTTGTTTCTCTCTCTTACTGGGTGGCTTCCCAATTACCCAGGTAAAGCACAAGGTGTTGAACAAGATAAAGGAGAACATAGCTTTTGGCATGGACCTAGCTCTTAGAGATGTTGTTTTGGAGACAAGACTTGAAGTAGTTTATACTTTCCTCTATCTTAGATCCTTTTATGTATCTTATATGTAAACCCTAAATGGGTGATATGATGGAATTTTGTAATCTTATGAAAAATTGAACATAGTCATGCCTTTTATTCCGTTGCTATACACTTTGATCTTTTGTATACCATTATATAAATATTTGAAAATTTTACACCTGTTTCAGCATACCTTTTGAGTTTGTTTGGGATAAATGTTTTATTCTTCAAATTTTTAGTAAAGAGATGATTTTACTCTTTTACAAGATGGTATCAGAGCCCATGGTAGTGAAAATCTGACTATTTCAATTTTGTCTCCTAATTAGAACTCTTGTCTTACATAGTTCCTCTTTAAGTGACATGTTTGCCCTAGAATTGATCTATGCAACCCTTGAGATGATGAAAGGTTGATTTAGGATCCTATGAGTTTCACATTAGAATCATGTTGATTAATCTCCCTAAAATATTTACAATTAAAAGATGTAAGTAACCATAGTAACTTGAGGTTGTTTAGATTTACCTTTAGGCAACTACTAGGATATGAAGTTGAAAGCAAAGGCTTCTAGAAAGGATCAGGGTTCTGGGGCTGGCAAGATTTTCCTCCGCACCACTAGCTTAGTTTACGAGGACTCCCAGATCCATATGATACTTGTCTAGCCTGAGTTGATACGGATTGTCTAAAATAGCATGCTTTTAGGGAATAGTAACCTTAGACATCTTTGTTGGATATCTTTGGGAACCTTATGCGATGACCTGGTCATTCAAGTGTTGTGACTTGTTTTGAGGATGGATACCTAATATAGTTCCTTATGTCCCTTAGGACCACATGTTTGGTCAGCCTAACCCTAGAACCTAGACTTTGAAGTTTGGTGTTTAGTAAGCTATCAGAGTGCACAATGGAAGCATGATGGATCTTATACATGATTTAGTTAGACTCACCCTTTTACCTATAGTTTAGTTTGGCTTGGTATGCCAAATCTTTTAAGGGGTGGAGAGTAGTTCAGTTATTGATGCTTGGGTGGTTAGATTTCGAGGACAAAATCCTGCCAATTGCAATAGACTTATTGAACGTTCCCATTAGCCACACTGGGACTGAGACACGGCCCAGGCTCCTACGGGGCTAGCAGTCACATGTCAGGTGATAGATGATCTCTTTTCCTATATCTTTTGTCTATCTTTACCCATAAAAGATTATATTTCGAGGACAAAATCCTTTTTAGGGGGATGGAGCCCTATGATATGTTGAGATCTAGCTACTCTAGCTTTAGAAAACCTTAACTCCATGAATAAGAGGATAGTGTGCCTGAATCCATAGTTTTGACCAAACAAGTTGTAGTTATAACCTAACATGCTTGTTTATATATTAATGAACATATAGTGGTCATATAATGAATAGTTCATATGTTTGAACCCTAATAAATATTTAATGCATATAATATGAGTAACTCATATATTAATCTTAATTGTGGATACATATGATGTTAAACATGTCATAAACAATTAAACCCTAATGATATGATGAGTAAGATGGTGTAACTTAATCTTGGACTTAATACATGCTAAGTAGATATATGTGAAGAATAATGATCATGTTGACCTAAACTCTAAGTTGTAACCATCTAACCCTAACATTTGCATCATTGATGTTTTTCATGCTACATTAGTGACATTAGGTATCATAATCAGATAATATACTTTGATACAGATAAATAGTTAATAAATTACCTAATTGTAGAATTAATCAAACTATCAATATGAAATGCATATCACCTTATTATCTAAAACACGCCTAATTAATCACCTAATCATGACATGAGGTGTAAATCAAATCATCAATATATAACATGTTTCATCTTGTTCACTAAAATCATATAATGACTCAAATATGGATAAGAAGTAAATGGATTCATATAAATGTGCATAATAATTGGAAGTGAACACATATGAGAAAATGATTAATGGTGACATTAATGTGAGCAAGAAATGTAATGTGATAATGTATAGATGCTTCATATAGATAAATGTAATTAATGTGACATTAATTGGATTAATTGTAGACTTAATAACAAATTGAATAAAATGTCTTATTTCATGCAAAATAATCTGTTATAATCAAACATGGTGATAATATGAGGATAATGAAGTTTAAGTCCAGATTATTTAGGATAATGATCAAGTATATTGAGATAATTAAGTAAACCCTAATTGTGCTAAAATTCTTAATGAAATATATAATAAATATATATATGGGGTTTAATGCATAATAATAAAATATAACTCTTTGGAAACCAAGTGAATATAATGAGACACAATTAAAAGAATAATAATGTGATATCATAATAAATATAATGCAAATGAGACAAAAATATTAATGATGTTAAATCTCATAAAAGAAATCTTAATAGTGGAACCCTAGGTGATCCTTAAAAACCTGACTTATGAGGAGTTTTTAGGAAAGTTTCTAAACTCCCAAGTTAAGCAGATGTGGATCAAGGAGTTTAGTTAGTGAAAGTTTTATGGTTTGTTAAAGACGAGTTGTTGCACACTCACCGTTCTCTATTTGCTTGAGATTTTAGGGACAAAATCCTTTTTAAGGGGTGGAGTGTTGTAACGAATTGAAACTTGGACATTCTCTCTTTTCAGCCCTCTTTCTAAGTTTTCCCTTTCATTTCAATCCTTTTTGGCTTTGATGTTTAATTTGTGGAAATAATAGTGGTTTGGTGAACATTTGTTCATTATTTATGCCAACAAATGGGTTTATGCACAAATACCTTAGTTAATGCTTTAATCTGGGTCTAATATGCAATTTGACCACTTATGTGGCATACTGATAAAATAAATTCATTCTAGATCATTCCTTAGCCTTATGGTGTAAGGAAGAGAAAAAGAAATGAATAATAATGTTTTAAACATGTTAATGTGATATAGAATTACTTAATATGAGAAATAGTGGTAATATTGGATAATGGACTAAAACTCATAAAAGGAAGACTAATTGGTTAAAAATAACTTGAGATTCACTTTCCTTGGGTTTGAGTTTGCTTGAATGACAAGTTTCATAATTTTCAAAAATTAATAATTATCTTTGCATTAATTGGAATTGGAAAATATGAGTTTTTCTCCAAATTATTAAATGACTTCAAAAGTGGAAACAAATCTCAAATTCATAATCTACATGTCAAAATTAGTCTATGTGTGAATTTTCATCTAATTTGGACAATCTTAAGTATTTTATTTTATCCTGGAGAGAGAATATGATTTAAAAACCAAAAATATTAAATAATATGTTAAAAAAATTAATGAATCACAAAATCGTACTCCCCATACTTAGTATTGTTTTCAGACCAAGTTTTATATTTTTGGAAAGTTTCTAGATGCCCCTAATTAATTAAAAGGATAATATAAGTGATAAGATTTAACTATATTATATGAAATAATAACAATCATCAAAAAATTAACTAATGCCAAATTTGTATTCTACGTGTCAAAATAGACCTTTGGGTGAATTTTCATCCAATTTGGAAAATACTCGATGAAAAGGTGAGGAGAAAGAAAGTATATAGAACCTTCAAATCATTAATTAAAATAAAAAAACAACTTAAACAAATGAAACTAATGGCAAATTCATGTCCAACATACTTAATATGACTTGTGGGTAAAGTTTCATTAATTTTAAAGAATCCTAAAGGAAAGTGAAAATAAGATTTGCTTGATTAATGAATCAAAAGTCTTCAAAAGTAAAATCTAATTGCATATTCGGTTTCTACATACTAAAATTTCCTAGGTGCAAAATTTCATTAATTTTGGAGTTTGTTTGCACCCTCAAATAAGGAAAGAGAAAAAGATCAATAATTAAATATTGCACTTTGGTCGAATTGGTTTGGGAAAAGAATTAAATGTCATGATGCGCACGTCAGTGAGGACCATCTGATCATGTGTGGACAGTGCAAATTTCATCTCCTACCTCAGGTAGGAGACAAATCGACTGTGAACAGGAATTGTGGGTGTTTGGTCCGATGTTTTTGGCTTTTATCACTCGTTTCTCACCTGTTTCTCATGATTTTTGTTCTGTTGTAATCAGGAGCAAATTCCACATCCATTAAACCCCTACTTGTGATCTCTTATTTCCTACTAGGGAAACGCCTAATTCTTAGGCAACGAGGCTTCGTGGTCACCTCCCTCTTCTTCGTTTAACTCACCCACACCTATATATATTGGTGCCTATGGCTTTCTCACACCTTGCTAAACCTTCCTCCTCTGCTAATTTCTTCTTTGATCGCATGTTGGACCTCCGCTGATCCATTTTTGTTCTCAGTTTTGTGGCACCTTGCACGGGCAGTTGGCATCGTTGGTTTTCCATTCCACCTGGAGGTGAGTTCTTTGACCCATGTTCTTCGTTCTCGAGCTTTCAATTTATTGTTTAGTCGCCTATTTGTGCTTTCCCCAATTTCGGTCACAGACCATTTCTGTTGCTTGAGCAGCACTGGCACTCGTTCCTGGGAAGAAGATAGCCCCTGATCTTTTTATGCTTTTACCCCTCACTTCTCCTTCTTTCTTTGTGTTTCCGCACAGGGGTATGTTTGTCCTTTGACCGGTGTTCTTTTTGCCTTATACGCGGCTAACATGCCTTTGACCCCTGACTTGGCCACCTGTGATTGGGCCAAGTCATGTGGTCAATCCTCTCTCACTCTCTCTCGCCTGTCTTGATGACGTGGCAATTTCTGATTGGCTAATATTCAAAATTTCATAACATTTTAGTCGTTCATCCTAAAATAAACGTAAAATATGTTTTGGAATCTAAGAAAAATGTGATCTTTCTAATAAAAGTACTTTAGAGCTTTGGTTTTGAGTTTTGTCGAAAGGTGTTTTCTAGAAAATGATTCTAATACATGAAAATCACCAAAAATGTGATTTAATCATATTAACTCCAAAATTGACAAAATTATATGTTTTCTTAATCAGGAGAACCTAATAAGATAAATGGTGATTTGTTTAGAGTCTAAATCGAGGTGTTGTTCAAAAAGTTTAAAACTAGGGTTGTCTTTACATTAATGCATATGAAATACCCTAATGCATGATTATACATTGAAAATAGGAAAAGTGGACCTTGGTCTCAATTAAAGTGGTGAAAGTTGATAATAAAATTCTATAAGAGAGGCATGTGTAAATATACCCTTAAGTTGGGATATTTGCAAACCAACCCTATTTTCCATAGTGAGGCATGAATCATATTTCCTTTATTATTGTATCTCTTATTCTAATTGTCTCAAAATCAGACTTGATATATTATTTCTTGGGTTTTGGAACCCCACTGCCATGTTGCAATTATATGATGATTTATCTTACCACTTTATTATTTCTTGAGCATAATGGTTTATTTGACTATTTATCTTTAGTAGTGGTACTTATGTACAACCACCCATAGTTAGGGCATGTGTTATTTCGCCCTGGGGAGTGTGTTTACTCTCCCCCCAGGGAATGTGTTATTTCTCCCCAATACAAAATATTTGATAGGTGACTGGGAATCTGATTACTCTCCCCTCATCTATTTGGTTGAGGTTTGGTAGGTTCCTCGACCCTACTTAGTTAATTTAGTCCAATATTAATAATTTGTGCAATTCATTATTATTTATTAGTTTTGGCAAGAATCTTTTGTTATATGTCGCATTATCTTGGCCTTCTCATCTCATGATGAATCTATATTTTTATGTTACATTATTGTTCTTATCTTTCTTTCTTGTTCATATTGTTGACACATACCTTATTTCTCTCTCTTGCTGGGTGACTTCCCAACCACCTAGGTAAAGCACAAGGTGTTGAACAAGATAAAGGAGAACATAGCTTTTGGCATGGACCTAGCTCTTGGAGATGTTGTTTGGAGACAAGACTTGAAGTAGTTTAGACTTTCCTCTATCTTAGATCCTTTGATGTATCTTATATGTAAACCCTTAATGGGAGATATGATTGAATTTGCAATCTTTTAAAATTTTGAATATAGTCATGATTTTTATTCCTCTGCTATACACTTTGGTCTTTTGTATATCATTATATAAAGATTTGAAAACTTTACACATGTGTCTGCATACCTTTTGAGTATGTTTGGGATAGATGTTTTATTCTTCAAATGTTTAGTAAAGGGATGATTTCACTCTTTTACAGAACTGGTTGCACTTGTCAGGCTTAGAGCTCACACTTGACCACATGGTGGCCAAGGAAGAAGGTGATGGTAATTATATAGTTTTGGATTAATTCTTGACTGGACAAAGGATCTGGGAGCTTTTTGAGGGTGTGACAAGTCTTGTGGATCAAGAGGTGGTGGTTGAATTTGTCAGAGTTGCAGGTGTCACATGCTTGTAGACGGGGTATCCAGGTTTTATATGGGGCTCGATTGATTTAGGTTTAGAGACTCTAGATTATAGGAAATGCTAGTCGCATTTTCATTATGCTCTATGAAGTGCAAGATTTGACTCCCTCTTTATCAACATTTCAAGCCTTAAGAAGTCATCGAGTTAGGCATTTTCTCCATGGTGAATGGGAGAAGTTGTTTTAAGAACCCTAACCTAGCTTTGAGTTTGATCATGCTTGTTTATCTTAATAAGATTCTTAAACCTTAATCTAATAATATGATTCACCTTATAACATGTGACATGTTTATGTTTTCAGTTTGGTCTAGTTTGGATAATGTTTGAGCTAGTAATGTTATAAGTATACTTGTTTTAGATCAAGTTGCAATTTACCCTTGTTGAGGGTTTATCTTGTAATTTGTCACATTTTGGATGTGCCTTTTGTTCCCTGGCATCATGAGACAGAGAATTATTCTTAAGGGCACTTTATTGGACCTTGGTTGATGAGATAGAATCATGGGTGTTGATGCTAGGGTTTGCATGGTTTGTATGGATGCTTGAGTTGTTAGTGTCGACCATGTTGGTTGACCTTTATAGCGACCTATGTGTTTTGTGTCCTTGATAGTGCTTAGACTGAAACATCTTGTTTTGGTTGGGTTGTAGCAACCTAGGTGCCTTGTCCTTGGCTTTGGTCGCTAGGGTTTGCTTGTGAAGTTGTGTGTGTCGACCTATTTTTTGGGGTGACATAGTGTAGCAGTCGCTTCTATGTTTTCCCTTGGTTTTGTTTCTTCCTTAGAGTGTAGTGGACCTAAGTGGTCGCTACACTACCATATTTTTATCACCATTTGATGCATGCATGTTTAGAGTGCTTGCATGGTCATGGTTTTGAGGGACAAGTGTCCTTATCTCTAGTATCTTGACACCTAATAACCTTTACCTCCTTCCTACCCTTGAGTATATATACCCTTCCTTTCACAGGCAAGTATCCCCTTTATCTCTCTTCTTTCTCTCTATTTTCTTCTTCTTGGCCTTGATCTTGGTGGTGCAAGTGGAGGTGCAGGTCTTGGAGAAGGTGGTCATTTCCTTCTTACATGTGGTGATCTAGGGCTTGATCATCTCCCTTTTGTTGGTTCTTGGTGATCCTTGATCTTGGTAAGTAGTTATCTCTCTTTGATCTCGTTTTCCTTGAATTCTCTCTTCCTTTCTTATCTTAGTCGTTTGACTATGATTACCATGGTGGCTATCTTAAGGAACTTCTCTCCATAGAGGTCAAGACTATGGTTTAACCATGGTAGTACTTGAGTGAGATGAAGATCTCCTCTTTCCTCTTTCTTCTTTCTTCTTTCTTTTTGACCTAGGGTTCTACCCTCTCTCTTTTGAGCTTCCTTTGACCTTGGTGCGTTCTTCTTCTCTTGAGGTGATCTTTCTTGGAGTTGGAGTAATCCAAGTTTGTTGATTCCTACTCTGTTGGAGCTCGGGGCTTTGGAGTAAATTTTCACCTCAAGGCGGGTTACATAACTCTCTCCTCTACTATTTTTGCACCTTCATCTTGTTTGCATACTATTGTTCTATCTCTAAAATGTGATCATAAGATGTTAGATGATGTTATCTTGTTTTAGGATTTGACATTATGAAGTATTCTTGTATAGATTGCTCTTTTTCCTAAACCCTAGTTCTTGAACTTGATATTTAATGGATGGTGGAGTTGCTAATCTTGCATGCAACATCTTGAATGTTTGATTTCATCACCATGTTTATGTTTCTGATATCTTATGTTAGATGGAGGTTCGGTTCTTGGGTGCATGTGTTGGATGTTTGGTTTTCTCTCTCCTTTCATGGTTTCCTTGTTAATCTTGACGATGGTTGTTTTAGGGTTCAATGTCTTTCATCTCCATGGATTTTCTCTTTTTGGTGACTCAATTTCTTAATGTTAATCATCTATTTCGACCATGGTGTTTTCCTATTTTGAGGTCGGTTATGTGTCATTTTGGAGTGGTTGGACTTGAGGCCACTACCCTCAATAGGGTCTCTTGCGGTCTCTACATTTGATGGTGGTGTTGCAGTCGCAACAACCTAAGTGGTCACTATACAAATCAGAACCCTAGATTCTCTTGTTTGATCACTACACCTTGATCCTTGTTGGAGTTCGTTACACCTTGATTCGTCTATGGTCACTACATATGAACCTTGTGTTTGTTGCTATGAGGATGGCTATGGTTTGGGGTTTGGATCGCTGCAAACCCTAACCCTAATCAGGGCGGTCGCTACATTGCTAGAATGGTTTGGTCGATACATATGGATTAGTTTGTTTGGTCGCTACACCTTGAGAAAATTGTGGTCACTACATGTGCTACATGGGTGGTCGCTACACATGTTGATGCATCTATTTGGACGCTACGTTTGCATGTTGTTGATGGTCGATACACATGGTCTAGTTTGGTTGGTCTCTACATAGATGTACCCTAGTGGTCACTACGCATGTGTGAGTGGGTGATGGTTGCTACATATGATGAGGTATATGGTTTGGTCGACACATGTTGTTGTTCTCATGAATGGTTGCTTATGGTAATAATGCTTAACCCTAATATGTTTTAAGAATGTGGGAAGTGATGTGCCTATGCTTTTGATGTTAAGTGTTGTGATGGAAACCCTAATCGACTATCTATGGAAACCCTAACCCTAATTTGGGCATATGATGTAATCGTGAAAACTTGTTTGAAGTAATTAGCATGTAATGATGTTTTCTTTGTCCGACTTGTGTAGCCCTAACCTTACAGGTTGAATGCACTCATAGCTTTTATTTGCTATGGTATTTCTATATGACATAGGGTGATGATTATGGGCCCTTATGAGGCATGATGAGATAATGATGATGTGCAGGAACTATGTGATTGGGTCTTATGACCTGGCAGATGCTTTGTGCCTAGCTTGAGGTGATATCCCCTAATGATGAGATGAGGGATTGTTACCCCCTAGTGATGTGATAATGTTAATGGCCTTGAAGGGAAGTGGTATCATTTATTGATGTGACAAGTTTATACCTCATATGTTTTATATCTTCTGGAGTTGTTTTACAGTTATGCTTGCTAGAATGAATTAGGGTGTGTATGTCCACTTGTTTAATGTAGCCTTAATTCACCTAATTGACATAACTAATCAAGTGAAACCCTAATTATGTAGTTGCCATGTGCCATAGATCCAGTCCAGTGTTAGAACTTGCTGGATGGTGAAATGAATAATTCCTACAGGAAATTCAGAGCGCATATTGTTGTATATGTGGGGGTGCAAGTTGAGGATATATCCTTGTATCCACAATTACATGTTATAGAGGATGGTTGCAGTCATGCCTCAGATATTGTGATATGTGAAATTCAACAATGAGTATAACTACAGGATGCCTCAAATAGAACGGGCATTTGTGACATGTTCTCTAGCACCATGACATGTCTCAATGGTGAACATGAAGAACATGCTGAGAGCAGCGTTGTTGTACCAGGAGGTGGTGTGAGGAGGCAGGAAAGAGTAGATGGAGTGTTGAGATACCTCAGTTTGATCCAGCAATTGTGGTTAATCCTACTTTTCAGTCCATGTTTGGATATTTCATGGCCATAATGACGCATATGGTGGATAGAATGTCCTTACCCCAAGCAAGTGCAGTTGTCCCCAATGCGGAATCTCAGGGTTTTGAGAAGATGTTTGAGAGGTTAAGGAGTTTGGGGGTGATAGAGTACGTTGGAATGATGGACCCGGTAGACGCAGATATGTGGCTAACAAAGTTGGAGAATGCCTTCAAGATCCTCAATATCCCTAAAGAGGATAAGGTGAAGCATGCAGTATGCCTGTTGAAGGGTAGTGTTGGCCATTGGTGGGCCATCGAGGAAGAGAAGAGGCCTGGAGTGGTGATCAGTTGGGAGGACTTTCGGCGGGAATTTGTGAGTTGATACTTCCTAGAGACATATGGATGACAAGATCTAGCAATTTAAGAAGATCATGATCAATGAGTATGAGGCCAAGTTCATAGAACTTCTGAGGTTTTGCCTACACATGGCTACAACAGATAAGGAGAGGATCATATGTTTTGAGAAGGGGTTGAGTTTAGAGTTGATGATGATGATGTAATCTTTGAAGAATAGAGAACGATTTGTGATTTGTGGAATCTGTGAGGCAGATTGAGCGGTTGAGGATAGAGAAGTGAGAAGCTAACACCAAGAAGAGACTGGCACAGTATCAGGGACAGTCTTCTGGAGGCTTCAAGAAGCCTAGGTTTTCAACGCCTCAGTCACAGCAGAGGTCGGTTGTTCAATCACATTGGTCCTGAGCGAGGGCAGAGGTTGTAGTTTTCCATCAGCTGGAGCTCACAGTGTGGCGTCAGCTTCAGTGACAGGGTCATATAGGCCATGGTATGAGAGCAAGACTTGTTTCATGTGTGGACAGACCGGGCATATAAGGTTTTTTTGCCCAATGAAGGATGAAGAGGTGACCCAGCACCCAAGACAAAGTTAGCATGCCTCTCAACAACAATAGTTCAGCAGTGGCAGAGGATACGATAAGGCATCAAGGCTGGTTCCTCTGGGCAGATCAGTAGAGGATGGGGACGACAATAGGAAACAACTCGATTCTATGCTATTGAGTCAGCCAGAAGGAGTAGTCAACCCACGAGTCGTGACAAGTCATATAGAGTTATTTCATTCTAATTTTGTCTTCTTCAGACTTTATATCTATTTTGGTTTACCCGGGTGCGACACACTCTTTTATCACTAGAGAAGTGATACCTAGTTATTCTTTGCATGTTAGTCGTATATCTAATAGTCTCCGCTTAGAAAAAAACCTTTGGTTGGTTCTACCGAGTTGCAAGAGGTATGTCCATCTTGCATTCTCTCTTTCTCTGGATGCAGCATTCAAGTGGATCTCATACCACTCGACATGCACGGATTCGATGTGGTCCTTGGAATGGATACTTTGTAGAAGTAACTGTTGGTATGTATGCCCTGAGAGCCAATCATGGGATGATTGGTGGGATGCATCAAGATTGATTTGATAAACCTCAAAGGCAAGCTTCCAATTCTTTCTGGTTCAGTCATATGAGATAATGATAGAATAGATTAAATGTCTAGAGAATGACATTACTCAATGACGTATGCTTTCAGGTTGAGGACCTGAACAATGAGATCATACGGATGCTAAGAGTTTGTACATTCTTATTATGTCCCTAGTTGAATGTCATTATGGAAGATAGATAGACAACAATGACACACAAGACTAGATTGTGGTGTTGGTTGATGACAGAATCTCGTTAGTCATGATATGGAGATATCAAACCAAACACATAGGTACTTGTTAGAGAACAAGTTTACCAGACAGGCCCACCGTGAGTTTGACACATGGAACCACGACATGGTAGTCTCAGTCAGTTCTCACAGTGATGGTGGTGAGTGTGATTCTTTGACCTGAAATCACTACACTCAATACATGTCGTTGGGTACACTTTGACATCATCAAACGCAGTCCTGAAACATGGGTTGTTATAAAGGTGATGATTGGGTCGCTTTGACACATGGGGCTTTTGAGGGGTGAGTAATAGATATGGGATTTGTCCCTCCTGAGGGAGTTTGATATCCATGGCCACTTGATGAGTAGGATTGAGATAGGTGTGTGCACGCATGTGTGAATCAGTATGTGATATTGATGTCATACATATCTCCTCCAGTCTACTCTGAGATCAAGAAAGTGAATGAACGTTGACAGGATGATTGTTCCATGCCTTGAGTTCATTCGGGGTATCAGAGACAAAGGAATTACACATTCGTTGTAACACCATTCACGGATTGTAGGATTGAAAGTTGTTCTCCAACTTTCTATTTCACTTGGGTGCACTGATGTGCGACTAGGCACCGCTCTTTGCTTGTGAAGTCATAAGTGTTACGGACTTTCACTACCAACGTGAAATGGGCCTGTAGGGTCACACACATAGGATTTAACCTGGAAGAGGAGTTTATCCACAAATAATGTTTAGATTGATTACTAAAGGAGTTTAGTAGTTCAATTAAACACTCAATTAATTGATAGCTCAAAATCATAGTGTTCAAGGTGTTGGACCAAATGATTAAGAGTATAGGATTGATTGAAACTACAATTGACTGATTTTGCACAGTCTGCACTCCCAACCGATCGGCTCATATGATGAACCGATCGGCTCAGCTTGGTGAACCGATCGGCTCAGCTTGGTGAGTCGATCGGCTCAGGATAGGCTGAACTGACCGGTTCAAGGGTTGAACCGATCGACTCAACTGGTCCAAACGAGCAAGTTGGGAAAGTCAGGTTGGTGAGAAATTTCCTTTCATTTCACTTGTCCAATTTGATTGGAACAAGGATTGGTATTTGGATCAATTCGAAACAAAAAGAGGAAAAGTCAATCGGGAATTGACCAGGGTCGTGAACCGATCGGCTTAGGTGTCCCAACCGATCGGTTCAGGTGTGAACCGATTGGCTCCGGTCCCCAACCGACCATTTCATGCTTGAAACGATCAATTCATGTGGTGTAGTTGGTTGTTTTTGTGGAAAATCTCGAACCCTTCTACTCCTGCTTTAATCCCGCATTGTTCGGGATAGAGAATCATGTCCCATGACCCTCCTATATATAGGGGTACTGGGGGCTTCTCAGGTACAACAACAGCTCAGAGAACACCAGTTGCTCTGCAAAGTTGTTGTTCTCTCTAGTTGTGGTAACCTAGAGAGCCCGAGCAAGTGCTACTCGATAAGGGAGGCACAATAAGGGAAAGAAAACTACAGAAAGGCGACTGGTGGCAGGAGAGTGTGTCGGTGACTAGTATGCCGATAGGAGGGTATGAATCCTTCTAATGCCTTATGCGACAAGGCGATCGGAGTTCCAGGTGGTCCGTGTGGACTACTACAGAGGCGGGAGACTTCTGCCGCTCGGAGGACAGTTGTCAATCTCGACAGTCCCGATGAGACCAGGAGCTGCACAGACACCATCCAAGACCAGAGGTGAAGACGGCGCAAGTTGTGAGGTAACGTCACTAAGCAAGCCTCGGGACAAGGTATGTCTCTACAAACCATCCTTCCTATTGTATAGACGTTGACGCGATTCCATTATTCTGGGTTTGAGAGAAGAAAATTTTTTGTTTCCGTTGCCTTCTCTGCCACTCCTAAAACCCAACAGTGGTATCAGAGCCACGTCAACTACTCTATACTTTGGGATTATCGATGTGATTGATTTTGGTTTGTCACCTTTATTTATTGCATACGATGTGAATAAAATTGGCTTTATGCATGTCCAATCCTAAATCCACAAATCTCAATATACATATATGATATGTAATATGAATGCATTTGATCTGTGTCGCCCTTAAATGAGTTTTTTGGTGGATGTATAGCGTGGTTATGGCCAATAAACCATATGTATGAGTGTTTGGTTGAATGTGGTTGCTCGCATCTCGGTCTGCGCACCAATTCCCTACCTCCTTATTCCTGATGTAACTCGAGATAACTTGAGATTTATTTCCTACATTTTCTCCCCCTGAATGTAACTTGGGGTTTCTCAAATAACATGTAAATAGGATAGAACTTTTATTTCCTGTTATGTCAAAGAACGGCGGACAACCTGACGACAACTGAGACGATCGGTTCAAGGCATTAATCGATCGGTTGGCGTTCTAGATGACCGGTTCGAGGAGCAAGACGAGCGGGTGCCGACCTGAGGAGATGCACAACGACCAGTGAACCGATCGGTTGGAGGCGCCAGTCAATCGGTTGGTGGCACCCAGCCGACCAGCCTGATGGCGAGCCGATCAATCATGGAGATGAGTTGATCAAACCTAGTAAAGGCAAAGCACAGAGTTCATCTTGTACAGGTTGCATGTGATGTAGACCTAGATGACCGTGATTCCTCTTGGCTCGAGGAATCACATTAGGATGGCCATAATCATCGCTTTTATCATTTCGCATGTTTTCTATGGGATATAGCATGTATATGATATGTATTATGTATTATGGTGATTGGATATGTATATGTACCTATAAAACCAAATCCCTCATTAAATATTAAAGTTTTAGATGCCTTCCAAATGTGACACATGTGAAAAGCTTGATCGGCCAAGTGTGGGCACGCCCTAGCGTGGTGCACCGCCTATCTCGTGGAAGCGTGAAGGATGGATATGTGGGTCTGCCCTAGCAGGGTACATATTCATCGTGTTGGCTTTGGGTCTGACTTAACAAGGTGACCTAGATAGGATCTAGCACCTTGAGGCATGGAGGTGATCATTGCAAGGAGTCGCATATGACATCTTTCAAGAGTTGCATATGATGCAATTGGCAAAAGTTGCCTACCTAGAAGATCTAAGTTGTGGGTGACAACCCTAGCTGGTCCATGACATCTTGACCCACTAGAAGATTGTACGCTGCAATCTTCCGAATTGATGGTGAGGGCTATCAATTTGAACAAAAATAGTGGAAGCGATAATTAATTAAAGTCATAATTATATCGTCAACCTTTCAAATCAATCAAATAAATCAAAATTGAGTTTTGGACTAAATTGCATATATTTCCTTTTGTAGTACAAATGATAACAAACAACAATCACTTTTCGTTGCGATCGGTCCTTGAAAAGGACAAGCTGAATGGGACTAACTTCCACGACTGGTTTAGGACATTGAGAATTGTTCTCACTCAAGAGCGAAAGCTCTATGTCCTGGATACTCCAGCTCCAGAGGAACCTGCTCCTACTGCATCAAAGGCAGAAAGGGATACTTATAAGAAGCATTCTGAAGATGCCATTGATGCAAAGTGCTTGATGTTGTGCTCCATGAACCACGAATTGTAGAGACAACATGAGAAGATGGGTGTCATTGAGATGATTCAACATCTCAAGAACATGTATGAAGATCAAGCACGGCAAGAGAGATGTGATGTATCCAGGGCGTTGTTCAAGTGTGTCATGACAGAAGGAGATCCAGTTGGTCCTCACACGCTCAAAATGATTGGGTATGTGGAGAACCTGATAAGACTGGGATTTCCCCTGAACCAAGAGTTGGCTACTGACGTGATACTGCAATCATTGCCAGAATCCTACAGTCAGTTTGTGATGAACTACAATATGAACAACTTTGACAAGTCGTTGACAGAGTTATTGGGCATGTTGAGGACAACCGAGGCACAGATGAAGAAGGACAAGCCTAAATCTATGATGATGATCAGCAACAAGAAAGGCAAGTCCAAGCGCAAGGGCAAGGCTAAGAAAGGTTCTGATGCTAGCCAGCATCCCAAGTCATCTTCAACTCTCAAGGCCAACGGAGGCGTGACCAAGAGAGGCAATTGCCACCATTGTCAAAAGCCAGGACATTGGAAAAGGAATTGTCCACTCTATCTGGAAGAACTAAAGAAGAAGGAGGCGACAAACGTCTCTACCTGAAGGTGTCATGAAATAAACTTATAACACTTTTTAGGTATATGATACCAAGATATAAAGTGTAAAGCACCCAATACATGGGGCAAGTGTTGCCGTCATAGATAGGAGTACTTTAGTTTATTTTCAGCCTTGAAGGCATGTAATAGAGTTATGAACTGCTATTTCATATTTTCCAATGGATAGAAACACCTTAATTTTTGCATATTGTATGACAATGATGGCAATTAATAAAGTTGATGTTTCAATCTTTGTGGCAATGCCTTGTTTATCTTGTGGTACTTGGTATGCATAAGATAAAGTGATATCTAAAAGTTATTGATAACTCAAACAATCAAATTAGCATAAATCATGAGAAATTCATTTCTAGTTTCCATATGATGGATAAGTCTAGACTCTTTTCAGTTAGAGAACCAGTAAGAGACATGAATCTCTTGGACATGATTAATCAATCTTCACTAAGGTAGTGGGAGAATGATTATCCTATTAAGTATAATACATGTGATGTATTTACATACCTATTAGAGTTAATGCTAGTACTTCAAACAGTGTTTAGAGAAATACCAATATGAATATCTTGAAGTGTTCAAGAATATCATAGATGAAGTACGAATTTGGTAAAGTGTTAATTCTTGATTAGATCAATGAATAAAACACTTAAACCAAATGTTTGAAATCCTTATGAGCGATTATGATAGTGTATCATAGTGAACTCATGATTAAGGCATGGTGATGTCTAAATCAACAAGGAGTCATACTCTAAGGAGTTAGAGGATGATTATCAAATAACTTATTTCTTCTTAAATAAAGAATACCCCACACTAATAAAGGACATTAAGAATCACAAGGAGTTGTGAGTTCTTATATCCTTGACAGAGACACCTCAATTATCTATGTGATGAGTTAGTCATGTGATGAGTCAACTATCTAGATGAATATGAGAAATCAGATTTTGAGTTATGATTTATGACCATTACATCCTAAATGACTTCCATGAGAACCATAAGGTATGACCTTGATGGTAGCACCCATTGGGATGAAATCCATAATTGTGAATGAGTCTTAAGCATTAAGACACATGGATAACATTTTGAGGATGATGTGTGTTGATTGCAACTTAATGACTAAGAGATTTGGCATACAGATACTAAAACAGCATTCCTATGAGGAATAAAACAAGGATGTGTACGTAACACAACCTATAAGGTTTATGAATCCATTAATGCAAATGAAGTCTATAAGTTATAATGGACTAATCAATGTGATTGATTGAGTACAAACAACTCAGAACTATGATCTTTACTTTGATAATATAGTCAAGGGTTTGACTGATATGTCAAAGATAAAGAAGGGATCTATGATTTAGTGGGAGCATATTCACATTCCACATGTTGATGTGAAATGGAAATGTTCTAGAATGGAAATACAAAGTGGAAATTATCTTTAGGGAAGATAGAGATGTTTCCTATGTGATAGGAATAGAGATCTATAGAGATAGTTCTCGAAAACCTCTTGACCTGAAAAGATAGAGCATACATTGGCAATCTATACTGAAGGGTTCAGTGTGCACAGATTCAGTGGGAGAAAACGTGTCCATGTTACATGAAGTTAGTATCCCAAGGTCAAGTGTCGAATTCTTATGAAGAATGGGAACACTAAGAATATATATGGATCTATCATGTATGCAATCATCCCATTATCTTGCATGTATAGGACATAGTAAGAATAAAATACATTCATCATCTTGTATGTAGGACATGACAATATGATATACTCATCCTGATAACTCGTATGTGGGACATGACGAATGGATGTCTATCTAGTTCTAGTAAGGGTTACTGGAATACCATAAGAACTTGATAAGTACTTGAGAAGTACTGGTTCTATGGAAATAAGGAAGGATTCACTGTAAAGAGTTACACTGATGCGAACTTTCAAAAAGGATAGAAAATTAATCGTAAAATATATATGGGATATATAAAAGTGAATGTTTGTTGATAAATGAAAACGTTCCAATAAAGTCGTTTAAAAGGAAAAACTGAGTATCCGTGTGTTAGAGAACATTAGTGGATATTATATGGATCTGGAAGTTCATGAGATGAACTTATAGATATTCCGATCATTGATGACAAATAAGGAGTACTTGGTCATGCAATGTGGCTAAAGGTTAGCAAAGGAATACTAGATCGCATATTACGACAACTCCATCTCGTACGTGTGACGTACAGCGAAGAGATGAGAGACATACAGTTAATACCGACTTTGGTAAGGTGTTGCAATAACTCACTATGTTAGCACTAGAGCACAGTAACATGTGGGACATGTTTGAAGATCACTAAGAATATGATTCAAGGGTGATTGGCTCACAGTACAAGTGGGAGTCTGTTGGTATGTATGCCCTAAGAGCCAATCATGGGATGATTGGTGGGATGCATCAAGATGGATTTGATAAACCTCAAAGGCAAGCTTCCAATTCTTTCTGGTTCAGTCATATGAGATAATGATATAATAGATTGAATGTTTAGAGAATGATAGTACCCAATGACGTATGCTTTCAGGTTGAGGACCTGGACGATGAGATCATACGGATGCTAAGAGTTTGCACATTCTTATTATGTCCCTAGTCGGATGTCATTGTGGAAGGTAGATAGACAACAATGACACACAAGACTAGATTGTGGTGTTGGTTGATGACAGAATCTCGTTAGTCATGATATGGAGATATCAAACCAAACACATAGGTACTTGTTAGAGAACAAGTTTACCGGACAGACCCACCGTGAGTTTGACACATGGAACCACGACATGATAGTCTCAGTCAGTTCTCACAGTGATGGTGGTGAGTGTGATTCTTTGACCTGAAATCACTACACTCAACACATGTCATTAGGTACACTTTGACATCATCAAACGCAGTCCTAAAACATGGGTTGTTATAAAGGTGATGATTGGGTCGCTTTGACACATGGGGCTTTTGAGGGGTGAGTGATAGATATGGGATTTGTCCCTCCTGAGGGAGTTTGATATCCATGGCCACTTGATGAGTAGGATTGAGATAGGTGTGTGCACGCATGTGTGAATCAGTATGTGATATTGATGTCATACATATCTCCTCCAGTCTACTCTGAGATCAAGAAAGTGAATGAATGTTGACAGGATGACTGTTTCATGACTTGAGTTCATTTGGGATATCAGAGATAAAGGAATTATACATTCGTTGTAACACCATTCACGAATTTTAGGATTGAAAGTTGTTCTCCAACTTTCTATTTTACTTGGGTAACACTAATGTGCGACTAGGCGCCACTCTTTGCTTGTGAAGTTACAAGTGTTATGGACTTTCACTGCCAATGTGAAATAGGTCTGCAGGGTCACACACATAGGATTTAACCTGGAAGAGGAGTTTATCCACAAACGATGTTTAGATTGATTACTAAGGGAGTTTAGTAGTTCAATTAAACACTCATTTAATTGATAGCTCAAAATCATAGTGTTCAAGGTGTTAGACCAGATGATTAAGAGTATCAGATTGATTGAAACTGCAATTGAGTAATTTTGTGCAGTCTGCACTCCCAACCGATCGGCTCATATGATGAATTGATCGGCTCAGCTTGGTGAACCGATCGGCTCAGCTTGGTGAGTCGATCAGCTCAGGACAGGCTGAACCGACCGGTTCAAGGGTTGAACCGATCGGCTCAACTGGTCCAAACGAGCAAGTTGGGAAAGTCAGGTTGGTGAGAAATTTCCTTTCGTTTCACTTGTCCAATTTGATTAGAACAAGGATTGGTATTTGGATCAATTAGAAACAAAAAAGGAAAAAAAGTCAATCGAGAACTGACCAGGGTCGTGAACCGGCTGGTTCAGAAGTGAACCGATCGGCTCAGGTGCCCCAACCGATCGGTTCAGGTGTGAACTGATCGGCTCAAGTCCCCAACCGATCGTTTCATGCTTGAAACGATTGGTTCAAGTGGCGCAGTTGGTTATTTTTGTGGAAAATCTTGAACCCTTCTACTCCTGCTTTAATCCTGCATTGCCCGGGGTAGAGAATCATGTCCCATGACTCTCCTATATATAGGGGTATTGGGGGCTTCTCAGGTACAACAACAACTCAGAGAACACTAGTTGCTCTGCAAAGTTGTCATTCTCTCTGGTTGTGGTAACCGAGAGAGCCCGAGCAAGTGCTACTCGATAAGGGAGGCACATCAAGGGAAAGACAACTGCAGAAAGGCGATTGGTGGTGGGAGAGTATGTCGGTGACTAGTACGCAGAAAGGAGGATACGACTCTTTCTGGTGCCTTGTGCAACAAGGCGATCGGAGTTCCAGGTGGTCTGTGTGGACTACTACAGAGGCGGGAGACTTCTGCCGCTCGGAGGACAGTTATCAATCCCGACAGTCCTGGTGAGACCAGAAGCTGCACAGACATCGTCCAAAACCGGAAGTGAAGACCGCGCAAGCCGCGAGGTAATGTCGTCGAGCAAGCCTCGAGACAAGGTATGTCTCTACAAACCATCCTTCCTATTGTATAGACGTTGACGCGATTCCATTATTCTGTGTTTGGGAGAAGAAACAATTTTGTTTCCGCTGCCTTCTCTGCCACTCCTAAAACCCAACAGTAACGAGTGGTCTTGAATTGTAGTTCCAAGGTGGCAACATTCTTTGACAGTGATGTTTTGTGGGTCTTCTAAGACGATAGAAAGATTTTTCTGACATGTTTGGAGTCAGTTATGGCAGCGGAGAGGCTGATGAGGCAGGGTTGTGAAGTGTTCTTGGCACATGTGGTGGATACTAAGGTGAGGAGTCATAGTATTCAAGAGGTTCTTATTATTCGTGAGTTTGAGGACGTGTTTCCCGACAAATTTGCCAGTGTTACCCACCGCGAGAGATTGATTTTAAGATCAACCTAGCGCATGTTACACCCGATAGCACGGACACCATACAGGATGGCACCAACTGAGATGCATGAGTTGAAGAAGCAATTGTAAGAGTTGTTAGAGAAGGGTTTTATCAAGTCGAGCACTTCCCCTTGGAGTGCTCTCATGTTGTTCTCATGTTGTTTGTCAAGAAGGACGGATTAATGAGGTTATGCATTAATTACCGACAGTTCAACAAGGTGACAATTAAGAACAAGTATCCTTTGTCGCAGATAGATGATTTATTTGATCAGTTGGGGGTGATGCAATTTTTTCAAAGATAGATCTGAGGTCAGGATACCATTAGTTGCGAATCAAAGCAGATGACATACCCAAGTCAGCTTTTAAGACTCAGTATGATCACTAGGAGTTCGTGGTTATGTCGTTTGGGGTAACCAATGCACCAACAACGTTCATGGATCTGATGAACAGAGTGTGTTGCCCTTATCTTGATCAAATTGTGGTTGTGTTCATCGACGACATCCTAATATATTCCAGAGACAGTCGACAGTATTAGCAACATTTACGACAAGCATTGACCTTGTTGAGACAGCACAAGTTGTACGCCACGTTCAACCAATTTTGATGAAATTTCAATTTTAAAACTATAGAAAAAGTTAAATATTGCAAGAAATGAATCCATGCAAGTTTGTTTGTTTATATCGATGATCACAAGTTTATCTAAACTATTTCACTTTTTCAGCCACTTGATGTGAATGACTTGGAATTGTTAATTTTAGTCCAATTTATTTCACAAAATTTTCATCTACCAATTGGCCCTTTACTAGTATACTTGAATAATTCTAAACTATAACAAGTGTGGAAGGTAATCTTCATGTATTTGAATATTTTAACCCTTTCTAGATGAGCCTTTAATAGGTTTGAATGTAAAGCGCGGTTGCTTTTTGCTCAAACATGAACTAGAACACACTTGTGTTTATTTTTGAGGTACCTTTGGAGGGGCATATGCGTAGCAGTTTTATATGTAATATGTTAATTTGGAGGAAAATAAATGATTCGGACTAATGTGTTGTGTCCCACGTCCCCAATATATTGAGGATAATTTTTGCACAACCTCACCCAAATTCCGCCCATGATATGTGATATTGGACAGCATAATAACGCAATGTGCCATTGTTTTTGTTTATTGGTTCAAACTCACTATTCGACAAGGATAACACATTAGCAAGGAATTTTGATCTCAGATTGGATTCTCGGTCTCGAGGTCTTGCATGTACCTACTTTGAACTACTCGATGTCATTGTCGTCTCTTGTCAAGATCCTCATGTGCAAAATATATCTGATACCGATGATATATTTTATTTGCCCTCACACTATTGAAAACTTTCTATGCCCGTACATTGAAAAGTTAGCTCTGTCCTTGTACACGTTCGTTCATCTCATTTTAGCGCACAGAACTTAGGTTCATTTTTGTCTACATTCAACTTCTCGCTTGCTTCAGCTTGACATTTCTTTCTTCGATCTCACAAGAACCCGCACACCATGCTACCTTTTCTTTCCTTATACCTTTTTGAAGAAGTGATGCCACTTCATTAATTTGACCCAAGCACAGTCCAGAGATCCCTGGTGGTGTGGTCAACAGTAGTAGCCATATGTATGTGCGAAATATATTTATTTCTATTTTAAATTAAGGGAGCATTTGATATGCAAAAGCAAAAGATTTCGTCCTAACCAAATGTATAATGTAAATGAAGGCAAGGTTTCCATCCCCGCCCCCTTAACGGCAGAAATCTGACGGGCACTTCCAGCGTGCTGTATTTGAGGCTGGCGTACCATTAGATGATATACGGGTGAAAATGCAAGAACTTTCATTAAAAGGCCAATAAGGCTGGGTTTGGCTCGTGACATTTATAGTCCGGTAGTTATCAGGGAAAGATGGTTTAATCCAATACGTCCTAGACCGTCTAGTAGGTGACGGTTCCCTCAAATCCCACTGGGCCTCTTTTTGGTATGGCCGACCATTTACATACAATGTTCCAGGACTTTAAATGGTTAGACAGAACCAAGAGTTGCCTAACGTATTTACATAGCACAATGAAGAAAAAGAATTCAGCACAGAGAATAACTCCACCGCTCTGAAATTGACATTGGTAAGCTTTAACCAGAAGTATTCATTAGCTGTTACGGACTAATCACTTCATTTTCTTCAAAGAGCTAACCACCAAGTCATGCTTTCTTAAGAGACGACCTACAGAAGCTAGCATCTTCTGCTTATTTGAGTCTCAAGCACAGCCAATCAATATCGATATATCATCACACAGTTATTGGAAGATTTCACATGAATACATGATCAAGAAGTTACAGAAGGTACCACTACCTTCAGAATAATGAAACAATGGAAATGCATGAGGTAAGTGTGTAGAAAATTTCAAGTTACGTGGGTCATTGGTTGGTAGTGGATCAAAATCTTAAGAAGCAGATGCAAGTCGCTAGTTCCAGATATTGTTGCTTGTAGTTAGAAGGGAAAAAGTGCTAAAGGAATCATCTAAATCGTCTTAAACAGTATTTCCTGCAATATCAAAAATCTTATAAAAGCAGCTCACCATTATTCATTAACTCATTAAGTCATCAAGTGTATCTCCAGGTTTGCCCACAGTGTTTTGCATATCGTCCTTCACTTTCCAACAGATTATTTAGTTGCTAAATAATAAAATTCCATGTTATAAGCTATAGACCAGAAACACCTAGATGCACCAGCGTAATGAGCTGACCGAATTCAGAGAAACGTCTGATCAATGAGCTAAGCCTATTTAACAACGCTAAGCTACAGACCCATTTTGTTGGATGCAAATTATTTATAGGGTATGGTTTCAAAACAAGATTTAAGAAAAATATGGTTTTTGTCTATTTGGAAACAATTTTAAGTTTTGTACTGATACTTTAATATGGCTGAAAGTAAGTGATGGGCATGGTAAGTTTGGTCTGCTGGGAGGTTCGGGATGCAGACAGGAGTTCACACCTACCTGGTCACACTGTCTTCACCCGCAACATCATCAGAGCAAAGGGGCTTGAGATGTAGCCAAGGATGTGCGATGGAGGCCAATGCACTGCAATGCCTTCACTTTCCGCATGGCATAACTCACCAGCTTGTCATCCGCTCCTAACTACCATTCACCTGTTCCGGCTCACAGTTGTATTGTATGATCAATATCCATCTTACTTAAAGTTACCTCCTACAACTACCATGCCTTCAGAGTCAGGTACAAGCACATGAACCCTAGTTGGACCATTCCATTGACATCTACTGCACACTTTGCTGATCAAGGATTCCACATGCCTGCGCTTGCTGGATGTGGGTTGTGTGCGGCCACCCTGGGCATAGCCCTTGGTTTAAGTGTGTTTAGTCAGAGGTATCAACACCGGAAATCAGTCACGATCATTGTCAAAGACATACTCAACGACTAGATGGGGTTCTTGGAACAGGGCATCGAGGACTTGGACCTCACTAGGGAATGGTTGGGGTTGTATCACCAAGAATGCAGGAGAATAGTATATTCAATATGATGTGTGGTAGCAAATCATCTAATACGGTAATACCTAATGTGTTATAGATCCACATAATAATAGCAGCTTCCTATAAAACTTGCGAAGTTGCTGTTGAACGATTGATAGGCCATTCAGTAGCCAAGTTCTTCAGAAAAAGCAAAGTCTACTTGCCGTGATAGTTCCTAAGCACAGTGGAAAGAAAGCTTAGCTAGCTTGTCTCAAAGTGGAGTCGAGGCCTCCCAATGCCTTCCTGGAGCTGTGATCACAATAACCCACTAGACTTCCTACAGGTTGGCATACACCAAGATCATCTGGTTGCAGCTGAGCCACCCAAGTCAAGGGACTTGTTTGGTTTCTTTTCCTCCAGTGTTTGCCTCCACTTGGGTTCTAGCAGCATATTAAGGTCTGTGGATGCCAAAAATTGTTGTTGTGGGAGCATAGAAGCATGAAGAGAGTGAAGCAGCAAGATTGTCTTAACTGGCATGAGAGACAAGGGAAAGGCAAGCAAAGGGTATCAGGCAAGTGGTGGGACCGTCGGAAGTATGCATTCTGGCAACATGGAAACCAACACTGCTCAATTCCTGCACAATTATTTTTAACTTTTTCCATGATCTAATGGGAAATAAGTGTGATTTTGTTTTGCAATGTGTCTTTGCAACTGCTTCAAGCCAATAAAAAGAATTAAACAGAAGAACAGGTGTTTATTTTCCTTTCAAGTACACCAAAACCAGATAGGCCCTTAGAACAAATTCCCATTGGCGCTAATCTGTTATATTTTATGGGTTCTATGGATCCATTATTTAGCCAACAGTTTTCATTTTATCCGTGTTTTGTTTGGTTGAAATTGTAAACATGCCAAGCATTTACATGTTTTGAGCCTCTTTCATTTGGATGGAATGGAAGTGTTAGTAAAGACGTGATATCAAACAAAACAGCATATGGTTCCCATTTACAACGAAGAGGAAAATTCAACTATATTTATATTGAGCTATGCTTTTTGTTGCTTGAAGACTGTTTCTGTGCGTCGAAGAACCCATCAGGCAAGGCCACATCGGACCCACCCCATTAGAGTAAACACCGGACCAGATGCATGGTGGTAGATTATCCCCATGCCACACCCATAGTGTGGATTGCCGTCGCAAGGCTGGACTCTAGCCAATTCACCCGCAAGGAGGGTTTTTTCCTAAAATTCGACCTCGAGGGATTCGAACCCAGGACCTATTTCACAAAACACTCTGTTTACCATTTGAACCAACCTTGGCTCCCATCAATCACTATGGCATCCTCATATCTACCCCCCCACCCTACGAAGGCTAAAACCATCCTCATCGTAGTCATCCTTCTAGTGCTCCTCTGCTTCCATTGGAGCAATACCCAGTTCTCAAGCCTAGAAGGAAGATTGAGATGAAGAGGATGCATTATGTGTGAGGCATGGATCCACTAAAACCCTAATCATGTCGGGGTTTCCTATCTGTAGTTTTCCTAGCAGGTCTTTGAGGTCACGCCTTTTCTAGCGACTACGTCACAGCTCCCTAATATTCCAACTTTGATGCCTCAACCGGAAGCATCAAAATCCCCTCCACCCCACACTCTATCTCCATATAGGATCCATAGAAATGCTTGATGAGGAGTTGGTGGAATCCCTTCTAGTACACTTGGGGACTACAATGAAAATGACAAATCAGAAAACTTATTTCAATGGTTATGAGGAGCCATTATAAATTTTCATGATAACTTAGTCCATTTGCTAGTGCATGCTTACTAGATCAGCCCCGTGCAATCCCAGTAATATTGCAAGCCTCAAGCAATATACTTGGCTTCTACTTAATACCTAGAAAGCATGGACACGGACACGGACACAGATTTAGACACGGACACGGACACGGGACACGTCAATTTTCAAAAATATAGGACACGTCAATTTTCAAAAATATAGGACACGGACACGGCACTGGACACGGCAAGTATATGTATATATAGATATTTGTATAACATATTATGACATATAATGTGTAATATGATATGTGTATTAACACAAAATGATCTACATAGATTATCCGCATGGGCAATCACCATGAAATCCAACAAGCAATCGACATATAACATTATATTTACAAGTCACAATATGGATTAGTTCACAACAAACATTACGATGCTTGATTATATGATATTGTTGTAATATGAATTGTAAAAATTAAGAGCAGTAGAATTTTGAAGACAATAGTTCCAATGGAAGTTATGATTAACAACATGTACTATCAAGAGGAGGTGAATCTAATTGCTTTCCTCCTCATGGTTGATGTGGCAGTCCCCGGATGTTGCAACAGCTGGTGGAGATGATAAGAAGGGTGTCAATGACTTGCATGTATCACCTGAAGCTTAATTAACTAATTGTAGTAGGGCGAGTAGTGGAGGACAGGAGGCAAAGATTTAGAGAAGGCTTGGGTTTTTTCATATGCCTAGGCTTAAGTGGGTCGGAGTGGTGTGTCCTGGAGGTGTCCATGGAGTGTCCAAGCCGTGTCTAACACTTCAATAAAAAAAAATTCAAAGTGGACACGTCAGAGGCCTGTCCGCCACGCGTCCAGGCGTGTCCAAAGTGTGTCCATGTTAGACACGCGTTGGACACGGACACGGAAGCCTCCGAGAAGTGTCCGTGCTTCCTAGCTTAATACTCATGGCCTCATAGTTTTTAGCTATGTAAAGACAACCTTGTTGAGGCCTAGCACTAAGGAGAATTGCATCAGTTGATGAGCACATGTGAAAGTCACCCCTATCAATCTCCCTATGGAAGCCAGCACTACCATCTAAGGTGGAAGTGAATATGACCATCTATACAATGACCAAACACACCTTGGCCACCATACATGCTCATGGTGGTCACACACATCACACGATAGTTAGCCATAGATCTATGGTGGTCACACACATCACACAACAGTTAGGCATAGATCTATGGTGTTCATCTTGGCAAAGTCTATATTGGACAAAAGAAAGGGTTCACCAATGGAAGAGCATTGTTGGGAAGCTGAGTACAATGAAAAGGAAGGGTCTAGGAAGCACAAACATGTTAAGGATGAGTTGTGGTTGTGCTTGACATGTGTCACAGCGAACATGGTTGATGTGGCAAAGATGGAGCATTTATGGGGGTGAAGAATAGCATACATGACGGATGTTGGAAGCCCTATGCATGTCCTGGTGGGCAAGGGGAATAAAGCAGTGGATGGTGGGTTGCTTGTTGGGGATATGCATTAGTAGAGCATGGGGGTGGAGAGGTCAGATGTCATGGTGATGGTGCTAGAGCAAGTGAGTTTTTTGTCTAGAGATGATTCGTCTATTGCATGCAATGTATATCTATTTATGTGTATTTTTATATTTTTTTTTGTATTCTATATGCATACGCATCGAATCCAGTTTGGGTATGTTTCTTTGTGTGTGTAGGTTAGGATGTACATATACACACTTCCTGGGGTCTGTTGTTTGCCGTCTTGGGCATATTCCTGATTCAGACACGCCATGAATATTGGCCATGTATGTCCTGATATGTTTTTAGATATGAGGCCTGCACAAGGAATGAAATATCGTGGAAACGGGAGAAATTTCGCTCGAAACTTCGATTTCGACACCATCGATTACGATATGATGCGAGTGTATTGATAGGATTGCAATATCGGTATACCGACGTATATATCACCAAATACCGTCAAATTTCGCCAAATTTTGATGAAATTTACTGGTATACCAACAGAAATACCGTGTTTTTGCGTTCTTGAGCTTGTTTTTGTTGTTTAAGAGGAGGAAATGGCGAAGCAAGGGGAATTTGACAAGCCTAATCCAAGGTATGCCTTTATATTTTCTACCGTTTCTCTCATTTACACCTCAATCTCAATTAATATGTAAATTCATCCTAAATTGCCTTAAATTGGCAAAGATCCCCAATCTGCTTTTTATACGTCTTTGTAATTGTACGTCTTCTTAGATCTACAACAGTATCTCACAAGATACACTATAATCATAATAATATACCTAAATAATCTCCTAAATATAAAAGTATAATTTGCTATCATTTTTAGTAGTAAGCTAATTAGTATATATATGTTCTTATTACTAGTATTTTTATTATACGAAGGAAGAAAGCGTACTACTTCGCAACACAACAAACAAAAAATTATATAAAAGTATAGATTTTGTAATTTTCTAGTCTTATATTTGTTTGTATATGACGCTTGCTACATATATCCCACAACGTGGACATGATTGACATGGTAACTACGCTTTTATATTATCACATCCCCACAGCATGCATATAGTGGGCATGGTTATAATGGCTTTTATATTTAATCCACTATTGTGAATAACCCATGGAGAAATTCACTACCACATATCAAGATCATGTGGTAACAAACGATGGTGGAGAAAAGGTGTCAAAATAGTGATGGTGCCTAACTTCCTTCACATTCATGAAGTCAATTGCCAGTTACATATTGAAGAAGAGCAATAGAAAGCCCTAGTGTATAGTTTCTTTCAGAATCTAATATGACGTGTATAGAGACATAGTATTGTAACATTCTAAACTATATTGTGTTTGATTACATCATACAAACGAGTATTACACACTTATATAGTATTGTACATGATATGTATGAGCAACACGTAACTTCATACCACCAACCTTAAATAATGTACATGTCATGGGAGCAATATGTCAACCATATCAACTCAATATTGTATGGAGAATTAATGTGTAACTCGACATACAACTGATATGAGTTAATAAGTTACTATGATATTCATGTGTTGTAAATTGGATATTATTGCAGAATGCGTGTATTTACGTTTATGGATTGTGCTAGTGAAATTCCAAATCTTGATTCCAATATTTTGTCACTGAAATCCTTCATCGAAATCCCCATAAGACAGGACAGGTTCCCTACCTCCCATATGATGGACAATCCCCCCACATACATGCATAGAATATTATTGCATATAACGATGCATTTAGGTGAAGAGATACACCTGTAAATTGCATGATTTAATTTGTTCATTTTGGCGTCGAAACGGTCAGGACTGTATCTGTCAATATTTTCGTCGGTATACCAGTAAATACCTATTTCCAGGCTGTTGAAACGACATCGATATCGGATACCTCGTTCCTTGGGCCTACACACAATAAGAGCAGTCCCTAGACAAGCCAAGTCAATTCAATACCCACAATTGTAATTAAATAGAAACCCCTTCTAAAACCTTACTTTGACTACTCTCCCCTCAACACACAAACGCACTCCAGTCCTAGCTCCTCGCTAGCCCTATTGAAAATCATTGTTGCCACAATCCTTTCCCATGGTCACATTTGATACACGAGATGGATCGAGATTGAGATTGTTTCTTCTCCCAATAACATGGAAACCTGAGGAGCTTTTAGGCTTATTCCTTGTGCATTGTCGAAGCATGGGTCACATATGGCAAGTTGTTGTGTCGTGTGCACTATAGTGGGGTTCTTTAGGTATGGAATTGTTCGATCTTCTCCTTATATGTTCTTGATCTCTCGATCCAACTTGCCACCCTGGTAAGCAAAAAGGAGTTCAATATTGTTAGTACGTAAGGGTTGATATGTAAATGTCAAGGATGTAT
Organism: Alisma plantago-aquatica; assembly: GCA_963693085.1. Taxonomy (NCBI): domain Eukaryota; kingdom Viridiplantae; phylum Streptophyta; class Magnoliopsida; order Alismatales; family Alismataceae; genus Alisma; species Alisma plantago-aquatica. The sequence goes on from OY856413.1 coordinate 211,831,416, forward strand.
ATGTACAGGTCAGGGATGCATATGTAAAAGTGAGAAACCTACTTGTAAATGTGTTGTGTATTGCTTCTATAGATACTATACATGAGAAACATCGAGGTTTAAGTCATATCTTCACCCAATAACATGGTATTCGAGACCTTGGGTTTTGAACCCTAAAGTTACATGAAAAGGAATCATACATACGTCTTCATAGTCTCTAATGGTACACGCTGCATGTTGTTGGACTTGAATCGTGTACATTCAAAAGAGTTGCAAAAAGGATGATCATGTGTCGTGATTTAGGTTACACGTTGTGTGTTGTTGCACAACAATAGAATAGACCTCAAAAGGGCAGCAAAACAATGGAGAAATGCTACTGAATCTCCACCAAGGAAAATAGGGATTAATTATACCAAAGAGCAGTAAAAAGGATGATCTTGTGGCATGATTTGGCATTACATCTCAAAGGATGCGACATGGTAGATGGCAAACACATAGGTGTCAACGTAGATGATATGGTGAGAAGGCAACGGTATAGACGGTACTGATGGAGATGGCAACAATGTAGTTGGTAGGGGGTGGGGCAGCTCCTGCAACGAGAACCAATGTGGCAAGAAACTATAGAATAATGAGAAGAATAGTATTCGATGAGTAAAGAGTTTACAATTCATTCTCTTTAATAGGACAAGAGAATAAAACAATAAGCAATATGGGATAAAACACGAGTAAAACACAGAAACAACACATAAATTAACATATCTCTTTACTCCCCCTCAAGATGGAGTATTGATGTTGAACATGCCCAGCTTGTCCACTAGAGTCTTGAAACGAGCTTTAGATAGAAGTTTGGTGAAGATGTCTACCACTTGGTTTACAGTACTGAGATGTGGGGTAAAAATGTGGTCAAAAAGAAAAGACTCCCAAACAAAGTGGCAATCTAATTATATGTGCTTTGTTCGCTCATGAAAGGTCCGGTTGCTCGCAATAAAAATAGATGCCCTGTTATCACAAAACATTGGAATAGGTCTAGAATCAGTTATATCATATTCCTTCAAAAGACTTTGCTCCCATAGAAGTTCACATGCAATGTGAGCCATGGCTCAATTTTCTGCTTCTGCACTTGACCTAGCTACCACTGTTTGTTTTTTGCTACGCCAGGTAACTAGGTTGCCACCAACAAAGGTGCAGTATCCGGAAGTGGGTTTTCAATTGCATTTACTTCCTGCGTAATCAAAATCAGAGAAACCAAAAAGACTGCAATGACCATTCTTCTTGTATAACAGACCTTTTCCTGGAGAGCTTTTAAGATATTTCAGAATGTGACAGATAGCATCCCAGTGACACTGTCTAGGTTTATCTAGGTATCTGCTTACAAACCCTACAGCAATAGTCAGATTAGGTCTCATGATAGTAAGGTATATGAGCTTACCAACCAATCGTCTGAATTGGTGGTGATCAGCATAAGGTGGGGAAGTATCATCATCCCAGCCAGTGTTTGGGTCGAGAGGAGTGTTGGCTGGCTTGCAGCCAAGCATACATGTTTCCTGCAAGAGATCCAGAACATATATTCATTGAGAAAGACATAATCTTGCAGATGATCTGGATACTTCATTACCCAAAAAATATCTCAGCTTGCTGAGATCCTTGGTGACAAAGTGTTGTTCTAGATATGCTTTAGTAGCTTGGATGCTCAACGTGTCACTACCAAATAATATAATGTCGTCGACATAGACAATAAAAATGACTAAGCCAGTTGTAGTTTTTCTGATGAATACAGAGTAATCTGAATGAGATCGACGGAGGCCAAATTTTATAAGAGTCTGACTTAGCTTGTCAAACCAGACGCGAGGGCTTTGTTTGAGGCCATGGATTGCTTTCCTTAGTCTGCAGACCTGCGAGGAAGACTCCCCCTGAGCAACAAAGCCCGGTGGTTGCTCCATGTAAACCTCTTCCTACAAGTCTCCATAGAGAAACATGTTCTTGACATCCAGTTGAAATAGAGGCCAGTCTTTGTTTACAACAGAAATGAGAACACGAACAGACTTTAGCCTCGCGACTGGAGAGAAGGTCTCAAAGTAGTCCACATTGTAAGTCTGTGTGTAGCCTTTTGCGTGCTTTCGGGCGTTCAATAGTGTCGTCTGATTGATATTTGATAGTGAAGATCTAGCGGCAGCCGACTGTAAGACAGGAAGAAGGGTGATCTACAAGATCCCAAGTCTTAGGATCAAAGAGTGGTTGCATTTCAGCTTCCATTACTTGTCGCCACGCAGGATTGGAGAAGAGCTTCTTTGGAAAATTTTGGAATGGTCACAGACTTGATCTTTGACTGTGTCTTGCTAAGAAAGTCAAGTAGTTTAACAATAAAGGAGCATAGTAGTAGGGAAATGTAGTATCAAAATCGAAGGAAAGGAAGGCAAGAGCTATAGAGTAGGTAGATAGGATTTCATAGAATTTTTTTTCGGGCCAGGAGCATCTTTTCCTGTTCACGAATCCCATGCAGGTTCTCGGGAAGACGACGGTGCGATTGAGTTGGAGGTTGCTGCAGTCTACTCTAAAGGTAGTAGAGTTCTCCTCGGATGAGAATCGATAGCTGTTAGAATAGTAGTAGGGGTGTGACTGTGACTTTCTTCTTGAAATGCTTGACTTGCTTTCCTTGGCGTCAAAGGTAGTGAGTGCATTGATGCAGAGAAGTTGGAATATAGTCAGTGTGCCACGTTTGTTGTCGATTGATTTGACTCTGTCTCCTCCCACTCCCAGGAAGAATCAGATAGAGATTCTCTCGTCCTGGTGGTTTGGGCATAGATCGGATTTGCCTTCTACGACGACTAGTTCAATCATAAGGAGTCCCCTTTTGCATAGGAAAGAATTGGGCATTGCCTTTTCGATAGCACAAGTACAGGTCTGGTGCGCATAACCGATACCTGCCATCCATAGTCGGAGAAAGGGACCGGAAGATTGATTCTTATTCAATGTCCGTGGTCTACTCCCCGAAAGAAGTTAGGACAGCCAAATCGCCTCTTTAAGGCACCTAGGATTAGTACTCTCGGCCCGGTGGATGCGGCATATCTAGTTTATACAAAAGAAAGATGCCATCTCTTCCGAAAGAGGTTCTTATGGGCATCTTCGATGAGAAGTCGAAAGCGCTAAGATCGGAAGTTGAAAGATGAATCCTCCTCGTGTACGTGGCTAGCTGAACGCTTCGCACCTTCCTCTAGAGTAGCAGATTCTCTAAGACATTTGGCATGAGACAGACACTTCTAAGGATGAATGTCCGCAATGAAAAGAAGAAGGAAGGCAGAGAAAGAAGGGAATAGGAAAGTAGCGACCCCTCTTCATGGCAAAGAGGAACCAGCCACTTCCTTATATACATAATATACATACGCTATGGATTGAGGAGGGGAGAACCGGCGCTACAAGCCCATTAGATTAGTTATCTTTTTCCCTATAACTCGAAATATCATTACTCAAAGCAGCCGTTATCTTATATACGATACTAGATTTTGAAAAGAATCATCTTTTTTTTATTGTTAACAGCTTCGAAAGAAGATATTGGAAAAGGTGGATCCTACCTCACATTTGTTGAGAGAGAATCAAAACTGCAATGTTCCGTACCATAGAAAGATTCTTCGAACAATATATACATGGGGTTAGGTAGTAGCGCCGAATATGAAAGAGTCCACCCGTTTTAGTGATCGCTAGCTGTATGAAGTTCAGAAAGGTACTAATCTCAATAAAGGATAAGCCCCTTCGGAAGGGTGATGCTACTTCTAACTAAGGGTTGAGACGATTCAATAGGCTTGGGGCTCCCTCCCATGCGGGTATCCCTCCGTTTGTTGGCTCCTCAGCGCATAGGGCTCGGGGGGAATGAATTAGCTTAGTCCTATGCTTCCAAGCTACCTATGATTTTCTGGTATGGATGAGCTTCTAGGAAATACGCCAGAGCCTTTCCCTTCACAGATTTCTTGAATCAATATTCTCTCCAATTAAGAGAATAACAGAGACCATTTGGTCAATCGACCTGATTGTTTCATTAAGAACTTGAAAGGGTCTGCTCTTGAGATTAACTTGATCTGATTGCTAATCGAGAGTAGCCTAGCTTTTTGCAGCAAAGACCAAAGCGCAGCACAAATTGGGTTTGAAATTGGCGAATAGTTCTTTTATTCCGCCTCTACGAATCTCCGGCTTACGTAGTATAATGCATTCTCCTTTCCCTGTTTATTCTCTTGTGCTAAAATTCAGAGAATGTTCGCAGGCGGCGAGATCGCTATAGAGGATGAATTTCCCTACCTTACTAATCAACAATACCGGAGCAGAGGTTTCTTAAGAAGTTCCAGTTCCTTTTATGTTATGTTATGGTATAAGGCATTCAAACAAATAGGGGTGAGGCGCAGTTCTGATTTTCATCCTCCCAAAGAAAGAACACGGATTTCATCCAAGGTGCCAGCACAAGAAGATCTTTCTTTCTTTTAGCCGCTAAATCCCCGCAAGCAAGAAGCCGTTCTTAACCCGTCGCTGGAAAACTCTCTCTGGTCAATCAAGTTTGCTGCTGGTCAGAAAGCATAAGCATAACCTTATGAACTTAGAAGTTCTATCGAAGAACTGGCCGGATTAAGTAGAAGAACAAAAGTCTGAAACTATTGTATCCCACCCATCGCCTTCAAGAAAACTCAAGACCCCAAGTTCATTCCCTATCATCCTTACTTGATCGGATCAAAAAGTGTCATTGAGTTCAATTACATGCCCCGATCCAAGAAGAAATTCGCCGACGCCCTGGCAACCTTGGCATCAATGATGAGGGTGACAGAACGTTGTATAACCTCTCCAGGTAGAAACTCGGTACGTCCAATCAATCATACTGCTTGATGATAGAAGAAGATGGACTGGTATTATGATATCAAGCGGTATATTCTGCATCGTGAGTATCCTCCTGCTATCTCTGAAGTCGACAAGAGAACCATTCGCGGCAATGAGTTTCTTTCTCAATGGAGAAAGACTTTACAAAAGAAGTCACAATTCTATGCTACTAAGATGTGTAGATGCCAAAGAGGCAAATTCATGGAAGAAGTGCATGAAGGGATATGCGGGACTCATGCGAATGGGCATATGTTAGCTCGAAAAATTCATAGGGCCGCTGACTTTTGGCTCACACTGGAGACGGATTGCATTGAATATGTGCGAAAGTGTCACAAGTGCCAAATCTCTGCTGACAAGATTACCGCCTTATAATCCCAGAAGTGGGGAGCCAGCTGCTTAAGGTGAGTCGCTTGAGCCGGCGACAAAGGATGAGGAGAAAACCAGGCCTTGAAAGTACTAATCCGACCAGGTCCCGTCCCATACATTAAGGGAGACCCTCTTTTTGACCCTTGATAAGGAACTGGGCCTAGACAGTTCGGAAGAACTAGAAGATTCCACCGAAAGAACTGGTGCTCGATCGAGTTGGGCAGGGATTCTCTACGATGAGATTTTCGGGATTCAAGAAATAGTCAAAAAGGCTGGACGGGACTTCTACTTGCTTGTTGAAGCTTTCACGTTCGTTGCCTTTAGCGTATCATTTGGTCATTTCGGAGAGATGGAATCGACATTTTGAAGCTGTAACATTTTGATTTGATGCAACAAAAAGCGCTTCGCACCTTGTGGGCATGACTACCCTTCTGATTGGGTATCAGAGGCAGGTGCGTATATGAACAACTCGTTTTTCCTTTTGCTAGACCATCGTATAACTACGGTGTGTTGTTCGTTCTAAATCCCTTGGGCAAGTGTCTCATGCGCCCAACAGAGTTAGCAGTTCAGTGAAAAACCGGATGAGGTGGGACGAGTAGGAGATCCAAAAGACTGCTACCATGCTTTTCCGTAGGTCGAGATTCTTTAGTAGTGTGTTTGCGATTTTGTGATTCAAAAAAAGGACCACAGATATGAAATATACCCTCGAAAAACGACTTAGAAAGCTAAGGTTTCACACTGAATGAGGAATGTCGCTCTAATTCGAACTCCGCTGACGACACGCACTAAATCATAAGGAGTAGAATGCCAATCATCGCTCCCCGTAACGCCTTCTATGTAATATGATCAATCAAGCCTATCGCTGATTGCGCGCCCGTTGCGTTGATTTCACCCATGTCCGCTACAGAATCAAAGGTTGAAACTTCCAGGAAGAAACTCGCCATCCGTACTTTAATAGAATGGGCTCCCCCTTCCCTAATGCGACATTGGCTGCTGCTTTTTTGCCTAAGAAAAGTCGCCCTTCTCTTCTTATCTTAACACCTGTCCTTGCGGAAACAAGTCACAGTCCCTTCTCGACCAGACGAAGGATAGCGAGCCCAACTTACGAGTGGGAACGCTAGCTATATGCTTAACAGACACGTACGCTTTTGAACAGAATGCCCGCTACTCGTTCATCATTCAACTACGATAGAAGCTCGGTTCGTGTTCCGCTTCCAAAGACCCAACTCCCCACATCCCTCCACACTACATTGATGTTGGCTTTGAAGGAAACATTCGATGAGTAGGCGGGGACCCAAGACAAGAGGGAATGAAGATTTTCTCCACAATGCTTCTTTCCTTTACATAACCTTGATGTCATTTTGAACCTATTGGCGAAACTAGTCAGTTTTTTGTCGGACGATTTGTTGAATCGCCAAACTTCAAAAGTCAAAACTTTGTGCAATCTATATACGGATGATAGAGGTCTTAGCCCAATATAGACAATATGCACCCACCTGATGAACCTAGTTCGATTAACTATATCGGCTGACTGTAGTCCCTGATCCAATCGTTGGCCATGGAGTAGTATTGTTAGTTGGGGGGGGGGGGGGGGGCACGTAGGTGGAGGAACCTGCTACCTGCTATCTGCTACTTTGGTTTAGCACTACGATAGCGGGTTGATTGAGAGCAGAGAATAAAGACTATTACCTTCAATGGTATGACATAATATGAGGGAGCCATTCTAAGTAGTATCCTTACCAGCCCTTGACATATGAACTCAGGGTAGCCACAGTGCCATGACCTCTTTGATTTCGCTTTCTTCTTTCTCCAGTCTTGCTTGTTAGCGTCTAAAACATCATTGATGGACGTTTCACATGACAGAGTAGGTGAGTGAATGTGCTTATTCTACCTTCGAAAAACGCGACCAGTAAGTCAGCCGCATTAGCAGTTCGCGTGAAATCAGACTCAAAAGCAAAAAGACAGAGGTAGGAGATTAACAACCAGACCAGTAGATTATGGTACTTACGAGTAAAGGTAGAAGGGAACAGGCCGCCATTAACTAATTAATTAGGTCTAGGTAACGAATCAGTCTTTGGGTTTCAAACAGCCACAGAAACCAAATCAAGATCAGGATCCACTATGACAGAAATCAAGCATTTGGTCGAACTCTTTTTTGGTGTCAAGGTAATAGCTATGAATAGCCATCGACTCCCGGGAAAGGGTAGAAGAATGAGACCTATCAAGTAAAGGACATAGAATGCATTACAGACGTATGATCATTAGGCTTCAACCGGTCTATTCCACCTCTTAGAAAGAAAAGAAGTTCAATCAAAAGAGGTTTTTTTAGCATTCAGATAGATTGATACAAAACATCTATCCTCTCACTGAAATCCTCCTAAGCCCATTCCCTAGCTGCTATCCAAAGGAAAGTCCCCTCATGAGAACTTCATCACACAAGTCCTCTAAAAGTCAAGATCTTTCTTCGTCAAATTCGAAAAAGTGTGTAAATGTGCTGCTTTTCGAGCATCTTATTGTCACAGGGGATGCTGAACAAAGATTGACTCAATCCACGGTTCTGAAAGATGGGTCTGATTCTCTTTCTGAATTAACAAAGAAAAAGAATTCATGGTTGAGGCCCACTCTTCCATCTCATGAAATAACAACTGGAATAGCGGAAATCGGGTACAAAAGGGCAAGCGTTCCCCTTCATCAAACTGTCTGCACTTGCTAGGGCATACCCGATCACCTGGCGGGACCCAATGTCAAAGGGTCCCCCCCACTTGACTTCAAACCATATGCTGGCTTACAGAACTACGGCACTGGATTCTCTCATTCATGTTGAAAAGCGCTAACAACCGTCGATATCGGAACACCTGGATAGGTGAACTCCACTCCCATTTCCAAGAGACAAAGACACGTTTTTGAATACCATTTGATGACCATTGGTTTAAGGCGATTGGGGCGAGATACCATCGGGAGAGGATTTGGAGTATATTGAACTCGACAAGCGAACCCTAGTACGATGTGATGCTTGAAAGTCAATTGCACTACTGGATGTCTATCTTCCCTGCCAAGAGAAGAGGCCAAGACTTTTCTTTTCTTGAAGACTGGCTGGCGAGCTTAGCTCTCGTCCTGTAGCTGCTGGTAGTCGGTCGATAAGCAGCAATCATGAAATCTTTTGTCAATTCTTCTTGCCCCAATTTCCCCCTCAGTGCCTTCTTCGATTTCCCTTTCAGTAGAGGGAACCCTCTACTTCTATTTCAGTGGGAACGAAATCCATCAATGAAGAAAGACATTTAGACGACGGGTAAGATGCTGACTTTGCCGGGTTCTTTCATTCAAAACGAATTGAACCGGGTGTAGGATCGATCCCTTCTAGTAGCCCCGCGCTTCCCTAATTCTAGTTAGTGACTTCGCTACCTTTACAGAAGACCGAGAGTCAGGGGCTACCTTAAGCCATGCTCCTACTAAACCTAAACCACCAAGAGCCGTTCGATAGTCAAATAGAGTTGTTGAGGTTTCTTTAATATAGGCTTAAGTTCGCCTTCCTGGTTCTAGTGATGATGGTCCCCCACCCAGTATAGTCGAGAAAGAAACCCCGTGCGTGATATAGCCAATAAAGAAAATGCGTAATTAGGGGAAAGATATACCACTTCTGGTCCCTTCATTTAAGAAATAGATAGACTCTTCCCCTCTGCTATGGTGCTTGGTCATTGTGCCAGTCCCGATTCAAACTTGCATTTGACAGGAGTAAGGAGATGTGTGGAAACACTTATCGGGTAAGCACTGCGAACCCCTAATCTGCAGTTTTCGGTTAGAAATGCATGAATTTCAGTTTTGTCCTAAATGGATTGCTTGGTGGAATGCCGTGCGCAATGCCTACAGGAAGGGGAAGAAATTCAGTCATTCAAGTCAGTTCAATGGCTTATATAAGTCAATAGTCAGATCGGGCCCTTCTATTTGATTGTTGATTGGAAGTTCAAGGTTTGATCAAAGGATCAAGGTACGAGCTGAGCAAGAAGGGTTCAGTCCTATAACCACTACGTGTAGAATCCTACCACACCACTGAATATCGCTGGAAAGCCCAACCCGGGAGCTTTTCACCATTTATGTATGGGGGACAAGTCAATTCAAGGCTTGACGAAGGTGAGGGGGGCTCAAGGGAGGACTGACAGGCGGTGGTTTACCCTGTGGCGGATGTCAGCGGTTCGAGTCTGCTTATCTCCAGCCCGTGAACTTAGCCGATACTATGATTCAATTTTTCCGATTCGGCAGTTCGATCTATGATTTCTCATTCATGGACGTTGATAAGATCCTTCCATTTAGCAGCACCTTAGGATGGCATAGCCTTATTAAATGAAATGGCGAGGTTCAAACGAGGAATTACGGTGGATACCTAGGCACCGAGAGACGAGGAAGGGCGTAGTAAGCGACGAAATGCTTCGGGGAGTTGAAAATAAGCATAGATCCGGCCCGAATAGGTTAACCTTTCGAACTGCTGTTGAATCCATGGGCAGACAAGAGACAACCTGGCGAACTGAAACATCTTAGTAGCCAGAGGAAAAGAAAGCAAAATCCCGTAGTAGCGGCGAGCGAAATGGGAGCAGCCTAAACCGTGAAAACGGGGTTGTGGGAGAGCAATACAAGCGTCGTGCTGCTAGGCGAAGCAGTGGAGTGCTGCACCCTAGATGGTGAGAGTCCAGTAGCCAAACACTAGTTTACGCTCTGACCCGAGTAGCATGGGGCACGTGGAATCCCGTGTGAATCAGCAAGGACCACCTTGCCAGGAAAAATACTCCTGGGTGACCGATAGCGAAGTAGTACCGTGAGGGAACAACGAGAAAAAAACCCCAATGGAAACAGCAACTAACTATGACTCTTGGCCCAGACAACGTCCTAGGCGTAGGGAGATCAGAGCAACAGGCCTAGACGACGACGCCCGTCCTGGGCTGCAGTAAGTAGATCGAGAGGTCGTTCCGCCCCTTGTCCCCGAAGATGGGTAATATGTTCTCATACAATGTGGCTCCAACTTGATTCTATAGGGCTGGGATGGCGAGCGATCCCAGTCCGCGGCAGAGAACAAGACAGCAAGCGAGCGTACCTTTGTTCGCTTCTTCTCCACCAAGCACGGAAGTTTAAGGATAACTGTTGGTCGGTGGCTACCTAAGGAAACTCCGATTCGATCCGCCCCCCGGCTGGGAGGCTTCTACCTCATCCCGATCACAAGGAGAGGTTCACCATGATGAGGGGTAAGGTACTAAGAATTCTTTCCGGAACGGAAAGAATGAAGGGGGGCCATCCTTTTTTTCGGTATGCTCCTCAGATTTACGGATTCGCAGGGTTCGCCCGCCCTCCTCCGTTCAATGACAAAGGCTTGCGAAACGGAGGGGAGCCCTTTGACCGGGTAGGGTGCGAAGCGGCCCGGGGAACGAAAGGAATAATGAGATGGTCTCCGAACCATTCTGCAAGTAAGCGAACAGCGGAAAAAAAGCCCCGTCGACTCTCCGGACGTCGAGCGGAGGGAATTCGGGAACTTTGCGTTGCTATGAAGTAGTAGAAGAACCGCACCGACGCTCTCTTATCTCTCCGCCTAAGCTCGCAGAATCGCTCGCCTACTAATCAAAAAAAAGAAAGGGGGGAAATTCCCGGCGGAATCCGCCGCTGACTTCGACTGTGGGTTCGTCCCCTTTTCCTTTTTGAATAACCCATTCTCATGTTCTTTCATAAGTCAAGTAGGCGAACCCATAGGTCCGTCCGGGGAGTTGACAAAGAAGAACAGCCATTCCAAAGCAAAGACAGCTATATATAGATAGGCCGACCCCTAATTCCTCTTGATCTGAGGTGCGAAGAGAAAGTTTTGGATGACTTCCACTTCTCGATCCCGGCCCGGAAAAGTGACGACCGGGGCCCGAATGAAAGAAAGGGTTTTTGAGCCCGTGTAAGCCCACACCTGTGTAGAGTAGATCGTTCAACACCTGCGGCACAAACCCATTTTTGACTGAGAGGTCCGGGGATCATAGGCGACCGAACGGCCGCCCCCTAATTACTAGACCAACCTGCTATAATAATTCCATAAACACCCAGCGAAGATATGGCAAACAAATAAAGTAGCCCTATGTTCAAATCTGACAATACCATACCATAATCAAAAGGTACAACGGCCCAAGCGACCAGACTTAACATAAATGTAGCCACTGGAGCCATTCTAAAAAGGAAGAAATTTGCACTACTTGGTGAAATAGGTTCTTTTAGAATCAATTTCAAACCATCTGCTAGAGGTTGTAACAATCCGAACGATCCCACTACATCAGGACCCTTTCGACGTTGCACAAAAGCCATTACTTTACGTTCCGCTAGCACTAAAAAGGCTACTCCGAGGAGAAGTGGTAGAATGATTCCAAGTATTTCCGCAACTACAACTAATGGAACAGCTATGTACGTTTTCGATTTTCTATTCACTCATGATCTGGCCTGACCTGGAAAACCCAATCATGATATTGAAGGATGGACCTTTTCTCGAAAAACTCCGGATCCCGAGAAGTCAATTCGACGAATCCTTTCCCGGTCATCAATCCTGCCAAATTCCTCTCCCTGAAGGTCGATTTGTTCCTCTCCCTATCGGTCGAGTGACTTCGCTCCTCTCCGCCCGCCTCACTGGAATGAGCATAAGCGAAGTCAATCCTCCCGACCCCTTCTTCCAATTCCAACTGGAAAAAATCGTTCGCTTTGACGGAAATAGCAGAATCTTTGGGTTGGGACAGAAGCGTTCCGCAGTGACCAATGGGTCGGTCTCTTCAGCGGTTCAAAGTACGTCACGCTTGGAGGAAGGGGGAGGTAGAGGTCAAGGGCGAATTCCTCTCTACCGTAGCACCATGGCATGACCAAACCCCGGCCCAGGAGGCAAGCAACTGTCGGAGGGACAAAAAGAAGATGAATCGAAAGAGCAACACCAAAACAGGTGAAAAGAACCGAACTTCCTCGAAAGTGCCTCCCATACCCATGGCTTCCCCCCCCATACCCGGGCCCAGCTCAACATTCTTGGAAAACAATCGAACCAAGCTCGAGAAGACTTGGCCATTCAATCTTGTGAACTAATCGAGACCGAAATTGGAAAAAGAGATACGAACAGAAAGAAATAACCAATCGATAAAGGAACATGAAACCATTCTGTTTCAATAGAGGTACAGGAAAGGGTTGGGGGCAATGAAGTAGGTGAAGTGGTTGGATTTTGCAAGCTGTTCCAACCACTGCTGGATGTGATTCCAAGAGCCAAACAAGAATGAATACCACACAGAAGAGTCAAGACCAGGCTCCCTAATGGAATGTTTAACCAATCCATTCCGGATCGATCGAATTGGTACGGAAGTTGTAACATGGGAAAACCACAGAAAACACGACTTATTTGAATAACCCAGTGACCCACCAATTGTAGAAGTAGGATCTTTGGCAAGCAATAAGCACTTAAATAATACAATTCGAGTGTACCATCTTCTTTTTCATTTCGAAAAAAAGGTTCGGAAAGAAAGGAAAACAACAGAGGGATCTGAATCGGACCTAAATGGAAATGACATGAAAAGTCTTTTTCAAAACCTATCAGGAAGGGCGTAACGACAATATACAATAAGAACGAAAGAAAACTCGTGATTGGTGTGGAGGGGAAGATCCGTTTATGAAATAGACAAAGAAAGAGTCGTCTCATTTCCTTACTTCTTCCTTCCACTTATTTGCTTGGGCACTTCGACGGCTGAACGCCAAACGCGGGAATCCTCTCATTCGGACGCCTACCCTCCAATCGGGAACGGGAAAAAGAACAGTTTTCTCCAACTGAACTACAATTGAACTAAAGCGGATAGAGTAAGCAGCCTCCTGCGCCATGGATGCAACACAGAGAGAATCGTCAATCTCTGCGAGTGAACTAGGTGACGATTGACTCCGACGTTTTCTATAATCAGTCTTTCGTCCTCTCCAACCCTCCCTCCCGGGGGGGTCGGAGTCCACACCAACCCTCTCCGTCCAGGAGGATTCGAGAAAAGATAGAATAAGAAGACGTGTTTCCAGAACAAAGAGGAAGGGGGTGGAGAAGAGGGAGTTAGCAAAGTTGGACAAGATTGGAATGAGCATAGAAAGATGTATTGATGTACCAGATCGGCTAATGCTCCCAGGTTGATGCAACGTATTCCACCAGTTGACTGAAAACTTGATTATTGGTATATCGATCGGTCCAACACAGATCCAAATAGAAGCCAGTTCGACAGAAAGCTTTTGAAAACACAGTGCACCCAGGTAAATAAGAAACAAGATGAATACATAGGTCCCACGAGCATCCCACACCCAAAAGGTACCCCACATGGGCCTTCCCCAAAAGCCCCCAGTCACTAAGGTCAACAATGTAAAAAAAGCACCAATTTCTATACCGGTTCCGGAAGAGCGAAGAAAAAGGGGATGCTTTGTTAATAGGAACAAGAAACTGTTGAGGGTCGTTGCAATATAAACTACAATACTCATCCAAGCCACAGGAACATGTACATAGAGAATACGAGAATTTCCACCTTGTTGAAGATCTGGTGGTGCTACCCAAAGACTTAAATGAATAGCCATCCCCGTGAAGAAGAACCAAGATCCAATGATCATTTGCGCGGGGATTCTGGTCTTTGCCATAAAGAAAGAAGGTTGTAATAACGAAAGGGACATGTGAATTGATGATGTCGGTACCGTGGAACAAAAAACACACAGATGTATATTCAATCACATAGTTGGGCACTCCTCCTTTTTATTCAATTATGAAATGTAGGAGTTAATGGAGATTTATAGCATCATTCAAATAAATACAAATTAAGATCGTAAAAACATAAGCTTGTAATATAGCTACACCTAATTCCAGACCGGTTAATGCAAGAACTATAAATAAAGGACCAAGATCCCCTATGAAATAGAAAAGATTATTCATACATAGCATAGTCCAAGCAAACCCACTTAAAATCTTTACTAAACTATGACCGGCCATCATATTAGCAAATAAACGTATTCCTAAGCTTAATGCACGAAAACAATAAGAGATTAGCTCAAGGAGTACTAAAAAAGGTGCTAACGGCAGCGGGACTCCTGCGGGTAATAAAAAGCTTAAAAAATGAAGCCCATTTCTTTGAAATCCAACTATCGTAATGCCTATAAAAATCGAAAATGAGAGAGCCAAGGTAATGAGAAAATGACTTGTCACTGTGAAGCTATAGGGTATCATACCCTGAAGATTACAAAATAACAAAAAAGTCAAAGTGACCAAGATGCAAGGGAAAAACTTTTGTTTCACATTTCCTGAAAGACCACCTATTTGTTCGTTTACCAGGTTCAGCACGAAATCATAAATCAGCTCTACCAAGGATTGCCAAGCATTTGGCACTAACTTTCCCCCTCCCTTTTTCGTAACAAAATAAAACATAAGTAAGACCAAACTGAGAGTTAGCAGCATAGACAAGGATGAATTAGTGAATGATAAATAGATCTTTCCCACCTTCATCATAATCAATGGAAGGATGGAAAATTGGTCAAGTGGGTTGTCTCCAATCTGCCTCCTGGCTGCGGCAGCCATTCTTGCTATTTCCTCACCATTTCCGAGCCGACCCTCCATCCAACCGGGTTGTGAAAAAAAGGACTCTTCTACGACGGCTGCTCTATGACCGAAGGATTTCCCCCCGGATCATCCCATATAAGCTGTTCCCCCGGCCCTCATTCTCCAGGGCCCCCAAGAAATCTAAGCAATCTTCCACTCCCAAAGCAGGAGTGGTAGAGGACGCGTCCCATTCGGGCACCCTCTCCATTACCATACGGTCTTGCGATTGATCCTCGGGGGAGCGGAGGAGCCCTTCCTCTGTCAATAAGACCGTCCCGGCGTCCCACAAAATTTTCCTCAATTGTTGCGAGAATCACCTCAGGTGCCTCCACCCCGGCAGGTCCGGCGCACTCCGCCAACTCCAAGTTGGAGAACAGGGCGAATATAAAAACGACAACAAAAACCACAAAATCTTCCGTTCATCTTTTTTTTGGTTTTTCTGCACCATATTTGGATCTTCCCCTTCTTCGATCCGGAATTCCCAGCAAATCTTTGACCCCCCGAATACAATGGGATTTCACACCTGGCGAATCTTTCACTCTACCTCCTCTGATTAAGACTAGGGGATGTTCCTGCGAATTATGACCTTCGCCTGGAATGTAAGCAAATATCTCATTTCGATTGCTCAAGCGTACTTTAGCTATTTTACGTAGAGCTGAATTAGGTTTTTTTGGTGTTCTCGTCGAAACACGCAGGCATACTCCTTGCTTCTGGGGGCATTGATTTAAAGCTCGAGTACGGTCTGTTCGTCGTTTTTCTCCTCTACCATGACGAATCAATTGATTCGAGGTGGGCATCGTTCCTTCCTTATTCTACTCCAACATCAGCCCCTTTTTTTTCATCAAAGTGAATAATCAAGAGAAGAAATTGACGGAATTACCCATAATCAGAATCGTCTGATGTCCCCCATAATAATAATCAAGATTGGTGTGATGTCCCTCATCATCTGATTGTGGAACATCTAGTGAGGGTGGGCTCAGACCATGCACCTGTGATGATCAAGTCTACTGATACTGGAGGGAATGGCGATCAAACCTTCCGCACCAAGGCTGCATTATGAACGATAACTTTCATCACTTCTTGAATAATAATTGAGGGGGCTGACTTCATTACAGCTGCTGGTTGTTTTATGAATCAAGCCAGAGACTGGGATGATTCTGTTATGGAAGCTAGAAGGTAAGGTCAAAGATCTATCTCGTATCGAACCAGAAAGCCTTCGCACAAAACGACTCCGGCAGACTTGACAATGTGATGATGGACCTGCAGATGGAGTACAATGAATTGCCAAGAAGAGATGGATTGAAAAATCGCACTGCGATTGGTTAAAATGGGGTGATGGAAATACCAAGTACTCCCGTTAAGATGAGACGCAGACGAAACACTATCACAAAATGGAAAGATGAAACTGACAATTGGGTGGATGACAAAGATGATTTGAAAAAACTTGTGCGGGTTCGCTTCTATCTTCACTGAAAATCGAAGAGGGCGTCTAGAAGACAAGAAGGTTCACAGGTGTTTTCCAGCAACCAACCGTTACGGATATGCAGAGGATTGCTAGTCTTCCTGATGAATCAGAAAAGTTCTGTTCAAGACCGATGAAGGCAGCAGGGCCTGATGGCATTGATGCTGATTTCCTTCAACAGAATTGGGATGTGATTAGAAGATCAGTTTGCATTACTGTGCAAAACACTTGAAACGGTAGCCCCCTGACGTCTTGCAGATGCGCTCCCGATTCTTATACCGTCACCCGATTCCTGCGGCCAATCTCC
Source organism: Alisma plantago-aquatica (assembly GCA_963693085.1). Taxonomy (NCBI): domain Eukaryota; kingdom Viridiplantae; phylum Streptophyta; class Magnoliopsida; order Alismatales; family Alismataceae; genus Alisma; species Alisma plantago-aquatica. Next base: position 211,847,973 of record OY856413.1, read on the forward strand.
CTCAATAATGTCTGCCTGAAACTGATCCCGAATTGTGGAAAGACTCAATTACGAGTGGATTGCTCCCACACAGAGTTGTTCCTGGCCGCCGCATCACTGATAACATCCTTTCCTTCTGGTTCAAGAAGTTATACACACCATGAAGACCCGCTCTGTGGGGAGGCGATGAAAGTCGATCTAGCCAAGGCGTATGATCGTATGGGTTGGTCTTTCATAGAGCCTTATGAGGACTGGAATCCCTACCAATATCCCCAACATAGTTATGCAAGTTATAACCAAGGGCAGCACGAACTGTGGAACGGAGAGAGGAAGCGTTTAAGGCCTCCAGAGGAGTTCGGTAAGGCGACCCTCTCTCACCCTACATTTTCTTGTATGGTTGAGCCAATTCATAGAGCTGAAGGTGCAGGAAGGAATCTGGAAACCAGCTAGACAAGATCGGGACCTCATCTTACGCATGTCTGCTTTGCAGACGATCTTGTGTTGTTCGGAGAAGCATCCATTCATCAAATTCAAGTCATGATTCAGTGCTTAAAAGAATTTGGCATCTGGCGCTCTCTAAAGAAAAGTCACGGCCTGGTTGGTCAGACATAAGTCATCGGTCCGATGAGTTTTTCTTGGCGAGTTTAGTTAAAGAAAGAAAATGCAACAAAGGGGTCCTGGTTCTATTTTTTTGACATCAAGATCCATTCATCATACGACGGACGAGGGGAAGAGTTTCTAACCTCCGGCTCCGGAGAGAATTTGGAAATCTTCTACCAGAAGCACGAGATGATTCCGGGGGGAACGGATTTTCCTCCGGAAGACCCGAATGTGGTCAGTCAAGAAGACGGGCGGGATGTGGAGCCGAATCGGAATGAGATTGGGCCCCGGGGGGCTCCGTTTCTCAAGAACCTGAGAGGGGGTGACTATTCGGTCCAGAGTCTGAAGGACATACTCACTGATCTTGACAACTTGGGCACCGAACCACTTTCGCCGCTTTTTGGATAATAGGAGGAGTGGGTGGGGGTCCATAGGGGGTTCGGGGGGGTTGGGCGAGGGGTGCACCGGAACCACCTACCCACTCATCAAGAATGGTGTCCAGCTGACATGCACTGATAGACCCCTATTGGAGGGGAATTTGGCGCCCCATCTTTTGACTGTTGTCAACGGTTCAATGTTCGATTCTACTCTATGTCCAAACATTTCTGTGAATGTTATTTCGATCTAAGTGGTCTTATTCTGTGCCCCGTGCTAGGAAGCATTATTCTTCTTTTGATTCCAAATTCAAGAATACGACTGATACGATTGATTGGTCTGTGCGCCTCTCTTATTACTTTTTTGTATTCCCTTGTTCTTTGGATACAATTTGATCCTTCTACGGCCAAATTTCAATTTGTGGAAAGCCTTCGATGGCTTCCTTATGAAAACATTCATTTTTATATGGGTATAGACGGTATTTCATTATTCTTCGTGATATTGACCACATTTCTGATCCCTATTTGCATTTTAGTGGGTTGGTCTGGTATGAGAAGTTATGGGAAAGAGTATATTATAGCATTTCTCATTTGTGAATTTCTAATGATCGCCGTGTTCTGCATGCTGGATCTTCTACTATTCTATGTTTTTTTCGAAAGCGTGCTAATCCCTATGTTGTGCGGAGCTCAGCATCTTCTATTCGCTGGTACCAAGCTTTTCCTCTGCAGGGGCCTTGTGCAGTAAACCCCCTACGGGCGGTCCTCCGTCGTCGTCAAGGGGACCCGCGAAGCTTTCGGGAAGAGGGGTAGTCTTGTGTGTCAGCATAGCATTTCTGGTCGAACCACCGAACCACACATCTTTTTTTGGTGGGAGGGTACTCCGAGTAGTGGGTACCTCGTAGGACCTCGACCCGCCTACTCGGGTCTTGTATGGATATGCAGGAAGGGGTGCCCCTAGGTGTGTGTAGGGGGTGTGTTTGTTCGCGAGAATGGATTCCTCGTCAAGTCAGGGGGTGTGGACACACTTGCGCGAATTCGGGGGAAGGCTACAAGGGAGAGATAGAAAGGAAACTGTATCCGACCAGGGATGGACGTAAACTCGAGAGAGCCCTCGGGTAGGGATAATCGTCCAGGTCTTATTGTGAAACAAAAAAGCCGCCCCGCCTACCGGCCGGAGGGTTCCTCCGTCTAAGCTGGGGAGCTCGTCGGCGAGGAGACCATCAGAAAAGTTGCCCCAACAAACGGAGGATCGACCCGTATCTGATCAGTAGGAGACCGAAGAAAGACTGTTGGCAGCAATCCCCCCGCTTCGCCCCCCGACCCCGTCGAACTCCCCGCTCGACAGAGGGTTCGAGAGTAGGGTGGGGTCCTGTCCTCCCGAGGGATAGGAGCAAAAGGGGTGGTACGTCAACCCGTCGACGTTCTCCCCCTTTAGTACGACGTGGAGGCCGGAAAGATCAAACCAATTTGAACCGCCTACATCACAGTAATAGGGGAGTCAAGGCCGTGACGTCGGGGCGGGGGGAAGGCAATGACTTTCACAGATCTCTCTCTATCTACCTGCCGGGAGGTCCGCGTGAGCAACCCGACTGTGCTTCCCGCCCCCCTACCCCCCGCGGGAGGGGGAGCGGCTCTTTCGGGCAGGAAGCAGGCGGCACGGGCGGGCATCTCCCGCAACGCAAGCAGCATTGTTCGCCCCGAGAAGCAAAAGATTCGAGAGTCAAGGCGGAAAATACATGCATATACCGTGGTCTAATGACAAGGGCCGACGACGGAAGTGTCGGGACGGAGCCGTATGATGCGGAAGTGTCACGTACGGTTCCCTGAGAAGGGAGTGGCTACCCACTGGAGCGCCTACCTCACAACTCAACCACCACCGGTCATCAGGTCAATTCCGCTTTGGGGCCACCCCTGACTCTACCATTATTATAGGGGTATGGGGTTCGAGACAAAGAAAGATCAAGGCAGCATATCAGTTTTTCCTATATACTTTACTTGGATCCGTTTTTATGCTATTAGCTATTCCGTTGATTCTTCTCCAAACAGGAACCACCGATTTACAAATCTTATTAACCACAGAATTTAGTGAGCGGCGCCAAATCTTTCTATGGATTGCTTTTTTCGCCTCTTTCGCCGTCAAAGTGCCTATGGTACCAGTTCATATTTGGTTACCCGAAGCCCATGTGGAGGCACCTACGGCTGGATCCGTCATCTTGGCAGGAATTCTTTTAAAATTGGGAACCTACGGGTTTTTAAGATTTTCAATACCCATGTTTCCCGAAGCGACACTTTGTTTCACTCCTTTCATTTATACTCTAAGCGCAATTGCTATAATATATACTTCCTTGACCACTTTAAGACAGATCGATCTTAAGAAGATCATTGCCTACTCCTCAGTAGCCCATATGAATCTGGTGACTATTGGTATGTTTAGTCGGGTGGCGGCCGTTAGGTCACCTATTTGGAATGTTAGACACACAAGCAAGGCCAAAACGTGTGTGTCGGGCGTGCGACCCATCAACCTACTAGCAATGGGGGAGAAAACATAGCATGTCGCAACAAACGCGTCTCAAAAACAAGAGCCCGTCCCCCCGTGGTACGGGAGTGGGGGACGGCCCTACGCGCAGGCAGCAGGAGCACCGGCTCTACGAAGTCCGAATTGAATCTTTCTGTCCACCGTGCAAGGAGAATTGTTGGGCGCGAAGCGAGCCGGCCTGCTTCTTTATATTTCGTTCCTCTCCCTGAAGGTCGATTTGTACCTCTCGCTAACGCTCGAGCCATTTCCATCCCTCTCCCATACGGTCGCTTCGTTCCTCTTTCTAGAATAGAGCTCGATTCTGCGTCGGAAATGAACGAAAAGCGAGATGAATGTGCGTGCTATTTTCAAATCGATTGATAGATGGCCTGATCCGGTGAGAAACAGGGGGCATTTTTCAATCGAGAAGGCTCTGACAAGACCTATTTCGGTATATTGATGAGACCCTCCCCATCAGGATCCATCTGAAAGAAAGATATATGTATCTGTCTACATCGTACGTAGAGCGCCCAAGCGCTTTTTGGGCCAGCTCAGTTCTCTTATCCATCGGTCCAATGCACAGGGCTCATCGTCGGGGAGGGAAAAGAACAAAATGGAGTTGTGTTGTTCGCTGCCTCGACGCCGGCATCGTCCCACACGGAAAGAGAAAGAGCGCTCCGCCCCGGCCCGACCTGTGGGTCCGCTAACGTCAAGCGAGGAGTTGAGCCTGAACTGGCGAACCGAAGTCACTTTCGGGAACATACTTCCTACATCCCACATGTGTCCAGTCCAGCGGCGCAGCGCAAACGACCGAATCCCCCGATGGCCATCGGGGACCGAGTGGTAAGGCCATGATCTGCAGGGGAACGGATCACTCATTCTTCTATTGGGGACAGGTGCACGAACGACAACTCCAAACGTCACACATCCGCCGCCTACAGTTTAGGTGGCACCAGCGAGATCCAGCTTCCGGTAAGGAACTTCGTGTCGCGGCTGCTCCACTCCGCAGTGGTCTCTTGAACTGAACTTCGTTGCCTTCCCGCGCTGGGGGACCCTTGGCCCTAGCTGTTCACTACAATCCCGAAGCCTTGTCTCCAATTGAACGGCAAGGAGACCAGTCGACATCTTGGAGCTTGGAGGCGGCACTGAGGTGTCCAAAGCAAAGAATAGTGTTCGTGTCCAAAGGTCAGTCAAAAAAACGGGATTCGTCAGTTCGCTACTTTTCCCATCCCAGGCCGCCCAGATCGCCGCCGTTTTTTGATATGTGTTCAATTCAATACAAACTACAACTACACCAAAGCAGAAGGGCCATTCCGGACCTAACCTAATAGAATCCCGAAGTGGACCCCGAGGTGAGTAGAGAAGGGGAAACTCGTCTACGATCGCTTCCGCCAAAAGGATTGACTTGGCGCAGGAGGCCCAGCATTCTGGGCTGGAAGGAGGCAAGCAAATGAAGGGAGGCATGGAGGGTCGACTACAATCCCCCGACTACGACGAAGCTTTGCTTCGTAAACTCGACGGGGTAGGGGGGCACCGACCGGGGGGGAAGCGATTCTAGATACGGCTCCTTTATCAGAGTAGAAGGGGAGATGCTCAAAGAAAACCACATCTGGACTCAGGTACCATTGTCGCATAATAGGATCATAACAATGATACCCTTTATGGGTTCTAGAATACCCCAAAAAATATATTTCGTGGAGCAAGGGTCAAGTTATGTTATCCCGGGGCGAAGATTTTTGACAAAACAGGTGAACCCAAAGATACGGGGCGGGATAGAAAAGAGTTGTGCATTAGGAAAGAGGATGTGATAAGGAACCTTATTTTGTAAAACTGATGACGGCATGCGATTGATAAGATAGCAAGTCGTAGAAACTATCCCAAGCCAGAAACGTTGAGGAACATGGTAATGAAGGAGAATAGTGCGAGCAACCTCTAAAAGATGACGATTTTTCCATTCTGCAACTTCATTTTGTTGGGGAGTGTACGGGCAGGAAGTTTGATGGATAGTCCCTAGGGATGAACAAAAATAGGTAACCGATTTTTGCATAAATTCAAGGGCATTATCGATCTAAAAAACTTTAATGGGTTTATTGAATTGAGTTTGAATTTCAGAAAAAAGAAAGTGGTGATGGTGTCCAAAATAGTGTTGCGGTCTTTCAATAGAAGTAACCAAGTAGCAGAGAGTAGTCGTCAATGAAAAGTCATAAAATATTTCACTCCAAAATTACTAGTAACAGAACATGGGTGAGTAAAAGAGTTTACAATACATTCTCTTTTATAGGACAAGAGAATAAAACAATAAGCAAAGATAAGCAATATATGATAAAACACGAGTAGAGTAAAACACAAAAACAACACATAAATAACATATCTCTTTCGAAACAATGGTATTTGGCATTAGACGAGGTGGTGGTTCAAGACTTCTAGCAGCAACAGAGAGATATCATGGAGTTATTTTGTTTTATGACAAAGAAGCTCAAGAGAGACACTCCAAGGGTAGTGGGTGGGGGGTGGGGGGGGCATCCTTGTGGGCAGTCGCACAACGCCAAGTGGTGGTAGAGGCCACCCGCATAGGGAGGCTTCTCTCCTTTTCTCTCTCTCTGGGTTACGGGCACAAGAGTGACTACTCTTATACCATGTCAGAAAACTGGTAATGGGAAATTCCATGTATGTTTCTTATTGATAGATGGGCAAACCCCTCCCTATATATAGGAGAGAAGGCAAGTACAAGGAAGCGGGAAAAACGCTAATGGGTCAAATTGACTTAGGCTATACAAAATAGATGAATAGACTAAATAACTAATACCCTCAACAGCAGCTTATAATATTTTTTCTTTAATGTACATTCAAAGGGATATTTAATCTTGACAAACATTTCCATATCATAACTTTCTATCTATTTCGTTGCTTGGGCCGTAACTTGCAAACTACTTTAGTACATTGTGTTTGATGAATTTGTAATGATAGGTAGTATTTAGCACAAAACATAATAGAACACAATAACAAGACCAGTGAGTTTATATAAGAGTTAAACATTGACCATTTCTAAAACAAAGTTCAATAAAAAAAATGAAAACTACATGTATACTCCATACTCATATAAGTTAGGGACGAGAGATCCAAACAACAAGCCTCGATGAACTTGTTACAAAGATGTGGAAGTGTGAGAATGATGAGTCAACCATATATGTACGACAAATGACAACAACCGCAAGCAATCAACCACACAAATAATATTTATAGTGTTTCTACCAATTCCCAGTTTTAGCACCGACATTCAACAGCGGAAATGATTATACAGATTGGTCGAGAGAGTTACGGCAGATAAGATGAATACAGAAGAGAGAAAGGAGAATTCGATCCATGTTACACTCCAAATTTGATGGTCAAAGAAGAAAGGCTGCTCAAAGAGGAATTAGATCCAATGAGGAAATCGTAGGGCCTTCTTTGGCATTAAGTCTTTGAGTGTGGAGTCCCTTGATGTCTCTTCATGTTTAGGATGAGATTAGTAGTCCCTTCCGCAACGTGATGGTTTCCATCGCCAATGAATCGACGCTCCTTTCCTACCGCATGAATTCAACGTGGCGAAGATAAAGGCAATGATGGCGATCATTCAGCACTTGCAGCGGAAAATAGAATGCAAAATTGCAGCGGCGGGTCATCTTATGTTAGGTAAAGCATTCGATGTGTGGTTTGTGCTGCCCGCAACCCCTGATCGTTGCCCGGACGCTGATAGCTGCATTTTTAAACACAGCATAAAAGGTCTACATATAAAAATGAAGCCGTAAACTGCATTCCAATTTAACCAGAACTCAGTATGGCCTGTGATACGGCCACGTTAGACCGTATGCAGCAAAAGTCATTGAGAGGAATGGTTATAATCAAGTAGGGTTGACAGCATACAGTTAGGAGGTGACCTTATACATGTGGTGACCCTAGAAGTGTCTAAAGATGCTTGTATGCATGTTGTAGTTTCCGGGGCTTGGTGATGTCTGGATCATCAAAGGACGCTTTTTGTTGAGAGTTTATAACAATCTCTCAGCAAACTACCATTTTCAACAATCTGGATATATACTTTCTATCTTGAAGTAGTGTGCATGTCAAATTGTTTCAAAATGCGTTACCTCTAGTGTCCACAGACATGTTTGTGTCTATATCTGGAACCATGGGTAGTTTTCCTAGATCAAGAACTGTATGATGGAAACGGAGATGGTAGGAATGATGGCGGTGGTAGCTGCAGTATGGTATTAAATAGAAAGAGAGGATGTTATCTATTCAAAGAAATTGAGATTCCTTAGCCTAAGCTCAATAAGTTTTGCAATAAGCACAAGAAGGCAGCCAATGTGTAGATCGTAGAATGAACAAGAGAGTGGAATCAATGCACTTGATCGTGCATAACTATTGTATAAGGGCATAACTTGACGCATACTAAAAATAAAGTGAAAACTCCATAGTCTAATGAAAACTGCCAAAAAAATCTTCTCTCCTTTACCTTTCTAGTAACTTTTTTTCATTCTTTATATACATTTAACTCACACTCTCAACTAAAAATCGTTGGGGAGGATGTCGGTTCAGATCTTATCGCTAATCCCGATGATGAAAAATAATTCATCTTGTGTATCTGACTTGCTTTTCCATTATTTTTGGGAAATGGACAACAACAAGAGGATATTATAAAGCATTGTCCTTAATTGTAATTTCCTTAGATATTGTGAAGGATAGATATGATGTGAAACCAAATTGCCATCCAATCACTTAGGACCATCTCGGAATAGTTTATTCACAAAGTGCAAGGTTGGAGTATCATCCATCTTTCAACCCATATGTGGAATAGTCTCAATTGTGGATCAATAACTTCCTTGATCAAAGTTTACAACAATTAAAAGATTATTCAATGAGCAAACACAATGTGCAAACAAAAATCTAATTCTGGTTTCAGATTAATAATCAAATCATAGCTGTAGAAAATAACATTAAAAATGACACTATATGCATTTTAAGATCAACAATAATCCCAGTTGTACGATCACCATCCTTGACTAGTGCCAAAATTAACATTCAAATATGACACTGTGTATTAGAAGGATGGTGAAGAGAAGATTGTCCTAAAAATGCAATAACCAGTATGGTACAAACTTATATTCTACTCATGCTAAAAGGAGAAAACCCAAAGGCTCCAGAGCAAATATTCTACTTTAATAGACAGTCAAAAAGATTATGACATCAGCAGAGACCCTAGTAATCAAAGAAAATGTGTTTTCATAACATTGGTGAAAGAAGTTTGGCTACCGATCATGAAGCATCAGAAACCATATAATACACTCTTGGGGATGAATCCAAGGATGTTAAACAATCCATCAGTAAGCAATGCGCATGCAACTGCTATTGCTGTCTGCTACATTGCAGATAAAAAAATTATGGCCAGATCTACTTTGTTGTCAAATTGAATATAAAAATAGAAATTTGTCACATTGAATATAAAAATAGAAACAACCCGATAAGGAGACATTGTTTTGGTTTGACGATATCCCAATTGAAGATCCTACATCAGTGAAGGAACTACAGAAGATTTTGAACTGTCTAGGATTACAGTAGCTATTTTGTAGAATCGGGGTTTACAATGTCCGCACAGGAGAAATAATAGGAACGCCCACAAAGCTCTGTTTAGGTAATACATATAGAACGCCTTAAAATAGTACACTTTCTGTTTCAAAAAGCCTTTACCTATTACTTTTTATCATTCAGAACAGGATTTCTACTTAACTGGTACTAAAATCAGCCGACTTCCATATTGCCACCCATATGATCTGGACCGGACAACATCACACTTCGAACATATGGTCTGCTGTTTCATGGATGGCTGTGTTCCTGTTTGCAGAAGATATCACGCCTTTAAACCTTCTAATGTCATCCATGGTGGCTGGAGTTTTGTGATTTTATTTTGTACCACATGACAACTCCTACTTTGCAGGAACAGGGGATTTTCAGCTTATGTCACCCTAATAGGTCTCTACTCCTCAATGTGGTGAGCATTTTGTTAAGCAAGTGCTGTGGGATTTCCCATTGCTATTCCATCTTTAACTGGTCCTTCACACTAGGATTGCATTTTATCCTTCGGCCTATAAATGGAAGCTGCTCATTCTATCACCTTGATCTCTGTCCACGCTATCTATTTGTAGCCTCTAGTACGTAGTATCGTCCCACAACTGATGTATCGGGGTACTTTTCAGGTATAACTTGGACGTGTATAAGTGTTGGAAACTGTTCCTGAAAGTTGAGTTTTCACTGGTCTTTGCAAAATCCGCCACTAATGCTACAGCCCAGAGGCATGTTAAAATGCACATTGAAGATGTCTGGGTACTTTAAGATATCCTTCCAGCAAGAAGATAGCTTGCATGAGCTTTGAGCTAGATTTCCCCGGCTTCTGTACTCATAACAATTTGGACACACAGGTCATTTCCATCTTTCAGTCTCCATATTCATGTAATAACTGGCCAGTCTTTATCAGTATCAGGGGAAATGGGCCCACTCCTGCATCTTCTTGGGGAGATATATCCTCTTCCAATTTATGGGGCATCAGTTTTTTCCAAAGAAGTTAGAAGGTGATCTCATTCGGTTTACCCTAATGCTGGCAAGAAACGGTATACAACTCTCTGAAACAGAAGAATCAGAAAAAGGCATGTCCATAGATCTTTAGCAGAAAAATTAGAAGGGTCTCCGAGGGAAGTGTAGGAATGATCAGGGCACAGCACCTCCATTGCTTAGCAACCTGTTATTGTTCCTACTTGTGTGACTCGCTTAAACTTCACAAGCATTTTGAAAGCAGCTTATGGATTCTACTAAGAATAGGAACCAAAATTATTGGCGCCTGCTCTTCACCTTTGATGTATAACAGTCTCTGTCTTTAAATTCAATGATAACACGTGAAAATCAATCATGGCAGCATGATCAAGACCCTTGAGTATAACTCAATGTTAAGCTTCAATACTTTTACGAGATCTGAAACATATAACCAGACCGCTATAATGTTTTTGATGGTGATTTCTGATAACAAGCAAAAAGAAGATTGTGCAACAAATCCATTGTCATTGATCTCTTACCAGCCAACATCAGGGGGCTTCTATATGTGAGAAAGGTACTGTCAGTTTTGATGTGTTTAGACGTGCCTCTTCATGCAATTTTCAGATAGCACTTGCCCTCTACACCATGAATAGTTTTTGTTGGTGGATAATTTATTGCTCGTCTTGGAAAAGTTTGAATTCCCACCATTTTCATATATATCAACAGGCTATAGAAAAGAGGATTGGTCAGTTTAGGTTCTCGTTAGACTTAAATTGATGTTTTCAGTGATCCAATCATTTTTGCCAGTAAACAATATTAACACAGCAGCATCAAGAAACGGTCCCCAAGAGGTCTTTGCAAGGACAGATAGTATACAAAAATCTTTATGTAGATAGCATCTGGAACATGCCACATCATCAGCGTCTACTTTTGCGTTTTGCACAAATCACTGATCCAGCGTGCAGTGTAACCCATAGAAAGAATGTCTACAAGCAGGTATTTTTCATCCTCCATATAGCATTCCAGAGTCCAGGGGATCAGGGATGAGAGTTTCTTTTGGTGGTAGTGTAGAAGAAGCAGCCAATCTTTAAGGTGATTTCATGGTCTCATGCTCATTCATCTTCTCCCAGGTAATAACCCAGAGGGTCTATACTAGCAATAGGTAGCAGGGTTGGAGAGATAATGTTAAAGAGGCCCCGTCCCACCCCCTTCAATCACAGACAACACCATTTTCAAGTCAATGAGACCTTCAGGCAAGGGTTTATGCAACACTCAAGAAAGGGTAAAATTGAGGAGCCTATTTTCATGCTACCTCATGCAGTTACCATTAATAACAGACCTGCTGCTATTTTCATGATTAAGATTCGTGGGATTACATATTGTTCCCTATATCATATAGGCAGATTGAGATGTTTTTAGTGGAGTTGTGATAAAGTAAAAGAACGCTATTCTATATATATGATAAGAGGAATCCCCCTGCTTTATATAGGAGAAGGGGGAAGCGTACAGACTTTAAAATAAACCCTAATGGGCCAAGACACACTTGGGCCCATATGCAAATAGACTCAATTAACTTAATTAACTAAATTAACCAGACTCTCTAATAATCCCCCTCAAGCTGAAGCTTGGGAGAATCCCAAGTCAGCTTGCAAATCGACAGACAAAATGAAGATAAAGAAGCAGAATAAAATGATAAACCAAGCCCTTATAAAAATTCCTCCCCCTCAAGATTACAATTAAAAACTCATCCCTCAAATACACCCCCTCAAGTAGATAACCCAAAGCAGGTATGCCAGCAGGTCAAATTTGAAGCATGTTGCAAATCGCAGGTGCAGGTCGCAAGCAGGTAGCAGAAGCTTCTTGATCAAAAAGATGTGGCATTTAGAGTACTAGAAAACAACAGCAAGAAGGCATCCATCGGACAGGTAAAGAGTCAACATGCGCAAGGCATGGACAATGTCAAGGTGCAGATACAGTACTGACAAAAAGTAGAACGTAGAGTCGATGTAGCTGGAACGAAGACCATCAGCTTGAAAAAACAAGTAGTAGACATGAAGCTCCAGATAGTCAGTTCTCCAAGAAGCATATAATCGAAAAAAGATTTTTCATATGCAAATATCAATAGTAGAAGTCCACAAGTTCTTCAAAAAGTGCATAAAGATCCGCAAACATATAGCACGGCCGAATGTAATTTTCCTTGCCTCCATCTCATCTCTCCTCTACTTCTCCCCTCACACCAACTACGGAACAGATCATGAGTGGTTGGAGTGGAGTCATACACATGGTAGAGGAATGGTTGCATAGAAATATAACACTATCAGTATAAAGGCACGGTAGGAACGCTGAACATAAAATTTCAAATTTTAAGAAAAGCAATCAGCCATGTGGATTAGGGGAACCACATGAAGAGGAAGAAAAAAAATTGATACAATGCACCTTCTATTTGGGTTGCTTTATAAACTAGCACGCATAATTTTTTTTGTCATAATCAAGTCTTTAAAGGTCAAAGGCCGGTCAAAGTGAGTAATTTATTTGCTAGGAAGTACTTTATTATGCTGGTCAAAGACTTGCTTCAAAATAATAAGAGCCCAATCCGCAACATTAATTTACATAGTGACGATCCTTGCAATAAAAGAAACCACAAGAGCTTTTGACTTTGGCAGCCTTGGTTGTGAAGAAAACGAAAAAAAATTGATATAGGTTGCGCATGAGAAGGTACATATTCTCTAGAATCATTCAAGCCTCTTGAATTCCTTTTCATTGTGTGATTTTTCAAGAGATGGATAGCAACAAAGCTTAACGCATCATTTACACGATTCTACTGTGTGAAAGCCTTAGGCATGCAATAACCTCATCACTATCTCGGGAAAGGGAAATAAAGAAAGGAGTTCTGTCAATTGGAATGTAGATATACCGTTGCAGCATTGATTTCTGAATTCTTAATCATAAAATAATTTCCGATGCGATGTGTTGGAGCTCCAGTGACGAGAGTTGAAGAAGCAAGGCATATGCCTTTTCCATGCGTGACTGACTCATAGTCGGAGCATGTTGCTTATTTGACAATTTCCGTGTGTGATCATCGGGTTCAAGGAGAACAAAATCGGACCATAATTCTCTAGAGATTTCCTCGCACACGAACGCGATGTGGCATGGTAAAAAAAGTAAACTGCTGTGATGGGATTGACACGTTGTATTGCTGCCATCACTTCAAATAAACATGAACAACCGGTTCCAAGAAAGGACCTAGTCACGGCGTGGAGGCCCCGGTTGCGGTGAACACCAGCGTCAAGGGGAAGCAAATAGATCTTATCGGAGTCGAGGGATCTCTAGTGCTTTGAGAGAACAAGCGATCAAGGGGAGGCAAATAAACATAGGGAAGGTGGCCAGGATGGAGAACGCAAGTGTAAAAGAATATATCTTTATGAAAGAACAAGATTGATCAGGACGATGCCTGACGGGCGGCCATGCCAAGAAGGACGGCAGCCGCCCGTAGGCAGATGCTCTTTCTTTGTCTCCCTAGATTAGGATCTTTGCTCTGATACCATGTGATAAAGTAAAAGAAGGCTATTCGATATATATGATAAGAGGAATCCCCCTCCTTTATATAGGAGAAGGGGGAAGCGTACAGACTTTAGATTAAATCCTAATGGGCCAAGACATACTTGGGCCCATATACAAATAGGCTCAATTAACTTAATTAACTAAATTAAATAGAACCTCTAATAGGAGATCTTGTACTTAGTATCAATGAGATAGGCCTTGCAACTTTGCAACTGCTAATTTTGTCCCTGGTAATTCTAATAAAGAGCATCATTATCACGTCTTGTAAACTTGATGCCTACACCATCAATGTGCTAGCCTAAGGTGACTTTGAAATGAAACTGATGTTTTGTGCATCTACTACCCCCTCCCCCACCCATCCCAAAAAAAATGGTGATATTGAAAGAAGAAGAAAAACTTGAAATAGAGCAGCTAAACTCCTGTAAATCTCATATATAAGCAGACGTCTTGGAATCCCTCTCCTGCATTAATATTTTGAAAATTTCACTGATGTGGATCTAAATCACATAATCAGAGATAACCTATATATATGGGCATCTAAAACTCTTTTTTATGTTTGAGTCATCCTGACCAAGGTTTTGCTTAGGACTTGTTTTGTAGGATGTAGTTTGCAATTATCATCATCATCATCTAAGCCTCGATCCCAACCATGTTGGGTTCAGCTACATGGATCCTTCATTTCCATTCGGCTCTATCATGGGTGTATTTAGATCAAGATGTAATGATTCAAAATCTCTCTTTATAAGCTCTTCCCGTGTTAATTTAGGCATTCCTCTTCTTCTATTAAATATGTTAGCTCAATAGCATTGTTTTGTATAGGCGCATTAGCTGGTCTGCTTTGCACATGTCCATACCATTTGAGCAGTCCTATCACAACTTGTCCTCCATGCTCGTCACCCCCACTTTAATCTTGATATACTCATTTCAAGAGATCTTTTCTAGTCTTTCCACACATTCATCTCAACATACGCATTTCAGCCACATTCATCTTGTTGAGACCTTGTTTCTTCAACGCCCAACATTCACTCCCGTAGAGCACAGCTGGCCGTATAGCTATTCTATGAAACTTGTTTTTTAATCTGAGAAGGATCTTTCAATCACATAATACATCGATTGCACTTCTCCATTTCAACCAACCTACAGTGATCCCGTGACAAACATCATCTTAGACATCACATCTATTTGAATAATAGAACTCAAGTAACGAAATTTATCACCTTTTGGTATATCTAATCCGTTAAACTTGGCTCCACCATTCACACTGTGAGATTGGCTGAAATTACAATACATATACTCAGTTTTGCTCCTACTAATCAATCTGTTTGATTCCAATACCTTTCTCCAAAGTTCAACTTTATCATTCAATCTATGTTTACTTTCGTCGATCAACACAATATCATCAACAAATAACATACACCAAGGATATCATCCTGAACATATTTCGTCAACTCATCCATAACAAGAACGAACAGATATGGGCTGATTGTGGATCCTTGGTGTATCTCAATTGTGATAGAAAATGTTGGTGTCCCTCCTCCAAGAGTCTCTACACTTGCAGTTGAGTTGTCATACATGTCTCTAATAAGTCAATGTATTGGATTGGCACATTCTTTTTCTTCAATGCCCTCCACAACACTTTCTTGGGTACTCGATCATAAGCCTTTTATAAATCAAATAAAACCATATGAAGATCTCTTTTGCTTTCTCTGTACTTCTCCATAAGCCTCTTTATCAGAAAAATAGCATTTGTTGATGATCTTCTACGCATGAAACTAAATTGATTGTTTGATATCAGCGTTATAGATCTTAGCCTCTACTCAATAATCCTCTCCCAAAGCTTCATAGTGTGACTGATGCCTTTGTAATATGTGCAGCTCTAAACATCTCTTTTGTTCTTGTCGTTGGGGAGTTTGCCACTTATCTGGCATCTTCTTGGTCTTCATAATCTTGTTATAGAAATTTGTTAACCACATAGCTCATCCCCATACTTTTCCATACATCAATGTGAACACCGTCTGGTCTGTATGTCTTTCTCATTTTCATCTTTTACAAAGCATTCTTGACCTCAAATGGTGAAACCCATCATGTGCAAAAGATATCTCTTGTATTCATGTCACATGAGTCTACTATATTATTCACAGTATCTCCATTGAAAAGCTTATGAAAGTAATTTCTCCATTGGTTTTTGATATCATCATTCTTTACCGGCACTTTACCATCTTCATTCTTGATGTATTTTACTTGACTCAAGTTCCCCTTCTTTCCTTTCTCTTGTACGAGCCATCGTATATACATATATATCCTTTTCTCCTTCTCTTGAGTCTAGCTTCTTATATATATCATCGAAGTATCTAGATCTTGCCTCTTGAAAAACCTTTTTAGCTTCTTTCTTTGCTTTCTTGTATCTCTGAAAAGTTGCATCATCTCGAGATTCGGGCAAGCTCCTATAGATCTCTCTTTTGAGTTTAATAGCCTTATGTACTTCATCATTCCGCTACCAAGTCTCTTTCTGTTGAGGCCCACAACCCGTGGACTCCCCTAAACCTCTTTGGCAATTTTTTTCATGCAAAAACTCATATTATGCCGCATAGTATTAACATTAGACTCCAAGTTCCAAGTTCCCTCCTTGATGAGGTAACATGAAAAGTCAATTTCTTTTCTCCTTTAACATTCCACCCCTTGATCCTACTATCTTGGTTTTTGTTGTGCTTGCCTTTATTGATCTTCATATTAATATCGAAAATCAACAGTGGTGAGTTCTTCGCCAAGAATCACTTTACAATCCACCCATCTCGTAAGGAAGTAATCAATTTGACTACAATTGCGCCCACTCTTGAAAGTAATCTTATGAGATTATGTTTTCTTGAAATTAGTGTTTACCAAAATCATACCATATGCAACTGTAAAATCTAATATCCTCTCTCCTCTATTTCTGTTGTCATATCCAAAACCGCCATGAACTCTCTCATGTCCAGCATTGCTACTCCTCACATGGTCATCTAAATCACTCTCAATAATAATATTTTCCTCTACGGTATTCCCTGCATCAATTCATCCATGTTTTGTCAAAAATCCTTCTCAGCCTCCTCTCTAAGGCCAACTTGTGTGTGTTGTGTGTTTAAGAGGGGGGGGAGGGGGGGCATAAGTGCTAATAATGTTAATAATCTTTCCCCAATAACAACCTTGATAGCTATGATTCTATCATTCATCCTTGTGATTTGGACAACATCATCCTTCAACATCTTATTATTAATAATCTCTAAGCCATATATATATTTGTCAATACATGTATACCAGTATCTCCAATCTCTCTGCATCGTTCCCCTGTCTACTTGGTTTTTTGCAAGCAAGCTATATTGACTTTTCTTCTAATCATGGTATCCACTATCTTTCCTGTCAAAGAGTCAATATTTCAAGATCCAACTCCAATCCTTTTTTGTTCAACTTGCTTCTTTACCTCCCTACGTTGAAAATGTTGCCAATATGTAGCTTATAATGATGATGATATATGTTACGCTTTTGGGTTATTTTGAATATTTGGTAGCATGTGTAGAAAACACAATCAGGGGGTATCCACTTGATTATTGACACGGGCACACTTACGTATACATGAAGTTGGGAAGCAACCAAACACCCATTTGAATGATGCAGGACTAAAATATATACATGCTAAACATATGTGCATGCTAAAAACATGATATGGTACTACTTTTACTTATTCAAACACCCCCCTTCAAGCCAGTGCAGACAAATCATAGGCACCAACCTTGTTACATAGGACTAGGACCTAACATTCATTGAGACTTAGTAAACAAATCTGCTAGTTGATCTTCAAACCTGACTTGTGCTAACTTGATTATGCGTTCTTGGAGCATATCCCTTGTTAAATGGAAGCAATGTGTATTGCTACTTGGTTGACACAATGTAACATCATGGCACTTGACTGTTTTAAACCAAGTTCTCCAAGCAAATGTATTATCCATAACCATCCACTAGGAGCTTGCGTCATAGCATATCTTTAGCATTAGAAACAAGCTAAAATAGTTTGTTTCTTACTTTTCCATGACATAACAGTGTCACCTACAAACACATACACAGTGATAGATTATCTAGTAATGTTGGAGTCGACCCAATCCCTGAAAACCTTTCCACCCTTACATTATAACTATTTTTCTAAAGACCTTTGCCCAAAGTTCTTTTGAGATATTGTACAATCTTCATAACAGCATGTAAATGATCAGTTTAGGGCTTCCTTGTGGATTGACGTACTATGAGTTCGGGGCTTTTTTGTGGCCACACTAGCGGTAAAGAAGATATCAAGCCATATGACAGTGAGGCAATTACATTGCCAATGAAGTGTTTAGACCTCCAACAATTTTCAAGAATATTACCCTATTGAACTGCAGATTTGGGCTTGGGATCCATGGGAGTGTCAACCATTTTTTTCTCTATCATTCTTGTGTCTTCAAATAAATGAATATTGTACTTTCTCTGAGTTATGACAAAGTCGTTGGAATGTGCAGCTTCACGGCATACGTACTTAAGACTGTGCAAATATTTGATTGGAAATTGCCCAGTAAGTAAGACTTCAATTGTGATATGCCATGTCTGCCATCACCACAAATAACAATGTCATCAGAAGAATGCAACCAGCAGATGGGCATCTATAAAATATGAGTGATGTGTTGGGTTTTAGGGGAGACAGAGAAGGCAGCGGAAACAAAAAAATTTCTTCTCCCCAAACCCAGTATAAAAGAATCGCGTCAACGTCTATACAGTAGGAAGGATGGTTTGTAGAGACATATCTTGTCCCAAGGCTTGCTCGGCGACGTTACCTCACTGCTTGCGCGGTCTTCACCTCCGGTCTTGGACGGTGTCTGTGCAGCTCCTGGTCACCGGGACTGTAGGGATTGACAGTTGTCCTCTGAGCGGCAGAAGTCTCCCGCCTCTGCAGTCGTCCACACAGACTGCTTGGAACTCCAATCGCCTTGTCGCACAAGGCACCAGAAGGAGTCGTACCCTCCTGTCGGTGTACTAGTCACCGACACACTCTCCTGCCACCAGTCGTCTTTCTGAAGTTGTCTTTCCCTTGTTGTGCCTCCTTTATTGGGTAGCACTTGCTCGGGCTCTCCTGGTTACCACAACCAGAGAGAACGACAACTTTGCATAGCAACTGGTGTTCTTTGAGTTGTTATTGAGAAGCCCTCAATACCCCTATATATATAGGAGGGTCATGGGACAGGGTTCTCTACCCCGGGCAATGCGGGATTAAAGCAGGAGTAGAAGGGTTCGAGATTTTCCACAAAACAACCAACTGCGTCAGCTGAACCGATCGTTTCAAGCATGAAACGGTCGGTTGGGGACCTGAGTCGATCGTTTCACACCTGAACCGATCGGTTGGGACACCTGAGTCGATCAGTTCGTGGTCCTGGTCCAACTCGAATTGACTTTCCATGTTTGTTTCCAACTAATCAAATATTAGCCCTTGTCCAAATCAAATTTGTACAAGTGAAACAAATATGTATTTGCAAAAAGAGTCTTCTGACTTTCCAAACGATTTTGGTTGGTCACACGAATCAACCGGTTCAACAATTGAGTCGATCGTTTCATTGACACATGAGTCGATCGACTTACCACTTTGAGCCGGTCGGTTCACCAACCTGAGCCGATCGGTTCAACCCTATGAGCCGATCGGTTGGGGCAGTAGACTGTGCAAATCAGTCAATTGCAGTTCCAATCAATCTGATACTCTTAATCATCTGGTCCAACACCTTGAACACTATGATTTTGAGCTATCAATTAATTGAGTGTTTAATTGAACTACTAAACTCCTTTAGCAATCAATCTAAACATCATTTATGGATAAACTCCTTTTCCAGGTTGAATCCTATGTGTGACCCACCCTGCAGGCCCATTTCACGTTGGCAGTGAAAGTCCATAACACTTATGACTTCACAAGCAAAGAGCGGTGCCTAGTCGCACATCAGTGCTACCCAAGTGAAATAGAAAGTTGGAGAACAACTTTCAATCCTACAATCCGTGAATGGTGTTACAGTAAATGTATAATTCCTTTGTCACTGATATCCCGAATGAACTCAAGGCATAGAACAGTCATCCTGTCAACATTCATTCACTTTCTTGATCTCAGAGTAGATTGGAGGAGATATGTATAACATCAATATCGCATACTGATTCACACATGCGTGCGCACGCCTATCTCAATCCTACTCATCAAGTGGCCATGGATATCAAACTCCCTCAAGAGAGACTAATCCCATATCTATCACTCATCCCTCAAAAGCCCCATGTGTCAAAGCCACCCAATCATCACCTTCATAACAACTCATGTTACAAGACTGCGTTTGATGATGTCAAAGTGTACCCAACGACATGTGTTGAGTGTAGTGATTTCAGGTCAAAGAATCACACTCACCACCATCACTGTGAGAACTAACTGTGACTACCATGTCATGGTTCCATGTGTCAAACTCACGGTGGGTCTGTCCGGTACACTTGTTCTCTAACAAGTACCTATGTGTTTGGTTTGATATCTCCATATCATGACTAACGAGATTTTGTCATCAACCAACACCACAATCTAGTCTTGTGTGTCATTGTTGTCTATCTACCTTCCACAATGACATCCGACTAGGGACATAATAAGAATGTACAAACTCTTATCATCTGTATGATCTCATCGTTCAGGTCCTGAACCTGAAAGCATTCTGTTCTATCATTATCTCATATGACTGAACCAGAAAGAATTGGAAGCTTGCCTTTGATGTTTATCAAATCAATCTTTATGTATCCCACCAATCATCCCATGATTGGCTCTCAGGGCATACATACCAACATGATGCACACTGCAGCTGTGAAGCTCAAACTCATATAAAGCACTATTGAATCTGCCAAACCATGCTGCTCTTGGAGAATGTTTGAGAACATACAGAGACTTGTCCACTTGCACACTAGGTCAGGTTCACCAGGAGTTTTCTCTGTATAAATCGCTTTATCTAAATCACCATGGAAAAAGGCATTTTTGACATCGAGTTGATGCAGAGGCTAGGAGAAAGAGGCAGAAAGAAATAGGAGAATTTTTACATATGGCCTTTTAGAAACAAGAGAACAGGTCTCTCAGTCATCCTCACCATGCACTTGTGTATAGCCTTTCTCTACGAAGCAACCCTTTAATCTACCACAAATATCAGGACCACTATGTACAGTAATTTTTCCTTTTCTTTTTTGGTGGGGTAATGGTTGGTATGCATTCCTAACGAAGAGAGGGTGGGAGACCTATGTGGTGGATGGAGAAAAAAATTATAAAGGAAGAAGATAGGGTGAGGAAGACAAAGATCTTTAGCAACGAGATGAAAAGCACAATGGCGGCATAATGTTCATGTGAACTATACCTTGAAAAAGAAACTATTTTTGGGGTGGATGGGGTTAATCCTAACCTAGGGCTAGGATTAATCAATGGTGGAGGATTGGTGAGTCAGGCCACAGCAAGGCTTTGGCTTTTTTTGGATGGGTCATGGAATCTAGACCTAGTGTTTAGAAGATACATGTGAAACTAACTTATGCAACCCTTGTTGCAAAACCCAATTCATCCACCAAATTTGACGTTGTCCGGCAATATCCCTAAGCATTGGGTTATGTAGTAACTCATGGGAAGCCCTAATCGGCTTATTTCTACAAATGACCCGGCTTCACTAAGAAGTAAAAGTAAGAACTTTCACATAAGCCCCCAACTGATAATTTATAACTTTTCATGCTAAAACATTTGCAAAATAAACCCTAAATACAATAAATTAATAACTAACTAAAATCCTAATTAGAAGCATTCTCATGCGTTTAAACCTAAGAGTATGGCTTCTCCTGTATCAGGTACAATAGCAACACATGGTAGTCGTATCCACTTCTAGAAGATGTTTGTTCTTCCTCTCGATAATATCGTTATGTTGGGGTATATGAGCAAGAGGCTTGATGAATAGTGCATTTACCTTTGAAAACTTCTGAATTGCATGCTATATAAATTCTGAAGCAAAATCGGTGCAAAAGAATGTGAATGGGTTGTAAGAAGTTATTTTTATTCCCTGAAAGAAACTTCTAATGTTTTTGAAACATGTCTAAGGTCTTGTAGTAAAAATAACCTAAGTAGTCTAGAGTAATCATCAACAAAAGTGATAAAGTATCAAAAACCAGATAAACTAGCAGCAGTGGGTGGACACCACATGTCAGCATGTAAAATATTAAACTTAGATAAAGAACCAATAGTAGATTTATTAGGATGGATCTTGTTTGTTTGCCAAGCTGACATGTTTCAAATTGGAAAGAAGAACTTGATATGAAAGGAAGTTAAAAAAATCTTCAAAAGATAAATGCCCGAGATGATAATGACATTTATGAGTAGACATATCAATAGATAACTTAGCAGTTGTAGACATTTTTGGCATATCTAGCCATCTAGTTCGTAAACTCCATCTAGTCCCTTACAGTGTTCTGATATGCCCACATTAGGCAGCATATGTTGCCGCATAAGCAGTTTTGCCACCTCTTCAAACCACATATGTCTATGCAGTCCATTATGGGTTCGGTTTGCTAATTTTTTTAAGAATCCTGCATTTATGTCAACCTACATTTGTAAAATACTACATTGTCAAAATCCCATAGACATAAATTTTATGTTTGGTTTCCTGGATTTGTAAAATACATGATTTAATTTTTTTTGGGTCCACCGGCCAGCCACAATTGGATTTTGGCATCTAGGAGAATTTTGGTGGAAACCAAAATGTGGGATTCCTATTATGTCTAGAAATCTCGGGATTAACCCGGTTTCCCAAATCCTGTAAACCAAACATAAACTTTCTATAGATGGATGTCAAAATACAATCCAATACGGCAAAATCCGGGAAACCAAGCATGCCCTACGTGATCATGACTGCATATCGACGCATATGGCCACATATTTGGTGCATGTGCGGCCGCTTTTCTACAGATGGATGTCAAAATATAATCCAATACGGCAAAATCCAGGAAACCAAACATGCCCTACGTGATCCAGACTTCATATCGACGCATATGGCCACATATTTGGTGCATGTGCGGCCGCTTTTTATATAGAGAATGTCAGTTGTATTTTGTAATCAATTATCTTGTTTAATTATTCATTAAATTACTTATACACACAAACATACACCCACATGTGCAAATATTTATACATATATACATACATAACATACCATACATGCATACTTATATGTTTAAATACTAAAACAAATAAAGATTTGATGTTTTATATTTTAAATATATAATTTTGTGTTCATATGTAGTTGATTTATTTGAAAAATTCAATACCGCATGTGTGCTTGCACTCCACATATATTCTATGCAACACCTAGGCCGAACACATACGGCATACTGCTTTTCAGAAAATTGGTCCCTCATGACCTAAACCACTCATTGTCTCTGTGTAGAGATCCTAATAAATACACCTATCTAGTTATAAGTGACTAAACGGCTAAGATTCAATTTTAACTAACAAATAAGAGATTCAACATGAACTTAGGAACACAAGAGCGTATTTCAGAGATAGCTGAGATGTTAATGTAGTCCAATTTCCCGCCATAGCAAATCTAGAGCCATCGACTAGCATGGGAAAGGGAATAGTGGAATTAAATAAAACACAATACCAAAATTGTGCAATGAATCACCAGAATGCATCATCCATCTATTTTTACATAGGCAACATGAGTAGCAAGAAAGGTTGATCATCCATCTGGGCAAGCCTATGCAGTCTGAGTTGGAAGTCGTTCTTGTCGGAGTTCTCAAGCTCGGAGCAAAGCGATTCAGTAAAACGAACCAATGGTGATGGTGTTGTTGAGGAATATCTAACTTAGAATAGATTTGTTTGGTGCCTAATTGGCCCACGCAAGTGTCCATTATTTTCCCAATAATAATCTTCGGTATGATTGTTTCATTTACAAAAATTACAATACAATTACTAGGGGCAAGTTTTCCTCCACATCCGGCTCCCCCTGAGGCATGGCCGTTACCAAGATCTCGACCACGGTCAAGATTACTAGTACAGATATCAAGAGCATAAGCATCGTGCGTCACAGTAGGTGAATAGAAGTAACAAAGGGAACACATTGGATATGTTTAAGAACATCATCTAGAGAGTGAAAGGGATCGCTGGCTAGGATGTGATCAATAACCCCGACAAAGAATAATGGCAATCCTGTGAGAAATTGAACACGTTGTAGTTCTTTTGCATTGTTACCTCATTTCAGTGACGTCAGTAGTCAAAGGATGATAAATATCAAACTCGTTAAACAGTGCTTCAGATGAGTAGTGATCCTTTACCAAAGTACTAACAGTGTAATCCTTCTTAGTTCTTAGTAAGAAGCTTTAAGATTTTAAAGAATTTCTTCATATTTTGTAGATAGGAGTAAACGTGTGTGAGTTGATCCCACATCTCTTTGGCTATCTTCAGGCAGAGCGGGGAGTGGTTGATCTTTGTTTCAATGCTACTAATCATCCATGTCATGACTCCTAAGTCATCTTAGACCCACTGATCATAGGCTTGGATGGCTTTAGCACAGTCTTGTGTAATTTTGGTGCCAACAAGATCAGATGAGGAAGACAGGTTAAGCTTCATGGGATCAATGTCAACGAGATGGGAGTGCTTCTCTTGGGCTTTCATATACAACTCGAAGGAGGCAGACCAGGTGTCAAGAACTTCATTGTTGTAACTTGTTATACGCAAAAACTATAGATAGAGGTTGTCATACTCGCAGGTTAGAAGAAAATAACATGTTTTAGAGGCACACAGCAGCAACAACAACAACAACAAGCAAAAGGCCATGTAGCATGGTAGCAGAGATAAGTACATCAAGTTGTTATTTACATATGCAGATGACATAAAAAGACGACGAAAGACCCCATTACACAAGGATGCGAGTCCCTTAAAGAGGGAGGAATGATACCCTTAGGCAGCAAATTAGCAGGAACAGTCCCTTGCGCGATTAAGGCAGCACAGGGGAGTAGCAGTGGTTGCCTCCCTGGGAGAGCGCCAACTAGGTTGGCTGCAGCAGTTGGTCCCCTGGAGGGGATTAGAAGCGAAAAAGGGGACCCCTGGAGGGGAGGCAGCAGTATCGGATCCCTGAAGAGGGGGTGGTGACAACTACGAGAGCCCTTAAAGGGGCAGGCATCGAAGAGAGAGCCCTCTAGGGCCAGCATTGAAGAGGGGGTGAGAGAGAGAGAGGGAGAGGGGACTAGTAGTGTGGGTGTTGTACCATTTCAAAGGGGAAAATCTTTATACACAAGTCCACTCTTCATGTAGGAATAGATAGGTGAATATAAAAGAGAAACAATCAATTTGGGACTGAATGTAAACAAGGAAAATGATAGAAAACTAAATATTCTACTGGTCACTAAAAGAATAGATCACATTGGCAATGGGATAAGATTAAACATTCTAAGAGTCACATATGCAATTGTAAAAACCGAAGGAATTGACATTGTTGTTAATTAAAAATCAAAAGGGTCTATGGTTGAGGGGTGGGTAGAGTGGGGTGGGGGTGGAAACTCTATCAATTGAAGAGTTGTTATGGTCATTGAATTGGCCACTATTAACCTAGCTCTTCACACTGCATGGAGTGAGTGGTTGAGGAGATTTATGATTAAATCTAAGTACATCAGAGCCACACAACTTTTGTATGAGTGTTCAAGTTTTACTCCAACATATGTCAGGTGGACTACTAGAATCAAGAAGATCTTGGAGTTGGATCGGGATATGGGAGGTAAAGATCTCACATGTTGAAGCCAGGCCAACATATGGGTGATGGGTTGGCTAAAACACCACCTAAATACCACTTTCGCAGTTGTTGCCTCGCTTATACGTGAGACCCCGTGAAGAAACCCTTAATCTCATTATCAATGATCTTGAATGTAATGGTAAAAGTACTACCATATGTTATTATGTCAATAGCAGTAATACATGTAACCCTAATATCTTTTTCTTATAAGAGGAAGAAGAAATGAATATATTAGAGTCTGGTTAATTTAGTTAATTAAATTAATTGAGTCTATTTGTATATAGGCCCACCAAGTGTCTCTTGGCCCATTAGGGTTTAGTTTGAGTCTGTACACTTCCCTGTTTTCCTATATATAGGAGCAGGGTTGTCTCTTAATATATTGCATAACCTTCTTTTACAATTTAACATGGTATCAGAGCAGTGATCCAATCCTAAACTTAGAGGCAAAAACATTTTCTTCCGCCTGCGGGCGGCAGCCATCCCTCTTGGCTTGACTGCCCGCCGAGCATCTGTCCAGCCGCCCTCTTTCCTCCTTCCTTTTTTTCTTTCCGCACTCCCCCAAGCTCCTAGTTCTATTGCCGCCAGGTCCTTGCCATCTAGAGGTGCTTCCTGCTTCTTCCCCGGTGTCCCTCCTCATTCGGATCTCTGCGGAGAAAAAAGAAAAATTGTCTTTACTGATTACTAAAAAGAATTTGTCACTGCGGATATTTATTTCTCAACCCCCTCACTACTAAATTCCTTTTCTCAATCAACTCCTGTCTCACAGCAAGAGCCCCATCAGCCGGACGTGACTAGCCGCCAAGATTTTCCGCAAGCATCTTTATCTGCTAAAGTCACTGCCTGCTGATCTTCGCTCAACGCCCGCTACTCTAGAGAAGACAAAAAGTTTTTTCCACCTGTAGGCTGACAATGCTCCTTGGCTTGGCTGCCTACCAAGCATCTCTTCCTCCGAAAATGAAACAAAATAATCTCCAACTCTCTTGCTGCTGTCGTAAACCCCTTCTCCGCGTATGGTTATCCCATGCCTTCACCCGCCGCACCACTCTTATCGTTGCTTCTCACCGCTCCAACCAACCTCATATTCCCTTGTCACCCCTAAACTCCTCACCTTCAACATCCTTCTCCACACCGCAACATCACCTCCTAGTCCCGTTGTGTCACCTCCTAACCAGCCTGTCGTTGCTAACTCCCCACCCTCTTCTCTGCACACTGCCACCCAGCAGATCCACTACCTTCTAAGCCCGTCATGAATCCTTCTAACAACCCGTTGACCCATCACAATTCCAGCAATCGTGCCTCTCCACATTCTTTTTTTTTTTCTTTCACAGCAACAACGGCAAACTGGCAGTAACTGGTCCTGTTCCATGTAGTAGTTGGTAGCAGAAAAACCGGTAATCTGATTCTAGCCAAACCTTCCCCAATGTCAACTCTGACCCTCGGTGCGGCTGCTACATCCAGCATGTATTTGGTTCTCCTATGACTTGGGATCCGCTAGTACAACCCTTCATAGAGCAGGTCTCCTTCATAGACCATCAACTAAAGGCCATTGTTGCAACTTGTTACTTATTGAAGGAGAAGATCAACTTCGAACCAAGCCCAAGCCTACCAAGTACTAATATCATCAGTGTCTGAATGGATGTCACATAGCAAGATCAAATCGTTTGTGGATCTAGTCATTTTCATTAGAGCAAATTTGAATGGATTTTATCCGTCAAGGTTTTAATCTTTATAAAGACTTGTGCTTGATTTCTCTTGAAAAATCTTTGTAGACCTTTTTGGGGGGGGCTCTGCCCTCGAGCCCCGCGAGGGGCAGCCTCCGCTCAAACCCCGCCCGCTGAAGGGCAGTGGGACCCCCTATTGGGGGGCCGCAACCCCCGAACCCCCCGGCAGTGCTATGGCTTTTTTTTGGGTGTTTCTTTATCATTGTCCACCCCAACCACTCTTGGTTCTTTCCATGGTTGGTGTGAGGGGGAGAAACAGAGGAGAGATGAGATGGAGAAGAGGAAGATTATATTATGTTGCCCTATATTTTTGTGGATTCTTATGCACTTCTTGAAGAATTTGTGGACTTCTACTATTGACGTTTATTGTATATGCTTCTTAGAGAGCTTACTATCTGGTGCTTCACGTCTACTGCTTGCTTTTTCAAGCTAATGGTCTTCTATCCGGCTACGTCGACTCTACTTTTTGTTTTTTGTTTGTAATTTATTTGCACGTTGACATTGTCCATGCTTTGCGCATATTGACTCTTTACTTGTCTGTGCCTTCTTTGCACGTCGACTACTTCTATTGTGAACCCACACTCTTTGAACTTTTCTACTGTAAACCAACACTCTCTGGACTTTTCTACTGTGACCCAGCACTCTCTGGACTTTTCTACTGTGAACCAACACTCTCTTGACTTTTCTACTGTGAACCAACAGTGATTGTAATGAAGACTTTGACGCTTTTTTGTTGTCTTTTACTACTACTCCAGATGTCAAATCTTTTTTATCAAGAAGCTTCTACTACATATATGCGACCTGCACCTGCAACTTGCAACATGCTACAGATTCATATTCATCCTGCTTGCATATCTTCTTCGGAGTATCTACTTGAGGGAGAGTATTTGGGTGATGAGTGCTTTATTGTAATCTTAAGGGGGAGAAATATTCATGTATGGGCTTGGTTGATCTTTGTCTCTGTTTCTTAGATTTTTAGTTTGTCTCTCTATTTGCAAGCTGACTTGGGAATCTCCCAAGCCTCAGCTTCAGGGGAGTATTAGAGAGTCTGGTTAATTTAGTTAATTAAGTTAATTGAGTCTATTTATATATGAGCCCAAGTGTCTCTTGGCCCATTAGAGTTTAGTTTGAGTCTGTACGCTTTCCTATTTTCCTATATATAGGAGCAGGGTTGTCTCTTATCAATATATTGCATAACCTTCTTTTACAATTTAACATAATATACAACCTCAAGATCTACCCCCTCCCCAAAAAAAAGTAATGATCAGACCATTAATGGGATATGCCAACCATAAATTGGTAGTCTCATTGGTTCTGACTTATTCCTTAGTAAATCCACATGAACAATCTCAACCAAAAGTTGGATCGAAATCATGAGTTTGTACACGAGATAGGATTAAATTTACAGACATTACATTGTAGAAACATAAATCTAGAAATAGGAAAGTTACTTGTACAGTAAGTATACTAATCACTTACGATGTGTTTGGTACGTGATGAATGAAGGGGAGGGGACACTTAAGTTAGTATGTTTGGTTAGCATGGGGAGGGAAGGGAAGGAGAACTTGAACAACAATGTAAATATAAAATATTGCCTGGTGACATGAAACGTGGTGATATACAAATGAGACTACCATTAATTTTTTATATTCATTACGGTTATTGAAGAAGTTCCCTTCATATTTTTAGATTTGCAAAAATATTTCCCTCCACATATTTGAGTATTTGTCGCCACAGTCCACCACATTTGCTCCAATCATCAGTCTTTCTCTTACTTTCTATATTTGTATAATGATATCAAACTTTCCAAGTTTCCTAACAAAAAATCAAAAAAAAAATCCTTATGCACACAAATTTTAATAAAATTTTGTATATCATTTAAATGTCACAATAATGGTGGTTGATTATGAAATAATTCTAAATGAAGGTCTCCTATAAAGTCGTGAATTGATATCAATAAGAAACAACAAGCAATTAGTAAAATGAAAGTAGATGTCTAGGAGCAATTAGTACTAGGTGGGGCAATCGACTTCATGGTTACTTGATGTTGTAGTTTCTTATACTTCCATATCTGATGTAAGTGCATCTTTACACAACTCCCTAACAATCAAGGTTTTTAGACCTAACCCGAGGATCGACCAAAAAAAGCTTCTGAATCTCGAGTCTCTAGTTCAAGCCTTTGGGCGACCGATTGACCCACTGACATCAGCATATCACCATGTGTACAATATGAAGAGGCATTTGTATAGCTAAAAAAAGGAGTAAGAGAAGGGGTGAGTTGTTGCCCATTAGACCACCCAAATGTTGGGATGAGTGGGGGGAGGTAAATCATCAATGGTTACAATATGTATCGAACCCTGGTCGCTTCATTGGCGGCTCTTGATCCGATTCCCTAGGCCATCTCCGCCTGCTTAATGTGTATGTATAATTATGTGCACATATAGTATGTATATATGTACAACTACTATATGAAAGCATGAAATAATGAATTGTGTCACATCAAACATACAAACCAAACGCTCATTTGTAAACAGGAAAACAATGGCTTTGCAATGAACAAAACATGTTATAGATAATTTGGTGGCAACCAGTTCAACCAGTCTAGTAAGGTTTCAAAACCATGCAAATAATTAACAAAATGCTACTTCAAATGGTATATTGAAATATGACATAAACACAAATTTGAACTACAGTTAGTTTATATAACATGATAATTCAATCCAAGTTTCTAACTTATTTTAGGTTGCAATATTCAGTTTTTGAATCTTCACTTAATTTGAGGATGCAATATGGTGATGAAATTCTGTAGTTACAGAATTGAATAGTTCAGTTAGGAGAAACATGACTAGCGATCATTATAAGACTCAGACTCTAAAGACAAATAAGGCAATGAATTTATCGACTTCTAGTTGGAAGAACCCTGTTGCCAAAAGAATGGAGCTTAGATGACCAAGAGTGTCAGGTAAAAAGGATGAAGACAGTTCACCAATTCGAATCCAATTTTTTAATAATCAATTTCACTTGCACGTATAAACCATTTACAAAGAAACTACAGGATTGTTTATCGAGCGCTTCAGATTGGTGATTCTTGAATTTATAATACAAAAGTGAGTCATCGTGAACTAGTGAAACCAGTAACTATATACTCTAACTACTGCATTTGAATTATATTTTTCAGCTAAATCTATTAAGGTAACATCCTGTTACACTCAGATGTAGTAACTACTTATTAACAGCATCCTTGACAAATTATACAAATCCCTTCTCCACCTAATACATGCATTAGTCTCCAGAGAAGCACGACTGTCATTCATCCCTTCTATGGGGAACGATTTACAGCCCCTTTCATTTGTTGTCGTATTTTTACAAGAATTGAAGCACGATATGATTTTAAGCATATATCATACTAATAGCCTACATTCCATCCTTATGTGTAAACAGTGGCACCATTTTGCAATGACTTGTGAGCGGGAACTAGCAATGAATAATACAGAAATTCCAGAAAAGGGACGGTCATTCAATAAGAATATCCTTAATTGAAGGATATCAGTGTCTTGCGTGATCTCACTCACATGTATTTGCCGGCAGACATCAAAAAAAATCATGGACAATCTTTGGCCTTGGCCGATGGTTCACTGATCGATTGAAGCTTATTGTTGTACTCCTCGAGTTCCTCGTAGTAGATATCCCATACGCAGCGGACGCATCCACTCCCGCAGCAATCCCCAGGTAGGGGTTTCTCGGGCGGTTCGGGCAATTTCGGGGGTGTCGCTTGCGGCTGTAGCTCCCGAGACTCCACTTTCGCGTCTCCCCCACAACCCACCCCCTCGCTCTTCGTTGGGGCTGACGACATGGACAAAGCAGAGTTCGAGATGGCCAGAGGACGAGGGATCCCCCGCCTTGTTAGGCGTAGGAAGCCGGTGGGAAAGAGAGGGGGGATCGCAGTCGCAATGGTGGCGGAGGAGGTGTCCGGAAAGGCTGCGGGAAAGAAGCAAACTAACATTTCACAACTACTGCGCGCAGAAAGATTGGTCCCGCGGGATACATACCTGTCACATGCCATTGTTGCGCAGTAGACTTTTCCGTGGCCACTGGCCAGGTCAGCTAATCGTACTGGATTGAGAATTTGAGACCGGGTTGAGATCAGCGGTGGGCTACTGGGCTCTTATCAACCCAACCATATACCGGACCTACGTTTATGGCCCAAGCGTTTGCCTGGGCTGGGATTTTCCCCTCTTGTTTTGTCTGAGCTTTACGCTTAAAATGACCTTTTTATAGGACCGCGTTCAAATTCACAAATTCACAGCATTTTTTTATGACGAAGAACACCTCTTAAAAACGAGTCCTCAATAAGTTAAATTTTAGAATTAGACGTGGTGTGGTCACCCATTTCTACGCCATACCCGATAGCGTGATGTGGCGCCGCAACGTTGTCCGGTCACCACTCGGAAATCAAACTCGGGTGGACTGGCTGGGAGGCGCTCACGTTGACCAATTGCACCATGTTAGGTGACAAATGAATGATTTGATTTTCGGTAAAAGAATTTTATGTAGCATTTCTCAAAGTATTTGATGTTGTCAGCGCTCTGCTGTAGTGATATGGACCATCCAAGATTTTTATTCAGTAAAAAAATAACCATAGTAGATGTTGTTCAATGCTAAAAATAATACAAATGCATAGCCATTGGTGATCTTATGTTTGATTGCAGTGATTATGAATGGTTACAAACTGCTTGATCCAACCCGATGCCCAGACAATCGTGTTGTTTCACCAAACGAAGCATTAATAGAGTGAAGTCGGGTGTAGTTTAAGCCTTTAAGGAGCTTTGACTCCTTGTTTTCTTTTTGCGGTAAGGAATTAGTATCGCGTTGAAAAAAATGAGTGGTTTGGTGAAGTTGGCACTCGGCAAGTGGGCAATAATTTTTTAACCTACTAATGCCTACTATGTGAACTTACAAACAAAAAGAAGCACTCGTTCACATGTCATGCGTGAACATGAAGCCATTATCTTCTATAATGGGATCGATTGCATAAATATGGAGCATCAATTGTTGCTACGACCACATGTTGATGCTATGATTCTTTTTATTTACCAAACAATTAAACAAAAAAAAATTGCACTACATTGTACAAAACAAATCTGTTGCAATTCAAAAGACATGGTTATTTTTTATTCACCAAAATACACTCAAAAAACCTTAGCAAACAAACATTTATCTATTTGATACATGATAAAGAAGTATGCATGGATTAACAAAATTTAAAAAAATGTAGGAGAACAAAGAATAAAGATGAAAACAATCCATGTACAAATTGTTTGCTTCTCTTTTTCATTAGATCAGATAAAGAAGTTATGGGGAGGGAATATTTTTTTTATGATCTACACATGTGAATAGTGTCAAAATATGTGTCACTTTGAAAACCATATAGGAGGTAGTTAGCCATGAATTATGTCACCTGATTGCACTCACTGCACTCATACCGTCTAGACATTGACCGGGTCATGATGAAAGAGAAAAAAATAAGAAGATATGCATATTAATGAGGGGTGCACCTACAACTAGGCCAATCAAGGGGTAAGAAATGATTGTATGTGGATTATTGTTTGCTAAGAAGTTTGTCTACACAAATATTAGTGGCAACTAACACATAGTGCAACAAAAAGAACCACGCGAAGATTCTTTTGGCAAAAAATAGAAGATTTTGTGAGAAAAAGAATGATGATAGTGATGTTGTGCTAAATGATGTTGGTTGTTGGCTAA
Organism: Alisma plantago-aquatica; assembly: GCA_963693085.1. Taxonomy (NCBI): domain Eukaryota; kingdom Viridiplantae; phylum Streptophyta; class Magnoliopsida; order Alismatales; family Alismataceae; genus Alisma; species Alisma plantago-aquatica. The sequence continues at coordinate 211,880,863 of OY856413.1, forward strand.
ATCAGACATTAGCATAACCTTTGTTTTAATGATGACAAATAGTTCATTCTTGTAGATCTAGCGTGCCACTTGAGTATTTCAGGGTCCAAGAAGATGAGGAGATCATACCATGTGGATAGTTGAAGATTAATGCACTTAAATGTTTAATATTTTCATGATTGTATTCGATGTAAAAACTTATACAAGTATATAATGTACAAGTACTTAGATATCATGTAAATCAAGCGTTATATCTCCTCTATCCACTCATGACACTTATTTAGGATCCCCCTAGAAATTAGAGCCATTATCCTTCATCAGAACAATCATGTAATAGGTGGTTTAAAAAGTTGTATTAGTGACATTCTCGGTCAATAACTAGTCTACCAAGACACCCTCGGTTGAAAATATTGTTGACCGAGAACCACCTCGGTCGAGGACTCAAAACATCAGTCAAAACCGTACACATTTGTGCTCTAAGTCAATTTTGGTCGAAATTATTGTCGAACGAACACATCCTCGACCGTTAGATCGAGTGGTTGGGAGTTGAGGATAGTCGTTGGAATACACTTCCAATCAACTTAGGATTGGTCGAAGAAATTCTCGACCGAGACATGGTCGATCAAAAAACTTGTCGAACAGATTGGGTTCTGGATTGTTTTTCTAAACTCGAACATTTTAGCCATTACAACCCAACTACTTTCTACCTAACAGCTAGTTAAGCACTAAGAACACTCTAGAGACTTTATAAAACATCTCTAATCACTTTCAAACCATTCCTATAAATAGGAGAGGACTTAGGACACCCGACACACACAAGTTACACTTAAGCATTCATTCTAGAGAGCAACAAAACTAAGAATCACTTGTTATCTTCTTCCTTGAGCTCTAAAGTTGTGTCATATGGCTACAATCTCCTAGCCACCATATAGCAATGTCAATCTTTAGTGGATAGGAGATCTATACACTTGATATAGGAATAAATACGATGTACTTCATTAGTTAAGTATTTCTTTCTTCCAATCTATTTTCTTTGTATTGTATTTGTTCTCCTTGACTACTTCAAGTATAGGAGGCTATCTAACAGATGTTGTTTAGAGCTACTTCAAGGCAAAGAAGGTTGCTCCAAGGTTGCTTGAGGTTACTTCAAGAAGGCTGCTTCAAAGGAGGTTGAATCTACTTCTAGATGAATGTTACTTCGAGGTGGTGGAGCTACTTCTTGGTGGAGAAGGCTGCTCCAAGGTTGCTTGAGGTTGCTTCAAGAAGGTTGCTTCAAAGGAGGTTGCTTCAAAGGAGGTTGGAGCTACTTTTAGGTGAAGGCTATTTCAAGGTGGTGGATCTACTTGTTGGTGGAGAAGGTTGCTCTAAAGTTGCTTGAGGTTACTTCAAGAAGGCTTCTTTAAGGAGGTTGAGGCTACTTCAAGGTGAAGGCTAATTCAAGGAGGTGGAAGGTGATTGTATTTTGTTTAACATCCTTGCAAGATAAATAAACTAAATCACTTTCAAAATCTCAATTGAAGACAATTGGGTAGTGGACTGAAAACCTTTGATTCAAAGGTTAGAACCACTCTAAATCGAAGTGTCTTCCTTATTTCCTCCTCCTTCTTTGGTTTAAATTTTCAATTGAATTTTAAAATATGAAAAGCTCTATTCACCCCCCTCTAGATCTTTCAATTGGTATCAGAGCATGTATTCAAGGAGCCTTAACCATTCTTGAATGGGGGATAGTGTTCTACACAACCTCAACCTCAAAGGAACTTATGTGAGTCGGTCACCACCCTTTGATGGAAGCAACTACACGTGTAGGAAAAGGAGGATGCAATTCTACTTCCAAGGGATTAGTCTGGAGCTTTGGAGAATGGTATCCTTGCCCTATGCACTTCCTCATATGGAGTATGCAACATGGAATCCCGAAATGGTAAAGCAAGTTCAATTGAATGCAAAAGCAGTAAGCATTTTATATTGTTTCATTTCAGTTAGTGAGTTTAATAGGATATCTTCATGCGAAACTACTTATGAAATATGTTATAAACTTTCAGTTACACATAAAGGTACAACTCAAGTTAAGAACACTAATATTAACATGCTTAAACAAAAGTTTGAACAATTCTGCATGACACCTAATGAATCTATTAGTGAAATGTATGTAAGGTTTTCTTCTATTGTTAATAGCTTGAGTGCCTTGGGTAAGTATTCTAGTGAGGAATATCAAGTATCCAATATTATTAGATCCTTGACTCCAAAGTACAAGCCAAAGGTGATGGCCATTGAAGAAGCCAATGGCCTTACCACGTTGAAGATGGAGCAACTCATCGACAACCTAGAGACTCCTGAACTTATTCTTGAAGAAGAAGAAAGATTGGAGTTGGAACTTCAAAAGGGAAGAAAGAAGGATATAGCATTCAAGGCTACAACCAAATATCAAGAAAGTGATGAGTCAAGCAAAGGAGAAGATGAAGAGGATGAACTCATTGTAAATGGTGATCAGTATAGAAGATATAAATCTAACAAAAATTCTAGTGTTTCTTCCTCTTATTCCCTTAGGTGCTTTGAATGCGACAAGAAGGGACACTTAAGGAATGAGTGCCTAAAGTCAAGAAGGGAAAGAAATCCTCTTTCAAGAAGAAAGAAAAAGCCTACAAAGCATCTTGGGATGAGTCAAGCGACGATAGCGAGAGTGGAGAAGAAGAAGTAGAATGTCTCATGGCTAAAGAAGACAAGGTGAGTTACCTCATTGCAACAACGGATGCAGAAGAAAATGAGGTAAGTCTTCTTGATTTATCTAAAGAAGAGATAGTTAATAGTTTAGAAGAACTCCATGATAAATATGTTGATTGTAAAAGGAAATTGAGGAAGCTTACAAAAACTGATTGATGATTTGCATGCTAAATTGTATGATCTTACTTCTGAAAATGAAAATCTTGTCTGAAAAATACACCTTGAAATCATCTATTAATGATTACAATATCAAGTTGCTTGCTCTAGAAATCAACAATAATCTTCTTTCTCAAGAAAAAGTTGAATTGCTTACTAAGATAAATGATTATCAAACTCAACATGTTCTATGTTCTCATTCAAATTATAATATCATTGTTGGAGAAAGAGATTCCTTGCTTTCAAGTTTAGATTAAGAAAAACTAGATATTGCTAAGAAAATTGATGAAATTGCTAAGTTACAGAAACATGTTGATAGTCTAAAGAGTAATAATATTCTTGATAAAATCTAGGAAAACTCCTTTGGATAAATTGGAAGAAGAGGTCTGGGCTATGTACCTAAAGATAAATCCTATCAAAAGCCTAGAGTTGGAAAGACACAAGTGCCTACGACCAAGGTCATATATGTACCTAAAGACAATCTAGCTCATGACCATAATGTTGAGAACAGAAATGAAATTGATTTTATTTGTTGTCATTACTATTTACATTTTGGTCATTATTCATTTTCTTGTCCATACAAGAAAAAGAAGGATGTTGACTTAGTTTTGGTTCCAAAACCTCCAACTTAAAAATGTTGGACATATTAGTTGAGATTTGACCTAAACTTCATTTTGAAATTCATAATGTCTTATCTCAACTAAAATAAGCTTCAATTTGTATATATTTGAATGATTGATCATTTAATTATGATATTCAAATTGAAATAATCAAAATTGATATATCCTTGGTTACCTTAGAAATGTTGCATTAATTGAAAACCTATAGAACTGCCTCTCAATCGAGAAGCACTTCGACCGAGGGGTGCCACAGTCAAAGTCAGAATCGACCGAAAATAAGTCTGACAACAATTATCATCTTGCAATATTTTACATGTATTTATCCATAATACATCTTGAATCCCCCCCTAAAATGATTACTTTGATAAAATTAATAATATATGTCTTCATCATGAACAAAAATACTTAGCCAAGCTCAAATTCATTTTCATTATAAAATATAACTTAAAGTCTCAAATTTGGTCAACCAAATACTGGACCGAGCAGGTCCTCGATTGACAAAATTCTCGATCAAGTTTCTCTCAGTGGGACCCTCAGTCAACTATGTGCATCCCACCTAAGAATCATCTAGACATTCCTTCAGGTGAAAAGTTTTTGAAGCACAGGTCCCTCGGTCGACAAAATTCTCGACTGAGGTCTCGAACGTTGCAAAAAATTCAAATTAAAAGGTTGAATGACTATCTGCTATAGAGTCGTTGGGAAAGAGAGATGTTGAGGGCTCAGTCGATGAGTTTGTCGATTGAGAATAGTTTTATTTTTCTGTAAATAGCCCCCAATTCAGCCATTCTCTTCACAACTCAAAGATCATTCTTCTCTAGCACCTCTCTAGCATTTCTCATAGCTCTCCTTCAGCAATCTTCATCCCTTGCTAATTCCACATCTTCTTCCATGACTTTGGTGATAATGGCATCTTCCTCAAGCTGTGGTGGAAAGAAGCTAGCTTCAAAGAAGGGGAGGATGGCAACTCCAACATTGTGCATCATCAACGACATCCCCTTCAATGATGCAGTTGTTGGAGAAAGATACTTGAAGCTCACAACCAAGTCTCCTCTTCCTCGTCGACCGGTGGAACTTAACGACTTCATCAACCTTCTTGATCTCTCTCAACTCTTCAAGGTGCAAAAGTTGAAGAAATTTCTTATCCCCTCCTTTTGTTTTTGGTCTACCCAAGCTATAAACGAATTCTATGCCAACCTAAATGATAACACCCAAATTCAGGCATCTATGCTAAGCATTTTTATGGTTTTGTGTCATGATAGCCTTAATATGTCAAAAATAACCCTAGATCCTTATCTTTTAGTAATTTATATCTTTTCATAGATAAAGTTGCTCAACTAGCCAATTTTGGGATTTGTAGGCACCGAACCTGAAAATACATCTATTCTCTAAGATTTATCCCCAACACATAAATTTTGCAACAACTAGACTTTCATCTGTCATGACTGCAGCAGACTAAGCATCACATAATGTGCACTAGCTTAGGAGACGGCGGTCCCGCTAAATGACTAGCAGGCCCAAGAAACTTTTGATATCTTAGACCCTATTTTTGATGGTCAATCCTTTATCAGAATGAATCCACGCCAATCAAAAGGTTCATCGTTGCGGGCCCATCAACCACCAGTAATATCCCCCCGTGGGGGTGGATTTGGTCCATGATGCCGCGACTATGACCAAAAAGGATGTCGTGACCACGGCCAAGAAGATAATCCCATGATCGCGGCCAAGACATTGTGTCAATCGACACTCAGCACGACTGGGCCCAGCTCAGCACGGTCGGGAACGTGATACACCAGCGTGACTGTGACACATGATCTGTCTCGACTGAGGCATCTACCTCGACCACAAGATCTGCCTCGATAGCGGCATTTGTGTCGACTGACACTCGGCACGATCGGGCCCAACTCAGCACGGTCGGGCCGAGACCAGGGCCGCGACCGGGACAGATGTCACAACCATCTTCCACCTTCACCTATAAATACTCAGCCCCCGCAACCTGGAGACTGGTTCCAAAATTTTGGATGTTCCACATTTTGGCTCCCAGAGCCCCGTGGGAGAGTTCTCTAGTCCGAAAAGGCTGAAGTGCTCATCCTACGTCCATCCCTCCAGTTTTCTTCCATCCACCATCATTATCCACCTCCATACACCCATATCCTACCATTCCCAACCATCTTCCACCTCCATACACCCACCAAGCTATTGTTTGGGATGGAATCAAAGAGAATGGAGACCAAGGAGTCCAGAAGATCAAGGAGGATGACTAAAAGATGAGATTTGGCCTATACATAGGCTAAGGAGTGAGAGCCACCTATCCTATACAGGCTAAATCTCTTCTTCTTCTCCTTTCTTCTTCTGTTTCCCTTTGTTTCTGTACAAATGATGTTCTTCCATCTTTGTTTCGGTGCCAACTATGCTTGTCCATGGCTATTTGAGCTCCTTCTTGGCTATGTAGCCTGTTTTGGGCATATTTATGTACTTTTACCTTAAGCAAGTAGTTTTATTCCAGATCTAGTGTGTTTCTATTCTATCTTCTCTAACTGATTATGATTATTATTTGATCTCTTTCTTGCTTGAACTTTTATTTCTACCTATATCGAGAAATTCGTTGTAGAAATAGATAAGAGAAGGTAGTTTGGGTCGGAACTCAAAAGGAGGATGACTCAAGGTGATCTGTGTAGAGCTGTAGACCTAGGCACGGTCGGGCCCAGCCCGACATGGTCGGACCCACTACCAGGTTCTGCCTAGATCACACCTATTCCTAGCATCTCAAAATATTCTAGACCTGAGAAGGTATCTAGAATATTCTAGGGTGTTGATTTTTCATCCTCAAGAGAGGTTTCATATCACTGATGGGTTTTAGTCACGCTTCGCTAAAGTAAGTGGGATGACCCCACAGGAACAGATACCACAGTATGTACTATGTTTGGATGTAGGTTGCTTGTTGAGGTGTTTGAGGGTTGTCTACGCTCAAGAATGGGTGCATAGACTGCCAAAATCATGGTTACATAGCCAGGAACTCCTTCTCTCTGATTAGTAGAATCCTACATACTCTATTTTATTTTCTTTCTTTGTTTTACTTTGTGACAATCTACTAAACTAGTTCTAGTTCCATATCTTTGTCTACCATCGAATTGGCTTATCTGACTTAAGAGCAAGATCTTAAGCGTCCTAAACGTCCCCACATCCCTGTGTTTGACCCCGTATATCTACTTCGACCCCGTAATAAAGTTGCGGGGGTCCTTGAAGGTTTCAGGTTATAAATTTAAAGTTCGATCCTTCTGAGTCTGCCTCCTTTCAGATGCGCGATTTGAGTCGCATCACTAACTAGAGATTCCAATGAGCCCTACTCCTTCACTTATATGATTAATGGTTTATCTTTCCATTTCTCTGAAAATGACATCCTAGAAATGTTAAACATAGATGATGAGTATGCAGATTTTATAGACCTAACCATTGGAATTCCCATCTCCAAGTTTTCAACTGAAGAAGAAACCATCAGTCTTAGTGATATTAAAAAGGCAATATTTTCTCCTAACACTTTAGCACATGTACATAGGGGAACTATTATGCCACTTATTTAACCCCTGAGGCAATGATAGTAAATCTTATTATCACCCATAATATTCATCCTAGATCCAATAAAATCAAAATTCCCCAATTTAAGATGTGCCTTATTTATGCCATTCTTGAAAGCATTCCCATAAACTTCATTCGTGTCATCCTTTCTAACATGGTTGATTTTTCTGGGAACCCACCTTATGCTGATTTCATCTGTCACATAATACAATATTCCCTTGGTAAAGATTTAGAATACTTAGGTTACCTTTATGATAGACGTACCAAAGAATCACACATAACACCATTGATAAAATGGGGATTAACTTTGGGCATAAAAAGCTAGGACTAAAGAAGGTACATCCACTGAAGCTAATCCTCCACCTCCTATCTAATTCATAGAAAATATTGCTAATGATGTCTCCTATCTCAAAGGAGTCACATATCAAATTGGGAGGCATTTAGATTTGTGGAGTTGAGAAGATCTGTTACACCTTAGAGAAGAAGATTGGAGAAGAAAAGAAAAAGAATGGGGTTCTTTAGCAAGAAACTACCTCCTTCCACCTCCAAAATTGCCCTCCTTGCTCTAGCCTTGCTCTGGGATGAAAGAGTTTCAAATAATGACCCAAGATAACTGCTCCATAGAGTGGTTTTGTCTTTTAAAATGAAAGGAGTCGTATTTGAGAATTGCTGAAACTGACAGGCACACGACGTGTCTTTCTTTGGACAGTGTGTGTGATGTCTCAGGCAGTTGTTCTGAGTGTAAAGCATATTGTGTGTTTGAATTAATACATGTTGTGTACTTTACCAGAAAGGCAAATCTTAGTTCTAAATTCCCAGGTACACATCATGTCTTTCGTGGACATACCGTGTACTTTTCTTTGGAGATTGAAGTAATAGGTCGTCTGGAAATACACATGTCGCGTCTTAAATAAGACACGTAGTGTGCATTGCTGTTTCTATAGAATTAAAGTTATGATCATCTGTAAGGTGTGGAGAAGTCTCGATAATGATGAGATTGAGTTGGGATATCTCCAATTTGATCCTTTTAATGCAAATATGCAATACACATCATGTGATAAGCAAAATAACAAAAAGGTGGCAAGAATGATATGAATAGAGGCTAAATGAGAACAAAATGAATTGAATTTGTGTGTGAAAACATGTGAAAAGTTGATGTGGAAACCACATAACAAATCCCCCTAAGCTTGAACCATTGCTTGTCCTCAAGCAAAAAGAGAATAGCCACACAAAAGAAGGAATATTCAAGCTCATGCATGGATTAACTGAAATGAAGATATGCAATAAACTCAACCAATCATGCACATTAGGTTTATATCCATAGCCATCATCTCAATTTAAACATCCAAGATAGAGAAATTTTAGTTCAGCAATGGTAATCACAAATTAAGTGAAACAATCAACTAAACAACACTAAATAGGATTTGGATAGTCAAGCCAAATAACTAATGGATTTACAATGCAAAATTTTCAGCTATTATGGATGTAAATGATGAAATCTTAACTAACATTAACAATCTCTTTTGAGCTCTCTTCTCAAAAAGATATGACAATTGATTTTTGGAATTCCGACACTCGGATACTAATTTAGGCTTATGTACACATGGAGTTTTAGTTGGGGTGTTATTTTTACCCCCTTTTGATTTTTCATACCACCTAACCATCGTTGTCGGATCAGACTCACACTAGGCTAGCATGATATGTGGGTTGTTTGCCATCTTTTATTGGGTAAAGTGAGGAAAAGATAAAAGAAATTTTTGCACAACACAAGGGAGTCAATGAGAAAGTTAAGTTAACAAGATTCCATTCATTATTTTGCAAATTTTTCACTGAAAAAAAATTGGTTGTATATGCACTAAAAGTTTGGCAAGAGTATCATGTATTCTGAACAGCGTTGTAGAGTTAGTTTATTCACTAAAATTTGAGATCGTTACATGTATTTAGCAATTGAATATGTGAAAATTGAGAGTTCAAGCTACAATTACAAACCAGGATCATGTACATGGGAAATTTCATTTTCCATTTTATTCATGCATGCTCTTTACTAATTTTTTCATATGGCTAAAAGAAATACAAGGAACCAGATAGTTCAAGCATACAAGGTGTAAAAGTTCATACTATCACAATAGCCTCATTTCATACTAAACTTGCCATGAAGGGAAAATAAAGAACATGGAAATAAAAGACTGACATGACTAACAAAAGCAAATAACCAAAGAAAATGACAAAAGAAAATGAAATAGAAACTACATTACGGGCCGGTTGCACCCCCCAAGCTTAAAATCTGTAGTGTCCTCACTGCATCAATCAAGCTCATGAAGGTAACAACCGGATACCTATCATGGGTGAAAATCAATAAGAGAGGCCAACACCCCCGTGATCAGTCGGAAAGAACTAGCTGAAAAGATCATCATCTGGAACATCCATTAGAGTGGGCTGTGGGGCGGACTTTGGCTGCTGCGGCGACGGCTGGTATGACTGCGGGATGGAGTAGTGGCCATATGAGATGTGCCATGAATCCATACGCTGGACCATGTCATGCATCATAGTATACTACGTGCCCATCTGATCCAGGCGGCTGTCGATGTGATCAAACCACTACTGCACGTAGCCGTACAAATGTCTGACATCAGGCATCTCCCAGGAGTACTATGTCTGGGTGCTGGTGGAGGGAGGTGGTAGAGTAGAAGTAGCAGAAGGAGGTGCCCCAGTGTCATCAACAGCTCCAGTTGTGTCTCCTTCCTCATTAGTGTCCAACATGCATTTCTAGTTGTCCTTGTTCTCCAGGGTGATATTCTCAGGATCTGGAATGTCAATGTACTGATCATCATCGAAGAATTACCTAAACTTGGTGTCATTGTTGGCAACTTTTAAGAGCAACCCTGTAGAGAGAAGGTACTAGATGTCTACTAGGTTTCTACCTGGTGCTGCTTCTAAACCTGCCAAATCAACATCGAGCTTTTGTGAAATCAGAGTAATCAATCCACCACACATGATGTCATTGATATCCCTCTTCTTTATCTTCTTAATGTCTAGGAAATGTGTAAGAATGTAAAAAGCAACATTAATCGAGTGCTCATACATCATCCCCCATAAGAAGAATAGATTTTGCTTCCCAACAACCCCCTGAGTTTCCTTCTTGGCAAACACTCCGGTACTAAGAAGGCGGTGAACACTAGTACATAACCGACCTTTAGTGTCGGTTATTTAAGGCCTTTAGTGTCAGTTTCTAAGCGACACCTATGTGGGCGACGCTAAAAGCCCAGCCGTTACGTGTCGGTTCAAAAACCGACGCCAAAACCCTTCGCGCGCCACCGAAAATGCGCCAGCAGGGCACTATAGGCGTCGGTTATTAGATAAGAAACTGACGCCATATACCTTCACGCCACAGAAGGGCGCCATCTTGAGCACTATCAACTTCAGTTATTAGATAAGAAACCAACGTCATATAACTCCCAACACGGCCATGCTGGCCAGCATGGCCGTGGTGTCTGGTCCGCTGCTACAGTCGTGCACTCCCAACACGGCCGTGCTGGCCAGCACGGCCGTGGTGTCTGGTCCGCTGCCACGGCCGTGCTGGCCAGCACGGCCATGGTGTTAAAGAAATAGACGTCAGTTACTATTAGAAACCGACACTGTAACGACGTGGCATCGGTTTTATACAAATAACCGACGCCTATTTTTTTCCTGTCAGTCTACCGACATGTTGTATGGCTGGTCGCAGGATGAGAAACCTACAGTTCAGTTTTAACTGCAGGTTTTACGACATCCATTGATATCAGCCAACAACGGGCCACAAACCTGCAAAATTAACAACAAAAATATTCACACATTTAGCAATGCAACCTGCAGTTCCATTTGATTTTCACACATTTAGAAACATTCATGTAGCTAGCAATCTGTAGTTCCATTCATTTTCACATTCACACATGTAGAAACATTCATATAGAAACCAACAGTTTCATTCATTTTCACTCAGACACATGTAGAAACATCCAGACATGTAGAAACATTCACACATATATTATAATTCAGAAATTCATTTACAAAATATCATTCTTTAGTCATTATTCGCTATCAACATCCCAATTATATCTTAAAACCCCCACTATTTGTATGGTTGTTGCCCATTCTTCTCTTGCTTCATTTAATTCTCCTATCATATAGGGAGCATGTACATCTGGTAAGGTCGTTCCTGTAGTGTGGTCAGTTGTAAACACATGTAAAGAGAATGATGTATATATAATTAATGAGCTATAAATAAGATTGAAATATTTCATATTATCTAATGAGACTATATAATACCTCAGCAATACAATCGATGTCCATTGCGGCATATTTGAGAAGCATGTGCATAAATCGCATCACATAGTATCCACATGCCCATCCGTTGTCTTGTGTAGCACACTATAAATTCAAACATACAAAGTATTACAAAATACAACTAATTAAGCATTGTTTACATAAATAATATAAACATATATTGCAGTTGGGAACTTACTTTCACGTTCTTCCAAATTATTGGATGGTTCTTTTTCATGGGGACCTTTCCTCCAGCCTTTTTGAACTCATCAAAACCCCTACATGTTAATGTAACACAGTACATTGCATAATTAAATAGTAATGTAATAACATATGTTAACGGATATGAAAATGAAATATTTCTCACCGGAATAATGCCATTTTCATTATGTGTCCATATTTTGTATTCAATTTACTCCCCTTAGGATCTAGATAATAGATAGTGAACGTCTCGGGGACAATAACCAGTAACTCCCAATGCATACCACTAGAGGTAAAAAAGTTAAAAATTAATAACTCAAAATCAACAATAAAAATGTAATTTTCTTAAGTCCAAATTATAATAAGCAAAGTAAACTTACTCTACATTGAATGGATCCATTAGCACCGTCTTCTTATTTTGAGAAAAAATTGTAAAAGCCTCACAAAAGTATTGTTGAACTGACGGAGGGTGTTTAGCTACTAGACTAATCAAAGATGGAATAAAAAATCCTACATGTTCGAATGTAAAATCTGTACATATCTTGTCTAAGTAGCTGCAAAATATGTGTTAATTACACATGCATTAATAAATAAGAAACCAGATCACCAGATCCTACACAAGGTATATGGATGTATAAAGAAGATCTCACCTTATCCATAGCTCTATCACAGATGTATTTAGCCAATCATATTGAAACAACTCCAAAATATCTTGTATAAATAGTTTGCTTTCGTATGATTGACCTGCAACATCTGAATCTATAGAAACAGTAATAGGGCAATTTATATCATGTTCGCCTAACCATATTGCCATACCCCTACAGTTAGGACCTAACGAGACAGGTAGGTCCTGTGGAACCCAACTGGGTAATGTAGGAGGTGGAAGTGGAGGCCTAGATGTTGTGGGTGTCTTCTTTTTAACCTGTATATATATATAATAATTTCAGATCAACTGACATCATATACACACACTAACAATTTAACGTAATGTAAATTTACCATACAGTTTCAGTAAAGATGACATCCGCTTTTAGCCACAATATCACTCCGCCTTTTATCTCACCAAGCGTTTCACAATCTGGGTGGGCATATAGCAATGGAAGATCCATCCACTTGGGGAATATATGTACTGGGCTCACACGAATCCAACCAGCTGGTAATGGAGACCCGTGAAACATTTCCCCTGGTAGGGATGGGTAAGCTGATGCCTCTGCAACGACATATTCATTAACTTTTAGACGGCATGGCTTCAACCCCTACAAATTTTTGTGTAAAGAATGTTATAAACATATATACATATCATCTTTTTTTTGAAACGACTACAATTTCATATATACATATCATCTTGAAAACATATCATATTGAATTAAAAAACTAGTTACTATGTCATAAAAATACTTACAGCGGATTTTCTAGGTGGTGGGTCTACAGGATTACTCCCAACCTCTACAGTAGGAGTAGAGCCTGCAGTAGGAGACACCATAGGTACTGTCTGGTAAGTGGCAGTCTGAGATGCCTGCCACTTTTTCATTGCTTCTTCGAGTTTCCTATCAAATAGCTTATCTACCTATACATGGATAAAAGAAACGTCAAATTCTAATTATTGAATTCTCTTTTATAGTAACATCTACAAGGGAAAAATATGTTACCAATTCTTCTGAAAGTCCCACTTTTGGGACATGTTTGCGCTGGGATGGCCCAAAAAAAGCTTTGATGCCCACACCAGCGCCTACAGCCCTAACACGTCCAGGATGCTATGGGTTACCCAGAGCAACTGTCAATTCATCCCTTGTGCCCTCAGGGATGAACTTGACTTGTTTCCTCAGCTCGTGCAGCTCCCGCTAATCGCCAAAACAAAAATTTGTAATTAAGTAAACACCACAAATAATCAATATTCGAACGATTGTTGTAAGAGTTGTATTTTACCATTTTTGCAGCCGCCTCAGCAGTTGTGGGCTTCCTTATTTCTCCATTCTTATTTTGCCTCCCAGCTATCCAGACATCATGGCGAGGCAGAGGTGTGCTACCTATAGTGGAGGACTCCTGAGTAGTAGCAGACTGAGCAGTAGTCTCAGACTGTAGTCTTTGGCGAATACCTGCATGCCCCTTTGGACCCATTGGGTGGTCATGCACATTCAATGCATGCCTTGATCTTTGTGCCTCACTAAGGGCCTAGTTAGTATGCACATTAATGATTTGGTTAGTAACAGTAAATGTTAATCTTGAATAGGTGAATACAAAATATATTAATGAGATTGGGACTGACGCCTAATACCTTGAATTCATCAGTTTGTCTTGAAGCAACAAACACGTCCCATTCTTCTTTGTCTAGGAAGTTCCACTATTCAGTGGTTGTCTTCTTCCTCTTGTCATCTTCTTTTATGTATTCTCGGGTGAGATTTGTCCTATAGTTCCTTAGGACTCTCCCACAGCATTGCATCACGCATTTACGATGCAGCTTTTCATCCAATTCAAATATACTCTGCAAAATAGAGTTGCTATTAACTAGTATCCAAAAAATTAGTAATCTAAAAAATAGAATTGCAAAATAATAATAACTCACGCATAAATCCTTCCATATTACGTCTTTCTTCTCCTTAGAAACTTTATGCCAAGAATCTATCTTACAACCGCAATGGCTACGAGTAACATACCCAAGATATGAAACAAATGAATTGTGATTCAAAAAAGTGAAGTCGAGCGAGCTGCTTGGGCTCCGCCTTCTCTCTAGGGGTCGTGACCATGGTGGGCGGGGGCTCTCGACCCCCTCCTACTGCTACCGATAAAGAGGGCTGGTTCTCACCGGAGACTGATGTCACAGTGCCGGGAGCTTGGGTGCGGGCCGTCGCCGGGCCCCCACCACAGCTTAGGGGCTCAGTGGCCAGTGACCCAAAGGAACCCTTCAACAAAGAAGGGGATCGGTGGGTATGGACGAAGTTCACGGAGCCGATCATGGAGGAGATGGAGCACTACCACCAATACTCGGCGATCGTGCAGATTTTGGGGAAGAAGAGCCATCCACAACAGCTCCGAGGGTGGATGGTGAGGACCTGGAGACCAAAAGGGGAGCTAGAACTCTTTTCGCTGGAGGACAGACTCTTTCTGGTTCGCTTCGCCTCCGAAGCCGACCTGAAAGGGGCCACAACATGTGATCTGTGGTTTTTTGATGATCGGCTCGACCTTGTGCGGCGCTGGACACCGGAGGCAGACACGAGGAGAGCTTCCTTCATGACGGCTCCGGTATGAGTCTCATTACCCAATGTGGGGAAACACTGGACCCCAAGGGCCATTGCGGTGATCACCAACACCATTGGGGTTCCTAGAGCGATTGATAGAAGGAATGATGGAACCATCACTGGATGCGCCAGGGTATGCGTGGACATATCAGTAGCAATCGAACCTCTGTCGGAGGTGATGGTGGAGTTGCCCAATGGGCGATGAATGGGAAGTCAAAGTCCGGTATGAAGCTATGCCCGACAGGTGTTTGATCTGCAAGGTCTTCGGCCATGAGACTGGCAACTGCCCGGGAGCACGCAAAGATATCAACTTTGACCCTCCAATCGTTCCTGAGCAACCGAGGGGTAGACCGAGAAGAACGGGGAAATCCAAGCCTCCAAACTAGAGAAAAGGGAAAGATAAGATGACCATCCCGACTGGTCCGACTGAGACTGGCCAAGCGTCGGGCGAGAAGCAGATGGGAGTCGACACCAACCCCATCACTATAGCAGGGGAATGGGAAGGAGTAAAGGAAACGTCGATCGTTGAACAGGATACTGAGCAGGTTACTGAGGTGGCTCTAGGTGTAGTGGAAACTAACCCTGAGCCTAACGAGATGGAGATGCCAGTGAGCTTGCCCAACCCAGGTGAGATAGCTGCAGGTGGATGCGGTGCCAATCCGTTTGCCATCCTCGAGCAGCTAGAAGAAGACAACAACAGAGAGAATGAAATTGACAGAGGAAGCAACCAGAGGGAGACCAGGAGCTCCAAGAAGAAGAACAAGAAATCCAACCGCTCTGGAGAGGGGAGCGGAAAGAAGACGTATTAATCTCCATCCTCACATGGAATGTGCGAGGAGCTTCCCTGGAGGGTAGCCAAAGGGAAGTAAGGAAGGTGATAAACGAAGAGGGACCTAGCCTAGTCTTATGCTTTGAGACTAGGATCAGAAGAGAGGTAAAGGACAGGGTGACTTCCTTGTTTCCAACAGGATGGAGAACCTTGTCCAATATGGACCAAGTCGATGGAGGTAGGATTGTCATAGGGTGGGATCCAAGAGCTTGGGATATTGACGCGATCAGCTTCAATGACCAAGTCTGCACGATCAGCTGCTGCAACAAAGGTGGGATGTCGTTCATCACTTATGCTATTTATGGTGAGAACCTCGAGAAGGACAGGGAGAGATTGTGGGACACTCTGACCAACACAACGCAGGAGGAGGTTCCCTAGATCGTTATAGGCGATTTTAACAATATCAGGAAGGCAAGAGAGAAGTTTGGGGGGAGAGTTGTCCCTGACAGAGTGATGGCTTCTTTCAACAACATGGTGGACAGGTCGGGGCTTATTGAACTAGTCGTGAAAGGGGGTAGAACCTTGTGGTCTAATAAACAACAGGGGGTGAGGAGAATCGCTTCTGCCATTGACTGAGGACTAGTGAATGAAGTGTGTCTGGACATTTGGCCCAACTCAGCTATCAAAATGGGTGCTAACCCATTAAGTGATCACACATGGATGAAAATAGAGCTTACCAACATAACACATTATCCTCGACCATTCAGATTCATCAATTGGTGGTGTGAATGGGGGAGTTTCAAGGATGTGGTGAAAGAGGCTTGGAGTCAAGAAGTGATAGGAAATCCTCTGTACATTGCTCTGAAAAAATGCAAAATACAAAGAAAGCATTGAAGCTGTGGAGCAAGGAGAAAGCAAATCTCAAAAACCTACTGAGCAAAGAAAAAATGGAGTACGAAAATGATGCGATGGAAGTCAGACTTGACCCCCTTAATGATGAGAAGATCGAAAAGGAAAATACCTCAGAGAAAAGATTGAAACAACTTAAAAAGGCCGAAGAAACCTTCCTATGGCAAAGAAGTCGTATGACCTGGATCAAAGATGGCGACCACAACACGAGGACCTATCATGCTGCCATAAAGAAGAAAGAGATGCAAGAGACTATACATGAGCTCATTAATGAAGAAGGAGAAACAGTGGAGGACAGGGCTGCTATCACCTTAAATGCGATCAACCACTTCTTCCATCTTTACAACAAGAAAGAAGGCAACCACCCTATTAAAGAGGAGCTTCTACCAGGGGCACACATATCTGACGAAATGAATAGGGAACTGTGTAAGATAGCCACTGAGGAGGAAATCAAAGCTACTACCTTCTCCACCAACCCATCCAAGGCACCTGGACCGGACGGGTTCAATGGGAGATTTTTCCAATTTGTGTGGGACATCATAAGGAGGGAGATAATTGAAGCCGTGAGATGGTTCATGGCAGGAGGGAGGACGGTGAGACTTGTGAATCATGCTTTCATCAAACTCATACCGAAGAAGAAGGAGGCTACCAATATGAATGACTTTAGACCCATAGCTTGTTGTGGGGTCCTTTACAAAATTATTGCTAAGCTCATTGTAGGTAGATTGAAGCCTATCTTACCCAAGATCATCTCGAAAGAACAAAGTGTGTTCATACAAGGCAGAAAGATTGTGGACAGTACACTCTTGGCAGCCGAGTTTATGGTGGGCTTCAACATCAAGCGTGAGTCAGCTAAAGCCTGCATGAAGGTCGATTTGTCCAAAGCCTATGACCACGTGAGATGGGATTTCTTGTGGAAAGTGATGAGCAAAATGGGGTTTGACCCGAGATGGACAAATATGATTAAGGAATGCGTACAGACTACTTCCTTCTCCATCCTTATCAATGGATCACCGAAAGGACTGTTCAAGGCTAGCAATGGACTGAGACAAGGGGACCCTTTGTCCCCTCTCCTGTTCACCCTGGTTATGGAAGGGCTCACTAATATGCTTCATGAGGCGGAAGAGAAAGGTAACATCAAGACCTTCCACATCAATGGTACAAGAGTCTTATCCCATCTAATCTTCGCAGATGATGTGATGCTCTTCTCGGTGGGTAATGCAAAAAGGCTACACGAAATGAAAAGAGTCCTAATCCAGTTTGGCAAGATGTCCGGGCTCTACATCAACCAAATCAAATCTAAAATCTTTTGCTCCAGGTCTTGTGACAGTAGAAGAGGCAGATTGAAGCTGGCAATAGGGATGGAAGATGGTGATTTCCCTATGAGGTACCTCGGGGCGCCGATTGTAGGTGGGAAGGGGACTACCAAAGACTTCACGGCCTGCCTAGATGGAATTAGAACAAAGGTGGAACAGTGGAGTGGGATTAAAATCTCCATGGCAGAGAGATTAGTCCTTGTTAGATCGGTCATCCAAAGTATGATTTGTTTTTGGGGGTATGTATGTGAAATACCAAACCCAGTGGTGGATAGAATGAAAACCATAATAGCCAATTTTTTTTGGGGAGGTAAGAACCATAGTGTGGCGTGGGATATCATTGCTGAACCTTTTGAGAAAGGTGGGCTGAATATCAAACACCCTTTGGAAGTTGTAAACAGATGTAGATTGAAGAGAATGGACAGATTTTTCAGAGACAAAGACAATGTGTGGACGAGCTGGATGAGGGTCAGGTATGGCCCCATCCCTTCCTTGAAGGCACAACAATCAAGAGTGTGGAGGTAGATTTGCTACAGCTGGGAGAAGACGCAGAACCTCTATAAAGTTGGTGACGATGGTATGATGGTGTTGCTAAACCAACACATCACACCATGGACCAACTTGGGCGATGGTGCACGTGTCTACTGGTTCAAAACTCTATGGGGACCCTTCCATATACCAAAGTGGAGTACAACTACCTACAAAGCTATCTTAAAGAAACTCACTACTAAAGACAGGATGCGCAGATGGGGGCTGCAAGTCAATGCCCACTGCTGTCTTTGTGATAGAGAAGATGAAGACCATGAACATCTATTTACTGCCTACAGGTATTCCATGTACGTATGGAGAACCATCTGCCTCAAAAATGGTTGGGCTGCTAGAAACCATAACTGCCACGAAGATACCATCAAGCTTTTTGATAGTTCTAACAAATCCAAGTTTGAAATAGGATTTGCAGGTCTTTGCATTACCGTGTTTTGCTACACGATATGGGGGGAAAGAAACAAGAGAATACATGGCAGCAATAGGACTACTGAATCTGACCTTATTAAAAGAATATGTATAGAAATGAGAAACGTGGTTAGAGCTAAAAAAGACCTTGTCAAAGGCAGCTCACCACTAGCTAGAAAAGTTTGGGGCATTTTGTAGAGTTTACGCCCTGGTTAGAGCTGCATGTTCTGTGTGTATGATCATGGATGTAATGTTTGACGGGTAGCTCCGCTACTCCTTTTTTGGCAATACTATTTACCTATTTCCAAAAAAAAGAATTGCGATTCACACCAGATGCATTTCCTGCATTATCAAAATCCACAACAAGTTTGGGTCCATTGCCCTTTTGTGCTATTAACTTCTTCATAATAGTGATGCCCCTTCTCTTGTCAACTTTTTGGTGTTGCTGATCAAGTGCCTCAAGTGCTTCATATGGTACATGTGCATCATCAACCTAAATTTTGACAAAATAAACACATTTACAAGACATAACTATAAATGGACATATAGATATAAATATATGATATATTTTTAAAACTTACATTGTGAGGCGGCGCATTGATGTCCTCACCCTCACGGTAATCATTAGCACGGTCATCAGGAGAATGCTCACCCATCTGAAAATTCACATTCACATTGTAAAGTTCACATTGTAAAGTAATTCAAATTGCAAAGCTCACATTGTAAAGTTCACATTCACATTGTAAAGTTCACATTATAAAGTAATTCACATTGTAAAATTCACATTGTAAAGTTCACATTCACATTGTAAAGTTCACATTGTAAAGCTCACATTGTAAAGTTCACATTCACATTGTAAAATAATTCACATTGTAAAGTTCACATTCACATTGTAAATTTCACATTCAGAAAAATAAAACATATAAAAAATATAAACATGCCTCTAATATTGCGATATTTTATCAATTAACAATCCTTCATTGTGATCTCCGCGCACATACAAGTCATCATTAGCTTCAATATTTGCTGGTGTTGGCAACCCAACTGAGAATGGACTGGAGTCATCATACTTATCATAGTACTGTTCTTCATCTATAGGATCTTCAATGAACTGTCTTTTACCATGAAGAACAACCGACCATTTATCATTTGCAGGATCATCGATATACAATACTTGTTTTGCATGTGATGCCAATATGAATGGTTCACCCTTCTCGCCAATCTTTTCAAAGTTCACTAAAGTGAAACCCAATTCATCCACTATAACTCCTTTGGTGTTATCAACCCAATTACATTTGAAGAGCGGAATTCTGAAATCTATGTAGTCAAACTCCCATATGTCTTCAATGACACCGTAATATGACATTTTAGCTTCACGTGGACTCTTATCCTTTACACTTGCAAAAAACATAGTCGATGCTTGAAGGGTGACCCCACTGTTTTGGACGACACTCTTATCATCTTGGCACTTTGTGTAATATGTGAATCCATTAATGTCATACCCTTCATAAGACATAACAGTCAATTTTGGTTTAAAGGCAAGGCATTTGATAGTTTCAGTAATATCATCCGGTGTTTGAGATAGTTGATGTAAGACTTTATTTTCAAACCACTTAATAAATGTCTTGTTATGCTCTCTAGCAAGCCACATTGTATTGGCTCGAGGATATTGTCTCTTGATGAAATTGGTATGTTCCTCGATATAAATGTTCACTTCGTCCATGTTGTGTAAAATATACAAGTGACCTTGTTCCAACTGCTCAACGATGTCTATTGGAACTGGTTCATTCACATCTACGTCATCGTAGGAAATTTCTTCTTCCACACAAGCACTGTTATCGACATCCACTGGTTTCGGGTTTGAAATCTCTCCATGCCAGTGCCATTCTGTATAGCCTTGTACAATCTCGTTGCACATGACATGACTTTTGATTTCGTCACCAATGCTAACTTTCAAGTTGTTACCGCAATGCCTACATGGACAGTAGAACCTATCTCTAGGTTGTTTCCTATGTTCCTCGGCAAACCTAATAAACTGGTCAAGACTAGAAATAAACTCTGGGGTGCAACGATTGCGAATGGACATCCATGATCTATCCATTCTATGATCAAAGAGAAAACAAGTATATATTACAACAAGATTAGGGTCTAGGGTTAACATGTTAGAGTTTTTGCATGGTTAAAACTTTAGGCCAACAAATACATGTGTTGTCATTCTTATATATAATAAATGTGTATCACCTATCCCATTCTTGAACACCTAATCTCACTAGTAAGTGTATAATGTGTATTGGGTTTTCGAGAAAATTTCAGCAGCATTTCCCTGCTGTTATCTAAGTACATATGTACTTAGAGAACAAATGGGGAAATGCTACCAAAATTTTCTCAAAAACCCAATACACATTATACACTTACATCCTAAGTGAGATTAGGTGTTCAAGAACAGTCCCAAACTGGGGACTATCCAAGATTTACTCCTAATGAGTAAATCTTGGATGGGTTTCTAGGCCAACAAATACATGTGCTGTCATTCTTATATACAATAAGTGTGTACCACCTATCCCATTCTTGAACACCTAATCTCACTAGTAAGTGTATAATGTGTATTGGGTTTTCAAGAAAATTTCGACAACATTTCCCCACTATTCTCCAAGTACATATGTACTTAGAGAACAAACGGGGAAATGCTACTGAAATTTTCTTGAAAACCCAATACACATTATACACTTACATCCTAAGTGAGATTAGGTGTTCAAGAACAGTCCCAAACCGGGGACTATCCAAGATTTACTCCTAATGAGTAAATCTTGGATGGGTTTCTAGGCTAATGAGTACATATCCACTACATGTATTTGCTCACATACATTGCATCACTCACAATTAGAGCATTATTAAATAATAAATCAAGAATTTAATAGTTTCAAACATGCAATAATTCACAATTAGAGTGATAAGATTCACTTTGTACAAACATACATGGCATAATTCAGGCACAATAGCAGGTGTGGTCATTGACCCGATTCAACAATATAAGAATAATTTTAGAAGAGTAATAACCAACAACAACCACGTTTGTGTGGGATGGCACGGCCGTGGCTGTGTTGGCCAACCACACGGCTGTGGCTGTGTTGGCCAACCACACGGCCGTGTTGGGTAGCACGTTCGTGTGGTCGGCCAACACAGCCACGGCCATGCCAACCCACACGGCCGTGGTTGCTGTTGGTAAGGAGAGGGAGAAGGAAGAAGAATAAGAAGAAAGGAAGGCTTACTGTTGGTAGTAGCATGGAGACGGAGGCGGCGGTGAGCACACCAATGGCAGGAGACGGCGCGGAGGCAGGCGAGCAGAGAAGGAGAGGCGCCGGCGTCGAGCAGAGAAGGAGAGGGTGCCGGCGGTGAGAAGAGAAGGAGAGGTAGGTGGCGGCGGTGGCGAGCAGCTGCAGCAGTAGTAGACGGCGGCGCGGAGGCAGGCGACAGGTGACGCAGCAGCAGGCGGCGGCGACGTAGCAGTAGGTCAGGAATCATTGGAGCAAAATCGCACGATCTCAATGAAACAAAAGAGAAAGGGGGGAGAGTTTGCTGTGCGTGGGGGCTATTAAGTTACTAAACGGCGTCGGTTATTCATAACAACCGATACCTTTATTATTAGGTGTCAGTTATACAAAGACAACCGACGTCAATTGGACATTCCTTTACCCTAATTTTTTTAGCGGGGACGGCGCACGCACCCTTATCAACGTCAGTTATTCTAAGAAAACCGACGCCCATATTGTAACTTTTGGCACAAATTTTATCTTCATTCAACGTCGGTTATTAGGTAAAACACCGACATTGTATCTGATACTTTGGCGCAATTTTTTTTGCTCGAAAAAATTGGATTTCGCGGGCTACTTTAGGCGTCGGTTGTTTATTCTAGAACCGACACTAAATAGAAAGTGATACCCGTGTCTGGCCACTCGTATACGATATATGTCGGTTTGTGTTGTAAACCGACGATGTAGGTTTTAGGCGTCGGTTCTTATTTAATAACTGACGCATGGAAAGTGACTTCATAAGCCATTTCTGTAGTAGTGGAACATACTGAAAGATAGGGTTATGGATATCGGACACTCTGACTTGCTTCGCCTCATGATATTCCTCATCGGAAATCTCAAACCAAAACTTGTCGCTATGAAAAAACGGTGGGTAACCGATCGCTCCATCGTAATGACACTCCAACAACTCACAAAAACATCTACATGTGAGCTTGAAAGCACGACCCAAAAGCCTAAAATGAATGATACTGTAGGGCTCCAGTTTCTTATGTGGGTCGTGTTCAGCGGTGAGTGTCGTTAAAAACTCATAGAACAGGTGGGGGTAAGTATTGGATACCATCAGGCAGATGTAGCTGTAACATCCCACTCTTTTAATGCAAATTTTCAAACTATTTTATTCCTTGCATGCTCTTTTTCTAATAAGATAATTGTGGAGGACCTTCTTGTAAATTTCCCATGTTAGTTTTGCAAATTCATTTTATTATGTTCAATTACTCTCTTGCCCATGATTTATTTAAAGAAAATGTCTCTTTATGCACTTTTGTTTAGAAAATGGAAATGGATGCTTTTATGTCAAATTTTCTCTCTCTCTCTTATGGTGATTAAGTGGTTTAAATGTGAAATGCTTGCTTTATGACCTCCATCACATTAATTGAGGAGAAATAATATTTAGTGCACGTTTTCATACCTTGTAATTCTTATTTGAGAAATTGATAGCTTTATACACACTAATCATAAACCATTTAAATGTACATGATGATTTTTGCTATATTAGGCCTAAAACGTGTTCAAGCATCAAATCTAATTAACCGGGAACGTTCTAGACACTCTAATGCACCTATGGTCAAAATTTGGGCTCATTTGACCCGTGTTTGGACCCTCTAAGAAATTAAAGGAGATTTGAATATAGATGGACCAAGATTTGAATATCATTTCATTAATGCAAGCAATTAACCTATGGTTCATTTTATTTGTGTTGTAACGTGTTACCCTAGTCTTGCTCTTATTTCACGGGTCATCAACACCATTCAATCAATGATCAATGGTTGATCCTTTGTCTTCTACCTCCACTTATTCCGTGATCAACAACCATTTTAACTATTTTGAATGCTCTCCCTCGATCTCCTCTGTTACTCGATGATTTGGCATCATTTATTTGCCAAAGAACGTGGCTCATCTCCCTGATCCGAATGAGCCCCAGTTCTCCCCCTCTTACTCTCTGTCGGGCAAACGCCCTTTTAGGGCTCGAAGTTTGGATTTCACAGACACCTCTTCGATCTCTCTCGCCTCCATCTAGCTACTTCGAGAGCACTGCCGACCCCCAAGTTACGCTTCCCTCCGCTTAATTTCTCCTCCAGCTCCCTCAGTAGCCCCGACCTACACAACCTCCATCGCCAGCGTCTGCTGCTTTGTCTAGACACCTCCACCCACCTTGGCTCAATCGCACATGTGGTAAGCAACCTGGGCCACTCTTCTCTGTCTTTGCATCACTATTTTGTGTCACCGAACCCCCAGTTGTCGTACCCTATAGGGGTCGAGCCCCCTTTCTCATTGGTGCTCACAGTTGCACTCCTTAGTGACCCCTTGGTCATGGAAATGGTGTCTCGAACTCTGGTTGACATTGGTGATCACCCTATTGCCATCAGATATCCCTATTTTCCCCTCTCACGGTTGATCGGACTCAGTTTGTTTTCCCCTATTTTTCGCCGCAAAACTCTGTTCCTCGACCAATATGGCATGTTCCATCAACAACAACCCCTTTTGACCTATTTGGACCTTCCCCGATCACCCCCAGTGGTGTTGGCAAACTATTTTGAATTGCAATGCCCCCTGCTAGACTCATTTTGCTCCCTTCAGTGATCCGTCATTCTAGCCCTGACGGCAGTGATGAATTGGTGAGCCGATGGCTCGGGTGACCCAGGTAGATGAGTCCTCTTCTCCGGAACCGTCTGCACGAGTTGATGATCAACTCATAGTTGCTAGATGATGCTCATACCTCATGTTCATTTGGGGGATCCCTCCTCCAAGAATTGGCACTCGACGTCATGGCTGAGGGGTGAAGAATCCAGGTCGCGAGATGACCTTGGTACCCCTGTCATCCTAATTCAATGTTTTTAAACCGCAAAGGGTATTTTTGGGTTTTCACCTGTCCTCCCTTCTTTGACTGTGGGTCCTCAGTGGCCAGCCTTCTCGCTAGTTGGCCAAGCTTGATTGGTCCAACTGAGACCCGGCCCACTGGTTTTGGGTGTATATATATACGTGGCTTTTTCTTGTTTTGTCATTGGTCCTATCTTTGTAAATTCATAGTAAATCACTTAGTTATTGGAAAAATACGCAAAAATATGTTTTGGAAGGATTTTTGATGAGGAACTCGATTTTATGATTTTTATTGACTAATTTTGCTATTTTCACATCTCAATATCTATATGACACAAATTAGGGTTTAATTTGTATGATGAAGGATAATTATGTTATTTTTAGGTGTTTAAGAGAATCTAATAAGTCAAATGAGGTTTGACTTAGGTGCTTTAGCTCAAGGTAAGTGGGCCATGCCCTTGGCATAGATAATAATTGGTTTATTGAATGTTTATGATTTATGTTAATCACTTAATGTTAAAGTCATGATTAATGCATGTTTTCTTCAAGTATATGGTTATTGGATGTTGATTGCTATAATTTAAGTCCAAATGTAGAAATCATGTTAATGTTATGAATTATGATTAAGGTACATGAAACCAAGATTAAGAGGGAAGAAATTCCCATTCATGCTTAAGAGGGAAGAAATTCCTATTATGGTTCATGGGGAGAAATTCCAACTATGTTCAAGAAGGAGAAATCCCATTAAGACCAAGTCTAAGTTATTAAGAAGATAACTAAGTCTAAGAAAGATAATGGTTAAGGGAATTTGATTTAGATTTATATGCACCTTGTTATGGGCTTTCCGAGCATTATGGGCTTTTCGAGCAATTATGGGCTTTCCGAGCATTATGGGCTTATGGGCTCCTTATGGGGCATTAAGTGAGGAGCATATACTTCTTGTCAAATTCTTTATGTAAAAGATGCCAAGAAATGATTAATATGAATGCATGTTCATGTTTATGTCAAATCATCTTATATGTTATTTTCATGTCTTATAACATGCCAATGCCGCTTACTTACCATGAATGTTTTTCCTTTGCATGGATGGGGATGAGATGTCTGCAGAAGTTGGAGCTAAAGGGAAGGAATCAACTTAAGGAGTTCTAAGAATCCAAGGAGTTTTTGCATGGTGGGATGTACATCTATGGAGATCCTATCTTTTACATGTTATCTAGTTTACGTTTAGCATACCTTTAAAATCATGGTGTAGTTTTCTTTCTAAGAAGAACTTATGTATGAATATATGTTTTGATAATGCCAAGTGTTATTTATTTCTTGATATGAGATCATGTATGTGACAACCCTCCCTTAAATGCCAAGTACCTCACATTATGGATAATGTTGGGGAATAGGTTGTGCTTCCGCTGGTTACATATGAAACCCTAGGGAGGGGTGTTACATTAATGGTATCAGAGCAAGGAATAGATGGCCACTAAGGCAACAATAGAGATTCATATTATGTTCTAATATCATGTCATGTTTACCCTTTCAGATGGCCCCTAAGAAGAAGGAGAAGGTTGGTGAGTCAAGGCCCTCACAAGGATCCTCTAGTGGTGATAAGATAGAAGATGAACCAAGTCCCCCCACCAGTCACCCTAGATGCCCTAGTAGCAGCCTTGACCAATGCCCTCTAACCTAGAGCTCCACCTAGAGTACATGAGATCTCCCTCATAGATTTCTTAAAGATTAGACTCGATGCTTTCCATGGTGAAGATGAGGTTGATGTGGTAACCAAGGTTGAGGAGTGGCTTAGCAACATGGAACATTGCTTTAGAGACTTAGAGTATCCCCCGCATAGTAGGGTTAGATTTGCCACCCATATGCTCAAGGGTGCAACCTGTACTTGGTGGGAGAACCTCTTAGCCTCTAGGGAAGAAGATGACCCTCCTTTCACTTGGGGTGAGTTTGTAGAAGTCTTTAACGACCATTATGTATCTGAATCCATGCTAGAAAGGAAGGAGGATGAGTTTGGTAACCTTAAGTAAGTGGGTGACATGACTGTCACTGAGTATGCTATGAAGTTTCGTAAGCTCCAAAAGTATGGTCTTGAGTACACTGAGCAAAAGAGAGCTAAGAAGTTTATTAGAGGGCTTGACCTAAGTTATGCCTTGTCTGGTAGAGGTCATAGGACCATGCAATCAGCCCTAGATGCAGCCTTAGAATTGGAGGATAACCCTGGGAGGAATCATAAGAAGGAGGTACCCCAAAACCATTGTCACCATCAACCCACTCCACCCTCCAACCACAAGAGAAAAGCCCCTAAACCTTCTTCTAAGAATGGGAGAACCCCATGCCCTACATGTAAGAGAAATCATGGTGGTCCTTATAGGTTTGGGACTTCTGTTTGCTACTATTGTGGTGAGGAAGGGCATATCAAGCGTAATTGCCCAAAGCTTGCAAAGAAGGATCCTAACCATAACCAATTACCCAAATCCTCCACCCAAGGTTAAACCAAGTCTCTTCACCATGCAAATGTCGGATGGAGAAGAGGAAAATGATCAAGGTGAGGGTAGTTAAGTAATTTATGTTGAATCATAATGCTTTGTTTATGTATGCTTCTTTTATAATGAAAATTTGTATGAAAGATTTGCAAGTTTATGTGAAACCCTTAAGGTGGGTAGAAACTCTAGGAAATTTCGAGGACGAAATATATTTAAGGTGGGTAGAATTGTAACATCCCACTCTTTTGATGCAAATTTTCAAACTATTTTATTCCTTGCATGTTCTTTTTATAATAAGATAATTGTGGAGGACCTTCATGTAAATTGCCCATGTTAGTTTTGCAAATTCATTTTATTATGTTCAATTACTCTCTTGCCCATGATTTATTTAAATAAAATTTCTCTTTATGCACTTTTGTTTAGAAAATGGAAATGAATGCTTTTATGTCAAATTTTCTCTCTCTCTTATGGTGATTAAGTGGTTTAAATGTGCAATGCTTTGCTTTATGACCTCCATCACATTAATTGAGGAGAAATAATATTTAGTGCACGTTTTCATACCTTGTAATTCTTATTTGAGAAATTAATAGCTTTATATACACTAATCATGAGCCATTTAAATGTACAAGATGATTTTTGCTATATTATGCCTAAAATGTGTTCAAGCATCAAATCTAATTAAATGGGAACGTTCTAGACACTGTAGTGCACCTATGGTCAAAATTTGGGCTCATTTGACCCATGTTTGGACCCTCTAAGCAATTAAAGGAGATTTGAATATAGATGGACCAAGATTTTAATATCATTTCATTAATGCAAGCAATTAACCTATGGTTCGTTTTATTTGTGCTGTCACGTGTTACCCTGGTCTTGCTCTTATTTCACGGGTCATCAACACCATTCGATCAGCGATCAACGGCTGATCCTTTGTCTTCTACCTCCGCTTATTCCGTGATCAATAGCTGTTTTAACTATTTTGAATGCTCACCCTCGATCTCCTCTGTTACTCGACGATTTGGCATCATTTCTTCGCCAAAGAATGCGGCTCGTCTCCCCGATCCAAATGAGCCCCAGTTCTCTCCCTCTTGCTCTCTGTCGGGCAAACACCCTTTTAGGGCTTGAAGTTCGGATTTCACATACACCTCTCTGATCTCTCTCGCCTCCATCTAACTACTCCGAGAGCACCTCTGGCCCCCAAGCGACACTTCCCTCTGCTCAATTTCTACTCCAGCTCCCTCAGTAGCCCCGACCTACATAGCCTCCATCACTGGCGTCCACTACTTTGCATGGCCACCTCTGCCCACCGTGGCTCAATCGCACACGTGGTAAGCAACCTCGGCCACTCTTATCCATCTTTGCATCACTATTTTGTGTTGTTGAACCCCCAGTTGTCGTACCCTGTAGGGGCCGAGCCCCCTTTCTCACTGGTGCACACAGTTGTGCTCCTCAGTGACCCCTTGGTCACGGAAATGGTGTCTCAGACTCTGGTCAACATCGATGATCACCCTATTGCCATCAGATGTCCCTGTTTTCCCCACTCACGGTTGATCGGACTCAGTTTGGTTTCCCCTATTTTTTACTGCAAAACTATATTCCTCGGCTAAGATGGCCTCTTCCATTAACAACAACCCCTTTCGACCTATTTGGACCTTCCCTGATCGCCCCCGGTGGTGTTGGAAAACTGTTTTGAACCGCAATCCCCCCCTACTAGACTCATTTTGCTCCCTTTAGCGATCTGTCGTTCTAGCCCTGACGACAGTGATGAATCGGCGAGTCGATGGCTCGGGAGACCCAGGTAGATGAGTCCTCTTCTTCAGAATCGTCTGCACTAGTTGATGAGCAACTCATAGTTGCTAGATGATGCTCGTACCTCATGTTTTTCTGGGGGATCTCTCCTCTAGGAATTGGCACTCGACGCCATGGCTGAGGGGTGAAGAATCTAGGTCGCGAGATGACCTTGGTACCCCTTTCTTCTTAATTCGATGTTTTTAAACCGTAAAGGGTATTTCTGGGTTTTCACCTGTCCCCCCTTCTTTGACCGTGGGTCCTCAGTGGTGAGCCTT
The DNA here is from genome assembly GCA_963693085.1 of Alisma plantago-aquatica. Lineage (NCBI taxonomy): Eukaryota > Viridiplantae > Streptophyta > Magnoliopsida > Alismatales > Alismataceae > Alisma > Alisma plantago-aquatica. The sequence goes on from OY856413.1 coordinate 211,910,267, forward strand.
CTCACTAGTTGGCCAAGCTTGATTGGTCCAGCTCAGACCCGACCCACTGGTTTTGGGTGTATATATATATGCGTGGCTTTTTCTTGTTTTGTCATTGGTCCGTTCTTTGTAAATTCATAGTAAATCGCCTGGTTATCGGAAAAATATGCAAAAATATGTTTTGGAAATGATTTTTGATGGGGAACTCGATTTTATGATTTTAATCGACTGATTTTGTAGTTTTCACATCTCAATATCTATATGACACAAATTAGGGTTTAATTTGTATGATGAAGGATAATTATGTTATTTTCAGGTGTTTAAGAGAATCCAATCTGTCAAATGAGGTTTGAATTAGGTGATTTAGCTCAAGGTAAGCGAGCCATGCCCTTGGCATGGATAATAATTGGTTTATTGAATGTTTATGATTTATGTTAAGCACTTAATGTTAAAGTCATAATTAATGAATGTTTTCTTCAAGTATATGGTTATTGGATGTTGTTTGCTATAACAGTCCAAATGTAGAAATCACGTTAATGTTATGAATTATGATTAAGGTACATGAAACCAAGATTAAGCGGGAAGAAATTCCCATTCATGCTTAAGAGGGAAAAAATTCCTATTATGGTTCACGGGGAGAAATCCCAACTATGTTCAAGAGGGAGAAATCCCATTAAGACCAAGTCTAAGTTATTAAGAAGATAATTAAGTCTAAGAAAGATCATGGTCAAGGGAATTTGATTTAGATTTATATGCACCTTGTTATGGGCTTTCTAAGCATTATGGGCTTTCTAAGCAATTATGGGCTTTCCAAGTATTATGGGCTCCTTATGGGGCATTAAGAGAGGAGCATATACTTCTTGTCAAATTCTTTATGTAAAAGATGCCAAGAAATGATTAATGTTAATACATGTTCATGTTTATGTCAAATCATCTTATATGTTATTTTTATGTCTTATAACATGCCAATGCCACTTACTTACCATGAATGTTTTTCCTTTGCATGGATGGGGATGAGATGTCCGCAGAAGTTGGAGCTAAAGGGAAGGAATCAACTTAAGGAGTTCTAAGAATCCAAGGAGTTGTTTCCTGGTGGGACGTCCATCTATGGAGATCCTATCTTTTACATGTTATCTAGTTTACGTTTAGCATACCTTTAGAATCATGGTGTAGTTTTCTTTCCAAGAAGAATTTATGTATGAATCTATGTTTCGATAATGCCAAGTGTTATTTATTTCTTAATATGAGATCATGTATGTGACAACCCTCCCTAAAATGTCAAGTACCTCACATTATGGATAATGTTGGGGATTAGGTTGTGCTTCCACTGTTTACATATGAAACCCTAGGGAGGGGTGTTACAGTATCTCAACCCCAAATCATGTAGGCACATGAAGACTTCATCCTTGAAGCCCATAGTAGTCATTGTCTGCTGGCAAGCAAACCGAGTCAGAAGTACCCTTCGTGCAATCAAGAACTGGTATGTCGGGTCTTCTTCAGGGGTGACCTGAAATTGAGTAGTAGAGACATACGCCGGAGCTTGGGAGGAATTGGCGTCGTGTTTGTAGTTGCTCATTTGCTTGAATGGAGACATTTGTTTTGCTAACCGTCTAACACACATTGTGTGCTAGGAACGATATGTCGTGCATCTGAGATAGAAGATTGGCTGAAATTGTAATGCACACACCATGTGTAGAAAGGTACACGTCATGTGCCTGTAGATCTGTGGAAATCTGTAGGTCACAAACGGCAGCAGTTTAGGGAAAAATGGAGGGGGATGACGACGACACTTTGATTCTTGTTTAGTGAAGGACCTTGTGTGATGAAGGAGATCTGCAACACTTCTTCTTGGTGCGATGAAGGCACTTGGAGAGGAAGACGGCAGATCCTTTGTTCACGTCCTCATTGGAGAAGATGATGACGATGACAAGCTGGCTTGAAAAAGAAGAAGGTGTTGGCAGCTCAAGCTTGACGACGAGTAGACCTTCCTTGTGCTAGGGCACACCAGTGTTCTGAAAAGCGGTAATCGGTGTACGGGCGGAGAGGGTACCGAATAGAGTATATACGGTATGCGGGAGTATAAGCGGGAGAGTATTCGGTTTTAATCGGTTTTGATTTTTTTAATATTAATCATAAAGATATGTAAATTATATATTGACCATATAATAATGACAATGATAAGTAATTAGAAACATTTATAAGTAATAGACTAACTATAAAACATCAATAGTAAGGATCAGTTCAATAAACACTAACTATAAACTTATAGAGAAAACATGAGCAGAAGACCAAATATGTAAATTGGAAGAAGAGAATGTAATTGTAATGACCAATAGTAGTATTAGAAAAAATTAATGTAAAAAAAAATTATTACTAGCATTTGATTTTGAAAATCGCCGATTAATCGGCTGATTATTCCCCCGATCGGCCGATTAATCGGTCAAGGACCGATTAATCGGCCGATTATTGATAATCGATTCGGTAGACCCCCAAAAAGGAATATTCGGCCGATTATTCGACCTAAGCGGGGGATTTTCCGAACAGTGGGGCACACAATGGTGGTGGAGCAGATCAGATTTGCTTGAGGCGCTTGGAGGTGAGGATGGCGTGAGCTTGAAGAGAAGGGCACACCGTGCGTAAGAGGAGAACATGGCGGCAGCTGTAGCTTGAAGAAGACACGGCCGACAGACACGACACAGTGGTGCTTGGGTGTGCTAGGGCACACGGTAGCAAGGAAGCAAAGGCTAGGGATATGAAGTATCACACGGCTCAAATGAGAATGTGAGTGAGAGGGGCAACTGTGTGCTACGTTATAAACCTGCATTTTTGTCAAAAGATACGGCGTGTTCAAATAAAGACATGTCGTGTATTATTCCAGAATCCCTTTCTTGTAATAAAAGACACGCCGTGTTGCAATAACCACACGCCGTGTACTAATTCAGAATTTCAAAATGCCCATTTTCACTGATAACTACACGGCGTGTTCAAATAAAGACACATAGTGTACTTTTCTAGAATATTTGATCCTTCCTTTTCTACTCGGGAACACATCGTGTCTAAATTAGAACATGTCGTGTTTGTGTTCTAGATTTCTCACGCCTCCATCTCCTGCTTGGGAACACGTCGTGTTCCTTTCCAGGTCTTGGTGAACTTTGTGTCTTCTGATCAGCGAGACGACATGTCAAATAAAGACATGTCGTGTACCTGGATATAAAACTTGTATGTTGTATCTCTGGAAGTAGAGACACATTGTGTCTTAAATAAGACACGACGTGTCTTCTGTAGTTTCTACAGAAAATAGCTTTTTTCTGCATAGAATTAATAACATATATGGCAATAAAATTGTATAAATTATTACATTCATCAATGACAAGCTTATTTACGAAACTAAAGAGTGTTCTTGACTCAAATTACTTGAAAAGAAATCTATCCTAATGTGGGTTAAACTCCCACGAGGTTCTCCATTTAGAGTCTGGAGTGAGACTCTTCAATTGTCAATCATGCATCTTGAAGGGAGCAAGAGCCTCCCTTATGAACTTCACTGCCTAAGGTATACAGCTTGCAACGTTTCCCATTTACTTTGAATGCTCCATCCTTGTTTTATAATTCAACAGCTCCATAAGGAAAAATCTTCAAAACAAGAAAGGGGCCAGACCACTTTGACTTTAATTTTCCAGGGAATAGCTTAAGTCTTGAGTTGAACAACAACACCTTGTATCCTTCTTGGAAATCTTTCCTCTGGATTCTTTTGTCATGCCAAACCTTGGTTCTTTCTTTGTAGAGCTTTGCATTTTCATATTATCTAGTCGGATCTCTTCCAGTTCTTGCAGTTGCAGTAGTCGCTTTTCACCAACCTTCTTCATGTCAAAATTTAAGAACTTAATAACCCATAGTGCACAGTGTTCTAGCTCCAGCGGAAGATGATAAGATTTACCGTATATAAGCTTAAATGGAGTTGTGCCTATGATGGTCTTATAAGCCATCCGGTACGCCCATAGTGTGTCATCTATCTTCAGTGCCCAATCTTTTCTTGAGCTAGACACTGTCTTCTCTAGAATACTTTTCAGCTACCGGTTGGAGACCTCTACTTGCCCGGAAGTTTGAGGATGGTAGGGCGTAGAGACTTTATGTGTGACTCCATATTTAGAAAGAAGGTTATTGAATTGTTTCTCAACAAAATGTGTGCCACCATCTGATATTATGCCTATTGGAACTCCAAAGTGAGGGAAGATGATTTTCTAAAAAAGCTTGACTACAGACTTTGCATCCGGTGCTTGGGTTGGGATGGCCTCAACCCACTTAGAAACATACTCAACAACGGTTATAATATATTGGTAAACACAAGAAGATGGGAATGGTCCCATGTAATCAACTCCCATATATCGAATACATCAATCTCTAAGATAGAGTAAAGAGACATATCATCACATCTAGAAAATCCTCTGATTCTTTGGCATTTATCACAAACTTTGACAAACAAACTGACATCTTTAAACAATGTTGACCAATAGAAATCGGCCTGTAGGATCTTTACTGTAGTCTTCTCTCCTCCAAAGTGACCTCTGTAAGGAGAGGCATGGCATTGAGAAATAATGGTAACAATCTTTTCTTCAATGACACACCTTCGAATAAGTCCATCGCTTCCATGTTTGAGCAACAAGGGGTCATCCCAGTAGTAAAATTTTACATCATGGAAGAACTTCTTCTTTTGATGGTATGTCAAATCCGACAGTAGCTGTCCTGTAGCAAGAAAGTTCACGATGTCTATAAACCATGGAAGTTGTGTGGATGATAGTGCATAAAGCTTCTCAATAGGTAAGTGATCTTTAATAGGCAAACAATCTCTAGCATCTGTAGTCAATCTAGAAAGATGGTTGACAACATTGTTCTCTGTACCTTTCTTATCCCAGATCTCAAGATCAAACTCTTGCAGAAGTAGTATCTAGTGGTTGATACAAAGTTTTACATCCTTCTTATTGAGCAAATACTTTATGGCAGCGTGATTTGTATACACAATCACTTTAGATCCAACCAAGTACTATCAAAATTTGTCAAAGGCATACACCATAGCAAGCATATCCTTCACTGTGGTTGTGTAATTGATTTGTGCTTCATCTAGGGTCTTGCTTGCATAGTATATGGCATGAAGCTTCTTATCCTTTCGCTGTCCTAGAACTGCCTCTACTGCATAGTCACTTACGTCACACATCAATTCAAATGGGGCATTCCTGTCTGGTGGTTGAATGATTGGTGCAGAAATAAGGGCGTCCTTGAGCTAGGTGAAGGCGATGTGGCAGTCATCATTAAATATGAATTCAACATCTTTTGCAAGTAAGGAACATAATGGCTTTACGATTTTGGAGAAGTTCTTAATGAATCTTCTATAAAATCTTACATGACCAAGAAAACTATAGATGTCCTTGACTGAAGAAGGAGTGGAAATCTTCTCAATAGCTTCCACCTTGGCCCTGTCAACCTCAATACCCTTGTTAGATACAACATGACCTAATACTACATCAGATTGTACCATGAAATGGCACTTCTCCCAGTTTAGTACTAGTTTAAACTCTTTATAGTGGGCTAAGACTAATGACAGGTTGCATAAACATTGATCAAATGAATCTCCATAGACGCTAAAATCATCCATAAAAATTTCCATTATGTTTTCAATGAAATAAAAAATAGCCATCATTCATCGTTGGAACATTGCAGGAGCATTGCAAAGACCAAAGGGCATGTGATGATAAGCATAAGTTCCATACGTGCATGTGAAAGTGGTTTTCTCTTGGTCGAGAGGGTAGATAGGAATCTGGAAAAACCCAGAATACCCGTCCAAGTAACAGAAATAAGAGTGTTTTGCAAGACGCTCAAGCATTAAGTGGATAAACGACAACAGAAAATGGTCCTTTCGGGTTACTTTGTTCAAACTCTGGTAATTAATACACATACGCCAACCCGTGACAATACATGTTTGAATCAATTCATCATTGTCTCCCTTGATGACAGTTGCACCCCCCCTTCTTAGGTACCACATGGATGGCACTAACCCAAGGGCCGTCACTTATAGGATAAATGATACCGGCATCACCCAACTTAAAGATTTCCTTTTTAACCATCTCAAGCATATTTTGATTTAATCATCTAGGTGGTTCAATGGTCGGTTTAGCATCATCCTCCATGTTTATTCGGTGCATACAAATGGAGGGATGAATGCCTTTCAAATAATTGATAGAGTAACCAATAACGTCTTTATACAAACACAATTCAGCAAGCAATTTATTTTCTTATTCATTGGTTAACTCATTATTGATTATTACAGGAGAAGTAGAGTCGGAATCAAGAAATGCATACCTTAGCCCTGGTAGAAGGGCTTTGAGTTCTACTTTTCTCCCAGCTGCATTGTCTTTGGCTTTGTCATCAATAATTGGAGTATCTTCTTCAGTAGCATCTGATTGGGCAATAGGAAATACCCCAGAATTTTCAAATCCATTATTCATACCTTCATCATCACCATAGTAGTTCAGTATCAAGTTGGTAAAATCATGATTTTCTTATACAACTGAATCAATAGAGTCCATAAAACAGATTTCTTCTACACGAGAGGGTGCTTTCATGGCATCATATACAGAAAACTCCATGGCTTCATCGCCAACTCGGAGTGTGAGTTTTCCTTTGCGAACATCAACTAGGCATCCGACAGTTCTTAGGAAAGGCCTCCCAAAAATAATGGAGTTGGAAGGAACTTCTACCATATCTAGTACTACAAAATCACAAGGAATATAAAGTTTACCAATCTGCACTAACATCTTCCACAATACCTTTTGGGTATTTGATGGAATGATCGTCCAGCTCAATGGCCATCTTTGTAGGCTTCAGATATCCAAGATCTAGCTCTTCCCATAGGGTAGACAGGATGATACTGATACTAGCTCCAAGGTCTACAAGACCTTTATCGAACATGGTGTTGCTGATCTTGCATGGTAGAGTAAAAGCTCCCAAGTCATCTAACTTCTCAGGAAGTCTATTTTGAATGATAGAACTGATTCTTTCAGAAAGTATCACTTGGTCCACCTTCCTCCTCTTGGTGAGGATGTCTTTAAGGAACTTATCATATGACGACATCTCTGCAATAACTTCATCTAGCGGAAGATTGACATGGAGTTTATTCAGAATGTCCATAAACTTCCTAAACTTTGTGTCCTCCTTCGTGTTAGCAAGCCTTTGCAAAAATGGTGCATTGGCTTTAATAGAAGATGGTACCTCAGCTGTATATTTAACTTTGTGTCCTCCTTCGTGTTAGCAAGCCTTTGCGGAAATGGTGCATTTGCTTTAATAGAAGATGGTACCTCAGTTGTACCTTTACCTTTGTCACCCATAGGGGTGTCAAGCTTCCCTTCATCGGTGATGTCTGCACTCTTCTCCTTGGGTGGAGAAGGTCTTTGGATTTCGTCTCCACTTCTCAAGGTGATGGTATTTGCTTATTGTCTTGGATTCACCTCCGGTTGGCTTGGAAGAGAACCCGATTGGGTGTTCTTTTGCTGTGTTAAGGCTTGTTGGGAAATTTGGTTTTCCAACATCCTTGTATGAGTGGAAATGCCATCCACTTTGGCAGAGAGTTGGGCAATCACATACTTTAAGAGCTTGTGTTGCCCCTTAACTCTTCATTCTATTGCATCTATGTGGAGATAAATTTCTCCATCATGGCCTCCAAGGAAGAACTTTGGGGTTGTTGTTGCTGTTGGTAACCCTTGTTGTTGTTGAAACCCGACAGATTCCCATTGTTTTTCCATTTGAAGTTTTGTTGTTGCTACAGTTGTTGTTGTCCATGTTGGAAGTTCTAAGCATTGCTTGTGTTCCGATAAGAGAAATTAGGATGATCTCTCCATCCTAGATTATAGGTGTTGGAATAGGGATTGTACTGCTTGTTCCCCTACATCCCAACAACATTGGCTTGTTCTAGGTTCCCATCATTCACATTGTGAGCAAAGCATGAAGAAGAAGTATGTCCAGAATTCCCACAAGCTTCACATATCAATTCAGCTGATTGGATTTGCAATGTAGTCATCTTCTCAAACTTTTGTGTAAGAATATCAAGTTTAGCAACAATAAGATCAACGACATCAACAGTAAGCTTCCCTCCTTGTTTCCCAGTTGAAGAACTAGCTATAGATGATGATTGTGCTCTCCTATCTGATCCCCATTGGCAATGGTTAAGGGCTATGTCTTCAATGATGTCATAAGCCTCTTTGGTAAGACTTAGTCATCAATGCTCCATTAGCTGTGACATCTAGTGTCATCCGGGTGTTATAGAATAGTCCATTATAAAATGTTTGGAGTAGCAGCCATTTGCTCAATCCATGGTGAGGGCAAAGGCGTTGCAGGTCCTTAAAGTGCTCCCACGTATCATACATAGTTTCTCCATCAGATTGAGAGAAGTTGGTGAGCTGATTCCTTAGCTGGGCTATCTTGCTCGATGGAAAATATTTTTCAAAGAAAGCATTTAGAAGTTGGTCCCAGCTTTTGATTGATTTCTTTGGAAGAGACAAAGGCCACGCCTTGGCTCTATCTCTTAGGGTGAAAGGAAATAGCATTAGCCTCACTCCTTTAGCGGATACAACATTGATTTTAAAAGTATTCATATACTCCAAGAACTCAACCACATGAAGATTCATATCTTCATTGACTGTACCTCCGAAGCGGTTCTGCTGTATCATCTGCATCATAGAAGGAGCAATAGAGAAATTGTTCACTTTAACTACAGGTAGGTCAATGGCTCCACAAATGTTTATGGCAACCGTCATAGTGAAATCCTTTAAAGGACGGTCATCCTCCATGGTTGGATCTCCTTGTATGACTTCTTCAAAAGACGAAGAATGTGGCAACACATCCCATTATCACACAGATAACGAGGTGTTACACGAAAATGTGCGGAAATCACCATAACCACATATTATAAAAATATGGGTTAATTAAAATCGATTGCAAAAAACTGATAAACTGTGAAACTATTACTTTCCAGTCCTCATCCTGCATAGAAACATGTCATATATACACATACATGAGATCTGATACGTGTCTACAGCTTACAGAAACAACTGTTCATCCATCACATGAGTTCACCACCTGTTCATATACATGAAGGCCCGCATCCGACCAACAGCAGGATAGATAAACATAATCGATCGTTCATCATGAAACAACGTCAAAACACTGCCAAGGACCTGAGAATACAGGAATGACTCTAGACTCTACTACAAAACATCCAAAACAGCAGCATATCCATTGCTTGCCTTCTACTTCTCCTCAAGCTGCTCGGCCGCAACACCATGACCACGACCACATCTAGCTCGACCACCTAAAAAGGGTGTAAACCAGCGGGGTGAGACAATTGAACAATTGTCCCAACGGGAAACATAACTCCCCACCGCAACTACAGAACCTCAGCAGATAAACTATAACAACAGATAACTAAATATCAAGTATAACAAGAGCAGTCTATATAAAGAAAATCTATTCTTACCGACAAGATTACCAGCTGTACAAAAGCATATAACCACATATCTCTCAATGGAACATGACTGACAAGATAAGATATGTCACTATGTAACATGATTATCAGAATAAGAGATATTGCCACATAACCTGATTATCAAGGTCAGACATATTGTCACATACCTGATGAATATAAGAGTAACTACAAGATGTAACAGAAATATTACACAAACAAGGCCTCAACCAATGTTTCGTGTTTATCTTAAGCAGCAAATACTAAATGACTGTATTACATATTATTATGCCCCGAGGATTTGAATCGTACCATTCAAATCCAACCTTCGGTTATGAAACCCAAGCCGGTGCCATACAAGGTCAATGGAAGAGCCCGACTCCACGACCTCCCACCTCATGGTTAGTACACAAGTACAACACAAACAGGACCATAGTCACATGCTGAAGTGGTCTAAGCCACAGGGTCAGCTCCATAGGCTACCCTCACTCTAGCCCGCCTTGGTACATGTCTCAGCGCTAGTAAAAACTGAGCCACGGGCCTGTTCACCGTGCTCTGAGCCATGAACGCATTCATGCTCTTCACATCACATATCCTGAGCCATGGGCCTGTTCACCATGCTCTATATATGTATCTGAGTCTGCAACCGAAGTTACACTCTTACCTCCTCATTTTCAGGCTAGGAGCAACCTACACATATTCAACAATATGCGCTTCCAGGTTTACCCGTAGGAGAACCCGTTTCACCATCACCAAGTCCTGACGATGATGGATCTATGGCCAGGGCAACTACGTGATATATTTCACTGTGATTAATTAGTATCTTTTAGATGTATTGCAAGATTCAACCAAGTTGTATAACATGCAAGATATAACAGAAGGTAAACATCATTATATTATTATTGAAATCACATCAACCTGATCCATCTCAAGGATCCAACATCACATACCATGGGATCTCAATCCTTCATCATGTACTGTCACTGCCTCTCAAGGCTCACATCATCTTCATGGGACAAACACATCATACATACAACCTCATAGATAATTATCAAGGTAATGTTACTCATCACATATATCTCATAGCCTTTTCATGGCTAATCATCACCTGCATGGTTAGGGTACACAATAATTATAGTTTCAACATAAGGGATATACTCACTATCATGAAATATCATACAAGATACTCTACTTATCATTCTTACATTATTTGGTGATCAAGTGTATTAAGCACATCATTAACAAACCATATTCATGCTTACCCTTATCTCAAGATTATACAAACAATCAAGGTATTCACTTTATATAGAAATCATGTTGAGTATACAGAGCAATCATAATTGTCACCATCCATTACTATTATCATTATTAGCATTATGCAAGCTACTAGTGTAACTACCATAATTCTCATTACCATTGACAATTAAGCATAAGGGTTATTACATGCATATCATTAACCACTACCTTCCTTATCCTCGTTGTTACTACTATTATCAGCATCATTGCTATCATTATCACTGTTATTGTTGCAAGGCATCATAATCATTGTTGTTATTACTAACATTACTATCGTTTATTGGTGCATAGCCAACCACTGTCACATCACAAGGGATCGTCACTAAAGGATCTCATAACCCTCACTAAAACTCCTCACTATCCTCACCATAGACAGCTTCACACGGTGATATCATGGGAATGCAGCAACGTTGTGTTGCACTCAACCCCATGACACAGCGTCACCAGGGGGTGTCGCGCGTCAGGGGTGTCGGGCATCCCATGCCTATCGGGCAATGCCCGATGCCAAAGGGGCTATCGTCCACATCACTACCTACTTCAAAAACCAGGAGAGAGAGAGAAGGAGAGAGAAGGAACTTCCTCAAAATGTGCCACTAGCAAGACAAACTCTAACGGCTGTCACACTCCAAGGAGAGGGGCGTGACACCCGTCACAACCCAAGCCCTGTCGCCCGTCACACCACAAAAGGGTATCGCCCGTCAGGGCTATCGGACACCAACAACCACCATGCTCATCAAGGCCTATCGGCCAACACCTCAAGCAAAGCCTATCGTTCAACACAAGGAAGCAACCCACACATGGCCCTGTCGTCCAAAACCAAGAACACCATGCCATAGTCTATCGTCCTTCATAAAAACAAAGGTGTTGCTCATCACAAGAAGACCATCATGCCGTCCATCATCACCACATCGGCCAACCCTAATCTAGCTCAACCTATCGCCCAACACAAGGGCAAGGATATCACCCAACACCAAGGACACTCACCATGTCAACCATCACAAGACACTCATGTCGTCCATCACAAAGACAAAGGTGGGTATCATCCAACACACCAAACAAGGAAGGGGTATCGCTCAACCTAAGTCATCTTCAACCTCCAACTCAAGGGAGCACAAACCCTAGATCATAAGGTATACTAGGTCACAAGGAAACCCTAAACCCTAAGGAGGATCACCCACTAAAGGTACATAAGAAAAGGTACAAAAGCAAGGAACTAAGCTAAGCTACTAACAAGCAACAAGATCATAGCTAGAGAGGTAAAGGAGTTAGGGTTAGAAGTTATGCAACCCGCCTTAAGCTCCAAGCTCCAAGGAAGAAGAAGCACTCCAAGGTCCAAGGGATATCGTCCACCAAGCTTCTCCAAGAGGGTGTATCGGCCACCACAGCTACTCCAAGGAAGTGTATCGGACAACACAAGCAAGAAGGAGAGGAGTGTCATGCACTCAAGGTGGAGGAGAGACCAAAAGAGAAAAGGAAGCTAAGGCAAGGGAAAGTGCTACCTATATAGAAAGAAGGGGAGGAGAAACCATGGTAGATCCATGCTAAGTGTCGTCCACCCAAGGGACACTTGTCCTAGGGTTCAAGCCAACACTCTAGCAAACCATGAGACACTTGTCAAAGATGTGCACCAAGTGTCCACCAACCAAGACCAAGCAACATGGGTGACACATGCATCAACTCTGTTGGGCGACACACCAAGGCTCCTGGGCAACACACCACCATGTTGGGCGATACAAGCTTCACCTTGGATGACACAAACAAGTCTTGGCCGACACAAGGCTCAAGCAAACCCAAACAAGGCACCTCAAGGCCCAAACAAGCTCAACTCAGGCCCAAAGAACTCAAACAACAAGACCAAGCCTTCCTCTCAACCCTAGAGGAAGCAAAGAGGGGAAAACATCTCACAAGATGGAAAACTTGCACACAAAACCTTAAAACTTGGGTTATTTGCAAGCAACCCCTCGAACTCTCAACAAAGCACAACCAAACCCTAATCACCACTTAGAGGTGATTAGCAAGCACCAAAGCACCAAGGTTAAGCAAAACAAATAGGGTAAACCCTAAACGCAGGTCAGAGTCCTTACAAGATAACCCCCTTTAAGGGATTTCGTCCCCGAATTCCGAAGAGAAAAGCGAGGGATACTTCCTTCTCATCTCTTCCGCAAGATCCCACATGGCTTCCTCAACGCCACGACGCTTCCAAAGAACCTTCACAAGAACCAGATCCTTCCTCTTCAGCTTCTTGATCCTTCTGTCAAGAATCACCACAGGAACTTCCTCGTAGGTCACATCTGCATCAAGCTCAACCTCAACTGGTTGTATCACTGTACCTGAATCCGGATGACTTTTCTTCAACATACTGACATGAAACACTGGATGCAACCTGTGCAACTCTGGAGACTACTCTAACTCGTAAGCTACCTTGCCAACACGTGCTTTGACTGAGTAAGGCCCCATATACCTGGGAGCTAACTTACCCTTCCGTCCAAACCTTAGCACACCTTTCCACGGAGAGACTTTGAGATACACTTTGTCTCCTACCTGGAATTCCAAAGGTCGTCGGCGATTGTCTGCATAAGACTTCTGCCTATCCTGTGCCACTTTCAACTGTTGTTGTATCACTTTGATCTTAGCTGTCGTCTGCTGAACTAACTCAGGACCCAAAAGCTGATATTCACCAGACTCATACCAACACAAAGGAGATATGCACTTCCTTCCATACAAAGCCTCATAAGGAGCCATGTCAATGCTCTGCTGATAACTGTTGTTGTAGGCAAACTCTATCAAACTCAGATGTACATCCCAGTTGCCTAGAAACTGCAAAACACAAGCTCGAAGAAGATCTTCCAAAATATGAATAGTCCTCTCAGACTGTCCATCTGTCTGTGGGTGAAAAGCTGTATTGAACCTTAACTGTGTTCCCAACGCTCTGTGCAACTGTTCCCAAAAACGACTTGTAAACTGAGGACCTCTGTCAGAAACTATCGTTGATGGCACACCATGCAAACATATTATCTCATCCACATATACTCGAGCTAGTTTCTCAGCTGTATACGTCGTCTTCACTGGTAGAAAATGAGCAGACTTAGTCAATCTGTCCACTATCACCCAAATGGAATCATGATTCCTAGTTGTCCGGGGTAGACCAACTACGAAATCCATGTTTATATGATCCCATTTCCACTGCGGTATTGAAAAAGGTTGCAACGTACCTACTGACTTCTGATGTTCAGCCTTCACTTGCTGACACACCGCACATCTCGCCACGAACTCAGCTACATCTCTTTTCAAACCGGGCCACCAATACAAGTCCTTTAGACTATGGTACATCTTGGTGACACCTGGATGCATAGCATACATCGACGTATGTGCTTCCTCAAGCACCAACTTCCTCAGATCATCAACATCTGGAACCACCATCCTATCATGATAGCAAACTAGTCCATCCTCGGACTCATGAAACCCATCACGCTTGTCGCTGCCAAACTCTGATCTGATCAATTGTACCACATCATCAGTCTGCTGTGCATCCTTGATCTGCTATCTCAACGTAGGCTTAACTTGCATCTATGCGAAAAGACCAGAAAACAAAGAAACTTCCATCTGCACATTCATCTGTCGAAGAGAAACAAACATATCTCGCTCATGGCATACCAGAGAACTCTGCTGTGCCTTCTTTGAAGAAAGAGAAGAAGACTTTCTGCTAAGCGCATCGGCAACCACGTTTGCCTTACTAGGATGATACTCAATCATGCAGTCGTAATCATTGATCAACTCCATCCATCGACGTTGTCGCATGTTCAACTCTTGCTGTGTAAAGATGTACTTCAGATTCTTATGATCCGTAAAAATCTGACATACTTCCCCATACAGATAGTGTCTCCAAATCTTTAACGCATGAACCACTGCTGCCAACTCCAAGTCATGAGTCAGGTAGTTCTCCTCATGTTTCTTGAGCTATCGCGAGGCAAAAGAAACTACATGATCTTCCTGCATCAACACGCAACCTAAGCCTTTCTTGGAAGCATCACAGAAAACAACATAGCCTTTCCCAAACTCTGGCAAGATCAACACTGGAGCAATGGTCAGCTTCTCCTTCAAACTCTAGAAAGCTTGCTGACATCGATCATCCCAAACAAAAGGTACATCCTTCCTGGTCAACTTCGTCATCGGCAACGTGATCACACTGAAGTCCTTGATAAACCTCTGGTAGTATCCTGCCAAACCAAGGAAACTATGAACTTATGTCAGTGTCTTTGGTTGTTCCCAATCCGCAACAGATTCCACCTTCTTCGGATCTACTTTGACTCCTTCAGTGGATATCACATGACCCAAGAAAGTCACTTCCTCCAACCAGAACTCACACTTACTGAACTTGGCATACAACTGATGTTGACGAAGAAGAGTCAACTCTTGACGAAGCTGTTGCTCATGCGCTAGCCTGTCCCAACTATAGATCAAAATATCATCTATAAAGACTACAACAAACTGATCTAAGAACGGACGGAACACTCTGTTCATCAGATCCATAAAAGCTGTAGGTGCATTAGTTAACCCAAACGGCATAACCACGAACTCGAAATGACCATACCTCATCCTGAAAGCTGACTTTGGTATGTCATCCACCTTTATCCTCAACTGATGATATCCAGACCGTAGATCAATCTTCGAAAACACTGTAGCACCACACAACTGATCAAACAGATCATCTATCCTTGGCAACGGGTACTTATTTTTTATCGTGACCTTGTTCAACTGCTGGTAATCTATACACAACCACATCGAACCATCCTTCTTCTTAACGAACAACACAGGAGCACCCCACGGCAATGTACTCGGTCGGATAAAACCTTTCTCCAACAACTCTTGCAACTACTTCTTCAACTCTGCCATCTCTACTGGAGCCATCCTATATGCTGACTGTGCAACAGGCTATGTTCCAGGAACCAGATTGATCTCGAAATCAATCTCTCGGGGTGGAGGAACACCAGGAAACTCCTCAGGAAACACGTCTGCAAACTCTCAAACCACGGACACCTCCTTGAGACTAGGACCTTTTGCCTTGATAGCCACAACTGTATCTATTATGTGAGCTAGGAACGCCTCACATCCTTGTCGTAGCAACTTATCTGCCGCCATAGCTGATACCAAACACGTCGGAAGAATCTTCCTATCTCCCTGAAAGATCCACTTCTCTCCAGCGACATCAAACACTGCCTGCTTGGAACCATAGTCCAAGACAACCTTATATCTCTCCAAGGTATCCATCCCTAGGATAACATCGAAACCATGCATATCAAGTGGTATAAGATCCACTTGAATACGATGTCCCAAAAAAGACAAGACACAAGATGGACACTCTTCTCAAAGCAAAGAGGAACCATCAAGAGCGGTTTCTAACAACAAGCTATCCTTCTTACAACTAACAGATAAACGACAATTTTCAAGCATACTATAGGCGATAAAAGAGTGTGTAGCACCAGGGTCAACCAGAACATATATAAAGCAAGAAGAAGACATATCAGAATGAAATAACTCCATCTGACCTGTCACCACTCACGGGTTGACTATCGCCTCCGGCTGACTCATGGCATAGAATCGAGCCGTTGCTTGCTGTCCATGACCTCTACTTCCCTGAGCAGACGATCCAGCTTGAGATGCTTGACCACGTCCTCGTCCTCTGCTACCTCTGGCATGTGGTCTCTCTGACCTCTGAAAACTCTGTCTCGGCTGCTGCGTCACTTCAACGTCTCTATTCGGGCAATTAAGCCTGAAATGCCCGACTTGTCCACAAAGATGGCATGACCTGTCCTCAAACCGTGGCCTAGCTGGCCCTGTCACTGCCACAGAGGCTGAGCTGTGTGCCTTAGATGGCGAAGAAACATAACCTTTCCCCTTACTCGGAGACCACTGAGAGGGTACACCGGAACTTCTCATTGCTGACGGTGCTGAAAACCTAGGCTTCTTAAAGCCACCAAACCTTCGTCCCTGAAACTGAGTAGGTCTTTTAGGAGACATAGACTCTCTTTTCTCCCTTACTATCCTCTCGATCCTTCGAACAGATTCCATGAACGTAGCAAACCGTTCTCTATTCTCCAACGCAGATATCGGGGTTTTCAACTCAGCACTCAAACCCTTCTCGAAATGTCTGATCTGTTCCTCTTCTGTTGCCACCATGTGAGGACAGAACCTCAACAGATCCATAAACTTGGCTTCATACTCGGTGATGTTCATCGTTACTTGTCTCAGGTTCTCAAACTGACTCACCTTCTCATCCAGATACGTATTCGGAAAGTATCTGGTGACGAACTCACGTCAGAACACTTCCCAACAGATCACCTCACCAGGCCGCTTCTCTTCCTCGATGGTCCACCAGTGACCAACACTACCCTTCAGAAGGTAGACAGCATGCTTTACCTTGTCTGCTTCGGGGATGTCAAGGATACAGAAAGCCTTCTTGAGACTTATCAGCCACAAATCTGCATCCGCTGGATCAGCCGTTCCAGCATATTTCGAAGCTCCAACTCGGCGAAGCCGCTCGAAGGTCTTCCCAATACCCGATGCTTCTCCGTAGGGAACCTGTGCTCGCGGAGGAGGCACTGGTAATCGCTAAACCATGAGATTAATCGTAGCCATTAACTGCCCCATAAGCTGTTGGTAAGCAGGATGTTCAAGTATGGCTGGGTTAAATTGGGGAACCTCAGGCACCCGATCTTCATGTGCCTGTCTATCTGCTCCATCAACCGATGCAACATTACTATACTCAGCAGAGTGTTCTTCATGGTTTCCAGACATCTTGACTTTTCTTCTGCTGAGGGCAGAAGATATTGTAAGAAAACCTGGAAAACTCATAAGAACAGACTCAACCTAGTCCTAAATCCCTGTAGACTCAGCGAACCTATAGCTCTGATACCAAAACTTGTGGCAACATATCCCATTATCACACAGATAACGAGGTGTTACGCGAAAACGTGCGGAAATCACCATAACCACAGATTATGAAAATACGGGTTAATTAAAACTGATTGGGGAAAACTGATAAACTGTGAAACTATTACTTTCCAGTCCTCATCCTGCATAGAAACATGTCATATATACACATACATGAGATCTGATATGTGTCTACAGCTTACAGAAACAGCTGTTCATCCATCACATGAGTTCACCACCTGTTCATATACATGAAGGCCCGCATCCGGCCAACAGCAGGATAGATAAACATAATCGATCGTTCATCGTGAAACAACGTCAAAACACTACCAAGGACCTGAGAATATAGGTATGACTCTAGACTCTACTACAAAACATCTAAAACAGCAGCATATCCATTGCTTGCCTTCTACTGCTCCTCAAGCTGCTCGGCCGCAACACCACGACCACGACCACGTCTAGCTCGACCACCTAAAAAGGGTGTAAACCAGCGGGGTGAGACAATTGAACAATTGTCCCAGCGGGAAACATAACTCCCCACCGCAACTACAGATGCTCAGCAGATAAACTATAACAACAGATAACTAAATATCAAGTATAACAAGAGCAGTCTATATAAAGCAAAGGTATTCTTACTGACAAGCTTACCAGCTGTACAAAAGCATATAACCACATATCTCTCAATGGAACATGACTGACAAGATAAGATATGTCACTATGTAACATGATTATTAGAATAAGAGATATTGCCACATAACCTGATTATCAAGGTCAGACATATTGTCACATACCTGATGAATATAAGAGTAACTGCAAGATGTAACAGAAATATTACACAAACAAGGCCTCAACCAATGTTTCGTGTTTATCTTAAGCAACAAATACTAAACAACTGTATTACGTATTATTATGCCCCGAGGATTTGAATCGTACCATTCAAATCAAACCTTCGGTTATGAAACCCAAGCCGGTGCCATACAAGGTCAATGGAAGAGCCGGACTCCACGACCTCCCACCTCGTGGTCAGTACACGAGTACAACACAAGCAGGACCGTAGTCACATGCTGAAGTGGTCTAAGCCACAAGGTCAGCTCCATAGGCTACCCTCACTCTAGCCCACCTTGGTACAGGTCTCGGCGCTAGTAAAAACTGAGCCATGGGCTTGTTCACCGTGCTCTGAGCCATGAACACATTCATTCTCTTCACATCACATATCCTGAGTCATGGGCCTGTTCACCATGCTCTATATATGTATCTAAGTCTGCAACCGAAGTTACACTCTTACCTCCTCATTTTCAGGCTAGGAGCAACCTACACATATTCAACAATATGCGCTTCTAGGTTAACCCGTAGGAGAACTCGTTTCACCATCACCAAGTCCTGACGATGATGGATCTATGGCCAGGGCTACTACATGATATATTTCACTGTGATTAATTAGTATCTTTTAGATGGATTGCAAGATTCAACCAAGTTTTATAACATGCAAGATATAACATAAGGTAAACATCATTATATTATTATTGAAATCACATCAACCTGATCCATCTCAAGGATCCAACATCACATACCATGGGATCTCAATCCTTCATCATGTATTGTCACTGCCTCTCAAGGCTCACATCATCTTCATGGGACAAACACATCATACATACAACCTCATAGATAATTATCAAGGTAATGTTACTCATCACATATATCTCATAGCCTTTTCTTGGCTAATCATCACCTGCATGGTTAGGGTACACAATAATCATAGTTTCAACATAAGGGATATGCTCACTATCATGAAATATCATACAAGATACTCTACTTATCATTCTTACATTATTTGGTGATCAAGTGTATTAAGCACATCATTAACAAACCATATTCATGCTTACCCTTATCTCAAGATTAGACAAACAATCAAGGTATTCACTTTATATAGAAATCATGTTGAGTATACAGAGCAATCATAATTGTCACCATCCATTACTATTATCATTATTAGCATTATGCAAGCTACTAGTGTAACTACCATAATTCTCATTACCATTGACAATTAAGCATAAGGGTTATTACATGCATATAATTAACCACTACCTTCCTTATCCTCGTTGTTACTACTATTATCAGCATCATTGCTATCATTATCACTATTATTGTTGCAAGGCATCATAATCATTGTTGTTATTACTAACATTACTATCGTTTATTGGTGCATAGCCAACCACTATCACATCACAAGGGACCGTCACTAAAGGATCTCATAACCCTCACTAAAACTCCTCACTATCCTCACCATAGACAACTTCACACGGTGATATCATGGGAATTCAGCAACGCTGCGTTGCACTCAACCCCACGACACAGCGTCACCAGGGGGTGTCGCGCGTCAGGGGTGTCGGGCATCCCATGCCTATCGGGCAACGCCCAATGCCAAAGGGGCTATCGTCCACATCACTACCTACTTCAACAACCAGGAGAGAGAGAGGGAGAGAGAAGTAACTTCCTAAAAACGTGCCACTAGCAAGATGAACTCTAACGGCCGTCACACTCC
Source organism: Alisma plantago-aquatica (assembly GCA_963693085.1). NCBI lineage: Eukaryota > Viridiplantae > Streptophyta > Magnoliopsida > Alismatales > Alismataceae > Alisma > Alisma plantago-aquatica. The sequence continues at coordinate 211,930,519 of OY856413.1, forward strand.
AAGGAGAGGGGCGTGACGCCCGTCACAACCCAAGCCCTGTCGCCCATCACACCACAAAAGGGTATCGCCCGTCAGGGCTATCGGCCACCAACAACCACCATGCTCATCAAGGCCTATCGGCCAACACCTCAAGCAAAGCCTATTGTTCAACACAAGGAAGCAACCCACACATGGCCCTGTCGTACAAAACCAAGAACACCATGCCATAGTCTATCATCCTTCATAAAAACAAAGGTGTTGCTCATCACAAGAAGACCATCATGTCGTCCATCATCACCACATCGGCCAACCCTAATCTAGCTCAACCTATCACCCAACACAAGGGCAAGGATATTGCCCAACACCAAGGACACTCACCATGTCGGCCATCACAAGGCACTCATGTCATCCATCACAAAGACAAAGGTGGGTATCATCAAACACACCAAACAAGGAAGGGGTATCACTCAACCTAAGTCATCTTCAACCTCCAACTCAAGGGAGCACAAACCCTAGATCATAAGGTATACTAGGTCACAAGGAAACCCTAAACCCTAAGGAGGATCGGCCACCAAAGGTACATAAGAAAAGGTACAAAAGAAAGGAACTAAGCTAAGCTACTAACAAGCAACAAGATCATAGCTAGAGAGGTAAAGGAGTTAGGGTTAGAAGTTATGCAACCCGCCTTAAGCTCCAAGCTCCAAGGAAGAAGAAGCACTCCAAGGTCTAAGGGCTATCGTCCACCAAGCTTCTCCAAGAGGGTGTATCGGCCACCACAACTACTCCAAGAAAGTGTATCGGCCAACGCAAGCAAGAAGGAAAGGAGTGTCGTGCACTCAAGGTGGAGGAGAGACCAAAAGAGCAAAGGAAGCTCAGGCAAGGGAAAGAGCTACCTATATAGAAAGAAGGGAAGGAGAAACCAAGGTAGATCCATGCTAAGTGTCGTCCACCCAAGGGACACTTGTCCTAGGGTTCAGGCCAACACTATAGCAAACCATGAGACACTTGTCAAAGATGTGCACCAAGTGTCCACCAACCAAGACCAAGCAACATGGGCGACACATGCATCAATCTGCTGGGCGACACACCAAGGCTCCTGGGTGACACACCACCATGTTGGGTGAAACAAGCTTCACCTTGGACGACACAAACAAGTCTTGGCCGACACAAGGCTCAAGCAAGCCCAAACAAGGCACCTCAAGGCCCAAACAAGCTCAACTCAGGCCCAATGAACTCAAACAACAAGCCCAAGCCTTCCTCTCAACCCTAGAGGAAGCAAAGAGGGGAAAACATCTCACAAGATGGCAAACTTGCACACAAAACCTTAAAACTTGGGTTATTTGCAAGCAACCCCTCGAACTCTCAACAAAGAACAACCAAACCCTAATCACCACTTATAGGTGATTAGCAAGCACCAAAGCACCAAGGTTAAGCAAAACAAACAGGGTAAACCCTAAATGTAGGTCAGAGTCCTTACAAAGAATATGGTGACACTGATGATGGTGGAGGACCTCTTAGCAGTGGTTACTGTAATCTTCTTGCTCTTCTCAAGATTGAAAGAGTACGCTCGATCTCAAGGTCTAGCAACGCTGATGTTTGAAGACCCATTTGCGAATGACGCATACAACCTGGAAAATAGCAAGAGAAATTGAGAACACAACTAAAGGTATATGGAAATTCGAAAATGGAAATGATGATCTAGTATCGAATACTAATTAGCACTTGTTACTCTAATTAGATTACCGTAGCTCCCCGGTAACGGTGCCAAAAACTTGTTGGTTTATTACACTAACGAGTTTCAATCTTAAGAAAGATCTTATACTCAACTAGCCAAATTCTGCAAGTAAATGGAAGTAGTCATAGTCGAGGTCGAATACAAGGAGCTTTAGCAATCAATTAAATGCAGCAGTGCTAAGGTTCAATAATCTAGACCATTTTAAAGGTGATTAGGTTGATTAATCTAAAATTTTTAGAATTAAGCAAACAATAAATGGATTACTAAAAGAGATTAAAATTCAGATATGGAAGTATCTTGGACTTAGGATTTCACTCAAAGATCATAGCATAGAATAGGAGCATGAAATTTAAACATATTAAGCACTTGTTTTAAAGGAGAGTTGTATGTTGCACTTCACCTCTCAGTGCAAGTACAATGATCCTAACTTAATTCAACATTCCCATGTATGGATTTCGTTTTGGATCACAAACCTACTCCTCAACTCCATAATTTCCACTCTCGTGGTAAAGAAGGAGCTTCCAAGAGAGTACCTCCTTAATCTCCTACCTATCTTCTCAAATCAAGTAAAAGAGCAAAAAACATACACATAAGGTGGCCAGCCATACATGCAGAAAAGAAGAAATCGGTACTCACAAGGTGGAAAAACAAGCAACATAGCATTTAGTACGAAATTATCATGTTCCATACATGATATGGCAAGGGAGCTACTCTCCCATATCCAAGAAAAGGAAACTACTCGTCCATAATGGTGTACAATAGAAAATGCACAGAAATTTCAGAGTTCAACATGATTTAGAGAAGGAAAAGCTATGAAAACCCAAGGTGTAACCTAAGAGGAGTAGAATTCCAACTTTAGCACAAAATCCCACTCCTACAGCTGCTCCAAACCAAACAAACTTCTCTCCCAAGAAGCTTTGTGGAGTTGAGAAGCTTTGCTGCAACTTAGAGAAGAAGATTGGAGAAGAAAAGAAAAAGAATGAGGTTCTTTAGCAAGAAACCACCTCCTTCCACCTCTAAAATCGCCCTCCTTGCTCTGAGACGAAAGAGTTTTGAATAATGACCCAAGATAACTGCTCCATAGAGTGGTTTTGTCTTTTAAAATGAAAGGAGTCGTATTTGAAAATTACTGAAACTGGCAGGCACACGACGTGTCTTTCTTTGGACACGGCGTGTGCTGTCTCAAGCAGTTGTTATGAGTGTAAAGCACACAGTGTGTTTGAATTAATACACATTGTGTACTTTACCAGAAAGGCAAAGTTTGATTCTGAATTCCTAGGTACACGTCGTGTCTTTTGTGGACACGCCGTGTACTTTTCTTCATCGATTGAAGTAATAGGCCGTCTAGAAATACACACACTGTGTCTTAGCTATTTCAACAGAATTAAAGTTCTAATCGTATGCAAGGTGTGGAGAAGTCCCGATAATGATGAGATTGAGTTGGGATATCTCCAATTTGATCCTTTTGATGCAAATCTGCAATACACATCATGTGATAAGCAAAATAACAAAAAGGTGGCAAGAATGATATGAATAGAGGCTAAATGAGAACAAAATGAACTGAATTTGTGTGTGAAAACATGTGAAAAGTTGATGTGGAAACCACTCAACAATATCCTTTTGTATTGACATGGTAAAAGTGGTGGTCAGTAATTCAACACCATAAGTGGCAACCACTCCTCTCTTTCATGGACAAGGTGAGCTTGGATTATTCTCAAGCATATTGAGCACAAATGGAATACACTAGAAAATGATTATTGACTAAAATATGCCATTAGATATGATATCAATTTAATATTGAAAAAATGACATAACAAATTGAAATATAGATCAATGTAGGGGGAACATGCATTATGATGCATACACACACACACACACACACACACACACATATATATATATATATATATATATATAGAGAGAGAGAGAGAGAGAGAGAGAGTTAGGTTGAATACACTCGAGTGTACAAATTACATTGTACACCCCAATGGTGTTTACCTATCTAGACCATATTTTTAATCTAATCCAATGATCTTCATGGTTACAATAATTATAGGCCAGATAGAAAATATGAGCTCATTTGGATGAGTATAAGTCACTCATCTAAGGACAACAAAATCGTCACACAAAACTAATTACAAATGTATGATTTTTGCCTTCTTTAGATGCATTATCTATAAGTGTCCAAATGAGCTAAAATTATTATATAGTATATTCTTAAGATATTTAAGAAGATTTGTAGTTTAGATTTCCAAAATAATTACTTCACGATGAAAATGACTGAGGTGTATAGTGTCTCTGGTACACTCGAGTGTATTTCAACTTTACTATATATATATATATATATATATATATATATATATATATATAGGGCCCATCTTTATTGCCCGCGTGGGTAGCTACCCGCCCACCCTTCCGACCACTTTTTTTGAATTTTTTTTTGCAATTGCAAAGGACTATTTTGTCAAGCTCCCCAAAAAATTTCATCCAAAAATAATATCATTTGCCCCACCAAAATAAAAAAAACTCGTCCTTATATATATCTGATGTATATTTTGTACAGAGTTACTCTTTTATTCGTGTAGTTATTTTCTTATCACCATAGTTACTTTTTTAACAGCGGAGTTACTTTTTTGACCAGGAGAGTTACTTTTTTGGCTGCCGGGTAGCGAAAATCTAGGCTACCCGTGCGGGCAATGAATGAACGCCCATATATATAAATATATATATATATATATATATATATATATATATATATGGGCTCATCTTTAATACCTGCGCGGGTAGCTACCCGCCCCTATTTTGGTTACTTTTTTTCAAGTTTCTTACTTTCAACATGTACATGGTTACTTTACCTTGCAAACTATTACTTTTCATGCATAGATAGTTCCATTTGCAACAGCAGATTTCAAAATACAATTACATATATATATTTCATGTGTATTCTACCCGATTTTACCTTTTTAGTCATATACTTACTTTGTTATCAACATAGTTACTTTTTGGTCCTTCCAATTACTTTATTTGCCATATGGTTACATTCAGGACTGACGGGTAGCGAAAATCCAGGCTACCTGCGCGGGTATTCAATGAACGTCCTATATATATGTATTCTAACTTTACTATATATATATGTATCAGAAGTAATATATGTATGTATGTATCAAAATTAGGTAAATATATTCTGACTTCCTCCTAAAATTATAGGAGTAATCTAAGCCAATGATCTTCATGGTTACAATAATTACAGGCCAGATAGAAAATTTGAGCTCATTTGGATGAGTATAAGTCACTCATATAAGGACAAAAAAATTGGCACACAAAACTAATTACAAATGTATGATTTTTGCCTTCTTTAGATGCATTATCTATAAGTGTCCAAATGAGCTAAATTTATTATATAGTATATTCTTAAGATATTTAAGAAGATTTGCAGTTTAGATTTCCAAAATAATTACTTCATGATGAAAATGACTGAGATATATAGTGTCTCTGGTACACTTGAGTGTATTCCAACTTTATTATTATATATATATATATATATATATATATATATATATATATATATATATATATCTGTGTGTGTGAGTGTGTGTGTGAGTGTGTGTGTGTATGTATGTATTCTAACGTTACTATATAAATGTATGTATCAGAAGTAATATATGTATGTATGTATCATAATTAGGTAAATATATTCTGACTTCCACCTAAAATTATAGGAGGTCAAAGAGTTACATATAGCCCGACGCTACATAGCATAAGAGAAGACAACTCACATTCCTATCTAGTGTGTAGCTTGCTATGCACACTTTTACAAATTTGTATAGAAATACAACTCACAACTTTGGTTGTATCTCCATGTTTCCTTTCATTTATTTCGCTCCGTATATGGCAACAAATTGCAACAAACAATAACCTCTTCTTGTCCTCCTTTCTGCAACAGGCAACCATATTTTTTACTTTCTCCTTTAATGTCATTTGTAGCCTGAAATCTCTATACACTCTATCCCACATATCTTTGGTAAATTTGCAGCTACCAAATAGGTGATTATGGGATTCCTCTACTTCATTACACAACAAACATATTGTAGAGATATCATTATTCCACTTGTGTACCTTATCCAGTGTCGGTAGGCATACCATGTAGAATTTTGAAGACACACATGGACCATTTAGGAACCTGTTTCCCAAGCCACATTTGTTGTGTCACTGTATCATTTGTAGCTCTAGCTCGCATCACCTCCCAGAGGTTCATCTTTGGATCCTTGATTCACCAACCACCTATTGCTTTGGGTTAAAAAACATACTTTACTTGCTGCCATAACTCTCTCATGACGTTGATGGTGCGTGAGTGTCCTTTTTTCATTCTTGGCTGAAAATCCAGCCCATGCAGGTATCTTTCTCTCATCCATCTGCCCCATACTGAGCTTCCTTCCTGATAGGTAATTATTCTCCTCAAAGTTCCCCACTTGTAAATGTCTCTGGGAGTCTTTAAATCCAGCCAACATGTCACGGAAATGGAATCCCAGTCCCATGAACCAAACGAATACCGAAGGCGACATGTGGTAGCGTAAAGCTTAGCACACATGAACAAATAACAAGATAAAGGCACCAACACAGTCTCAACATTCAACAAGTATAAATTATACAAAATGCATTATGTTCATGAATCCAGTTACATATTTCCAGAGCCAAGGTATAAGTCATTCATGTGCACTAAAACTGGATCTTACAACAAGTACACCTAGCATAGCTCACCAAGCCCATCAACCTTCTAGCCATCTCTGAACCTAAAAACAAAATATGAGAAATGGGTCAACACATGAGATGTTGAGTATGGGGCAGAAAGATACATATATGTATAAGCTTTGCATAATTTTGAAAGGATTTCAAGACTAAACGAACAAGAATAAACATGTTAATTGTTTAACAAATGCAAAACCATATTTTATGTCATTTCACTCCATTATACCAACAATATCAAGCATGTTTAAGGCCTTTGACCATCTTCCTGTTGGAAGGGTCTGTAAGGGTGCTCAAGATTAGCTAACCCTTTTATACTAGAGGGATCTCAAGGTCATAGCCAAGAGCTAACCCTTTATCAACAATATTATAATGGAGTTCTATCTATATATGTGTTCAAGTTATAAAACTGACGAGACAAACATCGAGTAATACATAACAATACTACATGGCAATATTTGAGCAAGTAAACAAACAAGCATACAATATATGTATTTTCAAGAAAGAAAGTGATATTCATATAACTAGATAAGGCCCATACCTGATTCAGAGATTCTTAACTTAACACGTCCATTACCATCTAGATCATAAGCCAACCTGATTAACAACAAGATTGTATACATTAGATTCTCATCATTAGCCCTAATTATCTTCATTTTAGGGTTTTGGCCAAGTTGGGTTCAAGGTTGGTTATAGTATATTGGATGACCTTATACTGATCTAGAGGTCATCATGGTGGTGTGGTTCGAGTTTCATGCCATTGCGACGTACCAAGCACTTTCTATGATCATTTCAAGATTTCAAGTCACATATGCACATAATTGGTCAAAAGACTCATAATAGAGAATCCTAGATCATGATTCATCAAGTCAAGAGGTCTAGATCTAAAAGATGATTTAGATCAACAATATTAAGTCATCAGAAACACATAATAAGATTAGGTGGATGTCCATTAGAAGCAATATTAGCATCAAAAGAGCAATGTTCATCAATATAGTCCAAAATGGTCACATATGTACAAAGAGGAGTCATTAATGAACAATAGGGAGAGTAGGACCTTCATTTAGTTCAAGTATATATCATAAGTACTGATTTAATGATCATAGGGTAGATTGACTAATCAAGATCCAAGTTTGCATCAAAATCATAAATCCACTATGCTTTAAAGTATGCATATTTTGGGAAAAAGAGAGAACAAACGATGGAATTGGGGTCTGAAACCTAGTCCACATTGTAGATCTCGTTGAGATGATGAATTTTCATATATTAAACACTAAATTTGACCCAAGGGTTGTAAAGTGATCATATTTCAAAGAATTGATCTTGAAAAGGGGGACTATACCTTATTTTAGCTAGGATTTGGCCTGTTCATTGACTGGGCCTTGGCCACCCATGGGTGCTGGGCCTCTAGACTGGCTGGTACAAGCCCAAGCGATCTATGATCCTGCTCAAAGGCTTTGGGGCTGGGCCTTCTCCTTCTGGACCCGCAGATTCCAGATCCAATGACCAGTCGATCGCACGGGTCTCGCCCCCCTCATCGTCCCCGCGACCTCTATTCCCTCTGTCGGAACAGAGCAAGAACATGGGGTGGTGCTCCATCCGACCGGTGGTTGCTGCACTTGCAAAGGCCTGCAAGGAAAAGAGTACAAGGTGCGGCCGAGGGTCTAGAGCATGCCGGCCATGACCCAGTTGCTCGGCGGGCTCATCCCTGCCCTTCATCAACTCCCAAGGCGGCCGAGATAGAAGCATGTAGGTGGGTTCATCAACACTGGTAACTGGGGAGGCAGAGAAGAGGAGGGATAGGAAAGAAAAGTAAGGAGAAAGGTGAAACAAGGGGGAGGGCTACAGTTAGATGAGAGGGTTTTATATTTGGCAAATTAGGGTTGTGAGATATGGTTCCCTTCCGTTACTCAAACTTGGTGGAGGTAGAGAACCCTTTCTTTTTCCAGCCACCTTGCTGGTTTCCTAAAGAGGAAAGGGAGGAGGGAAAAGGAAATTGGGCCACAGTGTTGATTTGGGCCTATGTAGGCCAGCCTAACAGAGAAAAGGGTATAGAATTGAGCTAAAACAAGGTATAAATAGCTAAATTTCAAGGTGTCATAACTTGGACTCCGAAGGTCCAATCGATGTGATTCTTGAGTCGTTAGATTCTTATTCGAAAGGTCTACCACTTGGAATATAATAGAGAGAAAGTATATCACATTGAATAGGTTAAAAAATTGCTTACAAAAGGGTGATATGTTAAGAGCTAAACACTTAGGTTCATGAGCAAATTATGTCACAAAGGTGAAAATCAAGCATATAATAATCAAAATGGGTCATCGAAAAGTCAAGTCATCATGGAATTAAACTCATGTTGAGTGATCTGAGTTAGTAATAGAGAGATAAATCATATAATGAAGGAGAGAGAAAAATTGAGGTCGTCACATCCTTCCCTCCTTACAAGAAATTTCGTCCTCAAAAATTTTCCAAGATCATAAATAAGAGTCAAAGTCAAAATCCACCGAGTATAGATATCCCTCCATGGTTGCCAACACATTCTTCGCATGGGATGCACACTTAGGTTATGGTCATCAAGGGTGTATTTATATCGATGATATTTATATTTACTTATGGTTGCATCATACTATAACATCATCATGGAATTAGGTTTTCCCATTGCCTAGTATCCATATATTAGATTTTTTTGGGGGGTACATATCTTCATATGAGAACAATGTGTATCATCAAAGTATATCTTATCAATTCTTAATCGAACATGTTCATGGTCATGACTTCAAACGAGACTATCATCGAGTGTGTATCTAATCTTTACTCTAGATTTCATGCATGTTTTTGCACTTCCCCAAAATTCTACCAACTTTATCGAATCATGTTCATCATTTTTTTTGGGACCTGAAATGAGAAATTTATTCATCTTATTTATTTGAGTTATCACCCTAAGAGAAACATCATTTTGAATCCCAGTCTCATGAACCAAACGAATACCAAAGGCGACATGCGGAAGCGTAAAGCTTAGCACACATGAACAAATAACAAGATAAACGCACCAACACAGTCTCAACATTCAACAAGTATAAATTATACAAAATGCATTATGTTCATGAATTCAGTTACATATTTCCAGAGTCAAGGTACAAGTCATTCATGTGCACTAAAACTAGATATTACAAAAAGTACACCTAGCATAGCTCACCAAGCCCATCAACCTTCTAGCCATCTCTGAACCTAAAAGCAAAATACGAGAAACGGGTCAACACACGAGGTGTTGAGTATGGGGCAGAAAGATACATATATGTGTAAGCTTTGCATAATTTTGAAAAGGTTTCAAGACTAAATGAACAAGAATAAACATGTTAATTGTTTAACAAATGCAAAACCATATTTTATGTCATTTCAATCCATTATACCAACAATATCAAGCATGTTTAAGGCCTTTGACCATCTTCCCGTTGGAAGGGTCTATAAGGGTGCTCAAGATTAGCTAACCCTTTTATACGAGAGGGACCTCAAGGCAATATCCAAGATCTAACCCTTTATCAACAATATTATAATGGATTTCTATCTATATATGTGTTCAAGTTATAAAACTGACGAGGCAAACATCGAGTAAGACATAGCAATACTACATGGCAATATTTGAGCTAGTAAACAAACAAGCATACAATATATGTCTTTTCAAGCAAGAAAGCAATATTCATATAACTAGATAAAGCCCATACCTAATTCAGAGTTTCTTAACTTAACACGTCCATTACCATCTAGATCTTAAGCCAACCTGATTAACAACAAGATTGTATACATTAGATTCTCATCATTAACCCTAATTATCTTCATTTTATGGTTTTGGACAAGCTGGGTTCAAGGTTGGTTATAGTATATTGGATGACCTTATACTGATCTAGAGGTCATCATGGTGGTGTGGTTCGAGTTTCATGCCATTACAACGTCCCAAGCACTTTCTATGATCATTTCAAGATTTCAAGTCACATATGCACATAATTGGTCAAAAGACTCATAACAGAGAATCCTAGATCATGATTCATCAAGTCAAGAGGTCTAGATCTAAAATATGATTTAGATCAGCAATATTAAGTCATCAGAAACACATAATAATATTAGGTGGTTGTCCATTAGAAGCAAGATTAGCATCAAAAGAGCAATGTTCATCATTATAGTCCAAAATGGTCACATATGTACAAAAAGGAGTCATTGATGAACAATAGGGAGAATAGGACCTTCATTTAGTTCAAGTATATATCACAAGTACTGATTTAAGGATCATAGGGTAGATTGACTAATCAAGATCCAAGTTTGCATCAAAATCATAAATCCACTATGCTTTAAAGTATGCATATTTTGGTAAAAAGAGAGAACAAACGATGGAATAGGGCTCTGAAACCTAGTACACATTGTAGATCTCATTGAACTAATGAAATTTCATATATTAAACACTAAATTTGACCCAATGATTGTAAAGTTATCATATTTCAAAGAATTGATCTTGAAAAGGGGTCTGTACCTTATTTTAGCTAGGATTTGGCCTGTTCATTGACTGGGCCTTGGCCGCCCATGGATGTTGGGCCTCTGGACTGGCTGGTACAAGCCTGAGCGATCTGTAATCCCACTCAAAGGCTTCAGGGCTGGGCCTCCTCCTTCTAGACCTGCGGATTCTAGATCCAACGACCAGTCGATCGCACGGGTCTCGCCCCCCTCATCGTCCCTGCGACCTCTGTTCCCTCTGTCGGAACAGAGCAAGAATAGGGGGTGGTGCTCCATCCTATCGGTGGCTATTGCACCTGTGAAGACCTGCAAGGAAAAGAGTACAAGGTGCATCTGAGGGTCTAGAGCATGCCGACCATGACCCAGCTTCTCGGCGGGCTCGTCCCTGTCCTTCATCAACACCCAAGGCGGCCGAGATAGCAACATGTAGGTGGGTTCATCAACACTGGTAACTGGGGAGGCAGAGAAGAGGAGGGATAGGAAAGAAAAGTAAGGAGAAAGGTGAAACGAGGGGGGAGGGCTAGGGTTAGATGAGAGGATTTTATATTTTGCAAATTAGGGTTGTGAGATATGGTTCCCTTCTGTTACTCAAACTTGGTGGAAGTAGAGAACCCTTTCTTTTTCTAGCCGCCTCGCTGGTTTCCTAAAGAGGAAAGGGATGAGGGAAAAGGAAATTGGGCCACAATGTTTATTTGGGCCTATGTAGGCCAGCCTAATAGAGAAAAGGGTATATAATTGAGCTAAAATAAGGTATAAATAGCTAAATTTCAAGGTGTCATAACTTGGACTCCGAAGGTCCAATCGATGTGATTCTTGAGTCATTAGATTCTTATTTGAATGGTCTACCACTTGGCATATAATAGAGAGAAAGCATATCACATTGAATAGGTTCAAAAATTGCTTACAAAAGGGTGATATGTTAAGAGCTAAAAACTTAGGTTCATGAGCAAATTATGTCACAAAGGTGAAAATCAAGCATATAGTAATCAAAATGGGTCATCGACAAGTCAAGTCGTCATGGAATTAAACTCATGTTGAGTGATATGAGTTAATAATAGAGAGAGAAATAGTATAATGAAGGAGAGAGAAAAATTTAGGTCGTCACACAACCCTCCTCTTTGGGTAGCGCCAACCTTGCATACCTCATGGGGTGATACTCACTTACCTATAAAAATTTTGAGATTTTCATCTCCATCTTGTCCAATACTGAACTAGGGATCTCCCCTTGTTGCACCCAAAAAATCAGCAATCCTTGTATAGCCGCCTTGGTTAGAGTCACTCTGCCTACCATGGAAGTCCTTTTGGATGGCCATCTTGCAATCATCTCATCTACTCTGTCTCTACAAGCAACAAAATCTTTCACCTGTAAATTGCCTCTTGCAAGTGGAAACCCCAAGTATCTAGTAGGGAACTTGCTCATCTCTACACCCAATGCCTCTTGCATTCTGGCTTCATATTAGTGATCGTTTTTGGATAGAAAAAGTTGAGTCTTATTAACATTAACACGCGGCCCCGTTTTCTCCCTAAACCTCCCAAGTAAATCCTTCATATTTGTAAGCATGGTAATTTTTGCTTCAATAAACACCAGAACATCATCAACAACTGATGCACGATGTACACCTTTATTCCCTCTTCACCTCTGCCTACATCATCCTCTGTGTGAAATACTCCATGACAATAGTAAATAGTAGAGGGGATAGGGGATCCCCTTGCTGCAATATGTTTGTCCCTTTAAACATACCTGATAAGGTGCCATTCATAAGGACAAAGAAGCTTGTGGTCCCAACACACTATTTCATCCAACCAATCCACTGCTCAAAGAACCCCATCTCTTGCATGATCCACCATAGTTTGTCCCATCTGACCTTGTCATAATCCTTGGATACATCTAGCTTCAGGCATGCCTTCTTGCTTCCCCTCATCACATTGTAATCAAGGAGAAATTCACCCACCAGGAGGGCACAAGCACTAATACTTCTCCATGCAATAAAAGATCCCTGATTCCCAGATATAAGAGAAGGGGGTACCATCTTCATCCTTGATGCTGGTATTTTTGCAATGATTTTATATTGGACAGAACAACAAGCAATAGGTCTAGAATCAATAAGAGATGCAGTCACCTTCTTTTTTGGAATAAGAACCAAGAAAGCATGATTAACTTGCCTCACCATGTTACCTCCATCTAGAAACCACGTCACATATTCCACCAACTCCTTCTTTATAATGTCCCACATTTTCCTGTAGAAGAAAACATTAAATCCATCTGACCCTGGAGCTTTGTTGCAGCCTATCCATAAGGCATCTTTGACCTCATGTTCATTCACTTCCTTGTGAGCATGTTGTTGTATGTGCTGGTGAGTTTAAACTTCCAATCTATCTTTTCTTCCTCCAAAGCCACATCAAATTTCTTATTATATAGAGCACTATAGAATTGAATGGCTTGTTCTTCTAGATCCTCTTGCTTGTTGACCACCCTATCATCTTTATCAATAAGTTCAGAAATAATGTTGTTTTCTTCTCTCCTCTTCTCTGCAAGGTGATGCAATTTTGTGTTTTGATCCCAATCTTCCATCCACTTCTCCATGCTTATCTACCAGAAGAATCTTTCCTCTATCTTTTTGAGATCCTCAAACATCATGCATAACTCCTTGTCCTTTTTAATCAGGTCCTCATTAAGTGGATTTGTGAGAAGAAGTATCCTCCCTACTCACCATCATTTTATGTCCATGAGATCATGGGATATTCACTTCCTCCTTTGCCCATTTCTTCAGTGCAACTTTAGTGTTGGCAAGTTTCTTTGCAAAGATGAACATTGGGTTCCCTCACACCTACATACTCCAATTCACTCTAACAATATCATCAAACCCTTTCCAATCTACCCAGTAATTAAGGAATCTGAATGGCTTCCTTTTCTGTTTCTTTTTTGTAATCTAAACCATCAAGGGAGCATGGTTATCTCGTAACCACCTGCCTTCACCAGTACATTGGGACATATTTTTAGCCTTTCCTCATTCACCAACACTCTGTCCAACTTACCTACTATCTTGTCCAATGGTTTCCATTCATTATTCCATGTGAACAAGTCACCACCTGTCATAAGAAGCTCTATCAATAGCCATATTAAAAGCATCTATCACACTTCTTAAAGTTGGTCTTCCACCTATCTTGCCCCCCCTACAATCTGACATTGTTGAAATCACCAATCACCATCCAAGGTAACTCCATATGTATAGAAAGAGAAGCTAAATCCTTCCAAAGATTTTGTCTTCTTCTAGCATCATAGTGTGCATACACCATTGTCAAGCAAATCTATAAACCTGTTCCTACAGTCCACTGTAATATTTTGATCAGACATCATCTTCATTGTTACCTGCCATGCATTAGGCTTCCACGCCAGGCACACCCTTGCTAACTCAGAGTTCTCTAGGTTTGACACGTGTTCCCATCCTCGTGGAAACATGTATCTAATGCTTTGTTTATTTTGTTCCCTTATTTTGGTTTCCACTAAAGCTACTAGTAGAGTACCACTTGCAACAATCCAGTCTTGAACCTCCTTCCTCTTATACTTGTTGCACCCCCTTTAATATTCCATAGTAGTATGGACTTATTAACGGGATTTATAGCCTCTTGCTCACCTCGCCGACTCCTTTTTGTTGGTTTTTTCAACCTCCTCCTTCTCCTTCTGGTTTTTCAGCATCTCTTCCTCTTCGTCAAAGTCATTGAGTGCCTCAAAGCCATTGGATGTATCCAGGATGGCCCCCACCCCTTGACTAGAATTCAAACATTTGTATATCCCTTTTTCTTAGATACAAATGAGGTGAATTCTCCCTACTCCCTTTCTTCATGCTGGATGGAGTCCGAGACCTACTTCGAGGAGTTCTCCCTTTATTTTTCTACCCCATCAACAATAGATGTCACTACAGTTCTAAAGTTTCCTTTTCTCTATCAGCAGCAGGTGTCACCACAAGCTCTGGGATTTTTGAGTTCTTCTTTTCCCTCCATTCTTTCCTCTTCTCATTGTTGCCTGCACCTACAACAGGCTTCATCTTTGTCACCTTGGACTCACAGTCATTGTTTCTATGACCGAATGCTTTGCGGTAGAATCACCTTGGCATCAATGCATCATGCTTCACCCCCATTAGGATGGGGTATATCCCTAGTACATTTAACCACATCGTGTCAATGATTGCCTCTTCTACCTTCAGTTCCATGAGGACTCTTGCTTCCTCCTTTTCCAAAGATCTATCATCTATATGAAGGACCTTTCCTATACCACTTCTAATGGTTCCCACCGATTTTCTTATCCACACTCTTTCGAATGATTTCAGGGTCATCCAAGAAGGAATTGTGGAGAAGATATCCCTCTTGAGTTTGTCACCATGGTTGTAACTCTTGGATACTACCAATTGGCCATCAAACCACCTCAGCCCTAGTTCTAGGGCTTCTTTCTTATCAGCTACATTGGAAAATCGAACCAGAAATACCCCTTTGTCTCTTGAAAGCAACTCAAACATTCCCTTTGGCTTCCAGGTACGTTGGATCCATGCTTGGAAATATGGATAGAATGGCTGCTTCCCAATCACGAATGACATCACTGTAAATTCCCAGATATTGTGCATTCTTGTAAACTCTTCCTCTTCCAAATTGACCACAAACATCTCCTGGAAATATGGATAGAATGGCTGCTTCCCAATCACGAATGACATCACTGTAAATTCCCAGATATTGTGCATTCTTGTAAACTCTTCCTCTTCCAAATTGACCACAAACATCCTATCTTCAGTTTGGGCTCTAGGAAGCTTTCATGAGTCCTCCGTGATGCCGACTATTTGAGAACTTGGTTCCACACTCTCCTTTCCAGCAGAGTCCCATTCTTCTCTATCTCCATCTTGGTCTGATCAGGATTACCAGAACTTGCAGCGGCTGCTCCTTTGGTATTTCCAATTTGCTCGATGGATGGGTGGGTAGGTTTCAGGGTGCGAGAGGGGGTGGATGGGTGGGTATGGTTCAGGGTGCGGGAGGTGGTGGATGGTTGGACAAAAGGGGGGCAGTTCCTCAGTGTAGCCATCGTCGCCTAGGTTGCCCAGACAATTGCCAGTGCAACCCTAGGGAGAGACGGTGTATTGTGTGTGTGTGTGTATATATATAAATTATATATATATATATATATACATATATATACATACATATACATACATGTATATATACATACATATATACATACATATATACATACGTACATACATATATATACATACATACATATACATACATTATATATATATATATATATATATATATATATATATATTAGAATCAGATAAATATATTTTGACTACCTTCTAAAAATATAAGAGGATAAAAGTTACATGTAGGCCCAACTCCATACATCTTAAAACAACAACTCACTCCTCTATATAATGTGCAACTTATACTTCACACATTTACATATTTTAATAGCAGTACTCTTAGCATCTGAAGCTACTCCTCCATGCCTTCTTGCATCCCTTTCTCCCCAGATATGATACCATAGAGAGATAAACAAAATCCTCTTTTTGTTGTTTTTTCCACAGTTTGTCAACATACTTCTTGGCTCTTCTTTCAACTATATTTGTAATATGAAATCTTCACATATGAATTTCCAAACTTCCTTGGTAAATTTGCAACCACCTATCAGGTGAGCGTAGGACTCATTCATATCTTTGCACAACAAACAAACAACATCTACTTCATGATTCCAGCCATGCATTTTATTCAAAGTAGTAAGAGCATTATGTAGAATTTTATACACACATATGCTCCATTTTGGTACATGTATTCCAACCCATATTTGCTCCATATGCTTGTCTTTATCTGCCCTTGGTCTTGTCACTTCCTAAAGTTTAATCTTTGGGTCTTTGAGCCTTCATCCTCTGTCCTTAATAGGATCAAACAGACACCTTATATGCTACCACATCTCTGTCATGACATTGATTGTGTGTGAGTATCCTTCTCTTGTGTTTGGTATGAAGTCTAGTCCTCTCGAATATATTTCTCTCATCTATTTCCCACATATAGTGGAGCCTTCTTGATAACTAAAAATTCTTCTCAGGGTCCCCCATTTTGCTATATATTTTAGAGATTTCAAATCCATCCCCCCATCTTTCGGAAGATCCATGCATGCATGCCTCATCAGATGGTACACACTTGCCCAAAGGAAGTTTTCTATCTTCATTTACATTCTTTCTAGGATCAGACCATGTATTTCCCCTTGTTGAACCCACAAGATAAGAGAACCCTCTACAACAACTTTTAGAAGAGTATCTCTCCCTACCATGGTTGTTTTCTGAGTTGGCCATCTGTTAATCATCTCCTCTAATATGTCCAGACAATCAGCAAAATCTTTGACCTATAAGTTGCCTCCAACCAAAGGAAACTCAATATATTTTGTAGGGAACTTCCCCATTTCCACTCCCATTTCCTCTTTCAGTCTATCTTCCATATGGTAGCAATATTTGGATAGAAAAAGATGAGTTTTATTTGTATTGATGCACAACCCCGTCTGCCTCCCTACCTCCCTAAGCAGAATCTGTAGATTCCCCTAGGTATTTTATTTGGCTTCTACAAAGACAAGCACATCATTTGCAAATATCAAATGTGTCAACACTCTAGTCCCATGCACTATGTACAACTTGATATCCTTCATTCTAAAACATTCCTACTGAAGTCCCATCAACCAGAATGGAAAAGCTTGTAATCTCCACACACTGTTTCATCCACCCTATCCATTGTTCATTGAATCTCGTCTGCTTCATGATCCACCATAGCTTATCCCATATGACATTGTCATAGGCTTTGGATACATCCAACTTTAACCATGCCTTTTTGCTGCCCCTCATCACGTTGTAATCCTACAGGAACTCCCCTACTAGTAAAGCACAATCACTAATACTCCTCCCTGCCACAAAAGCTCCTTAGTTTTTTGAAATAAGACAGGGAAATACTGTCTTCAATCTAGTAGTCAAGATCTTTGCAATTATTTTATATTGGATAGAACAACAAGCAATAGGTCTGAAATATGCAAGAAAAGTTGTTACTTTCTTCTTTGGAATGAGCATAAGAAAGGAATGATTGACCTGTTTAGCCATATTTCCTCCTACTAGGAACCACCTCACATATTTGACCATATATTCTTTGATGATCTCCCACGTCTTTTTATATAAGAAATCATTAAAGCCATCTGAACTTGGGGACTTATTGCTGCCTATGCTCCAGAGTGCCTCCTTGACCTCCTGCTCATTCACAAACCTTGTAAGAATATTGTTGTGGGTGCTTGAGAGATTAAATTTCCACTCCATGTCCTCCTCCTCCAATTTGTCTTTGTACTCTTTTTATAAAAAGAAGAATAGAACTGAATGTCATGCTCTTCCAGAACTTCTTATTTATTGACAATTGTACCATATGCATCAATAAGTTTAGAAATGATATTATCAACTTCCCTTCTTTTGATTATAGTATGATATAGCTTGGTATTTTTGTCTCCATCCTCCATCCATCCCTCCCCGCTCCTCTGTCAGTAAAATTTTTCCTCTACTTTCTTCAGATTCTCCAGCATCCTCTTCAGCTCAATATCCTTTCTGATCAACTCTTCATTGATTGGATCATGTATCAATAGTTCTCTGATTGTCTTGCATTCCCACATTGTTTCTTTCAACAGATTGGGGATGTTCACATCTTCCTTGGCCTATTTTTAGTGCAGTTTTTGTATTTACCAATTTCTTTGCAAACACAAACATTGGGTTACCTATCACCTGTACATTCCAGCTCTCTTTAATAACATCATTGAAGCCCTTCCAATCAGCCCAGTAATTTAGAATTTGAAAGGTCTCCTCTTTTGATTCTTCTCCACGATTTGGATAAAAATGGGGGCATGATCACTCAGTTCAGATCCTATAACTTTAACCTATAAATTAGGAAATATTTGCAACCATTCATCATTCACTAAGGCTATGTCCAATTTGCTCGCTATTCTGTCCTCCAGTTTCCTCTCATTGTTCCATGTGAAAATGTCTCCACCAACCATCGACAACTTGAACAACCAAGCTTTATCAATAGTATGGTTGAAATCATTTAACACTGCATTTAAAGATGGTCTTCCTCCTTTCTTGTCAACCTACAATTGAACATTATTAAAGTCTCCAATTACCAAACACGAGAGATTGATATGCTTTGAAAGGTCTATCATCTCCTGCCACAAGTCTTGTCTGCGCTTTGCATCATTATGGGCATACACAACTGTAACCCACATATGCAAACCTCCAACATTCATACAATCAATTGTAATATGTTGATCTGACATTTGTATCATGGTCACCTACCATGCGCTCAGTTGTCATGCAACATAAACTCTGGCTAGCTTAGAATAATCCAAATTAGATATGTGTTCCCAGCCTTGAGAAAACAAGTACCTAATACTATTTTTGTTATGTGCTCTTATTTTATTCTAAAATAATGCAACAAAAGAGTGTCCACTAGAAGCAATCCACTCCCTGATCTCTTTCTTCTTCTCTCTATCACACCCACCCTTAATATTCCACATAAGCATGGACATATTAACGATGTTTGTTTGACATGGTACGCCTGACCGACTCCTTTTTCTTATTGTTGTTCTTCTTTGCCTCCTATCTTTTCTTTTGTTCTAATGATTAGGATCCTCCTTATCAGAACACTGAGTGCTTTGAACATATTAGTAGAATCCAGAATGGACCCCACTCCTTGCATTTTTAGTATCCCAATTTTCTCGTATCATTCCTCTTAGAAGGGGGGTGAACTCCCCTTCCTCTTTTTGTTGTGCACCATCATCTCTAGTGGTTTTGATTGGTTCAGCCATGATGCATGGATTTTTAGTCATTTTCACAAGCATATTTTCCTTGATTTTATATGTTGTTTTGTCATTTATTTGATTAATAATGCATGAAATGCTATTAATGGCTTGTGCTATCTAAATGCACCAAATTATATGATTTTTACAATTTAATATAGTTTAATATTTATCCTGAGCATTTATCGACATTCTTGTGCATTTTTAGGTATAATTGAACTTCACAGAGTTGATACTACCGACACCAAAAGTCAGTGGTACCGACTTCACATCAGTACTGGGCCAGAAAAGACTCGCACAGTCTCGGTACTACTGACACTCAAAGTCAGTATTACTGAGTCTTCCTGATT
Source organism: Alisma plantago-aquatica (assembly GCA_963693085.1). Lineage (NCBI taxonomy): Eukaryota > Viridiplantae > Streptophyta > Magnoliopsida > Alismatales > Alismataceae > Alisma > Alisma plantago-aquatica. Next base: position 211,950,689 of record OY856413.1, read on the forward strand.
TGGCAAATCTAAAGATAGCAACCTAATCCAACAGATGACGTTATTTTGTATCGTAAGTGACTCCTATGACCTAAGGGGAGCTCGACCAGATGTAAGGAGACAACCATTTTTCATTGCACGACACCGGAGAGAGGGAAGAGAAGAGAAAGGAACCGAAGGCTTCACCTGGGATGATCTGAGCACCTCTGGAAGGCGAATTGGCAGCTGAAAGATAGCTGATTGCACACATGATGTAGGGGATCACCCGGATCAGCTACTCACCAGGGGTTACTTAGTTTTTCTAATGTTTTCCATATTTTTCTCTTTCTTTACAATGTATTCATCAATGAAAACCATGTAGGGCTAAACCCCTTGATTTCTTAGGACCTGGGAGTAGCCAGGATATGCATTGCAACTGATTTCTATGCATTAATATCATCTTTATCCCTATTTTATGGATATAAATCAATAAAGCTGCTTTGTTCTGTTTATGCCTGGTCAACATAGATAGATTATTAGACTCTTAATCATTTTGAGAGAGAGGTTAAGGCTTGTAAAGCATAGATTTACCCACTTATTGCACCCCTTGGGAAAGGCAGAGAATAAATGGGAGGAGAAACCCATAGTTTAATCATAAAGCACCTAACTAATCAACCAATTGCTATGGAAATGAGGTTAGCATTAGAATAGATAGTGAACTACGTTGCGGGAGTGGGTAGTTCTGACTACAAGCTCTTTATCTAGGGATAGGGGTAATAGATATTGGTGTATGGAATGAATTGCAATGTTATCTGTGGTGAAACCATAACCCTAAGGAATTCCCTAAAATATGAGTAATTTAAGTGTTAAGTTCGCTTTTTTCTATTTTTGTTTCTTTTCAATCAAACCAATTCAATATCACTGACCTAACTAATTTGACCACAGTTAGTAGTAGTTTTCTGGAGAACATTTCCCTGTGTTTGACTCGGCCTCAAAAGGGCCTATATTACTTTGATACGTTCACTTGTGCATAACTCATGGTAAATACGTGTCAAGTTTTTGGCATCATTGCTGGGGAAATGACAACATCCAACACTACAAGTGTTGTGGTCGACCACTCTAGGCCAACCCTTTTTATTTTTCTTTATTTTTTTATTTTCTATTTCACTTAAATCTGAATCATAAAATCATTATTGGTTCTATCGCCACTACTGTACTCTAACAATCAATTTGCTACTTTTAGGTACTAGTGTATGGTGCATACTCGAGCCCACGATTATGGAGATCCATCTTCATCAGGTTTTGGGCAAGCAGAACTCCTTCACAAAGAAAGGAAAGTTGGGAGGTCTGTGGATAGATTCAACCAAACTCCACCTCTGACACCACTGCCTGAAAGACATGCAACACCAGAAGAACCTGAGTCAGCAGAAATGGGGGATAGAGCAAAAGAATCAGAGCCTCCTCCTCAACATATAAAAAAGGACCAATCAAAAGACAAGCCATCAATGTGGGTATCTACAAGATTGGCCCATGGTTGATCTCTTTAGTCAAATCCCAAGCTTTTCATGGCCATAAGTTTGAGGACCCGATGGTGCACATCAGTAACTTTGTTGAGAACTGTGATATGCTCAAAATAGATAGAGTGCCAGCGAGTGTCATATATCTAAAGCTTTTCCTGTCATCTTTGGCAGACAGTGCAAAGTCATGGTTTCATAATCTTGATGATGAATGTATCAAAATGTTGGATTAGATGATCGACACCTTCTTCAAGCATTACTTCCCCCCCAAAAAAGAAAAATGACTCGATGAAGAAGATCCATAATTTCAGACAACAAGTCGATGAATCCTATTCTGAAGCATGGGAGAGGTTCCAAAATATGCTGCAGAAAGTACCTCATCATGGTATTGATCTTTTGGGACAGGAAAATATCTTCTATTACAGTATGTACAAGGGAGAAAGGACTACACTTGATAGTGTGGGAGTAGGGTTCTTCCTCAATAACAAACCCGCCCGCTATCATGATATATTGAAGAATATGTCCAAAAATCAATCATGGGGTGAGGAAAGAGAGCTTCCGACAACTATCAAAAGCGTCGGCGAGTCCAAGGTCATCTCTGCATTAAATGAGAAGTTGGACTTGATTGCTAAAAAGTTATGTGCTAATGACAGACCACCTTCAGAAGAAGAAGATGAAGAGTGTAAGTTTGTGCACCAACAACATCAATATAGGAGCAATGACTACACATGGATGAAGGATCCTAACAATTTCCAACAAGACCCATCACATGCACAATAACCCAAGCCACAACAGTTTGGTGGCCAAGCACGATATCAACAAGAACAAAAGAAGATTGACCATATTGAAGAAATGGTTGGAAAGTTGGTCAGTCAAAATGAAGTGCTGATAGGAAAAACTCAAAGAGAAATTGAGAACCAAGGGGCAAAGATCCACAATATAGAAACTCAAATTTCTCAAATAGCAGTGAATGTGGGTGCTTTGAAACAGTCGAACCAACAAGGGTTCCTAACTAATACTAACGTGCCTTCTAGAAATCAACACGTCAAGGCAGTCCTACTCTGCACTGGTAAGATGTTGTTGAATAAGGCACCAACAAATACAAATATAGGTGAAGCTATAGGAACAACAACTCAGGTTGTGATAGGGGATACAACTGATCCAGATAATTTGGAACATGAGAAAACAACTGAAGATCACATTGATGAGGTGGGGGATACTAGATTAAAAGCATATGTCCCTCCTCACCAGAGGACACCAATGACTCCAGTACCCTTTCCAAATAGCTTGAATGCAACCAAAGTAGACCAGAAGTTCTAGAAATTCTTAGAGGGTTTTAAAAGATTATCTATCAATATTCCACTAATTGATGCAATTGTGTAGATATCGTCATATGGAAAGTTCTTGAAATACATCATCAATAAGAAGAGAAGGATACATGAGGCTGATGTGGTAGTGTTAAAAGAGTAGGTGAGTGCTTTTATTCTAGGAATACTACCTCCAAAAAGAAAAGATCCTGGTTGCTTCAACATCATGTGCTTCATAGGAAAGACCAAGTTCGGTGAGGCTCTATGTGACTCAGGGGCTAGTATCAACCTCATGCCTTTGTCAACCTTTAAGAAGCTAGGTCTTAAGGAGATGAGAAAAAGTGCTATGACTATTGAATTGGCTGACAACTCTGTGGTTAGACCATATGCCATTTGTGAAGATGTCCTAGTGAAAGTGGATAGATTTGTTTTCCCTACACATTTCATGGTAATGGAAATGCAGGAGGATAAAGGAAACAAACTCTTACTGGGTCCATTCCAATTTACAACTAACATGATCTTGGAAATGGGCAGAGGACGTCTGACAATGGGCACTTATGATGACCGGTTTGAAATTAAGATGCATAAACACTCGAAAGAAAGAGGGGATACAACACAATGTAACATGATGCAACATATGGAGGGAAATATTTCTGTATGTCTAGGGAAGCCATTTCTCAACATGGCCCATGTGATGACCAAGGTGGAAAAAGATACTCTCATAGTTTATATAATTGAAAACACTAAGATGATCTCATTGAAAGAATCAATACATTACCCAGATGATAGAGAAGAAGACTATGACCTGACTACCATAGAGGAGGTCACTGTTGATTCCCTGATGCAAACATATCCATAGTTACACTTGGAAGCATGCTTGATGAATAGAGTAGATGACAACACACACAACCGCTCTCTAGAGGAGTGTGTATTGATGCTGAAGGCGATACCCTGCTATTACATAAGATATTTTGAAGATTTGGGACCACCTCCCCCACAACTGCTTCCATCTCTGTTGAGCCCTCCTGATTTGGAATTGAAGCCATTGCCGCCACATCTGAAGTATGTTTTCATGGCTCCAGAAGAGAAGCTCCCGGTGATCATATCATCATCTTTGAGTGGTAAATAAGGGGGGTAGTTTCTTGTTGTATTGAAGAATCACTGAGCTTCCTTTGGGTGGTCTATAGCAGACATCAAAGGAATCTCCTCGAGTTTGTGCCAACACAAGATCTGGCTGGAAGGAGGAGATAAAGCAATAGTTCAACCTCAGTGGCAACTCAAACCGATCATGACTGAGGTAGTGAAGAAAGAAGTGGGCAAGCTCCTGTCGGCAGGTATCATTTATGTAGTTTTAGATTCTATGTGGGTTAGCCCAACTCAGGTAGTTCCTAAAAAAGGGGCGATCATTGTCATGACCAATGCAGCTAATGAGTTGATTTCAACTAGGTTGGTGACGGGGTGGCGTTTTTGCATAGATTATCATCGTCTGAATGTCGTCACTTTAGAAGATCATTTTCTGCTACCTTTCATTGATCAAATTTTGGAACGAATCGTTGGTCATTCATACTTTTGCTTCCACGATGAGTATTTCGGTTATAATCATATCTTGATCAAGCCAAAGGATCAGAAGAAATCTACTTTCACCTACCCTTATGGCACATTTGCATATATACAGATGCCATTCGACCTTTGTAATGCCCCTGCTACCTTCCAATGATGTATGCATGCCATCTTCTCTGATATGGTAGACTTGGAGGTGTTTATGGATGATTTTTATGTGTACGGGGAGTCATTTAGTGATCGCCTGTATAATTTGGATAAGGTTTTACAAAGGTGTGAGGACTCTCACTTAGTCTTGAATTAGGAGAAGTGTCATATGATGGTGAGTGAGGGCATAGTGCTTGGACACAAGGTGTCCAAAAAGTGTATGGATGTAGACCCCGTTAAGATAGAAGCCATATCCAAGCTACCTCCATCGACTTTAGTGAAAGGAGTAAGGATAATTTTGGGACATGTTGGGTTTTACCGTCATTTTATCAAAGATTTTTTCAAAAATTGCTAAACCCTTGTCGGAACGCTTAGAAAAAGACGCTGAATTTTTTTTTGATGATCGATGTTTGAATGCTTTTGAAATATTAAAGGATAAGCTAAGTTCTACGCCTATTGTGTAGGCTCCTAATTGGAGCCTGCCATTTGGGATAATGTGTGATGCATCAAACTATGTTGTGGGAGCTGTGTTGGGTCAACACAAAGATAAAGCTCCTACCGTCATATATTATGTGCCCAAAACTTTGAATGATATGCAACTTAATTGTACAACCATAGAAGAAGAACTCTTAGCTATTTTTTTTGCATTTGAGAAGTTCTTCCAGTACCTATTAGGGGTGAAGGTGATTGTTTGGACCGACCATGCTGCCATCAAATACATGTTAAAAAGAAAGATGCAAAACCTAGATTGATTAGGTGGATTTTATTATTACAGGAATTTGACATAGAAATTAAAGATAAGGCAGGGGTGGAGAATGCGGTAGCAGATCACCTATCTAGGCTGGAAAGAGTGAATGAAAAAGATGTAGACATTCCCATTGTTGAGGATTTTCCAGATGAAAAACTTTTTTCTATCAAGGCTAAGGATCCATGCTTTACAAATATTGTTAATTGTTTAGCCTGCAAAGAGATGCCTGTAGATTGGGGGTATCAAGAAAAGAAGAATTTTTCCAATCATTGAGGTTTTACATTTGGGATGACCCGATTCTTCTTAAACAATGTAGGGATGGACTTTTGAGGAAGTGCGTACCCAAGTGTGAGGTAGAGAGCTTTTTGTCACACTACCATTTTTTACCTACAGGAGGGCATCATGCTAGCTCTAGGACTGCGGCCAAAGTTTTAGAGAGTGGATTTTATTGGCAAACATTGTTTAAAGATGCATATGATTTCATTTGTTGTTGTGATGCATGTCAACGTGCAAGTAACATTTCTAAGCGACATGAGATGCCATTGAATGTGTTTTAAGAGGTTGAGGTTTTTGATCTTTGGGGCATTGATTTCATGGGTTCATTTGTGTCGTCTAATTCTAACCTTTACATTTTACTTGCGGTTGACTATGTATCTAAGTCAGTGGAAGTAATTCCAACCCACACCAATGACACTCAAGCGGTGTGCAGATTTGTGAAGGATAACATTTTCTACAGATTTGGTGTCCCCCGACTAATCATTAGTGATGGTGTATCACATTTCACGAATAGGCAATTTGGAGCCTTACTCAGCAAATATGGGGTGAAACACCGAGTGGGTACTCCTTACCACCCACAGACACAAGGCCAAGTGGAGGTGTCCAATAGAGAAGTGAAGAAGATCTTGGAAAGAATAGTCTCAACTAATAGGACAAATTGGAGTTTTGTTCTTAACGACGCTCTATGGGCATATAGGACGGACTATAAATCACATATAGGGATGACACATTTTAGATTGGTTTACAGATGTGCTTGTCATTTACCAGTAGAGCTTAAGCATAAGGTGAAGTGGGCATTGAGAAAGTTAAACTTCGGATTGGATGAAGCAGGTAGGAAAAGACTATTAGTGCTGAATGAACTAGATGAGCTTAGGATGGATGCTTGTGAAAGTTGTAGGATTTGTAAGGAGAGTACAAAGAAGATTCATGACAGACAAATTTTGAATAGGGTGTTTCTTCTAGGACAAAAGTTTCTCCTTTTTAATTCCCAACTTGAGTTACATCCAGGAAAATTGAGGTCCAAATGGAGTGGACCAATTGTGATTGAGCAAAATTTTCCCCATGGTGCTATGAAGATTTTAGATGGGACTAGGTCATTCCTTGTTAATGGCCAAAGATTGAAGCACTACTATGGTGGGGAAGTGGAGCAGAGAACAAAAGAGGTTCAACTTATGAAGATCCATTAGATTCTCACTCTTAGGAATGTCTAGTCTAGGACGTTAAACAATGGCTCTTGTTGGGAGGCAACACAACCTTCATTTCCCTTTATTCATGTTCATTTTAGCATTGTAGTTGTATTTTTATTCCTACTTCTTGAAAAAAGGTACCTTGACTCATTTGTGGAGTGTGCAGATTTTTCCCAGGTTAGTACTACCGAGACACCTAGTCGGTAGTATTGAGATTACATCAGCAAGTCATCCACACAAGCAAGACAGACTTAGTACTATCGACTCTCCCAGTCAGTACTACCAAGTCTCTAAAGATTTTCAAGTGCTAACTAATAAGCACTCAGTAGTATCGACATCTGAATCAATACTACTAATTTTTTGGCACTCCCAGAATCATAACATTGAGAAGAAACATTCGAAAGTACCGATCCATCACTGCCAACTCAGTACTACTGACACTCCATTCGGTAGTACTGATGCATGATGTCAGAAATCCATGCAATCTTTGTTGCACGGTCGGTAGCACCGATCCACAACTCAAGTTGGTACTACCGACTCCGAGCGATTCACGCTTGGGACATCATCAAACGTCAGCTGTCGATACATCCGAGCCACAAACTTGTGCTTGCATCTCAGTACTACTGAAACAAAAGTCAATAGTACCAACTCTGCCTGACTCAACTATATAAGGAGGGGTGGTGAATCTATTTTCTTCACACCACTTCCTCCACTCCTCCTGTAACTCAGAGTAGAGCTGCACTGGGCACCGACGATCTTCATTGAGCTGATGATCTTCACTGAGCTTCTCTTTCCTCTTCCCCCTTCTTGCATTAGCATCATGGCACCAAGGAGAGGCCCTTCTATGTCGGTGAATCAAGGTGAGTTGGTCCCTCAACCAACATCCATCCTCAGAGATCAGGAAAGTCTATAAAGAGCTGTAGATAAGGCCGATGGTGCCAAGGTGATATGGAGATCGTGTATTGATCGAGTGAGTGGGCTTCAGCGAGAACATGTTATGGGTGTGTAAAAAGTAGCTCATGGAGGGAGACAATCCCTTGTTCAGAAATTGGCAGACTTACCCAGAACTTGTCCTTAAGTTCTTGGCATCACTTGATGTGCTTTTCATCCCCGAGAAATAGTTAGGAGGTGAATGGCGGGAAGGTAGAGTCAGCTTCTGCCTCTTCAAAAAAACTGATCCATCACTCTACGGGCCTTCAACAACATCTTCTATTAGGCTCACATCCTCGAATGCTTGGTCCCTTCTAATTTCAACTTCCACTTGGCTTGGAAGCAGCTGACTGAGGTGGCAGAGGGCTTTCACATAAGCTGGCATGCCAACTATGTTACTGACATCGAGCACCCCTTTGATTGAATCCTTTATTACTTCTACACCAACACCATATTTTCTTGTTTTGGTCAAGCTCAAGGAAAGGTTCAACAGGCGGACCTCTACTTCCTCAATAGGCTATTGGAGGGAGAGACTGCCAACTTTGGAGTCTTCCTTCTTCTCCACATGATCTCAGTCCGGCGCAACGTGACAAGGAAGATGCCTATTGTATTTAGGGTTCACATCACCCCCATTGCGCTGCACTTCCACCTTGACTTGTCTACCCTCACACTAATGGAAAATACAAAGAAGCTGGACCTCCTGCACTTCCGCAAGGTGACCATCCTCAGCTTCCACCAAAATGTGTTGTATGTGACTTCCACATGTCGAGGAACATTCCGAGAGAGGAGCCTCCCTGACCCCATCTTCAACTTGCGTGGTGTAGACCATCTTCAGTGGCCACTAGATGAGGGGGAGGCAGAAGATCCACTCAGGGCAGCATCTTAGGATGACGACGGGCATCAAGATGACGATGATTCTGACGACATTGAGGAGGTCACTATCCCCATCATTCGGAGAGCGGTCCCATGCAAACAGGCTCACACCTATGCTACCTTGACTTCTTCTACCCTGTCCTATTCTCAGGAGGAGCAAGACCCGTACAACATGGCAGGTTTGTATGGGATGCTGCAGAAGATCCAGACTGGACAGTAACAACATCAGGCGATGTTGGCTGGTGTGCAAGACATGCAAAGAAGGTTGTACCAAAAACAACAGGCGATATACGAGAATGAACGCCTTCTCTTAGCCAACTAAGAGAATGTTCACATGTGTTTGTAGCATATGGAGTAGTACCAACAACCCTTCTTTAATCACTACTGAAGCCAGGGGTACTTTGGAGGGTACCCGCAACCACCGTAGATGCCACCGCTGGATCTATCTTTCCAGGGGATGTTTCCCCCTCATGACCCCAACATGCCTCAACCACCTCCATTTTGAGCAATGGTACCACTATTCCACCTCCAGAGTGTGAGTATTGACTATGTGGACATAGTCATATTCAAGCATGGGGGGTGCTGGAACAACATTCTATATTATTTTTTTAAGAGTTTTTCTTGCATTTTTATCTTAGTTGTTTTATTTTTAGTTTGATTTATGCATTTTTAGGATCCACGCCTATCTAGTGTAATCATGGAGCAGTAATGCATGGTTGCATATGCTGATTCATAGGTGTTAGTGTGAAGAAATGGTTGTGTCTTCATAGCTTAATTTGTGACATCTTTGTGCATCATCACTTGAGGAAGTGTTTGGTTAAGTCAGCTCTAGGATATAGGATATGAATGAACATCTAAATCAAAATGGGGAAGTGAATCAAGATGTTGTTGAGCCTAAGGTGATCAAACCTTTAATGAGATCTTAAATGGAAATCTAAGAAAGAAACCTTAATAACACAGTGTGCACATGTCATTAAAGAGGGACATATCATAATGCTATGAAAGGCATTGTCTCTTAGTTATGTGGTTCCATCCATTCTTTCCATCCAATGTTGAATCACCACCTCAAGATGAACAAGTGCTCCAACTTATTTCATTTGATTGCATTGCATGGCATGATAGGTGACATGGTAGATTATCTTATCCTTATGTGCATTTGAAAAAAAAAGTTGCAAATGTATGCATGAACAATCTTAGTGCATACCATCTTAGTTGCATAGAAATTTCATGTAGATTACATACTTTTCATCGCATTCATTCCTATTTTTCATGTGGATTGTAGTCTCTATTTGTGAAGATTGAAGAAGGGGCATACCTCCACATCACAAAAAATTCCCGAGCATAACCCAATCATGCCAAAGACAAGAAAAATTATGGGCTAGAAAAAAAATTAATCTCAATATTTCTTAAGGAGAAAGTATGTCCCTGAGTCTTCTTGAAGAGATGAATTAATTCACATGACACACTTTTTTTTTACAGTCTCGTTTTTTGTTATGAGATAGCTTCATACATGCATCATGTGTCAAAAAGAAAAGAAAGAGAAAAAATCAATAGGCGTTAGGTCTCATGCATAACATTCTTTTCACTCATGTAGGTCATCATTCTTTTTGCATAAATAATACGGATGTACTTGTGATTCTTCACTTGTCATCCATCTCATATCATTAATTACTCTCATTGATAGGCCACTCAAAATGATTTATCTCCTCATCCATTATTACAAGGAGATCTTCTTCCAAGTAGTTGGTAGTTAGGAGAGAGAAATTTAGATTAGGGAATCACATAGTGCACCGAGCGAATGCCTCAATTATTATGATATTAACTGCTTTCTTGATAGTGTTCATTGATCAAAAGGTAGACATCTTCTATGGAAATTTTTGGTCATTGTAGAAAAGTTATTGGTTCAGTGGTCATTGGAGGCCGGTTCAGGGATTGTTCGGTGGACATGATTAAGAAAAGAGTTCATGTGTTATATCCTTTTGCTGACTTACATTAAATAGAACCAAGAGTAGTGTTGCTCAAGGACGAGCAACATTTAAGCTTAGGGGAGTTTGATGCATGGGTTTTTAGTCATTTTTACAGGCATATTTTCCTTGATTTTTTGTGTTGTTTTGTCATTTATTTGATTAATAATGCATGAAATGCTATTAACAACCTGTGCTATCTAAATGCATCAAATTATATGATTTTTACTGTTTAAGATGGTTTAATATTTATCCCAAGAAATTATCCACATTCTTATGCATTTTAGGTACAATTGAACTTCACATAGTCGATACTACCGACACCAAAAGTCATTGGTACCGACTTTACATCAGTACTGGACTAGAAAAGACTCACACAGACTCGATAATATCGACACTCAAAGTCGTTATCACCGAGTCTGTCTGATTTGAAAATTTTGAAGATACCAATCTAATCCAACAACTGGCGTTATTTTGTACTGTAAGTGACTCCTATGACCTAAGGGGAGTTTGGCCAGACGTAAGGAGGCAGTCGTTTTCCATTGCAAGACACCAGAGAGAGAAGAGAAGAGAAAGGAACTAAAGGCTTCACTCGGGATGATCTGAGCACCTCCGGAAGGTGAATCGGCAGCCGAAAGACAACCAATTGCATGCACGACGTAGGGGATCATCCGGATCCACTATTCACCAAGGGTTACTTATTTTTTCTAATGTTTCCCACAATTTTCTCTTTCTCTACCATGTATTTATCAATGAAAACCATGCAGGGCTATACCTCTTGATTCCTTAGGATCTGGGAGTAGCCCAGATATGCATTGTAACTGATTTCCATGCATTAATATCATCTTTGTCCCTATTTTCTGGATATAAATCTATGAAGTTGCTTTATTTTGTTCATGCCTGATCAACATAGATAGATTATTATACTCTTAATCATTTTTGGAGAGAGGTTAAGGGTTAGAAAGCATAGATTTACTCGTTTAATGCACCCCTTGGGAAAGTTGGAGAATAAACAGGAGGAGAAACCCAAAGTTTAATCATAAAGCACCTAACTAATCAACCAACTGCTATGGAAATGGGATTGACATTAGAATAGGTTGTGAACTACACCGCGGGAGTGGGTAGTTCTGACTACAAGCTCTTTATCGAAGGATAGGGGTAATAGATATTGGTGTATGTAATGAATTGCAATGTTATCTATGGTGAAATCATAGTCCTAAGGAATTCCCTAAAATTTGAGTAAGTTAATGTTAAGTTTGTTTTGTTCTATTTTTGTTTCTGTTCAATCAAACCAATTCAATTCCACCGACCTAGCTGATTTGACCATAGTTAGTAGTAGTCTTCTGTAGAACATTTCCCTGTGTTCGACTCAGGCCTCAAAAGGGTGTATATTACTTCGATACGTTCACTTACGTATAATGCACGATAAACACATGTCAAGCCAAATTCCCTTCTTCATTCTTACTGCTTAGGATCCTTCCGTATGTTCATTATTGACATGGTCTTTGGGTTGAGAAGCAATAGTCACTGATTCTACTTTGTTCTTGTCTCGCCATTGCTTCCCTGTGCGTTTATCATCAACAATGATCACGACATCTACCTTGTTCTCTACATTACAAGTATCTTCAGCATGCCCTCATGCTCTATAAATATTACACTTTGGCGACTTGTAATCATACTCGATCTGCACCGGAATGGCCTCATGTCCATGGACATCGACCCAACTTGTCTCCAGTTGTTCCTCCTCAGCACTTATTTCCACCAAACTCTTGGCTTCGTTATCCTCCACAGATCGCTCATCTATATGGAGGACCTTACTGACTCTAGCGGTGATGGTCCTGGCCACCCTCCGAGTCCATGATTTTCCGAAGGACTATAGTACATAACTAGGTGGGGATGTTAGCAAAAGCATCACATTTTAGTTCATCACTATGCTGACATTGGATGATCATCAATTGGTTATCGAGCCATCACGGCCCCAAGTCAAGGACCGCATTCTTGTCAGCCGCATTGGAGAACCTCACCAAGAAGATTCCATTGTCCTGTGACAACAGCTCAAAGGAACCTTCTGGTCTCCAGGTTCGTCGAATCCAAGCGTTGAGATGTGGATAGTATGGTAGTTTTCCAAGCACATAATCCATTACTATAACTCCCACACATTCTTCATACACATGAATTCATCCTCCTCTAGGTCTACATGTATCCACCCCTCTTCTTGTCTTGGTAATGGAAAGATTTCCTCCAATTCCTCTCCTGGAGATGGTTGCTTTAGGACTTGGGTCTAAGCCCGTCTGTCGACCGTATGGGATGAATCAGAATTAGTCGGCGTTTCTCCTTCATCTTTTGCATCTTCTCGCGATCTAGGGTTAGGATTCCTAATCGCGTTGCTCTCTCCGTTATGTGAACCAATGTTGGGTGGGTTGGTGGTATCAATGGGTGGGGTGTTGTGTGCAGGGCGGGGTGGACGCCATAGGCCGAGATGGCCTATGATGTGGTCGTCATGCCCTGGACCTTGATCGCCTAAACGAGTGTATGTATGTATAAATATATATAGAAAGAGTGGATAAAAAGTGAAAAGAATATGGATACTTTCATATCTTTGAAGTTAAAACATATTGGGAGATATAATAAATTGTCCCTAACTTCTTGATGAAATGAGAAGAAATAAGATTGAACTAATAAGTATAGCTTTATACCTTTCAATTTTTGTAGGTATTTGAAATTTTTATACTATTCAACTAAAGCATTTGCATCACTCTATACTATTTTTAACTTTTAGCATTCTATTGAATAGTTTGGGGATTCAAGGGTTTTTGGAGACTGATAGAGGTGATCTTGGCAGGAATCAGGAGCATGACTCCAACGGTGGTAGGGGCATTGGGAGAATAGGAATACATGACATATGAGTAGGTGAGTTGATCGAGAATGGAGGAGATGCAACATGCAATCTGGGAGGAAGCAATATTGAAGGCCTAATTGGAGTATATGTCAACTTAGTAGAGGTGGGACTCTGCCTTCTCTAAGGCGACATGTGAGGTCTAGCATATCAAGTGACGATCAATCTACATAATGGAACACAGAGCTATGACAAGGTATTCAATGTATAAGTAGATTGGATGACTGGTGAGGATCTAGCATCCCATCAGACTAAGAATAATTCTAAAAATTCTACTCCATTAGGTTCCTACAAAGAAGGTATACCTAAAAACCCTAATACCTTTAAAGAAGCTATTATAAGGAGTGGGACCTGAGAGGGGATCCACTCCCTGCTCAATTTGAGGAATAACATGTTGGTGATATGTCATGAGAGCCACTCATATGATAATTTTAATGGCACATCTTGTAATTGATTTGATTAATAAAGGTAATTCCAATTATTATGTTTGTTTCAATATGTGATGATGAATAGAATAACAATGTTGTAAGTATGTATGACTCAATGACATGTGATTTCAGGTTGAGGACATGAATATGAGATCATGTGTATGTTAAGAGTATTCATTCTTATCATAGTCATTATTCAGATATTATTATAGATTTTATGACAACGATAACACATAAAGACTATTATGTGTCTTGATTGATGACTATGTCTCATTAGTCATGATATGGATATCAAATCAAGCACATAGATACCTGTTGTGTACAAGTGTACTGGACATGCCCATTTGAGTATGATACATGGAAGCCAATAATGGTGGTCAAAATCACATCTCAATGTGATGTGGTGATTGTGGTCCTTAGAGTTTAAATCACTACAATGATTTTATATTGTTCAATGTGCTATAGCACTACTTAACTTGACCTTGAAAATGGTTGCTATACAAGTAGTTCATAGGTACATTGTAAATGTAGATTATTCTGAGTGACGTATATGTAATTTATCTCTCCCATTGGAGTGATATCCTGATCACTTGATGAGTGAGGCTATGAAATGCATGGCCATGCTCATGTGAGTCAATATATGATATTGAGCTCATGATAGTCTACTCTAGATCAAAAAACAAGGTTTGAACACTAAGAGGATGATGTTTCCATGCCTCAGATTCAATGTGGATATCATAGATAAAGGAATTATACAATCACTGTAACAATAGTCACAATACTATGTTAAAAAGTTATTTTCCAACGTCTCTAATTATTTGGGTGGCAATGAAGTCTTCGTAGATACCAATTATTGCTTATGAAGTCATAATTTGATATGAACATCAATACCAATGTAATTTGGGGCATATGGATCACATGCATAGGATGCATGGGAAGAGGATTATATTTGTAGACTTCGAGTCAAATTGGCTACAAAAATATTTAGGTAATCAACTATAATAACATTGAAATATAATCCAAGCTAATTGGATAAAAGGTTTAAACCATATAATTGGATTTTAATTGTTGACTTATATGATAAGTCAACTGTCTAAACCCAACAATTGGTTACATGTGGGCAATAAAAATTAATAAATCAATTAATGTGATTAATTGATTAATTAATTAATGACATTGATTCCAAAATATTTTAATTATCTATATAACAGTATGCGAGTGGCCCGCTTAAATACATTTTCAACCTTCCATTTTCTAGGGTTTTTGAGAAACATTGATGTATTTCCTCTCATATTTATAGGGGCATGATGGCCGGTTCATCAGACATACTCTTCTCTATGAACCCTAGCCATAATCATCCATGAGAGAGAGAGAGAGAAAAAAAAGAGAGCGACTATGATGCTCACACGTCACCAAGTGAAAGGAGGCTCCTTCCCTCTATCTCAGGCAGTACAATGAGGAGTTCTAGTCCAGGGCTAGTTTTTATACCTTTAAGAATATAGTGTCCTCTAGAGTCTCTGATGATAAAATCAATACATGATTTATTTACCCTTGTGTCTACATCTACATAAACTGTAATGATATGATTAGAATGCAACTATATATTGAAGTTGTTAGTATTTTGTTCGAACATATTTTTATCCATAACATACACGCTATGAAAATGCTCTTATAACCTCTTTATGCAGTGATATAGCTTGAAACACCATTCTCATCAGATTGCCTACTTTCTTCAAAAAGACTTGATAATTGTGCTCCTTCTGTAGAATCCAACATGTGACTACAAATAGGATGTTATAGACCTTATTACTTATCTAACTCTTTGGATTTGTGCATATCCAGTTCACCACACTAATAGTAGATAAAACCATGCTTGTTTAGAGGACTACAAAGTTAATCATATATCTTTGTTGAACGAAAGTCTCCAGTGACATGTAGACATGACTCTACAATGTCTCTACATCTCTCACACATAGCATTATCTAACACCTTACTCATAAAATAGAGTTGATTGGTTAAAATTTGATCACATTGGAAACACCATAAGAAGGTTTTTATTCTTTATGGGGTCGAATCATGCCAAATAACAACCCAGTTCCCTTCCATGCATTGAGCCCTTCCATCTATCAGCAATTGATATGCCAATTTAATATCGAATATACCATGTTTATGTAACATCCATTTGTTCCCATCCTTTCCATATTCCTCCCTAGGCAGTTGCATACTCAGAATTACATCCACCATTTTATTAGTATACTAGTCACTTAGGAATCGTTCATCCCATAATCCTTCACATGTAACTACAATGGATACCCACATATCATAAAGCTCTGGTGGAATAGATTTATGTGGAATAAGCTCAAGTTTTGCCATATATTTAACCCAACCATCATTCCAAATGTTTGTTTTCATGCCACATATGACAACTAATTTAGTATGCAGATTAACCTTCTCAAGATGGTTCTGGAAATCCATCCACAACTTGAACATGATGTTCTATACCCTGTGATGTTAATGTATTTCTCCTCCATAAGCTTAGTTCAATCCATATTCCTTTTTGTGAAGGAATCCCAAGTGGATTTCATAAGCAAAGCTTCATTGTGTTCTTTGGTCAAAAGAATATCTAGCCCACCCTTATTCACATGCACCACTACCTTGTTCTAAGGTATTGGATTGATCTTAGATTTTTCACTTCCTCCACTCCAAATGAAGTTCCTTACCAGCTTATCTATATTGTCATAGGTTGAAATGGGCAAGATGGATGATTGCATTATGTATAATGTGGATGAATTGAGTGTTGGGAAATACAGTCATAGAGTATAACAACGGAAACAAAAAATTAATCTATTGGTATTCCCATAATAGCAAGATTGCATCAACTACTATGAAATAGGAAGGATGCTTTAATGAGTTATACATCGTTTTGGAGCAAGTCCAGCAACAACAACTTGCTTCAATGTAACTGTCAACTAGTTTCTCTTTGACAGTGGTTGTACATGTCCTGATCTTCACCATGAACAACGAATTGATCAGCTTTTGTAGTGATTCCTGTGGTCTTACCACAGACAACAGACTGACTTTGCTCTCCTAGTAGCAACCAAAGGACTCCTGCCTCTAGATTAGTCCACATGGACTAACTAGAACTCTTTTCGTTCAACTACAACAAATAGGAAGGAGTTGTCCCTCCCGTTGGTGTACTAGTCACCAACTTGCTCTCCCACAATAATGATTCTCAATTGTTCTCTCCCGTCACTATCCCTCCTGTAACGAATTGAAACCTAACCTTTTGACCCTGATCATATGTCTTGGAGGATAGTCAACCTTGTTCTTTGGACTTTTATCCAAACAAGGATAAAAATACACATAATAGTAGTTAATTGTAAACCCTAAAATGTTAATGCATGAACAAATCACACTCACATGAAAAATTCTCCTTAGATCAATATAGGGTACCTAAAATATGTCACATGAAATAATGTTAATTAAAATTGATGATATGAGGTAATAATGTGCATAAAAGGACAAGGTGTCCATAATTGAGAATAATGATACATAATTCAACTATAAATGAAATAAATAAACTTATGTGAGATAATGAAAGAGTAGTTTCATTCTAAATCATTCCTTAGTCTTTTGGAACAAGGAAGAGATAAAGGGATGAATAATAACTCCTTAAACAAGATAATGTGGTGTTGAATTAATTAATATGAGAAATAATGATAATATTAGATAATGGGCTAAAATTCATAAAAGGAAGACTAATTGGTTAAACATAACTTGAGATTCATTTTCTTTGGGTTTGGTTTGTCTTGGAGGCCAAGTTTCATAATTTTGGAATGATAATAATTATATCTCTTTTATCTTAAAAAGAAAAGGTGAGTTTTTCTTAAAATATTAAATAAAATACTTAATGGTGCAAAAAGTGGAAAATAATCTTAGAGTTGTAATCTACACATTAAAATATACCTTTGGGTGAATTTTCACTCAATTTGGAAAATGTCTGACTAAAAGAGGAAATTAGGAGAGAGAAAGTGTGTAGAACCTTCAAAATATTAAATAAATGTACAAACAACTTCAACACATGAAATAAGGGAAAATTTGTATCCAACATACTTAATTTGACTAGTGGGTGAAGTTTCATCAAATTTGGAGAATCTTGAAGTCATTAATGCATGAGGAAAGAGAAAAATAGTATTTGGTTTAGTTAACAAATCAAAGGTCTTCAAAAGGGAAATCTAATTATATAATTAGAATATACATGCCTTAATTAGTCTCCGCACAAAATTTCATATAGATTGGATAAAGTTTGGACCCTCAATTGAAGGGAGAGAGAAATTGGAAATAATGTAATTACACTTTAGTCGATTAGAATTTGAATCTATTATTTTGTCACACTGTCACACTATGGTTATTTGATTTTCAAAATTTTCTTATATGCACTCCTCACTTGAACGATGGATGGGGATTTGACAAAGGAAAGATCTTCCCCTACCTCCTGTCAGACTCCCTTTTTCTATGAATATTTCTCTAGCTTTTCTCTCGCTTCTTTCTCCCTCCTCACTGCTTCTCTCTTCGAGATATTTTCTCCAACAATTTCCTCTCCACTTCCCAATCTAGTTGATACCCGACACGAACCCTAATTTCCCCAATTGGCAAAATGCCCAATCAGGCCTCATAACCTCTCCTTCTCTGAGATTTACAGACATGTTGTACCACCCTCCTATATAAATCTAACCACCCAAAAACATTCCCCTAATCTACAAGAACTCACCGCCACCCTCAATTGACCCTGAGGCACCCTGGGCTGGCACCGCAAAGTCCATCTTCCTCACCGGACGCCACTGCATGAATATGTGACTCCGGTCACCTCCAATAAAATTGACCGCACCATAAGCATTCCCATACCCTTTCACTCTCTTTTGTTGTAAGAACTCTCTGTAGTTTGGAGCCATTCATGCTTCCCTAAAACTCAGCCCTCACTTCTGTGTTCCAGAGATGGCAATGGTCGGTGCTCTCACCCTAGTTACTTGGTTTTCTCCATTGTGTTTCATGTGTCTTCAAAATGATTTATCACGTGTCTAACAGAGATATTTCTCCCTCAAACTACCTAGCCTCCTTTCTCAATGTTTCACTTGGTCGACCATGGTGGAAAGCCTGGTCTATGTTATGTATACATGTATACGTCTTTGACTTTGGGCAGGAGCTGGTCAACTTCGAGGAAGTCGGTCATGGGCTTTTGGGAGCATCCCAAAGGGGTGTCTTGGGGAGGAGGTTCCTCTGGAACCATGGCCTAATGCTTCTCATAGCCATGGTTCCAGGAAGGAATCAGGGATGAATCCCCTCTATCAAATCTCTTCTCTACCCTTCTTGTTTCTTGTGATGCTTTGTTTTTCAACAAGGGGTAAAAGCGTCATTTAACTCCTATTTTGGGGACATCTTTTTCACATATGCAAATTGCCTAGTTGTCTTTGGGTTCGGGTGAGTTTCCGACTTTTGATTAGGCCAACTCAAAAAATTAGAATGCGGACTGGTTATATTCGATAAGTGGATTTTTGGTGTTTTCCAATTGGTCATTTTTTTTTCTAAAATTCATATTAAATAATTTATGGCTCAATAAAATAAAATAAAATAAAATATATTTTGAAATAAGAAAAATACGAGCTTTCTATTGGTACTGGTTTTGTTGCAAAAATCTAATGTTAAAAATATGTGATTTTAATGGATATTCCTAAATAAGTAATAACTTGCAAAATTCATAACTAAATATTTAAAAGTCACAAAAATATAATAAAATAAGTTTTGAACTTAGAAAAAGATAACCTAAAATATGGTGTGGTTTTGGTAACCTAACTCACTAATATTAGAAAGTCAATTTTTAGGGTTTTTAATAATTAATGCAAACCTAACCCTAATTCTACATATATAGGTGCTTTGGAGACCTAGGCTTGGATCTAGGGCCATCTTTGGATTGTTTAGATTCTTGAGTAAGGTATGTTTGCATCCCCTATTTTTCCTTTGAGCAATTAGCCTATGTTTCTTCTTTCCCTTGGTCCTATGGATAATAGCCTACACGATATCTTTCTTTTGAAAATTATGGTTCATGTGAACTACTTTATTTGGTACTAATCTTCTGATCATAATTGGACATTTTCTTGGTCTCTTTCCTTATATATTATTCATGTTGGAACATCATTTGATGATATGTGATGTCTTTTTCCCACTTGTGAGGTGGATGTATTTGTTGGTCATTTTTGTGGTGACTACTCTATATAATCTGACTATATTTTTTACTTGCCTCTACATTAAACAAGCTATGTGATTCAATAGCACTAGATTAGTGTAATTACATTATTTTTGGGTAGATGTGTATTTTCTACTCGGGGTAGTATGCTCCTATTATTTTTAGGATGGAGGTGGCCCCATACCCGAGTTTCAAATTTATGAGGTTTGAGCCACTTTATATATAAATGGGAGTTTGGTTATGTGCCATTGTTTATCAAGTTTCAAGTTTATGAGGATTGGCTGACTTTGTCTTCATATTGTTCTAGGGCTATGTTTATTTCACATGCATGCAGGATGATGATAATTGATGATGGGTTATGTTCCCCGATTTCATGTTATGTGCTAGTATGGCACAATTGATATGTTGTTTTAGTGGCAAGTATCTCTTCTAGTGTTATTATTTTCTCTTGATACCCACTTGGGTGGTTCTTTCTTTTCTATGGGAGGCATTTTATATTAGATGTCCTTTATTCCCTATATTGTACAATTTCCTTTTTAGTATGCACATACCAGCCTTTGTTGATGTCATCTATTTTCTCTTCTTGCTGGGATATGCTTCCAACCCTAGGTATGGGACAAGGAGGATATGGCATGAAGTTATGGACTTAACTAAGGAGTTTAAAGCTTGGAGGAAAATTTGTTATGGTTTAGATTTCCCTCTACTAGATCCTTATGTTGTATCTTACATGTAAACCATATGTGGGAGATTATGATGTACTTTTGAATCTTTTGTGAAGAATTGAATATAGTTTTATTTTTATTCTGCTACTACACTTTGGTTGTTTTGATTACCATTAATTAAGATTTGAAAATTTTACACCTACTCCAAGATACCTTTTGGGTGTGTTTGGATTGGAGGTTCTATTCTTAAAATTTTTAGTAGGGAATGGATCCCCTCTCGGGTGCCACTTGTTACACCTCCCTTATCGGGTAGGACTTGTTTGGGATCTCTTGATTACCACAACCAGAGAGGACGAAAATTGTCAGAGAAACTGATTCTCATTTGTCTGTGTTGTGTTCTGGGAAGCCCCCAGTACCCCTCCATCAATAGGCGGGGTTAGGGTCAGGGTACCCAGTATGTATGGGATTGTGTGAGAATGGAAGGGACCGAAAGATCTTGAATTTTCACAACCTGTGAACACCAAAATAGTTGTCTGGTGACCTAGACGGTCATCTGGTCACATGAGACGGTCGTCTCACACTACTAAACTGTCATTTGGCAGTTTCCCAATCGCACATAAATTTGGCAATTTTGATTCCAATTAATATTACATATTAATTTCTTGCACCACATGTATTTTGCAATCAAACAAGTTTGAAAAATATTCAAAACCTTCATTCGGCCCCAACCGAGGCATCTCACCCATGTGAGATGCTCGACACACTCTCCCAGACGACCATCTAGTGAGCTTGAGTTGAGCCGATCAGTTCAACAGATTGAACCAATTGGTTCACTCCTCAATTTGGGAAGAACTTAGTCAATTCAATCTTTGATTAGCCTGACAATCCAAATGGCCATCTCAACTCTTAAGACACCTGTCTGTCCTGCTCAAATGACTGTATCAACACTTGAGACGGTCGTTTGGTAGTTCATTCAGCCAATCTATTGCATAAATTGAATACCTAAACACTTTAGTAATCAATCCAATCATCATTCAAGATAAAATCCTCTTCTAGATGAGTTCCTATGCATGTGACTCTATAGGTTCCATATCACGTTGACAATGAATATCTATAACTAACTTATGACATCACAAGCAAGGAGCGGTGCCTAGTCGCACATCCGTGCTACCCAAGTGCATGGAAAGTTAGAGGTTAACTTCAACCTACAATCTATGTAAGTTGTTGTAGTGGTTGTATAATTCTTTTATCTCTGATATCCAGTATGAACTCGAGGCATGGAATCATCATTCTCTTCAATGGTCAATCCATGTTCTTGAACCAATAGCAGACTATATGAGATAACTTGACCTCAATATCATATATTGATTCACATGTGCATGCACATGCATTTCTTAGTCTCACTTATCAAGTGTCTCGGATATCATACTCCAGTAGGAGGGAAAAATCCCATATCTATCACTCACAGTCTATCCCCATGTGTAAAAATCAACCAATCATCACCTTTATGACAACCCATGTTTCAAGACTATGTTTGATGATGTCAAAGTGTACCCAATGACATGTGACGAGTGCAATGATTTTAGGTCTAAGATTCAAAATCACCACCTTCACTATGAGAGATAACTATGACCACCAATGATGGTTTCCATGTGTCACTCTCAAGGTGGGTCTATCCGATACACTGTTCCCTAACATTTATCTGTGTTCTTAGTTTGATATTGCCATCTGATGACTAATGAGATTTTGTCATCAACCAAGCCACACTCTAGTCTTTAGTGTTACTAGTGTCTATCTACCTTCTATAGTAAAAATTGACCAGGGACATAATGAGAATATGTATATGTACTCTTAAAATTCGTATGATCACATTTCCCCAAGGCTAATACTTGAAGACATACGTCATTGAGTAATATTATTCTCTAGACATTCATAATGTTTACTCATTATCTCATAACTGAATGAAACATAATGAATTGGAAGCTTGCCTTTATATGTATTAATCAAATCCTTTATGGTTTATGCCATGTCAATCATCACATGATTGGCTCTCTGGGCATACCTTACTAATATTGAGAACATGCTTTGCCTGGGTTATTCTTCCAGCTAGAGATAGACATCTGTGCATCCATGCATCTACCCTCTTATGGAGATTACATAATAGACACATGCATAATTCTTTTTTACTCCTTCTATGAACTACCAGAACACCTAGATGATTTTCAAAGTTCTCTATTTATTGGATTCCTGTTCTTTTACAAACTTGTCTTTGAGTAGAGTTCAATGTAATGTTTTAGAAGAAGATACTTGACTTTTCTCTACATAACTTTTGACCCGAGGCTTCTTCAAATCTTTTAAGACACTCCAACTATTAGTATGTATGCTCAGAGAGCCAATCATGTGATGATTGTAATGGCATAACTTGTAAATGATTTGATCAATAAATAAAGCCGACCTTCCAATTTATTTTGTTTAGTTCTGTTATGAGATAATGATGTAACATTATAAATGTCTAGAGAATAATATTACTTAATGATGTATGTCTTCAAGTATGTGACTTGAGGAAATGAGATCATACAAATGTTAAGAGTACATATTTATATTCTTAATATGTCCCTGATCGATTGTTATTGTGGAAGGTTGATAGAAAACAATAACACATAAGATTAGAGTGTGAGTTGGTTGATGACAAAATCTCATTAGTCATGATATGGCAATATCAAACCAAACACATAGATACATGTTAGAAAACAGTGCATCAGATAGACCCATCGTGAGATATGCACATGGAATCCATTATCATGGAAGTCATAGTCAGCTCTCATAGTGATGGTGGTTGTTGTTGTTCTTAGACTTAAAATCACTACACTCATCACATGTCATTCAGTATGCTTTGACATCATCAAATGCAGTCCTAAAACACATGGTTTTAACAACAGTGATGATTGGGTGATTGTGATACATGGAGATAGATTGTGAGTGATAGAGATAGGATTTGTCCCTACTATAGGAGTATGATATCCTATGCCTCTTGATTAGCGAGACTGAGAAATACATGGCCATGCACATGTGAGTCAATATGTGATATTGAGCTTACATATATCTCAGAGTGTATGATCTTGGTTCAAGAAACAAGATTGAATGATAAAGAGTATGACTACTCCATGCATCAAGTTCAATCTGGATATCAGTGATAAAGGAACTATACAAGCACTGCAACACCATACATAACTTGTAGGTTGAAGTTGTTCCCCAACTTTTCATATACTTGGGTAGCATTGATGTGCGACTAGGCACCACTCATTGCTTGTGATGTCATAAGTTGTTATGGACATTCATTTCCAACGTAATATGTGACCTATAGGGTCACACACATAAGTCTTGACCCAAAAGAGGAGTTTAATCTTGAATGATGATTGAATTGATTACTAAAGTGTTTAGGTATTTGATTCACATAGTAAGTAGGCTGACTGCACTGCCAACTATCTATTTCATAGAGTGAGATGGTCGTCTAGAGTGCCAAACGGTCATCTCAAGGGTTGAGATGGGTGTTCTGGTGTGCTAGAGAGACGTTTCGATGGTCGCAGGTTGTGAAAATTCAAGATCTTTTGGTCCCTTCCACTCCCACACATACTAGGAGCCCAGACCCAAACCCCACCTATAAATAGAGGGGTACTGGGGGCTTCAAAGAACACAACATAGACAAATGAGAATCAGTTCATCTGACAATTGTTGTCCTCTCTGGTTGTGGTAACCAAGAGAGCCCAAGCAAGTCCTACCTGTAACGCCCAGGCCCATTGCCCAAGGCTGTAGTAGAGTTTCAAGAATGACGACTAGCCCCATAGATCATCACTAGCCTTAATTGCATGCTTTGTCCTCACTCATGTGCAAGCCATGATAAACTTCCTGACTGGTCACCAATCCTAGTACTACTCTAGGTTGAGCATGCTTAACCACATACTTCTTTAGTGATGGACTCCCTGAAAAGGAGGTGCACCATGGTGATATGGGTAGTCCAATCATTAATTTTAAGATCATTTTATTTGAGGCCTCAAATTTTGGGATGTTACACTACCCGACTAGGGAGGGATATCAAGGGAGAGAATAATTGAGATCATTGTTGTAGGAGAGCAAGTTGGTGACTAGTACGCCAATAGAAGGGACGACTCCTTTCTGTGCGTTGTAGTAGGACAACATGAGTTCAACCTAGTCTGTGTGGAATTCTCTAGAGGTGAGAGGTCATTGTCTTCCGCTAGGAGAACAACATCAACCGGTAGTCCATTGAGAGAGGAGTTGGTGCATATGACAACATTCGAGGATGCAGTCTGTAGTGTAGACCAGGAGGTGCAGTAGTTCGATGAGTCCCATTACAACTAGAAGACAATTGTGCATATATGACGATGAGGAGATGTCACTAGACTTGTTTTGAGACTAGGTATATCCTCAAAACCATCCTTCCTATCTTATAGTAATTAACGTAATATGTTGGTTATGGGGTTTATGGTAGATAAAATTTTTATTTCCGCTGCCTATTCTGTAGCCATATTTCCCAATAGTGGTATCAGAGCCAACATCATTTACTATATTATGGGATAATTGATATGATCAGATTTTGGTTTGAATAAAACTGTGGGAGCGGTAATAATTAAATTCCTAATTAATATCATCAAAATTTTCAAATCAAATGAAAAGTTTTTGAAAAATGCAAAATTTCTCTTATAGAATCAAATGACAAACAAATATGTATTGTGATTGGTCCTGAAGAAGGACAACCTTGATGGGAAAAATTTCCAAAATTGGTTTTGGACTTTGAGAAGGGTTCCCAATGAAGAGTTCAAGATATACGTCCTTGACAAACCAGTGCCAGAAATACCTGCTCCTAATGCAACATGGCACAAGTGGATGCTTACTAGAAGCATGCCAATGATGCCTTAGTGATAAAGTACCTTATGCTTAGATGCATGAACTATGACTTGCATGAGCAATGCATGGACATGAATGTTCTTGAGATGGTAACACATCTTAAGAAAGTAACACTTGGTCTTGCAAAGCAAGAAAGAGATGATATCCTAAAGGTGCTACTTGAGTCTAAGATGACAGAGGGAACCTCAGTAGAAGAATATGTTCTCAATATGATTGGACATGTGTATCATTTTAAAGAACTAGAATTCACCTTGAGTCAAGAGTTGACCACTGATATGATTCTAAAGACTATGCCAGAATCATATAGATTCTTTATTGCATGTTATCATGTAAATAATATGGTTGGACAAATGTCAGACTTGCTTTCCATGTTGATTCATGCTGAAGCAAAATTGAAGAAGGACAAGCCCATGATGGTGATCAGCAGAGCTGAGTCCAAGGATCAAAGCAACACGAAGAAGAGTTCTGAGGTCAAGCCTAAATCCAAATCTTCAACACTCAAGATAAGGAGAAAGAAAAGTACAAGAGGAACTCATCCTTTGTACTTGAAGGCATTCAGGAAGAAGAAGATGGGGATGGTGATCTCCACTTTAGGTATATATTTTTTTTGGTTAGATCACTTTAGGTATATATGTTAGTGAGATAAACCTATCTAATTCATCATCATGGGTACTAGATATCGAATGTGGATCTCATATATGTTCTCATATGCATGATCTAAAAGGAAGTAGGCCTTTGGAAAAAGGCGAGGTGGAACTATGAGTTGCTAATGGTGCAAGAGTTGTGGCCAACGCAGTTGGAACCTATAGTATATCTCTTCCCACAAGGCTTGCAATAGAGTTAAAAAAGAACTGTTATGTACATGATATAAATAGAAACATCAATTCTGTATATTGTATGGACAAGGATGCATTTGAATTCCATATTAAAAATGGTCAATGTTCTATTTCAAAAGATGGCATCTTTTATGGTAGTGCCCCAATGTCTTATGTCTTTATTTGGTAGATCTAAAGACAGATGTTTATAACGTAAATACCAAAAGACCAAAACTCAACAACTCAAACAAGACATATCTTTGGCATTGTCATCTAGGGCACATAAATGAGAATCGCATATCTAGACTCCATAAAGATAGTTATCTACACTCTTTTGATCTAGAATCATTAGAGACATGTGAATCTTATTTGTTGGGAAAGAAGGCCAAGACCCCTTTCACTGGTAATAATGAGAGGGCTAGTGATCTATTAGGAATCATACATACTGATGTGTGTGGACCTTTCAAAACAACCACTAGAGGTGGGTAGCAATACTTCATTACCTTCACTGATGACTTCAATAGGTATGTCTATGTTTATTTAATGAAACATAAGTTAAAAACTCTTGAAAAGTTCAAGGAGTTTATGAATGAAGTACAAAACCAACTTGGTAAAAGTATTAAGGCACTTTGTTCAGATCAAGGTGGAGAATACATGAAGTAAGAGTTTGAGAACTGTTGGGAGTTTTAGAAAGAAAGATCTCAACTCACTAATCACCCCAAGTATACGGGGTCAATGTAGTCGAGTGTCGAACACAAGGAGCTAGGCTTTGTTAACTTTCATTAATCCAAGTCGGGTTACAAAAGTTTGGATTGATTATAGATTTAAGAGGCAAGCAAAAGCAAAAAGCTCAAAGTTAAAGGGTTGACTAAGCAATTAAAGGCTTGGGAATTAGATTTCACTACCATACCATCATATTGTATGCACTTACTAAATTAAGATTACTGTTAAGATGCAAGGAGGTTGTCATCGTCGTGCATTTCCCAATGCCACAATAATGGTTCTAAACGTCGCATAACGCTCTTGTGCCTATGTTTAGTGTCGAACACAACCTTAACCCTCAAAATTCTCAAGCCACTCCCGTGGTCAAGATTATACCGACATGAATCCTACTCCTTACTCCCTCATACATTCTCCTGAAGCACAAGGTAAGCATGAAACATGTACAAAAGGTGGCCAGCCAAACATACAAGAAGAAACATAGTAGGCATCCATGGAAAAGAAAATTAACTAGCAATAAACATAGATTTTGAGTTCACATGAACAATAGCATGAGATTTACTCTCTCATACCCAAGAAAAGAGTTCTACTTGTCCATAATGGAAATGTACAGACACAATGTAGAAATTTCAGAGTTTTGCATGTTTAAGAGAAGGAAAAACTAAAGGAACCAAAGATGTAGCCAAAGGTAAGTAGAACTCTGGCTAGAGGACGAAATTACACCTTTGGATCTACTCCAACTCAGACAATCTTCCCTCTCGAAAAGCTTGAGTGAGAGAAGTAAGCTATGCTGCACCTTTGGAGAAGAAATGGAGAAAAAATGAAGTAGAGTGGAGGTTCTTTACCAAGAAACCACCTCATTCCACCCCAAAATAGCCCTCCTTAGATATGGAACTTCTCTTGGAAGAAAAATACTTTCAAAATGATGAGAGATAATCGCTCATTATGTTGCCTTGGTCTTTAAAAATGAGGGTCAGTTGCTCTCATTTATGCAAAAACTGATAACGACACGACATGTCTTTTAGAGGACATGCTGTGTCTCGTCATGTAATCTCACTGGGTAATGTTGTTGCTGCAAAGTACACAATGTGTCTTAAATGTGACACATCGTGTGATAATCTTCTGGAATCGATTTAGGCGAAAGGTACACAACCTGTTCAATTAAACACACGTCGTGTGCGTTGGCAACAAGTTGTAGCCAGTCTTCAGGTCCCAAAGACACGCCATGTCCTAGTGGAATCGATTTAGGCGAAAGGTACACAACCTCTTTTTGTCCTCAAGCAAAAAGAGGGTAGAGCACAAATGAAGGGATTGCAAAGCTCATGTACGGATCAAATGAAAAGAAAGATGAGTATGAGACCACATCAACCATGATCAACATGTTTATACTTGTAGCCATCAATTCAACTCAAACACCCATGAAAGAGATTTTTAGTTTAGTAGGGGTGGTCACAAATTAATGAATCAATCAATTAAACAACACTAAGTTGAATTTAGATGACCAAGCCAAACAATTAGGGGATGTGTAACTCGAATTTTCAGATATAAAGAATGCAAATGATGAAATCTTAGTTAAAACTAACAATCTTAGTTGTACTCTTCTTCTTTCCGAAAAGATGATTTGACAATGGATTACGAGTCCCGACACTCGGCTGCTAATTTAGGCTTATGCACACATGGAATGTCGGTTGGGGTGTTTTACCTTCTTTTGAGACATACCACCTAACCATCGTTTCCAGATCAGATTTACACTAGGCTAGCATGATATGTGGGCAATTAGCCATCTTTTATGGGGTATGAGGGTGAAATAAGGAAATAAAATTTTTGAAAAATTTCCACAACATAAGAGAGTCAACTAAATTGTAAGATTAGCTAGATTTTGTTCATTTGTTTTGAAAACTTTTCACTGAAAGAGCAGTTGTATATGCACTAAGAGTTTGGCTAGGGCATCCCGTATCCTAATTGATTTTGTAAAGTTGATTCACTCATAACAATTTGAGGCCATTACATGTTTTAAGCAATTAGAGATGTGAAAGGTGAATGTTCAAGCTACAAGTATAAACCAGAATTAAGCACATGTTGATGGACTTCATTTGATTCATGCATGCTCTTTAACAATTCCTTCAAATGATAAATTTAGTGAAAGAGGACAAGATGGTTCAAACTTGTGAAGAAAAACAATTCATTACACAAAGTGAGCCTCACATCATATTGAACTTGCATTAGGAAAAAGAAAAGCAGAACTTAAAAACAAGATTAAACTAAAGAACTAAACATGAAAAGCAACCAAAGCAACTACATTACCAGCCGGTTGCATCCCTCCTAAGCTTGAAATTTGCAATGTCCACACTGTATCAATCAAACTCAAAGAAAATGCAACTGGGTACCTATCATGGAATGGCGTCAATAGGAGGGGCCATCTCCCTCATGACTAGTAGGGAAGAACTGGTTGATGAGATCATCATGATCTGGAATATCAACATGCATGGGTTGTGGAGCAGGCTCGGTCTGTGGTCATGAGGTGCAGGGTGGTGCGGCTGAGGCATTGGATAGTGGATTTGAGAGATGTGCCACATATCCATGCGTTGGACCATGTCATGCATAACAGAATATTGTTGACCCATCAGGTCCATGAGGCCGTCCATGTGGTCAAACTGTTGATGCACACAACCGTAAAGATGCCTAGCATCAGGCATGGCCCAAGAGTACTCTGTTTGAGTGCTTGTGGAGGGAGGTGGTGGAGCTATAGGGGGTGCCTCAGTAGCTTGTGGTCTTTCAGGGGCTTCTGCATTATCTGGGCCAATAAGAATGACCTTCTAATTATCTTTATTTGTCAAGGTGATGTTCTCAAAGTCCAGAATGTCAATGTACAGGTTGTCATCAAAGAACTATCTAAACTTGGTATCATCATTGGGGACCCTAGAGATCAAGCCTGTAGAAAGAAGGTATTAAATATCCACCAGGTATCTACATGATGCTACCTCTAGACTTGTCAGGTCCACTTCGAGCTTCTTGGAAATAAGAGTAATCAAACCCCCACACATGATATCCGTAGATTCTCTCTTTTTCATTTTCTTAATGTCTAAGAGACTGTTAAGAATGTAGTAGCCAACATTGATCTTATGGTCATACATCATGCCCCACAGAAAGAATAAATCAATGTTTCCCGCAGACTCCTTGAGTTTCCTTCTTTGCAAAAACCCCTGTACTGAGAAGGCGGTGGACATATTCGAATATTGGGTTATGGATGGTAGACACCCTGGCCTTTTTGGCATCATGACGCTCCTCATCGGTGATTTCAGATAAGAACTCATCACTATCAAAGGATGGAGGGAAGTTCAGTGCCCCCTCATAGTGACACTCTAATATCTCACAGAATTGCCAGAAAGTGAGTTTGAAACCTTGGCCCAGTAAATGGAAATGCATTATTGCATAAGGTTCCAACCTTTTCAGTGGGTCCTCCTCCACCTTAAGAGTAGTAAGAAACTTGTATACAAGGTGAGGGTAAGTATTCGTTATCGAGCAGCAGATGTAGTGGAGTCCAAGTTCCTTCAGATTCGTGATGATTTCATCTTTGAATCCCAGGGCATTTAGTGTTTGCTCACACACAAAATGTGTAGGGAGCACCCTTCTTGAGACGAGGAATTGGTAAGTAGTGTCTTCCTCTATTATGACCCTAAATTGGGTCATGGAGAAGTAATCTAGGGTTGAGGAAGAGCTTGCTCCGTGGATGCGGTTTGAGGTTTGTTTCACGGGTGCCATTACTTCTTATGAGTTGTGCTAAGACGGCCCTTCAACACAACGTGTCTTGTGGGGGCATGGTGTGTGCTTTGACAGAGATGCTGATAGAACTGTGTCAAGACACGTCGTGTCTTTTTGGGGATATGTCGTGTACCTAGAGAGGAATAGCGGTTGGAGGTAGATGAACACGGTGTCTTCACACGACAGTTATCAAATGCTACTATCATATCTTTGAGGATAGATGGAGAAGGAAGTGAGGATGACGACAGAGATGAATCTTGCTTGATTTTACTAGGAGGTTGGTAGCGGCGGCAGGCTTTCCTAGATGGATCTGCTACTTGGAATGAGAGAGAGGGGCGCGACGGCCGTGGAGGTCACTGAAGGATTCACGATAGCTCACAAAATCGAAGGGAATGACGACAGAGAGGCTCGAGTTGAGGTGGCACACACAACGGCTCGGATCAAGCACGACATGTTCAAATGACTCTTTGAGAATGAGTGTGGGAGTGATGACTTGGAATTAGGGTTAAAACCCCCCTTCTCATCAAAGGACACATCATGTCTCTTATAGGAAATGACATGTATTCTTGCAGAGGCTGTCATCGTCTCTTGAGAAAACTTGGGCTGAATATGACACTGTGTGCGCTTTTTAGCACACGACATGTATGAATGCAGAAGTTGAAGTATAAATTTCTTTACTGATAAAGACACACCATGTTCAAATAAATACACAGTGTGTTTGATTCCAGAAAAGTTGCTCATTCTTGCATATGAAGTAAATGCCTTGTTCAAATTAGCAGGCGACATGTAGTGTTCCAGGTGGTAATAGCGTATTCTCTATCTGATAACAACACGACAGTTCATTTGGAGACACATCGTGTGTTATTGAAAATCTGCTCTGCTGGTTCCTTCTGTGAGTGCTGACATGGCGTATCAAATTAAGACATGTCGTGTCTATATGAGTTTCTACATAAATCAACTTCTTATCAACACCTACAGAAGCGATGAGATACAAATATAAGTGTCTACATTATTACATTCATCCATGACAAGTTTATTTTAGGAAATTAAAGATTGTTCTTGACTCAAACTACTTAAAGAAAATCTATCCTAACATGGGGTCAACTCTTACAAGTTCCTCCATTTAAAGTCCAGAGTAAGACTCTTCAAATGGTTGATCAAACATATTGGATGGAATAAGAGGATCCCTTGTCAATTTCTTCTATGGTGGTATACATCTTGCATCTTTATCCATTGACTTTGAAGGTTGATTACTTCCCTTGCAGCTACACGGTCCCATATGGAAATACTTGTAAGACAAAGAACGGTACAAACCACTTGGATCTCAATTTTTCTGGAAATAATTTGAGTTTGAAGCTGAATAACAGAACTTGGTCTCCTTCTTTGAAGTCCTTGACCTTGATTCTTTTGTCATGCCATCTCTTAGTCTTTTCTTTATAAATCTTGGTGTTCTCATAAGCATCCATTCTTAGTTCTTCTAGCTCTTGGAGTTGCAACAATATTTTCTCTCCTACCTTCTTGAGGTCATAGTTTAGGAATTTGATTGCCCATAGTGCCTTGTGCTCTAATTCTACGGGTAAATGACATGATTTGCCTAGACAAGTTTGAAAGGAGTTGTACCAATAGGATTTTTAAAAGCTATCCTGTATGCCCATAATGCATTGTCTAACTTCAATGCCCAATCCTTCCTTAAACTAGAGACAAACTTATCTAGGATAGCATTTAGTTGCCTATTTGAGATCTCCACCTGACTTGGTATTTGAGGATGATAAGGTGTGGACACCTTGTGCTTCACTCCATACTTGCTAAGTAGGTTGTTGAAGTTCCTTTCATTAAAATGGTTGCTACCTTATAATACTATTGCTCTTGGAACTCCAAATCTGGGGAAGATGGTCTTCTGGAATAGTTTTATGACTGATTTTGCATCTGGATCTTGAGTGGGTATTGCCTCCACCCATTTGGAAACATAATCATAGGCCACTAAGATGAACTTGTAGCTCAATGAGGATGGAAAAGGGCCCATATAATCTATGCCCCACACATCAAAGACTTGTATTTCCATAATTGAGTTCAATGGCATTTCATCCCTCTTTGAAATTCCCCCAGCTCTTTTGCAATTGTCACAAGCCTTTGTGTGCACATCATGGAATACACTTGGCCAATAAAAACCAGATTGAAGGATTTTGGGTCCGCCGTAGGGAGAAGAATGGCAATCTAAAATCATACTAGCAATTTCTTCATTTGGGGTACATCTCCTGATGAGTCCATCTATGCAATACTTGAACAATAGAGGGTCGTCCCAATAATAGAATTTAACATCACGAAGGAACTTCTTGTTTTGCTATTAAGTGAAATCAGGTGGAAGACATCCGATGGCAAGGTAATTTGTAAAATCAGTGAGCCATGGCAAAGCGAGAGAGTTTACCACATACAACTTCTTGATAACACCCAAATTAGCACATATTTTCTATGCATTTTATCTATAGTTTTGTGCCACTTTAGTCTTAATATGCACTCTTTTGTTCATGTTTTATGTTTTCTGTCTCTCCATTAGATAATGTAGTGAAAATAGCCAACAATGTAGCTAATTAGCCTGTTTTAGACTTGCAGGCACCGAAACTAGCCAATTTTGGGACTCTCAAGTACTGAACCTGAAAAGACAAGAATTCCAGCAGTTGATCGATAGGGCCTGGTCGATACGACCCCGCTGATAGATACGGCCGCGCCGGCCGATACGGCCGCGCCGGCCGATACAGCCGCTGAACGATACAGCCACCAAACAATACAGCCGCCGACCGATACGGTCGTCGCCCGATACGGCCGCCTGATGCCTCAAGATAGAAGCCATGAAGGACACGTAGACCAATAAAAGCTACAACTCCCATCAACTCGCTGCCTATAAATAGAAGCTGCAAACCTACAGAGCAAAGAGAGGAGCCGGAGGGAGGACCCGACAAGAGCTAGTGCCTATACCAAGGAGCTAGTGTGTCGAATTCCCCAAATAGTATGCCGACCGATACGACTGCGTCGACCGATACGGCTGCGTCGACTGATATGGCTGCGTTGATCGATACGGTCTAGAGTGAGAGTGAGCCGAGGAGTCCAGAGGGACGAAGAGAAGACCCAAGGGCCGAGATCCGACCTGCACAGAGGTCGAGGAGCGAGAGCCACCTCTCCTCTACGGGCTATATCTCTTCCCTCTTCTCTTTCGTTCTACTACATTCCTTTGTTTCTTGTACAAACGATGTTTATCCATCTTTGTTCGGTGCCATCTATGCTTGTCTATCGGTAGTTAGCTCCTTCTTGGCTATGCAGCCCAATCTGGGCATGTTTATATACTTTTGCCTTAAGCAAGTAGATTCATATCAGATCTAGTATGTTGCATGTTCTATTTTCTCTTTCCAAGTTATGATTGTTAGTTTGGTTGATCTCTTACTCGCTTGAACTGCTGTTTCTGCCTGTATCGAGAGATCCGTTGTAGGAATAGCTAAGAGATGATAGTTTGGATCCGAACATGAGAGGGGGAAGATCCGAGGTATTCTGTCCTAACACCCCAGAATATCCTAAGACCCGAGAGGGAACTTAGTGTATTTTGAGGTGTTGATATGTCATTCCTCGAGAGAGGATCATTGACATATTGTTGATGGTTCTAGTCACGCATCGCGAGAGCGAGTGGGACGACACCACAGGACAGATGCCACTGTGCATACTAGATGCTTGCTTGGGTGTTCGAGGGTTGTCTATGCCCGAGAACGAGTGCATAGACTGCCCCGTTTGTGGTTACATAGCCAGGAACTCTCTTTCTCTGATTAGTAGACTCACGAGCTCTGTTTTGTTTTGTTTTGTTTTCTTTGTTTTGTTTTATATCGTGACAACCTGCTAGACTAGTTCTAGCATTTACTTTTATCGACTATCGTCTTGGCTTATCTGACTAAAGAACAAGATCTGTGGCATCCTAAACGTCATCACGTCCCTGTGTTTGACCCCGTATATCTACTTCGACCCCATAATAAAAGTTGCGGGGGCCTAGAAGGTTTTGGGTTATAAATTTAAAGCTTGATTCCTTTCTTTGTCCCGCGTTCATTTCTGGACGTGAGAAAAAGGCTGATCACTTCTCAATGGGAAACTTGTCATCAATAGGAACTTTGTCTTCAATACTAGTAGAAAGACATGAGGGATGGTCAACTACACTGTTCTCAGTTCCTTTATTATCTTTGATTTATAAGTCAAACTCCTGTAGTAGCAATATTCAGCAAATGAGGTGAGGTTTGACATCTTTCTTGCTCATAAGGTACCTTATCGTAGCATGATCCATATACACAATGACCTTAGAACCCACTAGATATTGTTTGAATTTATCAAATGCATAAACAATGGCAAGCATCTCCTTCTCTGTAGTAGCATAATTGATTTGTGCTTCATCAAGGGTCTTACTTGCGTAGTGTATGGCATGGAGTTTGTTGTCTTTTCTTTGTCCCAAGACTTCTCCTATGGCGTAGTCGTTGGCATCACATATAACTTCAAAAGGAGCACTCCAATCTGGTGGTTGGATAATAGGAGTTGAAACTATGGCGTCCTTTAACTTTTGGAATGTGATTTGGCAATAATCATTGAATACAACTTTCGGAAGGCGATTTGGCAATAATCATTGAATACAAACTTAGCATCTTTTGCTAACAAGGAGCATAGAGGTTTTGTAATCTTTGAGAAATCCTTAATAAATCTCATGTAGAAACCAGCATGGCCCAAAAAGCTACGAATCTCCTTCACATTGGTTGGAGCCGACATATTTTCAATAGCCTCCACTCTAGCTTTGTCCACTTCAATCCCTTTATTCAAAATAACATGTCCTAGAATGACAACTATCTACACCATAAAGTGGCATTTCTCCCAATTAAGAACAAGGTTGACTTGCTTGCATCTCTGCAAAACTTTAGTTAGATTAAAAAAAATCATCAAATGAATTTCCGTAGACGCTAAAGTCATCCATGAACATTTCCATAATCTTTTCAATGTAATCAGAAAAAATGGCCATCATACACCTTTGAAAAGTGGCGGGAGTATTGCAAAGCCCAAAGGGCATCTGCCTATATGCATAAGTTCCATAGGTGCAAGTAAATGTAGTCTTTTCTTGATCGAGTGGATAGATGAGAATCTGAAAGAACCCGCTATACCCATCAAGATAGAAAAAATAGGAGTGGTGAGCAAGTCTTTCTAGAATCAAATCAATAAAAGGTAAAGGGAAATGATCTTTTCTGGTGGCTTCATTCAATTTTCTATAATCAATGCACATTCACCATCCAGTGACGATTCTTATTTGTATTAATTCATCATTTTCTCCTTTAATTACCATTGTTCCTCCTTTCTTAGGAAAAACATGTATAGGACTCACCCAATGACTATCACTTATTGGATAAATAATTCTGACATCTTTAAGTTTTAAAATTTCCTTTTTTACAACTTCCATCATGTTTTGGTTTAGTCTCCTTGGGGGGTCTATGCATGGTTTGGCATTCTCTTCTAAAGGTATCCAATGCATACAAATGGATGGGTTAATTCCTTTGACGTCATCAATAGAATAACCTATCACATCTTTATATCTTCTAAGTTCATTCAAAAGTTATTCTTCTCGATCATTGTTCAGTTCAACATGTATATTGACAAGAGAGGAAGAGTTTGGGCCTAAGAAAGCATACCTTAACCCCGGTGGGAGGGGTTTTAGTTCTACATGTTTGCTTGGAGTTGTGGTATTGATTTCTTCATTCTTATTTGAGTCTTGTTCACTTGGTGGAATCTCTAAAGTTTCAGGACTTTCCTCATTGAGAGTAGCACTTGCGTCGTTTTCTTCAAGATCATGTAATGCAGTTTCAATGGAATTCTTTTCTTCCTCAAGCAGTGTATCAATAGTGTCAATGAGACAAAGGCACCCCTTGGAGCCGGGTGCCTTCATGGCATCATAGACTGAAAATACTATCTCTGCATCTCCCACCCTGACGGTGAGTTTTCCTTCTCTAACATCAACTAGACAGCCTGCAATGCACAAGAAGGGTCTTCCAAAAAGGACTGCATTGTTTGGGTCTTCATACATGTCTAAGACCACAAAATCACATGGAATGAAGAACTTTCCTATTTGAACAGGTACATCCTCAATCACTCTGCTTGGGTGTTTAATTGAGAGGTCAGCTAGTTGAATTGTCATAGATGTTGGCTTCAAATCCCCCAAGCCTAGCTTTTCTCACAAAGAGACGAGGATCAAGCTGATGCTAGCTCCAAGGTCAACAAGGCCTTTATCAAAAGTAGAGTCTCCTATCTTGCAACGGAGAGTAAAGGCACCTTAGTCATCTAGTTTCTCAGGCATACTATTCTGGATGATGGAGATTAGCCTTTCTGAAAGCATAATAGTCTCTACCTGTCCAGATCTCCTCTTCTTTGTTAAGATATCCTTTAAGAACTTGGCGTAGGAGGGTATTTTGGGTATGACTTCAACTAGGGGCAGGTTTACATACAACTTGTTCATAATGTCCATAAATTTGTTGAGGTTCACATCATATTTGGTGTTAGCAAACCTGTGGGGAAAAGGGGCATTTGGCTTGCTAGAAGAATCACCTTGATGTAGATTTCCAACATATTTCACTACTACAGAAAATGCTTTTTACAACAGTTCATTTTTCCATTTTACAACAGGTGTTAACCGTTGTATTAGATCGCGTGGTCTTATGGGGGGTGCTATATACAACATGTGATTGTATGTTGTAATACATGTATTTTATACAACATTTAAAACATGTTGTCTTTTAATGAATGGCCTGTTGTAATATGGGTATTTTATACAACATGTGGTGCACCCATTGTAATATATATTATACAACAGTTGAACCATGTTGTCTTTCAATAAACACACCCGTTGTAATAGGGTTGTCTTTTACAACATGCGGTGCGCCCGTTGTAATATACATTATACAACAGTTGAAGCATGTTGCTTTTCACTAAACACACTCGTTGTAATAGGGATGTTTATTACAACATGTAGTGCATCTGTTGTAATATACATGTTTATACAACAGTTGAAACACATGTTGTATTATGTGTGGATAACACACGTGTTGTTTGTTGTAGTATCATATATTTTGCAACATATCATTAACCGTTGTCTTTTATTAGAGTTTGACAGATCATATATATCGAACCAATTTTATTGATCAAATTAATCATATTATTAATAAATTATTATAAATATGCAATTATACTTTCTTCATTTCACAAACAAGCACATAATTGAACAAAATTTCCATCAAACCTTGAAAGAAACTCGTATTGAATTTAATTAATATTCAATCATCCATACAAAGATTCAATAATACAAAGTACTGAGTATCCACTTTAGAATTAAATTGAAAACTAACTAAAAAAGTTTCACACATTGGTCTATGCTAAAGAACAAATGTCTCCCCCTCATGTCACATAATATTATGTGTGATTAAGAATACATGTCGCCCACTCGTTTTGGACCTCGTCAATTTCTTCTTGGTTGAAGCAGCAACCAATATACTTCGAATAATATTGCAATCATATAACAAATATATCAACATATTATTATCATTTTTAATTTATTTAGAAATTTGAACAAACTAAAAGAATATAATGATAAGTTGCTTACACATTCAGGAATATTTCTAATTCTCGCATCAACAATGTCTCTCATGTACTTCAGCACATAATACCCGCAATATGTATTGTTCGGCTACTTTGGACACTGTATAAAATAAATATGAATATGTTATCCAAATAATTGCGAGAACTTGTTAGCAAATAAGAGGATGGAAAAGTATAAACAACCAGAAAATCAAATAAAAGATGTGATCAAAAATGCGGACCGCGGATCGGACCGAAATAATAATCGATCGGACCAGACCAGACCGTAAAATGTTGGAACCGGACCGCAGACCAGACCGTTAGGACCGAACTGGAAAAAATTGTTGCTGTTTGAAATTTTAAAAATCTGTTGTACATTATATGTAAGTAATATTCTCCTCAATATTTTGAATCACAATGGATGCTCTAATTTTTATATCTGCAACTTCTCACTTGGTTCCAGTGAAGTGTTAATAGATAAGGCACGGTGGAGCTAGTTTCACAGGGGAGTTGAGAGAGGGGTTGGTTGTTCATCGAAAAGAAAGATCTGTATACATCATAGTCAAGGAGTACTGCGTTTCACTTCATCAAAATCTGAAGAATTTTATAGAGCTTGTCCACATTGATTATGTCGTTCTTCATCCAAGAAATTGCAGCTACTTGAAATAGAAGTCATGAAAGCTGTAAGAAAATATAATTATTAAAAGAGATTTGTCCTCTATGCTTAAGAATAAGGCACAAAGTTGATTTTGAGAAACGCTACTCAACAATACCTTATCCCGCATCCATAAGTGCAATCATTTGTGCATAGATTCCAAAAATACAAAATGGGAGTCACTTTCAACCTGTGCAATAAATAACTATTATGGTTCAGATTCATTTTGTAACTCTGTAACGTGTGCTATAGTAACTGTTGAGTAATTTTTTTTCCAATTCACATATGCAAAACAAAATACTCAAGAACATAACCTACACACTCAAGTCTTGTCTAATACTTTCTCCTTAAGTGATGTAGTTCATGTAGTTCAAAATAAAATGTCTCAACATATTACAGAGCGTCTAAATTAATCAGAAATTTGATTTTCATTGAGTCATATGGAACAGTGGTGTGTATTGACTTCTCTGTTTCCAACAATGTATGTGTTTATAAGCTGGTGAAGAGTATGATACGACATGTAAACATATTTAATTCAGATTGTTACTGGTTGACTTCAGTTTAGATGCAAATGATGTATGATATCACGTTTACTTTGCTACATATATCAAGTTCACAAACTGACCAATAGGTTATGGTTGCAACAATATTCATTGAGTATCTTAAAAGTTGATAGCACCAATAGCCGTTTGGCTAAGAATTAAATTCCTTTCACCAATATGTTATAGGACCAATAGCCGTTTGGCCAGGAATTATATTCCTTTAACCGGTATGTCATTGTTGAAGCATCTCCCTGGGAAAGGAGTACTTGTCCTAGTGAGTAAAGAATATTCGCGTTTATATAATACATTCCATGAAAATGGAGAAAAAAATAGTTAAAGGAATCAATACAATTGAATTGCAGTAGTTACATTTAACATTACACGAAAAAGGATACAAGAGAATAGCATGTATGTGTAGACGGTGGCCTGAAGGCTTTACCGTCCTGTTGCAATAACAGACGACTGAGGTTTTTATACCGTCCTGTTGCAATAATAGACGACTGAGGTTTTTTAACAACCTATAGAAAGATTTAACTATCGTGAAATACTAACTCAAAAGATAAGGTAGAATGGTAGGTCACCATCATATGCAAGTTCCAACATCCAAGTCCCAACCATGTTGAATTTAATTCCTTTAGAAAAACTACAGTTATGTACATCCAGTAAGTTGACCTTTGGATCAACCAGGTGCCTCCTGAATACATAGGATGAGACGTCTTAGCTATAAAGGGAGGAAACCACACCCAATTCGAGCCCAAATAGGTAAAACAATTGGATAGGAGAGACAATAGAGGCTGAGGCTTGTTATAATAGTAACCCAAAACAGGGGATCAATAACTAATCCAAATTATTTTAAAATTTGTCGACCGTTTTATGAAGTGAACTTAATAGGCCGTTGATGCGGTCCACTGAAGGGGCAAAAGCAAGTCTAAAGCATCCAAAAGTGGTCGCCTATCGGTTGAAATCCCCACAGTCTGCTTTGGTTAGAAAAACAAAGGCAGGGGGTTGACTGTTGTGACTGCTTTTAATTCCATGGATGATGCTTTACTTAATTGCATCATTAGATGAATAATTTCATTTTCTCACCCATGTAACTTTAACTTTATGTATTTTTCTAATATGTGGAAGACCTCATAATGTACACCTCTTCCCACTTCTTTGTCTATTTTCTCAGTGGCATCCTTCCTCCTCAACTTGATGCTTTCATGTTTAGATGATAGTGTCAGATATGTTAGGTGGCACCATGAAGTGTGTCACTTGGCATGGAAAGTGACTTCCAGAATGAACATGATTGTGGACTGACATGGAAAGTGGCAACACTTTGTTGTAAGTTAGATCGACAGTGGTGCTTGAATGGCATGCTCATTCTACATGTTGCTAAACATTATGCACAAGAAATATGACCAGAATGTGACGTTGCAATCCTTGTCACATATTCTTTACACCAAATTTCTGAGCAATTATGTCTGGTGATAGGTGTTAATGTGTCTGTAGACCTGCCTTCTTTGGGACCTAGAATGGCTTAGGTTTTAGAAATGAAGCTTACCGCTGTCATGGTGGTGGAGATATGAATTTGGTTTGCTACTGAATCCGGAGAAGGGAATACATGACTTCGGTTAGATATCCGGTATGATCCTCAATGATAACAAATCTCATGTCTACTTCTCGAAGTCCTGCAAAAGGAGGGAGGAGTTAGTGAGGGACGTGGGGATCTAGGAGGGGGAACTACCGACTAAGTACTTGGGTTTCCCTCTCGCAGGGGCAACTTAAGGAAGCACTTTCATGACTGTCTCAACAAACTCAAGGAAGTGGCCTGGAAAGATGACCATGGCAGGGCATTTGGTACTTCTCAGGAGCGCAACTATTGGACGAATTAGATTTTGGATAACCCATGGGGAAATTCCGAAGTCAGATTTTCACATAATGGAGATCATGCTTTCAGATTTCTTATGGGGCTCGGTTAAGAAATGGAAACTTGATGTTGATTCCAATTGTCTCGTATGTGATGTTGATGAGGACTCTACAAGTCACCTATTCAGTTCTCGTAAGTATTGGAAGTACATCTGGAGTCGAGCTCATCTCAAACTTGACATGAAGAACTGTCTAAGCCTTTGAAGAATCCCTGTTGGAGTTCTCTACTCATCCTAAGAAGACAAAGACCATTGTCCTGTGGTGTCTCACAAGAAGTGTGCAAATGATATGGCTGGAGAGGAAGTCGAGAAGACTAGGGGGCAAACCTAGGGATAAGCTTAGCATCTTCTACAAAATTGAGAAGGATATCCAGATTATGTACGGGGTACATAAAGATAAACAAGGAACAATCCTAAAATTATTCTAAGGAACTGGGGATTATTGTAATTTTCCTTCTGCTTTTCTACTCCTAGTAGTCACATGACTTGTATGTGACTAGTCTTTTGTACCCCACTTTGGGGTTCGGGATATATTTACCAAGATTTTTGACACACACACACACACACACACATATATATAGTTCTTTCCTACACATAACAGACTCCTCATGGGAATCATTTTGTCCTAGTTCTTCTGCTCTACCTTGATCACACAATTTTTCAACACTTGACCACTCTCTTATTCCTATTTAAACTCCATGTACATTTCCAAATTAACCATCTCCCTATTAGCCCCCCCCCCCAAATATATTTCTTATTGATTCTCCCACTCAATTACTTCATGTTTGATTGTATTCCTTCTCAATTTCTTCCTAATTCTCCCTCTTTTTATTTCTCTCCATTTGAAGCTCTCTCCTTCCTATCAATCTCCATATATGTGTTCCTCATCCTTTTCTTTGTACCCCTTCACCAACCCAATTTCTCTTACCAACAAGTTCACCAAGATACTTGTTGATCACAATATATACAAGGAGAAAGTGGGGTCACAATATGATGCTAGGATCTATTTAAACCAACTGCTATGTTGGCTGACATTGGTTATCTAAAATTGTATTTAGATGCAAGCTAGAGTACTGCTAATAGAGCAGGTATGGGAGCTGCTATAAGAAATTAAATGGCCTAATTATTGGAGTCCTCTAACTTGATCATGCAATCAAATGAATCCATATACTATAATAAATATCAAATTAAGTTGTAACAAAGCACGTCATTAATTTACCTTATTTATCCAAAACTCGTAGCAATTGGATTGCTACTCCCAACTTTAGCAGAAGTGCTCCATCAAAATGTCACTTGAGCACATGTTCACAAAAAAGGGCATGATCTACTCCATGGAAGCCATCTAGTTACCATAGCGAGGAGATATAGGTGACAGGAATTGTCCCTATATTGCTCAATATTACACATATAAGTACAAAAATTAATTTGTAAGCATTAGCTAACTTGTATTGTTCATAAGTAGAGATACCTGAGTACCATTGTGACTACTTGAAGTATGTTGTTCATCATTAGAATTAACTGTTCCTCCTTGATTTAACTAACAAATGAAAACAAAACTATCATAATTTGTTTGATCTATAAAACAAATTAAAAATAAGAAAAGCAAATATATTACTTGACATGCTTATTTTAAAAGAGAAACTTCAGCTTTTAACTGACGAATATACCCTTGTCCCATGCGAACCTCCTTGATGATCATCTATAGAAGAAAATACTACAATTCCATAACAAAATAAATTGAAAGTCATCAAATGTTTCTAGCAAATGGAAAAAAATAATTTCAAACCATTAGAGCTTCTATCGGGATTGTTTGGAAAGTCAATACAATTTTCTCTAGAATTCTTAAACGTCCTGCAAATATAATCATAATGACATAAAACTTTATAAAATTATATCGACAAAATACAATAAGTAATAGATTTATCTTTTCACCAAAGCTATTTTCAACTTCATCGCTTGAGTCACTAGGACAATGGTGTGCATTGTCTAATGCCCTTGTGTCATGTACATGAGTTTGTTGGTCATCTGCGTGAAGAGGTTATATTATATAAGCGAAGTTACATTATACAAAAAAAAATCATTTAATAATGATGAAATAATTCCAAACCATATATATTTTCATTTTCCACATTAGAGTTTCTATTGACATTGTGCGGAACTGGACGATATTCATTGTCAAGAAAGACAAAAGTATTTCCACATGGCTCCTTAGGGCAGCCTACAAGTACATTCATGCTAGTAAGTACCAACTCCATATTTACTCACAAAATTTTGCATAAGAAATCATGACAAATATCATTTTTACCAGATTTATTTACAACTTCTTCATTAGAGTTATTAGGGAACCGGTTAGCAATGAGGGACATGTTTGGATTATGTAATATTGGTTGATACTCATCTAAATTAAGAAATCATATTAAACAGGCAAAATCGCAATAAACTAAAAGGAACTACAAAAACTATTGATTTTATAACCATACCAATCATGTTTCTAACTACTTCTGGGGTCATTGTTTCCCGTGTACCCTGAGTTACACGAACAAATTGCTCGAACATCCATTGAAAAAGTGTACCTTGTGATAATTGTTGGTGCTCTTTCTCTATACATTGAATAACTTTTGCAAATTGTTCTCTAGAAGGATCTATTAGAATTGGTAAGAACAAACAAAGTATATGGTGTTAATGTTCTCCTTAATATATAAGAGGAACAAGTTAATGGTAGTCCAAATGTATTATCAAAATGAGAAGGAAAATAATCAAGATGGGATGAAAGATGTGAAAACATTAAAAAAATACATGAACCATATTTAATACCTAAAGGAGGTATAAAATCATCAAAGCATGCTGCATTGCTTGGCACATGTTCTTCATTGTTTCCCAGCGAAGTCAATTGTATATTTTCCTTTTGAGTTGTTGATTTCAATTTCTTTTTAAGAGGAGGCTTAATTCCTTTACATATATATAAAAAATTAGATAGTAGTAAATTACTATATATGGTAGCTTCAAACACATACCAGGAAGGTTACACAATGGCTCGCACATATTGAGAGATGAACTTGACTGAGCACCTAGAGAAACCAAGAAGTTTCCAAATATGTTACTCATGTAGATT
Organism: Alisma plantago-aquatica; assembly: GCA_963693085.1. Taxonomy (NCBI): domain Eukaryota; kingdom Viridiplantae; phylum Streptophyta; class Magnoliopsida; order Alismatales; family Alismataceae; genus Alisma; species Alisma plantago-aquatica. The sequence continues at coordinate 211,995,454 of OY856413.1, forward strand.
TCACATTTTTTACATTCAAAAATTGAAATGTACAATTTTAAAAATATTATAACATACCATGGGAAATAATATTCTCATTCTCATAGTTGTGATTAACTTCATTTCGTGGAGCCACCGGGCATGATTGTAGGAGCACACTAAGTGGTTTTGTTTTCCCAATACGAGCCATGGTCCTGCAACACTTACAAACATAAAATACAATTACCACAAAACATAAAGAAGAAATGTGAAGCAATCAAGGGAAAATTAGATGATACCTGAAGTAAATCCTTTTTAACTTGTTTCTTAAGACAAATATTGTTGCATACCTAGCGTTGTCTTGCACCCTTTGGCAAATTCTTTGCTTTTCCACAAACTCCTAGGAATGATCTCCAACAAGCTATGTAGTGTGATTTGGCCCCTATAATTGTTGCACATTAGTTATGCTAGGATGAGAGGTACAATTGCATGACCAGAAACCAAGATATTTACCTAACTGAGTGGGGGAGAGGATAGAAGATGTAAGTTACAAGGCGGTACAAGGTGGGAGTTGTGACATAGCATAGAAAATTCTAATAGGGTGGGAACTATACAAAGTAATGCTCGAAACATAGTTTTTATAAATATTGAAATATATTCTAACTTTAATATTGATAGAATGAGACATGTATTGGTGAACATGTAAAAATATAGCTAAATTTAGATAATATTCACCACATATTTTGAATAACTTCAATATAAGCCCAAAAATACAAGAAAACACCTATGTTACATAAATTTTACTAACACATATGTTACATAAATTTTACTATGTAACAGATGATAAAGTGAAATAAAAAAATGTCAGTACTAAAAGCTTTTGATAGAGATGGCAGTGTCTAAATATTTATAGTTGTACTAAACCTAACCTAGCCTTACCTGACCCGAATGAAAGGTATTAAACATACCCAGACTGAGCCAAGCCTACCAAGACATGATTAGATTTCATATTGACATAAAAAAAACTTAAAATAAGGTGGACCGAAAACTCAACATGACCCAGTACTAACTTGCCAAGACCCAATCTGAAGTAGCCGTCAAGTGACACGAATCAACCCAAATTAAATTGGATTCTAACCGAGCTGACCCAATCTTACAATAAACTTAAACTGCTGGGTTGTGTTGGTAGGTCGAGATCTTATTTTTCCATGCCTAGTCATTGTTGAATTGTAATTGGAAATTTGTGACTTCCTTACAATATAATTGTAGGAACGTCCAATTACATGCTTATGCTAAGTTTTGGTGTTATAAGATTGGAAAACTAAAATATCACATGAATACCAACTTTATGCATCGGTCAATAAAACAACAATAACTCAAATACCATGGTTCAATAAGAAAACATAGCAAGTTGATTTCTAGGATCCAAAGCCAGTCAATCTTTCCCGACTACATATCACAGTTATATTTTTTTTATAATCTATTGTGTAATCTTATTGAAGTCTGAAATAAATCATCTTTGCATTAATCAAATTATCTGTAAATTGTAGACAATATAATATATAAGACAGTCAGTAATCAATGTTGCACTATTTCTCAAACAATTCTGGACTATGCAGAAAAGAAAGTGCAGCCCGTACATGGTTTGCAAAGGATTAAATATTTGAGATGATTAACGGGATCCAATTCATGGTAGGAGCTACCTACAACAACAATTCAATTATCATCACAGACTAATGTATCTACTCTATAGTGTCTAGAAAAAAATGGGAAAACACAGTACTTGAACAAGAAATGGAAGAAATACTATTACATGAACTACCAATAATCAGCAGCGGAATCCATTTACTTATATGGCATAGGACGTACACGATCTGCATTTATGAGAATCGGGTCAATGTAAATCCAGAAAGTGGAAACTATGATCGGTTATTTGTAGAAGATGAGAAAAGGTTAAGAAAGCATGAAGTGCAATTCGACACAGTTAGTTAGGACACTGTCATTCTCAATTTTACAAGGCATATATTCTGTTCCTTGTAAATATTATTTCTGGGTACAAGCTCTCGTTGGGCAAGTGCCTCTATGTCTAAACGTGGAGAAGAGCAGAGGAGGCACAACTCTGTCCCATTCAATGAGGTTTTATGTAATAAGTCTGATCAACCATCCTTTGCTATTCATTATGTGGTTCCACGATCCTTCAGATAGACATTGTAGTAGAAGCGGCAACAATGGAGACTAATATAAACTTTAGTACAAGAAAATCTACCTACTCCAAAGATGCATTGAAAATACTTGACTTTTCCTCCCACTGTAGTGTCTAATTAAAACAAATACCTCTACTATGGACTGCTTAAGTTATCTTTCTTTTCCCAGGATTGTGTTTCTCCTTTGAATCACGCTGAGTCGACTATGCGGACTGGATACACGCTTTGTGGTTTAGAACATGTGGTCTTGCGTGGCTTTGTAAGCACGACTTTGTCAATCACAAAAGGGCACGAAGCAGGATGCGAGAAGCTTCAACCGGGCACTGGAGACAGTATGGCAGTGGAGGACCAGAAAAGCAGTGGGCTCAGAATTGGGGACTAGGGCAGAGGGTTCGGACTGGAGATCAGTGGCAGGGAAGAGGCGGTTGGGATGGGGTACCGGGTACGAGATGGCTGGAGGAGGGATCAAGGAGAATCGGAAGAGGCTGCTGGATGTCGGCCTAGAGAGGCAGTAGGTCGGGCGCCCGGGCGGAAGAAAGCAGAGAGTCGCGCACAGGCGACAGGCAGACGAGAGACGGATTGAGCAATGTGCGCACTGGATGAATGACAGACCGAATACTATGATTTTTTTTCGTGGTTGGCGGGACGGGGAACCGGGTTATGGAGTGAAAATTAAGCCGAGAAATTGTCACAAGTCATGGACCAATTTAAACATGTGTCACGACATTTTAAAACGTGTGTCGATTAAAGGCCCCCTTGGAACTAAAATCAAATCAAGACTCCACCGGCGAGAACTTAAATTTAATCAGGACTCTTTAACATCAAAGGAATGCGCAGAAATCCTATTTCTAATCACACAAGGACATATATTACAAGAAGTCAAGTTTTCGTTAGATTGGAAGTTGAGTCTCTATGACGTTAGGACGGATAGATTAAAGGCGGTTGGTTTTTTTAATTATGGAAGGACAGAGACGAGTCATTTGGCAATTGGTGCTTAGTATAATAAAATAGTAGATGACAACAGGCTGGAGTCTGTTGTGTGATCTTGGTATATAACAACGAGTTTCAATATGTTGTATTATCTTGGTCTATTACAACATGTATCAAATACAACAAGTGAAGGTCTGTTGTGTAATTAATACATATTACAACGGGTCAATCTGTGTTGTGTAATGATGGTCTATTACAACATGTGACTGTTACAACAGGTCACAATATGTTGTGTAATCAACATCTTTTACAACAGGTTTGATTATGTTGTGATACTACAGCCTATTACAACACTTTAGCACTTGTTGTAGTATCATTCTATACTACAACGGGTTTGGCATGTTGTAAATGACTTGTGTTGTATAAAATATACAATATACAACATGAAAATAGACTTGTTGTGTTAAGTATGCTAACTACAATATAATCATCAGAACTGTTGTCTATCTCCCGTTGTAAAAAGCATTTTTCGTAGTAGTGTTTCTTCCTTTGATTTTTAGCAATATCTTCAACAATAGTGTTAACAATTTCTCCAGATTTCCTCTTGGATGGCGGTGTGGATCCTCCTATGACTTCTCCACTCCTCAAGGTCACATATTTACAAGTCTCATTGGGATTCATAATAGGTTGACTGGGCAAAGAACCTAAATATGTTCCTTGGTTGGTTAATGCTTGTTGATCTATCTGATTCTCCAACATTTTGGTGTGAGTGGCAATTCCATCAACTTTAGAAGACAGGTGTGTGATAGCTTCTTTCAATATGTTGCCATGTTCTCGAAACTCGTCATTTTGTTGGATTTGTGTGGTGACAAAGGTCTCAAGAAGGCTTTCCAAGCTTGATTTTTGCGGTGGAGGAGTCACTTGCTGAAATTGATTGAGGTTCCTATTATTGCTAGAATTGTACCCCAGTGGCTGTTGGGGGTTGGCATTCATCGATTGATGGTTGCTCACATGTTATTGACCTTGAGCTTGACATTGTTGCTAGTTCTGTGAATTGTTGTTCCTGTAAGAGAAATTTGGATGGTCTCTCCATCCTGGGTTATGGTTTCTAAAAATGGATTGTAGGCTTGTCTGTTATTGAAATTTCCTACTGCATTGACTTGTTCTGGTGCTTCATTAGCATTCATCTGTGGTAAAAAACAAGAAGTAGAGTTATGTCCAGATGTTCCACAAGCCTCACATACTTGCTCAACTACTTGAACTGAATGAGTGGTCAACCTTTCAAATTTCTGAGTCAAGGCGTCAAGTTTGGCTGAAATCAAGTCCACAACATCAACAATATGTTTCCCACTGGACTTCTCACTTGACGTAGTTGAAGAAAAGGGTTGTCTAGTTTTTTTAGAACTCCACTGTCTGTGGTTGAGCACCATGTCTTCAATTATAGCAAAGCTTAACTATATGACTTGTTCATCAAGGCTCCATTTGCAGTGGCATCAATGATCATACGAGTATTGTAGAATAATCCATTGTAAAAAGTTTGTAGAAGCAGCCAGTTTGTCAAACCATTGTGAGGGCATAGACGTTGGAGGTCCTTAAACCTCTCCCAAGTCTCATAAAGCATCTCACCTTCTTGTTTCTTGAAGTTTGTGATTTGATTCCTCAGTTGGGCCATCTTGCTAGGAGGAAAATACTTAGCTAGAAAAGCATTTAGCAGATCATCCCAGCTCTTAATGGATGTTTAGGCAATGAGGAGAGCCACACCTTGGCTCGATCTGGCAAAGTGCATGGGAACGGGAGTAAGCGTACTCCTTCAGATGGAACACCATTGATCTTAAAAGTGTTCATGTACTATAGAAACTCCTCTATGTGAAGATTCAATTCTTCCATAGGATTTCCCCCAAAGCAATTCTGTTGGATCATCTGCATGATTGCAGGGATGATGGAGAAGTTGTTGGCCTCTATCGCAGGATGATCTACGGCTCCACATATATTAATGGAAGCCAACACAACAAAATCCTTGAGTGGACGGTTGTCCTCCATCTATGGCTCTTGAAGAGGATCAGGTGAAGGTGACGGTGAAGGTGAAGATTGTGTTGATTAAGGATGTGATTCCCCCAGACTTGAAGAGTTCTCACTCCTCCTTGCTCTCCTGCGGCTACTAAAGGTTCGCTCTATTTCTGGGTTTAGAAAGATTGATGTCTATAGACCCCTCTTAGAACGATGCATGCACCCTGAAAAGAAAAATTGAGTAAGATTCAAAAAATCTAAGAGGTATCACGATATGGAATGCAAAAATGATGACTTAGTCTCAATTACTAGTAACTCTTCTTGTTATGACCACATCTGAGCTTAATTGGTAAACTAGGGTTTACCTGGATGATTATATGATTAATTGGATTGATCATTGCTTAAATCTAATTAGTGATGATAATTCAATTATGATGTTTAAAACTAATAAGAATGTTAAGTGTTCTATTGTTTGAGAAATTAGGGTTTGAGAAATATAAACCCTAGTTGCCTGAAATTAGGGTTTTGATGGTACATGAGTATGGAATTTGATCAGGATAGCAGTGTGGAAAATGATTTTTCATATTTTCTAATTTTTTTTATTTAATTGAATTTTGGATATGATATGGATAACTGAATCATGCATATTGGAGAAAATTTTTAGAATATTTGAGTGTTCTTTGAATGTAGTTCTCAGTCGAACTATACTTCGACCAAAATGTGGACAAAGTGCTTTACAACAGTGTAGTGTTTTATTTTTAATTATTTATTGGTAATACCAAATGATCTGAAATTTTAATTGGAGATATGAAACTCAATCATAAACAAATGTAAAATTTTAATAATTTTTGGATGCATTTTGACCTTATCAACAGTAACTGACATTTCTGTAGAACTTTGGATAGTAGTGTAATGTTCGATTTTTAGTTATTTAATGGAAACTTGAAATGATCTGAAATTTTAAATAAATTTTTTTAACTCAATTATACACAACATGATAAATTCTCATAATTTTTGGAGAAGTTTTGATCTCTGAAATACACAATTCACAGAAACCTTTTTATGACAAAAAAATATACTAAAATAAGAAAAAGTTTAGTGAGGGGTCAATGTGCAATTAACCTAAGCAGCTCAATTGCTCTATATGGTCAAACTAACACACAAGGATCTCTCATAGTTCATGATTCAATCCAGAGAAACGAAATCCTAGAGAGAGAGAGAGTTAGGGTTTGAGAGGAGAAATTGATGGAGATGTTGACCTAGGGTTTTGCGGTCTGAGGAATGATGAAATCATATAAGTTTAGCTTCTTTGGATATAGTTTCATGGTGAATCTTCTCTCATGTGTCAAAATTCCGTCCCTCCTCTGATTTGATCCAAAATGGTATCAAAACTTCCCCTTTTCTCACTCTTTCTTCATAATCCCTCATTTTTAGGGTTTCCGAGTTGAAAGGAAGAAGAATTGGGTGAATTGCTAGGGATTTGATATGGATTCGAGATTTTCAGATATGGGATACGTTTTTAAGGTGTTTTCACACCTTAGGGTGAGTGTGAACTTCCTTTAAATAGTATATTGTACGAAAATTGGTTAAATCAATGATAATCTTTAATTGCTTAGTATGCGACTACAAATCCTGAATTGTCTATTTGTTCTAAGTTGTTGCGAAATGTTATGAAAAAAAATATTCCTTTGTTTGAATGTTTTTTAGATGATAAAATCATATTAGAAATGTATACAATGCATTCTAATGAGAAATCCCTAAGTATTCACAGAGGTTATAAGAGTAAATTGAAATATAGGGAATTTGTCTATGACTGAAATTTGTTGTATAAGTAAATAGAGAAAGTTGCTTATCTAGATCCCCTTGGTTTTGAATGATCATTTATCTAAATTCATAGTACATATATGTCAGATACTATCTTGGATTTCATTTAAAGTGAGTAGTGTTTGTTTGGTATCTCAGTGAAGAGGGTGAAACCCTAGATGCGAGGAAAGTTGGATATTTGCAAATAGATATCGTGAAATCCATTTGAAGGGATTTTCTTGACATGATAGACTTCATTTATTAAATGTTATTATTGATGCATGATATCCTAGTTAATGGCATGGAAACCCAAATTCAGCTCAGTTCCAAGGTTTCATACATATATTGTTTTTATATGATTTGTTGATAGTAGTCTTTATTCAGTGAATGTTTATGTCGCATGAAATCTTTATGGGAGCCATGGGAATAAGTTGTTGCCTAGTGAGAAGTGACAAGATGTGTGATGGCCTTGTGAGCCATGAGAATACTTGTACAACCAGTGAAATGAATACCTTGGTCTAAGGACCCAGAGGTAATGGTTACCTGTTATAGAGGTAACAATGCTATGTGATGATCTAAGGGTTTGAATACCCAGATCCAGTAATTATGATAATGATGTGAAGGGATGAGAATTCCCAGTAATGTGATAAGGGATTGAGATCCCAAGTATCATGTTTTGTAAAGATTTGAAAAGTACGTGATAGATGTATTACACCTTTCTTTGTAGCATTTGTTGTGATTAAATGAAACCCTAAGGGTAGGGTGTTTAATGAATCAAGTATTGTGATATCAATGTTCTCAGTTATTATTAATAATTCTTGTCATGAAAAGTAATTAACTCTTAATTGAGTTATGAGATGCACAACTCAAGATTTGGGTTGATATGCACGTTCTTTGAGAAATTACAGATAAGTTGTAGGTGTTGTTGATGATTACTCATATGTCAAGTAATTAACTCTTATCAGTGTAATACGATGATAAATTGCATGATTCTAGTGTGTATGTGGACATGTAATCTATTTATTTAAGCATTTTAGTCTGCCTGCATGTATAGTATGTTGATTACTCAGTATATTACAATATTTTGAATATACTACTCTGCCAAGTTTAGAATGATATACATGTTGTATTATAACTTCAAATAAGTAGACGCAACGCCATAGAGATACCAGAGTCAAGTATAAGTAAGAGAAGGTACAATGTAGAAAAGAACTTTCTAGGAATAATAAAATAATAGACTTAGGAGCCCTGAACATCGTAGAACCCCTATGTGAGGTCTGCGCCTTAGGGGTGAAATGACCTAACCCTGACAACGTCTAGTATACGGGGGTCGGAACGTGCTATCAGGTGGCACGGGGGACGAAGCCTTAGTGGAAGTCTCCTTAAGTTATAGTTTGTAGTGTCCAACATCAACCAGAAGTCCTGGTGGCACTAGAGTATAGAAAAGCTAAGAGGTGGCTTGACTCTCTGCCTATGTGCTCAGGTTAGAGGAGGAGTCCAGTTTAGGCTAGAGAGACATTTCCCTATTACAGACCAGGAGAGTAGTCAGGCTTAGCATTTCCTGGGTGTGTTCGCTAAGTCTTGTATGGTGTGATCATAGTGCACTATGAGTCTTCATATGTAGAGTACACTGCATATGATCAGGGCATAATAAAATGAATGAGAGGTCAAACAATTGTGTACAGTTATTCAATTATTCTTTGCATGTTTCTAAATTATTAGTTCTCTTTATGATCAATCATGCATTTCATATATTGATTCACTCTTATAGATATTTAGAGTATCCTACCATATTTATGATTGTCAATTATTAGATTCTTTAAAGCTTACTATTGCTATAATTGATATCAATTGCTCAAAAGTATTTCTATAATTATATCAATGCTTTAGACTATTTGTTTGAAGTACTCATTCACTGAGCGAGTAGGCTCACCCCTCTACTCACAATTTTTAGGGAAATCACATGGACTTGAAGAAGATATCATTGCATCATAGTAGATCTACCACAAGAGTTAAGTTTTTGTATAGTTAAGTTCAGTCGGTCCCTGTCACTCTAGGTCCTTGTAAAGAAATAAGAGAGAGTTTTAAATGATGATGTATACCATTATTCCTCTTTTAGTAATATGTGCGAATCAACAAGTCTTATGTGCTTAAAAGTATGAGGAACATAATGAATGTTCATACATGCATTTTTACTATTGAAATCAGATTAGAGAAATCAATGTTTAGATTCCCTTGTAAAGTTGGTTTATGTGGTTCAATGCGAGAAAACAAAGAGTTTTAAAAGAGAAGAAAAAGTTAAGGGTGATATTTGTATTACATTAAATCCTCAATTTATGCCCTAATCTCATGATTAGTGGAAATTGTGAGATCGGGGTGTAACAACTTGGTATCAGAGCTTAGGTTGAGTTGTTAGGGACCATTAAGTTAGTAAGTTAGAGTCATAAGTGTGGTAGATAGGAGATGTTATGATGTTATCTCTGGGGATTTGAGTATTTGGATATCCTGGCCTGGTATTTGAGTACTTGGATCAACCAGTATGAAGCTACTTTGTCTATTCTTTCATGTATACCCTAGCCAGGTATACAGTGGAAGGATGGGCTAAAGAGGAACTCTAGAAATATTAGGGTTAGAAACAAGATAAATAACATGAATTAAGAGCATAAATATAAAATGTGATAGATTATTCATTTCATATTGTTGTTTTATTGGATATGAATAGAAATGCTCTTAAATGTTTGAATTCAGATATTCAGTATTTTGAAATATATATGGGTCTTTAAGATTTGTTGTACACTATGCAGTTGTAGCATTTATTGATTACATTCTTTGTATCAAGTAGACTAGAAATGATCTTTGAATGAACTTTCCTAAGTGGATATTCTTTCCACATGTTTGAGATTAATAGGATTTGGTTAATTTATAAGTAGCTCTTGGCTTCAGGACTGTAGGTTCGGCCTGGTGCGGCTGGCAGGATGCATTACTGGGATCTAATGACTCCTATTAACAATATGATAAGAGCAGACTCTGGATAAATTAGACCCACATCATAGTGAGAATGTACATACACTAAGATGTTGAAACATATGGGAAATATTAGAATAGCTAAGAATCAGTTAGAACTGATATCTAAGACCTAACTTTGGGGCCTCATATGAGAAATCCTTAATTGGGAATAAAGGAACACGATGTAAGGTTCAGATTAAGTTTAATGATTAATATTATATGAACTCTAAATATGAAATATGGAAAAGATATGAGAAAAGTATGTAAGGGCCAAGGTAGTAAGAATCAATCATGAAGAATGGATTATATAACCGAGTACAATGTTTTTATGTACTCCAAAGAAAAGGAAAAATAGAAGAAAAGAGTTAAGTATACAATAAGTAAATATAAGTGAAGTCTCTTCAGAAAAGTTAAAGTAAAGAGAATTAGATAAATATGTAAATCATAAGACTAGGATAAGAAACTAAGTTAAAATGAAGATAAATGTTGGAAATGATGAGCTTGATTAAGAAATGAGGGTTATGATATAATTGTGAGCATGGAATGTATACCTTTATTAATAAGTTTAATACATTCATCCTTACTACCTTTGGATTCCAAGTCTCTATAGAACAACAAACTAGTTTCTAAAAAAAGTGTAGCTTAACAAAATGAATAAGTTATACAAAGGTAAACCATACTCAGGAAGGAAAAACATGATATAAGAGAAACTATGTTTCACCCATGCATGCGTCGTTTGATTTAAAATGAAGGATATGTACTATATTAAACACGAGTTGAAACTAGTAGAGAGATTATTGATTTAGTATTTCAACTTCACATTAGTAGAAGGATAAAAAGAAATATGTGCAACATGGTATACATGATCATACACATGAATAAGCAACATGATCATAAGAGAAAAGTAGAAGTTAAAGATAATAGGTGGAAGAGTAGTATATGGTAAGAGGATTATGGAAAGTAAGGAAGGGTTTGAAACATGGTGGAGTAATATAGATTATAAAAGAAAGAGGTTAGGAGATTCAATCAAGTGCTAGTTAGTCAAGTATCCTTGTTGATAACTAATTAAACCTACATACGACAAATGTATTAATGGGATGTTTGAAGATAAGAATTCTAAGTCTCAGAACCGTCTTCTCTTCCATATATTACTTAATGAGAGAAATGTGGGAATGAAGTGATAAGAAAATGAATCATATCTGATACATAACCACCATGGTAGAGGCATCTAGTGAATGTAATAATGACACACAATATGATGATGAAACCCTAGAAGGGTAAATTGAGAATGTAATCTATCTGAATGGCTAATTAAGATGAAGGAAATTCAATTGATAAGATAAGGAAGACTTTAGTAAAAACTTGTGAGATCCAAAGTTTGAATTTCAAATTAAGGGAGGAAAGTCACACCACAATAACGTCATGCTACTGATAAAGGCCAAACCCTAGAATGTTTAGAGTTGTAGTAGTTCAAGGGTTTTCACTAGTGATTTGACCTTGAATACTAGCATCTCTAAAAAATAAGATCATGAAATTTGCACTATGAGAAGTAAACTAGCACTGATCGTAATCCTAGCTAATCTGAAAGGTAGATAAATAATATGGAAATGATTTAGAGCAAAGGATAAGAAATAGATTTGAAATATAAGAGGTGTGTTTTGAACAAAAGGAGAAATACAATATGAGTGGTGTGATATGAAATAAATTCTTGCAGTAATAGCAAGAATGATGAATAATCTATTCATACCTTGTATGTTTCAATTTTAGGGATGTTTAATCTACATGATTAAAATGAGAAGGATAAGTAGCAAAAAGTAAGTAGTAATGAATGAGGAGAGAGATAAGAGAAAATAATGGCTTTTAGTAATATGTGAATTTGTTTTTAGAAGTATAATTTGTTGAAGGTATATTAAGGGATGTAAATTGGTTCTATGTATTATTTTAGTGTACATGTACAAGCAATATGTTAATTACAGGTGTTTGATAGTTTAAGTCATTCATACCAGTAATCCATCTTAGTATTATACAATTGTGGTATGGTGATATGGGTTGAATGATGATGGAACAAATGGAGGGTTACCCTGAATAAGGTAGTCTTACCTATTCACTCATATGGATAGAAGGGATGATAACCATATTGTATTAATGTGTAACCCTAATGAGGTGTAGCTTGTTATACCTAGCTTTAATATAACTAAGTGATGGTAATTGAGTATGAATAGTCCTTGAATGACTAATACAATTATGGAGTACTTTGTTACTATTGTTGAAACCCTAGTATGCTATAATCTGATGGTTACACCTTGAATTATGTGTGGGTTCATACTTGAGAATAGTATGGAATGTGATGGTAATGCTTCACCTTATGCATCCATGATCCAATGGGGATGCCGTGAGTAGTAATGTACAATTGTTGTTGAATCTAGTCTTTTAACTCAAGACTGTTTTGCTATTTGAGTAGCACAATAGTAAAATTCAAAAGAACATGGTGAACTCTCTTTCATGATTTAGAGGTAATACATAACAATAGTACATATTTAGCAGTATGAATTGAGATAGTTGGATCAGATTATCGATGTTGAGGTAACATCTCAAGAGTATGAAAATATTGAAATGGTTGTTTCTCTCTCTATCCTATGATTGATTGTGGCATAGAGAATTTGTTTGTTATCATTGAGAACTATTTCAAACATGTTGTGATTTAGTAAAGGAATAAATGACTTAATGTTGAAAACTGCATTCAAGTATGAAATACAAGAATATAATGACATGTAAGATTTCAGAAGCTTAAAATAAACCTTGAATGTACTTTATTTGCATATTTATGTTTCGGTGATGAAACCTTTTTTTTTGGGGGGGGGGAATTGTTATGACCACATCTGAGCTTAATTGGTAAACTAGGGTTTACCTGGATGATTATATGCTTAATTAGATTGATCATTGATTAAATCTAATTAATGATAATAATTCAAATATAATGTTTTAAACCTAATAAGAATGTTTAGTGTTCTATTGTTTGAGAAATTAGGGTTTGAGAAATATAAACCCTAGTTGACTGAAATTAGGGTTTTGATGGTACATGAGTATGGAATTTGATCAGGATAGCAGTGTGGTAAATGATTTTTCATATTTTTTTACAAATTTTTTATTAATTGAATTTGGGATATGATATGGATAACTGAATCATGCATATTGGAGAAAAATTTCAGAATATTTGAGTGTTCTTTGAATGTGGTTCTCGGTCAAACTATACTTCGACCAAAATGGTGACAGAGTGCTTTTTAGCAGTACAATTTTTTATTTTTAATTATTTATTGGTAACTCAAACTGATCTGAAATTTTAAATAGAGATCTAAAACTCAATAATAAAAAAGATGTAAAATTTTCATAATTTTTGGATGCGTTTATACCTTATCAGTAGATGAATTACAGTAACTGACATTTTTACAGAATTCTGGATAGCAGTGCACTATTCGATTTTTAGTTATTTAATGGAAGCTTGGAATGATTTCAAATTTTAACTGCAGCTTTGTAACTAAAATATACACAATATTGTAAATTATAATAATTTTTGGAGAAGGTTTGATCTCTTAAATACACGAATTCACATAAACCTTTTTATGCCATAAAATCTGCTGAAATAAGACAAAGTTTAGTGAGGGGTCAATGTGCAATTAATCCAAGCAGCTCAATTGCTCTACATGGTCAACCTAGCACACAAGAATATCTCATAATTCATGATTCAATCCAGAGAAACGAAATCCTAGAGAGAGAGAGATAGAGTTAGGGTTTGAGGGGAGAAATTGATGGAGATGCTGACCTAGGGTTTTGCGGTCCAAGGAATGATGAAATCATATAAGTTTAGCTTCTTTGGATATAATTTCATGGTGAATCTTCTCTCACATGTCAAAATTCTATCTCTCCTCTGATTTGATCCAAAATGGTATCAAAACTTCCCATTTTCTCACTCTTTCTTCATAATCCCTCATTTTTAGAGTTTCCGAGTTGAAAGGAAGAAGACTTGCTAGGGATTTGATATGGATTCAAGATTTTCAGATATGGGATACGTTTTTAAGGTGTTTTCACACCTTAGGGTGAGTGGGAACTTCCTTTAAATAGTATATTGTACGAAAATTGGTTAAATCAATGATAATCTTTAATTGCTTAGTATGCGACTACAAATCCCGAATTGTCTATTTGTTCTAAGTTGTTACGAAATGTTATGAAAAAAATTCTTCCTTTGTTTGAATGAATTTTAGATGATAAAATCATATTAGAAATGTATACAATGCATTCTAATGAGAAATCCCTAAGTATTCACAGAGGTTATAAGAGTAAACTGAAATACAGGGAATTTGTCTATGACTGAAATTTGTTGTATAAGTAAATAGAGAAAGTTGCTTATCTAGATCCCCTTGGGTTTGAATGATCATTTATCTAAATTCATAGTACATATATGTCAGATACTATCTTGGATTTCATTTAAAGTGAGTAGTGTTTGTTTGGTATCTCAGTGAAGAGGGTGAAACCCTAGATGCGAGGAAAGTTGGATATTTGCAAATAGATATCGTGAAATCCATTTGAAGGGATTTTCTTGACATGATAGAATTCATTTATTGAATGTTATTATTGATGCATGATATCCCAGTTAATGGCATGGAAACCCAAATTCAGCTCAGTTCCAAGGTTTCATACATATATTGTTTTTATATGATTTGTTGATAGTAGTCTTTATTCAGTGAATGTTTATGTCGCATGAAATCTTTATGGGAGCCATGGGAATAAGTTGTTGCCTAGTGAGAAGTGACAAGATGTGTGATGGCCTTGTGAGCCATGAGAATACTTGTACAACTAGTGAAATGAATACCTTGGTCTAAGGACCCAGAGGTAATGGTTACCTGTTATAGAGGTAACAATGCTATGTGATGATCTAAGGGTTTGAATACCCAGATCCAGTAATTATGATAATGATGTGAAGGGATGAGAATTCCCAGTAATGTGATAAGGGATTGAGATCCCAAGTATCATGTTTTGTAAAGATTTGAAAAGTACGTGATAGATGTATTACACCTTTCTTTGTAGCATTTGTTGTGATTAAATGAAACCCTAAGGGTAGGGTGTTCAATGAATCAAGTATTGTGATATCAATGTTCTCAGTTATTATTAATAGTTCTTGTCATGAAAAGTAATTAAGTCTTAATTGAGTTATGAGATACACAACTCAATATTTGGGTTGATATGCACATTCTTTGAGAAATTACATATAAGTTGCAGGTGCTACTGAAGATTAATCATATGTCAAGTAATAAGCTCTTATCAGTGTAATAAGATGATAAATTGCACGATTCTAGTGTGTATGTGCCAAGTGGACATGTAATTTGTTAATTTAAGAATTTTAGCCTGCATGCATGTATAGTATGTTGATTACTCAGTATATTATAGTGTTTTGAATATACTACTCTGCCAAGTTTAGAATGATATACATGTTGTATTATAACTTCAAATAAGTCGATGCGACACCATAGAGATACCAGAGTCAAGTATAAGTTAGAGAAGAGTACAATGTAGAAAAGAGCTTTCTAGGAATAATAAAATAATAGACTTAGGAGCCCTGAACACTGTAGAACCCCTATGTGAGGTCTGCGCCTTAGGGGTGAAATGACCTAACCCTGGTAGTGTCCAGTATATGGGGGTCAGAACGTGCTATCAGGTGGCACGGGAGACGAAGCCCTAGTGGAAGTCTCCTTAAATTATAGTTTGTACTGTCCAACATCAACCAGAAGTCCTGGTGGCACAAGAGTACAGACTAGCCAAGAGGTGGCTTGAATCTCCGCCTGTGTGCTCAGGTTAGAGGAGGAGACCAGTTTAGGCCACAAAGCCATTTCCCTATTGCAGATGAGGAGAGTAGTCATACTTAGCATTTCTTGAGTTTGTCCGCTAAGTCTTGTACGGTGCGATCGTAGTGCACTACGAGTCTTCATATGTAGAGTACACTGCATATGATCAGGGCATAATAAAATGAATGAGAGGTCAAACAAGTGTGTACAGTTATTCAATTATTATTTGTATGTTTCTAAATTATTAGTTCTCTTTATGATCAATCAAGCATTTCATATATTGATTCACTCCTATAGATATTTAGAGTATCCTGCCATATTTATGATTGTCAATTATTAGACTCTTTAAAGCTTACTGCTGTTATAATTGATATCAATTTCTCAAAAGTATATATGTAATTATATCAGTGCTTTAGACTGTTTCTTTGAAGTACTCATTCACTGAGCGAGTAGGCTCACCCCTCTACTCACAATTTTTAGAGAAATCACATGGTCTTGAAGAAGATATAATTGCATCAGAGTAGATCTGCCACAAGAGTTAAGTCTGAGTATAGTTAAGTTCAGTCGGTCCTTGTCACTCTAGGTCCTTGTAAATAAACAAGAGAGAGTTGTAAATGATGATGTATAACATTATTCCTCTTTTAGCAATATGTGTGAATCAGAAAGTCCTATGTGCTTAAAAGTATGAGGAACATAATGAATGTTCATACATGCATTTTTACTGTTGAAATCAGATTAGAGAAATCAATGTTTAGATTCCCTTGTAAAGTTGGTTTATGTGGTTCAATGTGAGAAAACAAAGAGTTTTGAAAGAGAATAAAAAGTTAAGGGTGATCTTTGTATTATGTTAAATCCTTAATTTATGCCTTAATCTCATGATTAGTGGAAATTGTGAGATCAGGGTGTAACACATCTACTCTAACTAAAAATTATTGTAGCTCCCTGACAATGGTGCCAAAAACTTGTTGGGAGTTTTAGAAAGAAAGATCTCAACTCACTAATCACTCGCAAGTATACATGGTCAATGTAGTCGAGTGTTGAACATAAGGAGTTGGGCTAGTTAGGTGCAAATTTTTTAACTTTCATTAATCCAAGCCGGGTTGTAAGAGTTTGGATTGATTAAAGATTTAAGAGGCGAGAAAAAGCAAACAAGTTCAAAGTTAAAGGGTTTATTAAGAAATTAAAGGATTGGTCATTATAATTTATTACCATACCATCATATCATATGCACTTAAAAAATTAATCTTACTGTTAACATGCAAGGAGGTTGTCATCATCGTGCATTTCCCAATGCCACGAGAATGGTTCTCAATGTCGCATAACGCTCCTGCATCTATGCTTAGTTAAGAACACAACCTTAACCCTCAATATTCTCAAGACACTCCCATAGTTAAGAGCATACTTCCATGGATCCTACTCCTTACTCCCTCATACATTCTCTCAAAGCACAAGGTAAGCATGAAACATATACAAAAGGTGGCTAGCCAAACATACAAGCAAGAAATATCGTAGGCATCCCTGGAAAAGAAAATTAACTAACAATAAACATAGATTTTGAGTTCACATGAACAATAGCATGGGAGTTACTCTCTCATGCCCAAGAAAAGAGTTTTACTAGTCTATAATGTAAATGTACATACACAATGCAGAAATTTTAGAGTTTTGCATGTTTAAGAGAAGGAACAACTAATGGAACCAAAGATGTAGACAAAGGGAAGTAGAACTATAGATAGAGGATGAAATTACACCCTTGGATATACTCCAACTTAGACAATATTCCCTCCCAGAAAGGTTGAGTAAGAGACGTAAGCTCTGCTGCACCTTTAGAGAAGAAATGGAAAAGAATGAAGTAGAATGGAGGTTCTTTGCCAAGAAGCCACATTCTTCCACCCCAAAATCACCCTCCTTAGCTCTGGAACTTCTCTTGGACGAAAAACACTTTTAAAATGATGAGAGATAACTGCCCATTATCTTGCCTTGGTCTTTAAAAATGAGGGGCGGTTGCTCTTGTTTCAGTAAAAATTGATAACGAGACAGTGTGTCTTAAAGGTGACACATCGTGTGATAATCTTATGGAATCAATTTAGGTGAAAGGCACACGATGTGTTCGATTAAACACATGCCGTGTGTGTTGGAAGCAAGTTGTAGCTGGCCTTCAGATCCTGAAGACACATCGTGTCCTAGTGGGGACACATCTTGTCATGTTCCCTATGTTTTGGTATTGAGGCCGTTGAAGACACACACACCGTGTGTTAAATATCACAGGGTGTGTTCTTCATTCTGTGAAGGAACACATTGTGTCTCAAATAAAACACGCCGTGTGCAATGTTGTTTCTTCAAGAATAAACTCTGAATCAGCTGCAAGTTGAGGAGAAGTCCCATTGGGGTGAAATTTGAGTTGGGCTATCTCCAATTTAGTACTTTGAATGCGTGTCTGCAATCAACATCATGTGTTAAGTAAAATAACTAAAACGTGGCAAGATAAATATGAATAGAGGCTAATGGAAGGAAAAATGAACAAAATTTGTGTGTCAGATTGTACAAAAAGTCGATATGAAATGCACACATCAAGAACCTTCTTAGAGAAATGGGATTGTATCCCAGTTTACTCCACTTGGAACACCTCAACAAAATGGTGTATCAGTAAGAAGGAATCACACAATACTAGATATGGTGCGATCAATGATGAGTTTATCTGATCTTCCAACTACCTTGTGGGGGTATGCTCTAGAAACTATCGCATTTACACTAAACCGAGTACCATCTAAATCGGTTCAAAAGACACCATATGAGATATGGAGTGGGAAGCATCCATTTGGGGATGCAAAGCTTATGTTAGAAAAATTCTTCTTGAGAAGCTTGGTCCTAAATATGATAAATGTTATTTTGTTGGATATCCAAAGGAGTCTAAAGGATATTGCTTTTATTCCATATCTGACAGCATAGTGTTTGTTGGCTGAGATGTTGTATTCCTATAAAAATATTTTTTTTCCAAATGAATCAGTGGGAGAAAAGTGGAACTCGAAGAGGTTTGAGACCAACAAGAAAATATTGAACCAATACATGTACAAGAGGAACAAAGAGAATCACAAAGTGTTGTGGAATCTCAAATTCCTCAAGTAACACAAGAACCTCGTAGATCTAATAGGACAATCCTTGAGCATGAAAGATTTGGATATCTTGTAACTCAAGAAGGCAATGAATTGGTCATAGATGATGAGCTAATATCCTATCAAGATGCTATTGAGGGACCAGAGTCTGAGAAATGGCTTGAGGCCATGATATTTGAGATGGAATCCATGTAGAACAACAAAGTATGGACTTTGCTGGATCCACATGAAGGGGTAAAACCCATAGGGTGTAAATGGGTCTTCAAGAAGAAGACCAACATAGATGGTAAAGTTCAAACCTATAAGGATAGATTGGTTGTGAAGGGTTTCAGACAAGTTGAAGGTGTTGACTATGATGAAACCTTTTCTCCAGTGGCCGTGGTTAAATCCATCAAGATCATGCTTGCCATTGTAGCTTATCATGACTATGAGATTTGGCAGATGGATGTTAGAACTGCATTTCTTAATAGGAATCTTCTTGAGGATGTGTATATGACACAACCTAAGGGTTTTATAAATCCAAAGGATGCAAATAAAGTCAATAAGCTACAAAGGTCAATCTATGGATTGAAGCAAGCATCTCAGAGCTTGAAACTTTGCTTTGATGAGACAGTCAAAGAGTTTGGATTTATTCAAAATTAAGATGAACCTTGTATGTACAAGAAGGTTAGTGGGTGCATAATGACATTCCTCATATTATATGTAGATGACATACTATTGATGGGGAATGACATCCCTACTTTACAAAAGGTAAAGACATGGCTGGGAAATATGTTTTCTATGAAAGACTTAGGAGCAACATCCTACATCTTGGGGATAAAGATCTATAGAGATAGATCCAAGAGGCTTCTTAGACTAAGTCAGAGCACATACATTGACAAAGTGTTGAAGCAATTCAACATGCAAAACTCAAAGAGACGATACATGCTTGTGCATCATGGTATCCCCATCTCTAGAGCTCAATGTCCCAATTCTTGTAAAGAAAGGGAACACATGAGTTTGATTCCACATGCCTCAGCAATTGGATCAATCATGTATGCAATGTTGTGTACCCGTCCAAATGTCTCATATTCCTTAAGCATGACAATCAAATATCAATCAGATCCAGGTGGTGATCATTAGATAGCCATGAAGAACATACTCAAGTACTTGAGAAGGACTAAGGATTAGTTCTTGGTCTATGACAGAGAAGAAGAGTTGGTGGTAAAGGGTTACATCGATGCAAGCTTCCAAACTGATCAAGATGATTACAAATTGCTATCATGATTTATGTTTTTCCTGAACAACAGAGTTATAAGCCGGAAGAGTTCCAAGCAAGAGACAGTTGTTGATTCTACAATAGAGGTTGAGTATATTGCTACATCGAATGCAGCAAAGGAGGCTGTATGGATCAAGAAGTTCATTATAGACTTGGGGTCATTTCAAACATCAACAACACAATTGAGCTGTATTATGACAACAATGGAGCTATTGCACAAGATAAGGAACCCAAATCGCATCAGTACCCAAAGCATATACAAAAATGGTTCCATCTCATACGAGAGATTATACAATGAGGAGATGTTAAGATTTGTAGAATACCAACTGAGAATAATGTTGCTGAACCCTTAACAAAGGAACTTTTAAAGAAGAAGCATGATGGTCGTGTTAGATCACTTGGAATGTGTTGTGTAGGTGATTGTCTCTAAGTGTAAGTGGGAGCCATGTTGGTATGTATGCCCTGAGAGCCAATTATGTGATGATTGTAATGGCATAACTTGTAAATGATTTGATTAATAAATAAATGCAAGCTTCCAATTAATTCTATATAATTTAGTTATGAGATAATGATGTAATATTATAAATGTCTAGAAAATAATATTACTCAATGACGTATGTCTTCAAGTATGTTACTTGAGGAAATGAGATCATACAGATGTAAAGAGTACATATTTTTATTCTCAATATGTCCCTGATCGGTTGTTATTACGGAATGTTGATAGACAACAATAACACATAAGATCAGAGTGTGAGTTGGTTGATGACAGAATCTCACTAGTCATGATATGGCAATATCAAACCAAACACATAGATACATGTTAGAGAACAGTGTATTGAACAGGACCCATCGTGAGACATACACATGGAAGCCATTATCATGGAAGTCATAGTCAACTCTCACAGTGATGGTGGTGGTTGTCATTCTTAGACTTGAAATCACTACACTCATCACATGTCGTTCTGTACGCTTTGACATCATCAAATGCAGTCCTAAAACATAGGATTTTTATAACGGTGATGATTGGGTGACTGTGAGACATGGGGATAGATTATGATTGATAGAGATAAGATTTGTCCCTCCTACAGGAGTATGATATCCTATGCCTCTTGATTAGTGAGACTGAGAAATACATGGCCATGCACATGTGAGTTAATATGTGATATTGAGCTTACATATATCTCAGAGAGTATGCTCTTGGTTCAAGAAACAATATTGAATGATAAAGAGGGTGACTACTCCATGCCTCGAGTTCAATCTGGATATTGGTAACAAAGGAACTACACAAGCACTACAACACCATACACAGATTGTAGGTTGAAGTTGTTACCCAACTTTCCATTTACTTGGATAGCATTGATGTACGACTAGGCACCACTCATTGCTTGTGATGTCATAAGTTGTTATGGACATTCACTGCCAACGTAATATGGGACCTATAGGGTCACACACATAGGTATTAACCTAGAAGAGGAGTTTAATCTTGAATGATGATTGAATGGATTACTAAAGTATTTAGGTATTTGATTCACACAACAAGTAGGCTGACTACACTGGAAATTGCCCGTTTCATAGAGTGAGATGATTGTCTGGAGTGCTAAACGGTCATCTCAAGGGTTGAGATGGGCGTCTGGAGTATCAGGTTGATTCAAGTTGAAATTGGCTAAGGTGTTAACCGACCAACTCAGCTCGGGTCACCAGACGACTGTCTGAGTGACCGAGATGACTTTCTCATATGGGCGAGACTGTCCGATTCGACCGAAGGAAGGTTCTAGACACTTTTAATATTTGTTTGGATTGCACATTACTTGTTGTATAAGGAATTTATGCTTGGCATTAATGAGAAATGAATTGCCAATTTTGTATGTGGTTGGGAAACTATGAGACGACCGTCTCGCATGCCAAATGACCATATGGTGTTCTAGACAGCCGATTCGGTGGTTACATGTTGCAAAAATTCAAGATCTTTCGGTCTCTTCTACTCCCTCACAAACTTGGAACCCAAACCCAAACCCCACCTATAAATAGAGAGGTACTGGGGGCTTCTCAAAATACAACACTGACAATTCACTACTACAGAAATGGCTTATAACATCACTTTTATAGGTGTCGTTAGTAAAATAACACTGGTGCCTAAACCATAAAGCGTCGGTTAAATAAAAAAACTGACATCTATATCTAAAGGAAGACCAGACATGGGTATCGCTTTTATTTAGCGTCGGTTCCTTAATAAGAAACTGACACTTAAAATTAACTGCCAAATCCAAAATTTTCAGTGAAAAAAATTACCTCTAAAATTTAACATACAACGTCGGTTTTTAAAAAAGAAATCGATGACTAAAGTTTTTCCGCGAGACAGAAATTTGACCAATTTTTATCGTCGGTAGTCTTACAATAACCAACGCCGTTGTGTTTTCATGTGCTTAACCACGAAACTTTTCACCTCCCTTTAGCGTCAGTTTTTATATGGAAACCGACGACTATGGTCTTATTTTGAGAACATTTATTTTTGTCAGCATATATAGATAGACGTCGGTTTGCTATTTGAAACCGATGACTATCATTGAATATAAGTGTCAATTTGGTGGTGGCAACTGACGCCTCGGTTTTTTTAATAACCGACACCAAATGTTGACTTAATAGCACACCCGCGCGAGCCTGCACTCTCCCTTTCTCTGTTTCATTGTCGATTCTGCCAGTTTGGGTCTCGCGATTCTGCCAGTTCCCCTTCCCTGCTCCTTACGCGCCGCCGCTCCCCTGCTCCTTGTGCGCCGCCACCGCCGATCCCTAGTCGCCGCTCCGGTCCCTGATCGCCGCTGCTCTGGTCGCCGCTCTGTTCCCCTGATTGCCACCTACTTGCTGCTCCGGCGACCGTCACCTACCTCCAACCCAACCTGGTCTCTGCCTGCTTCACTCCTGGTCTCGCCAGCAAGGGAACCCCTACATCATTTAAACTCTTCATAGGTACAATCACCTACCTCCAACCCAACGTTGTTGTCTGCTTTTCGTTCCATTGTTAAACTATCCGCCTACTGCCTCTGTGTCAGTTGTTGCATGCTAATTCCGTCGATACTGCTAACTCCTCCATCACCACCACTACTACCATCCCTATTGCTTCTACTGCTATCTCTTGAAAAAGAGCTCTCTCTTTATACACTCTCTTCTGCCCATGTTGCATCGATTGTGCTCCTCTCTCTTTGTGATTTTTTCCCTTCTCGCCTATCCTAATTATTAAATGATGCTTGATGCTTGCAACTTTTTATATTTTGGTTGATGATAATCAATTCATAATGATAGATTAATGTGATTGATGATAAATTGATAATCTAATATTTCAGTTTTCAGTATTTCAAATTATATGTTGGAGTTATACTTCCTAATTGGAAATGTGGAGAAATCTAGATAGGGTTTGTATGCTAAATTATCTTTAATGTGTATTTGACTATTTATGTAACCTATTTCATAGGTATGTAACTTAAATTAAATATGTATTTGATTATGTGCTTTGAACCTTGAAACATGTGTGTCAAAGATACATTGATCTCTAAAAATTAACTCACATATGGGTCTTTTATTATTTACTGACAAGCATGATTAAATGATGTTACACAAAACTTAAGATATGAATGATGAAACTAGAATTGTAGGTATAAGAATGACAACACATGTATTTGTTGGCCTAGAAACCCATCCAAGATTTACTCATTAGGAGTAAATCTTAGACAGTCCCCGGTTTGGGACTGTTCTTGAACACCTAATCTCACTTAGGATGTAAGTGCATAATGTGTATTAGGTTTTCAAGAAAATTTCAGCAGCATTTCCCCGTTTGTTCTCTAAGTACATATGTACATGGAGAACAACGGGGAAATGCTGCCGAAATTTTCTTGAAAACCCAATACACATTATACACTTACTAGTGAGATTAGGTGTTCAAGAATGGGATAGGTGGTACACATTTATTATATATAAGAATGACAACACATGTATTTGTTGGCCTAGAAACCCATCTAAGATTTACTCATTAGGAGTAAATCTTGGATAGTCCTCGGTTTGGGACTGTTCTTGAACACCTAATCTCACTTAGGATATTTTAACCATTAATTATATATAAGACCTTAAACCCTAAAGTTTTAACCATAAACCCTAATATTTTAACCCTAGACCCTAATCTTGTTCTAATATATACTTGTTTTATCTTTGATCATAGAATGGATAGATCATGGATGTCCATTCCAAATCGCTGTGCTCCTGAGTTTATTTCTGGTCTTGACCAGTTTATTAGATTTGCTGAGGAACATAGGAAACAACCTGGAGATAGGTTCTACTGTTCATGTAGGCATTGCGGTAACAATTGAAAGTCAACACTGGTGATGAAATCAAAAGTCATGTCATGTGCAACGAGATTGTACACGGCTATACAAAATGGCACTGGCATGGAGAGATTTCAAACTTGAAATCAGTGGATGTCGATAGCGGTGCTTGTGTGGAAGAAGAAATTGCCTTCGACGACGTAGATGTGAACAAACCAGTTCCAGTAGACATCATTGATGCGATGTTGGATAGTTGTGGGGTAGAGCACACCGATCCACCTCCCATGTTTAGAAACATTGTGCATGATGTCGTTATACACATGTTGTAAGTTTATGAAGCTTAGTGCTATGTTGAGATTGTATAAACTGAAAGCTAACAATCGATGGAGTGACAAAAGCTTCACGTCATTGTTGTCTTTGTTGAAAGAAATTCTTCCTGAAGGAAATGAGCTGCCAATCTCAACATACCGGTTAAAGAAATTGTTGTGCCCAATAGGAATGGAGGCCAAGAAGATACATGCATGCCCGAATGATTGTGTATTATTTCAAAAGGACTATCTGGATTTGAAAGATTGTCTGAAATGTGGTGCGTCAAGGTATAAATTGACGACTTCGGGAGAGTCCAAAACTGGTTCTCTTGCCAAGGTGATGTGGTATCTACCTATAATACCATAGTTACAATGCTTGTTTGCCAATCCTATAGATGTGAAGAATTTGAGGTGGCATGCAAATGTTAAGAAAAATAATGATGGGATCCTCCGACATGTGTCTGATTTCCCACAGTGGAAGAAGATTGATTAATTGTACCCCGAATTCGGTGAAGAAGATAGGAATCTAAGACTTGGGTTTTGTACAGATGGGATGAATCCGTACGGGACATTGAGCAGCCAACATAGCACTTGCCAGTTATGCTTGTTATATACAATCTTCCTCCCTGGTTGTGTATGAAAAATAAGTACGTTATGCTGTCGTCTTTGATATCGGACCCTAAACAACCTGGAAATGATATCGACATTTATCTTGAACCTATAATTGATGACTTGAAGAAGCTTTGGGGTGAAGGTGTGATGACCTATGATGCTTCATGAAGAGAGACATTTCGTTTGCATGCTATGTTGTTTTGCACTGTGAATGGCTTTCCAATGTATGGGAATTTGTTTGGATATAGTGTCAAAGGATCTAAACTCTGTCCTATATGTGAAGAGAACACTGATTCAATACCACTAAAACACGGCGGCAAGACTGTATATCTTGGTCATCGAAGGTTTCTTCCAAAATTTCATCCATATCATAGGTTGCGTAAAGCATTCAATGGACGGAATGAGGAACATAGTGCACCTAAACCTATATCAGGGGAGGATGTTTATGAAAGAGTAAAAGACATTGCCAATGAATTTGGTAAGAGATCACAATGTATGATGGCCACACGGAGTGACAAGTCTTTATTCAAGAAGAAGTCAATATTTTGGGATCTTCCTTATTGGAGTTCTTTGACAGTCAGGCATTGTATAGATGCCATGCACATTGAGAAAAATGTATGTGATAACATCATCGATACTCTGTTGAATATACCAGGTAAGACTAAAGATGGGATAAAATCTAGAATGGACCTACGTGAAATGGGAATAAGGACAGAATTAATAGAAGTAGTTAGTAGCGATCGGAGAACATACTTACCTCCCGCTTGTTGCACGTTGTCTAGAAAGGAGAAGAAAGCTTTTTGTGAATGCTTGGTAAGTGTTAAGGTGCCACAGGGTTACTCATCCAACATCCGTACATTGGTATCAATGAAAGATCTGAAGTTGATAGGTATTAAATCTCATGATTGTCACACTCTAATGTAACAAATATTGCCCATGGAAATTTGATCTATATTGTCGAAGCATGTATGGTTTGCAATCACCAGACTTTGTTTCTTTTTCAACAGTCTGTGCAGCAAAGTTATTGACCATGATACTCTCAATAAATTGCAAAGATATGTGGTTGTTACCCTATGTCAGCTTGAGATGTATTTTCCTCCTTCGTTCTTTGATATCATGGTACATCTTGTTGTCCACATGACTAGGGAAGTGAAAATGTTGGGACCAATTTTCTTGCATTGGATGTATCCCTTTGAACGATACATGAGCATTTTTAAAGGTGATGTTTGAAACCATTATCAGTCTGAAGGGAGTATTATTGAGGGTTATGTGGCGTGAGAGGTTATGGATTTTTGCAATGACTTTCTGAGTGCTAATGACACTCCTATGAATGACAAGAATATCGAGGAGCATTTTGGCAAAGGAATTTTGGGATCACGGGTGAAAGTAATCAGCCGTGATCAGTTGGAGCAAGGTCACTTGTATATTTTACACAACATCGACGAAGTGAGTGTTTATATCGAGGAACATACCAATTTCATCAAGAGACAATATCCTCGATCCAATTCAACGTGGCTTGCTAGAGAGCATAATAAGACATTTATTAAGTGGTTTGAAGATAAAGTCTTACATCGACTATCTCAAACACCAGATAATCTTACTGAAACCATCAAATGCCTCGCCTTTAAACCAAAATTGAATGTTATGTATTATGAAGGGTTTGACATAAATGGATTCTCATATTACACAAAGCGTCAAGATGATAAGAGTGTCGTCCAAAATAGTGGGGTCACCCTTCAAGCGTCTTCATTGTTTTTTGCAAGTGCAAAGGATAAGAGTCCACGTGAATCTAAAATGTCATATTACGGTGTCATTGAAGACATATGGGAGTTTGACTATGTAGATTTCAGAATTTGGCTCTTTAAATGTAATTGGGTTGACAACAATAAAGGAGTTATAGTGGATGAATTGGGTTTCACGTTAGTGAACTTTGAAAAGATTGGCGAGAAGGGTGAACCATTCATATTGGCATCACAGGTGAAACAAGTATTTTATATCGATGATCCTGCAAATGATAAATGCTCAGTTGTTCTTCATGGTAAAAGACAGTTCATTGAAGATCCTATAGATGAAGAAGAGTACTATGATAAGTATGATGACTCCAGCCCATTCTTAGTTGAGTTGCCAACACCACCAAACATTGAAGCTGGGGATCACAATGACTTGTATGTTCGTGGGGATCACAATGAAGGATTGTTAATTGATAAAAGATCACAATATTAGATGCATGAATGTTTATATTTTTTATATGTTTTATTTTTCTGAATGTGAACTATACAATGTGAATGTGGACTTTACAATGCGAATTACTTTACAATGTGAATGTGAACTTTATAATGTGAATTACTTTACAATGTGAATGTGAAATTTACAATGTGAATTACTTTACAATGTGAATGTGTACTTTATGATGTGAACTTTACAATTAGTGTTACTTTACAATGTGAAATTTATAATTTGAATGTGAACTTTCAGATGGCTGAGCATTCCCATGATGATCGTGCTGATGATCACCGTGAGGGTGAGGACGTGCTTGCGCCGCCTAACAATGTAAGTTTTAAGAATATATCCCTGAGGTTTCTATCTATATATTCATTTATAATTATATTATGTAAGTGTGTTTTTTTATCAAATTTTAGGTTGGTGATGTACCCCATGAAGAAATTACAACACTTGATGAGCAGAAAAAGAAAATTGAGAAAGTGAGGGGCTCACAATGATGAACAAGTTAATACAACAAAGGGGCATTGGACCCAAATTGGTTGTGGATTTCGATCATGCAGGAAATCCATATGGAGTGAACCACAACTCATTTGTTTCATATCTTGTGGTTCATACTCGCAGCCATTGCAGTCCTATCCTAGAATCCTGGCATAAAGTTCCTAAGGGGAAGAAGGACCACATATGGAAGGAACTATGCATGAGTTATTATTATTTGTAATTCTATTTGTATAGATTACTAGTTTTTAGGATACTAGTTAATAGCAATTCTATTTAATTTGTAGAGCATATTTGATTTGGATGAAAAGTTGCATCGTAAATGTGTGATGTAACGCTGTGGGAGGATCCTAAGGAACTATAGGACCAATCTCACCCGATATTACATACGCGATGCTGATTAGAGGTTCTTTATTGATTTCCAATTCTAGACATTGATCACTATTTCACTAACTCTACACTAATAATTTTTGTTTGTATTCTCTTTAAAAAATAAATTTAGGTAGAAGGAAGCCACAAAGCAATGGAACTACCTAGACCCCAAAGATTGGGAGGTGTTTTTTACCCAAAGAAAAATAGATGAATTCAAGGTATTAAGTGCCACTCCCAATTTAATTAATATATGTTTTCATGTATTCACCTATTCAAGATTAACCTTTAGTGTTACTAACCAAATCAATGTGCTAACTAACAAGGCCCTCAGTGAGGCGCAAAGAGCAAGGCGTGCACTGAATGTGCACGACCACACAATGGGTCATAGAGGATATGTAGGCATTTTCCAAAGACTACAGGCTGAGTCTGCTCAGCCTACTGCTACTCAGGAGACTACAGAGTCCTCTACTACTGCTCCCGCACCTCTGCCTCACCATGCTATGTGGATAGCTGGGAGGCTAAACAAGAAGGGAGACATACCGAAGCCCACAACTGCTGAGGCGGCTGCAAAAATGGTAAAAATCAACTCTTAGAGAAATCGATCGATATTGATTATTGTTATGTTTAATTACTTACTAATTTTTGTTGATGGTGATTAGCGGGAGCTACACGAGCAAAGGAAGGAAGGCAAGTTCATCCCTCAGGGTACAAGGGACGAACTAACATTTGCTTTGGATAACCCAGAGCATCCTGGACGTGTTAGGGGTGCAAGCGCTGGTGTGGGCATCAAAGTGTTCTTTGGGCCATCCCAGTGCAAACCTGTCCCAAAAGTGGGACTTTCACAAGCTGAGGTAACCTATTCTTTTATTTTAGAATGTTATTGCGAAAGGGAATTCAATAATCAGAAGCTAGTATTTCTTTTATCCATGTATAGGTAGATTCGTTAATTAATAGTAAAGTCGAGGAAGTACTTGATCAAAGACTCCATGAAGAAATTAGCAAGTGGCAGGCATCTTAGACTGCCACTCAGACAGTACCTGTGGTGGGCCACTCTTCTCCTACTACTCATACTGCAGAGGTTGGGAGTAATCCTATAGACCCACCACCTAGCACGTCCTCTGTAAGTATTTTTATGACATAATAGCTAGTCTGTTCAAGATGATATGTTTGTGTATATATGCATATAACACGTCCTCTTTATGTAAATTTGTAGGGGTTGAAGCCATGCTGACTAAAAAGTCAAGAATATATCATTACAGAGGCATCGGCTTACCCACCCCTTAAAGGGTGTATGTTTCATGGGTATCCAGTACCAGATGGTGTGGTACGTGTGAGCTCGATACATGTACTCCCCGACTGGATGGATCTTACACTGCCACATGCACACCCAGATGCTGAAACACTTGGTGAGGCAGTAGGTGGAGTGATATTGTGGCCCGAAGCAGATGTCCTCTATACTGATATTGTATGATAAATTTCTATTACTTTAATTTGTTAGTGTGTATATGATGCGATGATTTTGAGTCGCATTTATAGGCTTGTTTTATATGTGTTTTATGCATTTATTAGTCATTTATGTGGTTAATGTTGCATAATTCATCTACTTTGGTCTATGATACTTCTCTATGCCAAATCTCCCTTATTTCAGTATTTTGAGCACAAATTATTACAAGAATACGTTTTGTGTAGGCTTATGTGGTTTCGTGTTGTAATTTCAGGAAAAACAAGTATCTGCTTCTGTCGATACCATCGACGGGGGTCAATACCATCGATCGGACCACAGGCAGCCAACCGCAAGGAGTAGTAAAATCTCGATACTATCGACACGAGAGTCGATGGTATCGAGATACCATCAGGTTGCTTCAGAAAAGAGAGTCGATACTATCGACACAAAAGTCGATACCATCGACTAGTGGAGCTACAATGACGGTACAAGGATAAAACCGACGCCTATGAATGTTGATACTATCGACCCGCGTCGATGGTATCGAGGTGGCATCAGTCGTGACAAAGAAAAGAAAAGAAGACCAGCCGATACAGTATAGGGTTGATACCATCGACTTGCGTAGATGGTATCGACACCGTCAGATACATGTTTGCTTCAGATTGATCCAAATCCGACGACTATGGTAATTTGGCGACCTAATTTGGAGATTATACCTAATGACGGCGGCCAAGAGAATTGGATCGCGTCATTAGCCACTGCACACATCCTGAGAAGGTGTGGAGAGAAGAACGGAGCCCAGAAGCACGCCCCAGCCGATCCGGACCCCGAAGAAGATGATTTCCACCACTGAAAGGCGGGAGAACGCATATTCTATGCCAAGGAGCGATTGGATCTTCTTTGTTCAGGGGTTTCATCACTCAGTCACATTTTTCTCCATGTTTCCCCTTTTCTCTACCATGTTTTGCTTTGAGATGAACATGCGGGGCTAATCCCCTTTGTCTTTAGGACCGGGAGTAGCCTGGGAAATCATTGTATGACAATTTTATCATAGTAATTCGTATTTTATCTCTTAAATCCGTGGTATAATTTCGTTTTCTCAATTATATTGTTATGATTGATCACCATAATAATAATCTAATGCCCTTAATTACTTCGAAAGGAGAATTAACGGTTGAAAAGAGACAAAATTCACATTAATTGACAAATCCCTTGAACAAGGTGATGTATGGTTAATGGTGGATACCGAGAGATCGATTTTAATGCACCTAGTTTAAGGTATAGGTTACTACGACGGTGGAACCGACCTAGACATAGGTAGTGAATTGTACCACGACAGTGGGCAATTCTGATTTCAGGCCACTACCCAGATAGAGAGATAAATCTGAGTGACTATATAGAAATTCATACAATGATAACCCGCGGTGAAACCGCAATCCTAAAGATTCTCATCTTGAATTGATTAAACTAAACATTTAATCGATTGCTTCGTTTTGTTTTATTTTATTTTCTTTGAATTTTACAACAACCTCCAACTTTTTAATCGGTCTAGCTGATTGCGAGTAGTTAGTAGTAGTCTCCGATAATTCATGTGTCCCTGAGTTCGACTCGGGCCTCACAAAGGCCTATATTACATTGACACGTACACTTGCGTTTCTACGCACGTAAAAAGCGTGTCAAGTTTTTGGCGCCGTTGCCGGGGACACGGCAAGTTGTCGACACTACGAGTGCTGCAAGAGGCCACTCTAAGCCACTTTTTATTTTTTTTATTAGTTTGAAATCATTTCAAAAAAAATTCATGGTCTATTTTCTAAAATTTGTAATCGTCAAGCACTGTACTGAACTTAAATTTTCACTTTGCAGGTATTGTGCATGGTGCAGACGCGTAGCACCGACTACACGTGCCACGCACCAGAGGTTCCATTGTAGGGACCTGAAGACGAGGAGGATTTAAATCAAGAACATCTGGAAGACATAGACTCAGAATCCGAACAGGAAGAGATGGCAGAGCCATAGACAATACGGGAGAAGATCAAGGCTTCTTCTTCTGCTTCCAAGGGGCCGATCAAGAAGCAGACGGTTAATATTACGACATACAAGATTGATCCTGCATTAATCAACTTGGTGAAGTCGAATGCATTCCATGGGCTCAAGAATGAAGACCTAGTCGCGCATATAAGTCAATTTGTGGGAAATTGTGATATGATAAAAATAGACAGATTTCCACAAGATGTTCTCTACTTGAAGCTCTTCCCGAGTTCTCTAGCGGGAAATGCACGAGAGTGGTTACACAACTTGGACGATGAATATGTGGAATCCTGGGACCACATGGTGGAGGTCTTCTTTGAAAGGTTCTTCCCGCCCGAGAAGACCAATGACATGATCAAGAAGATCCAAAACTTCACCCAGAAAGCAGGAGAGACCTATTCTGAGGCCTGGGAAATGTCTCAGATCATGCTTAGGCGGTGCCCGCATCACGGGCTTGACAAAGAGACACAGGTCAGGATCTTCTATTTTGCTCTCTCCGAGCATGATAGAAGTAACCTCGATTCCGCAGGCTCAGGATTCTTCTTGAACAACACAGACACGAGGTGTTGGGAAATCCTTAAGAACATGGCCAAGAAGCAATCTTGGGGCGACAGGGATGTCGTTGAGCATGTTCGAGTAGCAGGGGAGTCTAAAGCAATCAAGGAGATGAATGAGAAGATGGACCTTCTCGCAAAGAAACTACTTGCGAAGTAGGATACTGAGTCCGAGGATGAGGCTCAAGTTAAATTCATGAGGCAGTAGCAAGGATACAGAAATAATGATTATTCATGGAGGAAGGACAAGAAGTTCTCCTGGAAGGATCCAAACAACTTCTTGCAGGATCCAGATGCAAAACCCCAGCCAGTAGCGGAGGATAAGAGCACGGAGTTGCTCAATCAAGTGATAAAGCAAAATCAAGAATTAATGACTACTTTTGGCCAACAGATAAAGCAACAAGGGGAGTTTATGAACCAGTTCGGGCAGACACTGTAGAGCCATGGGGCTCAAATGAGGACAATAGAGACGTCCATGGCGCAAATGGCAGTGGAGATAGCCAATTTGAAGAACTCGGCGCACCAAGGTTTTCCGGGTAACACTAATATTCCAGTAGGAAACTAACAGGCGAAGGCCATCTTGCTAAGGAGTGGCAAGAAACTGTTAAACCCCAGAGCTGATGAACCAAGCAAACCCCAAGCAGAAATTGAAGGTGAGGCCACTGAGGAGCTGCCCATACCGGTCACAGAACCAGTTGCGGATATAGCAGCGGATGCTACTGAAGATCCTATTGCAGAGGAGGAGGAGACGCTGAAGAGGACACCTTATGTACCACCGCATCAAAGGGCACAGGATGTCCCGATCCCATATCCGAATAGTGCAAAGGCAAGGAAAGTGGATGCCCAATTTAAAAAGTTTCTAGACAGTTTCAGAAAGCTTTCAGTTAACATCCCATTATTGGAAGCAATTGAGAAAATCCCTTCTTACGGCAAATTTATGAAAGACATAATTACCAAGAAGAGAAAAATCCCAGACACATAGGTTGTTGTGCTCAAGGAGCAGGTGAGTGCCTTCATCATGGGCACATTTCTGCCAAAGAGGCAGGATCCGGGCTGTTTCAACATCTCATGTTACATTAGGAAAGTTAAGTTTGGAGAAGCGCTATGTGACTCAGGGGTGAGCATTAACTTGATGCCCCTCTCTACATTCAAGAAGCTGGGATTAAAAGAGTCACGACCGAGCAACATGACAATCCAGTTGGCAGATAATTCAGTGGTAAAGCCATACGGTATTTGTGAAGACGTTCTAGTGAAAGTAGATTGATTTGTATTTCTAGCAGATTTTGTCGTCATGGAGATGCAAGATGAACAAGGCAATGAGCTACTACTCGGACGACCCTTCCAAGCTACAGTTGACATGATACTTGAGAAGGGGAGAGGTCATTTGACCTTAGGTATAGCCGATGATCGATTCGAGATGGTCATGCCTTCTAGCGCCACTTCACATAAAGCCAAGGAGTAATGCCACATGGTAAAGCATTTTGATCACAATATCTCACTCTGTCTAGGGAAGCCATTTTTAGATATGGCTCATGTAATGACCAAGGTGGAAAAAGGGACTTTGACTGTGGACATCATAGAGCAGACCAAGGTGGTATCCCTTAGCAAGGCTGTAGGTTTTCCGAACGATGAGGAGGAGGACATTCCTCCCTCTACTGAAGATGAGGCTACAACAAATTTGGTTTTTGACGCATATCCAGAATTACCACTTGAGGCCTGCTTAGTTAATATCACTCATGATTGGATGAGAAGCAAATCACTACAGGAGTGTGCCAAGATGCTTCAGATGTTGCCGTGCTTCTATGCGAGGTACTATGAAGATTTAGGCGAACTCCCACCACCACTTCAATCATCCTTAATCAGTCCGCCAGAATTGGAGTTGAAGTCGTTGCCACCGCACCTCAAGTATGCATTTCTAGCTGAGAAAGAAAAATTGCCTGTGAATATATCTGCTTATCTGAGTGCTGAGGAGGAGGACCAGTTACTGATAGTGCTAAAGAACCATCGGGGAGCATTTGGGTGGTCTGTTGCAGATATCAAGGGGATCTCCCCTACTTTATGCTAGCACAAGATTCGGCTCGAGGAGGGAGCCAAGCCGGTGATTCAACCGCAATGTCGACTAAATCTGAGCATGATGGAGGTTGTTAAGAAGGAGGTGATTAAACTTCTTTCTGCAGGTATCATCTATGCTATTTCTGACTCGACGTGGGTGAGTCCTACACAGGTAGTCCCTAAAAAGGGGGGAATCATTGTTACCCATAATCTTTTAAATGAACCTGTCACCACCCACTTGGTAACCGGGTGGCGTGTTTGCATTGATTACCGTCGATTGAATGCCGCTACGCTAAAGGATCACTTTCCTCTTTTGTTTATTGATCAAATTTTAGAGCGCTTAGCCGGCCGATCACATTTTTGTTTTCTGGATGGTTATTCAGGGTACAATCAGATTTTGATTGATCCTAAGGACCAAGAGAAGTCCACCTTCACTTGTCCTTATGGAACGTTTGCCTACCGTCGTATGCCTTTTGGGTTATGTAATGCACCGGTGACCTTTCAGCGTTGTATGCTTGCCATTTTTTCTTATATGGTAGAACGTTGTCTAGAGGTTTTTATGGATGATTTCTCTGTTTATGGTGCATCTTTTGACGAGTGTCTTTACAATCTGGATAAGGTGCTACAACGTTGTGAGGACACACATTTGGTCCTCAATTGGGAGAAATTCCACATGATGGTGAGTGAAGGAATAGTGCTAGGACATAAAGTGTCTAGCAAAGGTTTGGAGGTAGACCCAGTAAAAATTGAAGTGATTTCCAAATTGCCCCCACCAAATTCGGTAAAAGGGGTGCGAAGTTTCTTAGGTCATGCCAGTTTCTATCGTCGTTTTATAAAAGATTTTTCTAAGATCGCCAAACTATTATCTGAGCTTTTAGAAAAGGATGCTGTTTTTGACTTCAATGAAAAATATCTACATGCGTTCAACGTGCTTAAGGAAAAATTGATTTCCGCACTGGTTGTGCAAACACCGGATTGGACCAAGCCGTTTGAACTAATGTTTGATGCATCAGATTTCGCGGTGGGGTCAGTGTTGGGACAGCGGGTGGACAATAAACCCACTGTGATTTTTTATGCATCTAAAACTTTGAATGACGCCCAACTCAATTACACGACTACCGAGAAAGAATTGCTTGTCGTTGTTTTTGCTTTTGAAAAATTTCGGCAATATCTAGTTGGATCAAAAGTCGTGGTATGGATGGACCACGCCACCATTAAGTATTTGATGGAGAAAAAGGATGCCAAACCTAGACTGATTTGGTGGATCTTGCTTTTACAGGAATTTGATATCGAAATCAAAGACAAGGCGGGGATTGAAAATGTGGCCGCGGACCATTTGTCTAGGTTAGAGAGGGTAGATGAAAAGGATTTACACATACCTATTACCGAGACATTTCCGGACGAACATCTTTTGAAAGTGAAATTGAAAGACCCATGGTTTTCTTATATTGTGAACTATCTTGCCTGCAAAATCATCCCGGATGATTGGACGTACCAAGAGAAGAAGAAATTTTTCCATTCTTTACGTTATTATTTCTGGGATGACCCTATTCTCTTGAGGCAATGCAGGGATGGTGTTTTACACAGGTGTGTGCCGGAGGAAGAATACAAAAGTGTTCTTAGTCATTGCCACACACTACCGACGGGCGGACACCATGCAAGCTCTCGTACGACAACCAAAGTACTGGAAAGTGGCCTATACTGGCCTACCTTGTTTAGGGACTGTCACGGAACCGGAATCCCAGTCCCATGAACCAAATGTATATCAAAGGCAGAATGCGGAAGCGTAAAGCTTAGCACACATGAACAGATAACAAGATAAATGCACCAACATAAACTCAACAATCAACAAGATATATTAAGAAACATCATTATATTACATGATTCGAATTACATGTTCAAAAGTCACTTTGTACAAGTCTGCTCATGTATACTACATC
Source organism: Alisma plantago-aquatica (assembly GCA_963693085.1). Taxonomy (NCBI): domain Eukaryota; kingdom Viridiplantae; phylum Streptophyta; class Magnoliopsida; order Alismatales; family Alismataceae; genus Alisma; species Alisma plantago-aquatica. The sequence goes on from OY856413.1 coordinate 212,031,905, forward strand.
TGGATCTTACAACAAGTACACCTAGCATAGCTCACCAAGCCCATCAACCTTCTAGCCATCTCTGAACCTAAAAACAACATACGAAAAATGGGTCAACACACGAGGTGTTGAGTATGGGGCTGAAAGATACATATATATAAGCTTTGCATAAATTTTGAAAAGATTTCAAGATGAAACAAATAAGAATAAATATGTTAATTGTTTAACAAATGCGAAACCATATTTTATGTCATTTCACTCCATTATATCAACAATATCAAACATGTTTAAGGCCTTTGACCAACTTCCCGTCGGAAGGGTCCGTAAGGGTGCTCAAGCTTAGCTAACCCTTTTATACTAGAGGGACCTCAAGGTCGTAACCAAGAGCCCTTTATCAACAATATTATAATGGAGTTCCATATATATATATGTGTTCAAGTTATAAAACAGACGAAGCAAACATCGAGTATGACATAGCAATACTACATGGCAATATTTGAGAAAATAGACAAACAAGCATATAATATATGTCTTTTCAAGCAAGAAAGCGGTAGTCATATAACTAGATAAGGCCCATACCTGATTTAGAGATTTCATAACCTAACATATTCTTCACCATCTAGCCACATGCCAAACCTGATTAAAAACATAATTACATATATGCATTAGATTCTCATCATTAATCCTATTATCTTTATTTGATGGTTTTGGCCAAGTTAGGTTACCAGTTAGTTATTAGGTCATTTAATGATCTCATATTGATTTAGGGTCCATCATAAGAGTGTGGTTCAAGTTTCATATCATTATGACGTTCCATGCTCTTTCTACAATCCTAACAAGGTTTAAGGCATTTACATGCATTCTAGGGTCAAACAACTCACAATAGGGCACCCCAGATCATGATTCATCGAGTCAAGAGGTCTAGATCTAAAATATGATTTAGATCAACAACATTAGGTCATAAGAAACATATAACAATATTAGGTGGATGTCCATTAGAAGTGAGATTAGCAATCTAGGCAACGTTCAACATTATAGTCCAAAGTAGGCACATATGTACAATCGAGGTCATTCATGAACAATGGGTTGATTAGGGCCCTCATTAGGATCACAAGAGCAAAAGAGCTACTGATTTGATGCTTAGGAAGCTATAAGTATATCAAAGATTCAAACTTCATCATAATCATGCATTAAAGTCCATGAACAAGCTACAACATGCATTAGGGAAACCATGGATCAAAAGAGGAGATTAAGATCTCATCTTAGTTCAAGGTGAATAAATATTACTGATTTCATGATTAGGAGATAGATGATCATTAAAGATTCAAGTTTTATCACTTAGGTGCATTGAATGAACTCAACATGGATAAAGTTATCATTTTCAAGAAATCAGTGGAGTAAACATTAGAATTAGGACCTGGAACCATGCCCAAAAGGTAGGTTTTGTCGAGCTGATCAATTTGGTATATAATATGGCCATAATTGGATTAGAGGGCTAGGAGTTACGATTTTTGTAACATTTACATCATGAACTTTGGAGAAGTGAGGAGGGTCGTTACCATGTCATTCATTGATGGATCTTGGCCCATGATGGGAAATCCGGCGGCTCAAGGCGCACCAACTTCCAGTCGCTCGCCATTGTGTCCTGGCTGGTTTGGTTGACCTGCGTCGCTGGCCACCACTTCAGGTCTCCCCCTTAACTAGCCCCTCCCAGCCACGAACCGCCAGGAGGCGCCGCCCACCGCCGCCAAAGGTCCCGAGACCCTTCCTACCGCTGGCCAGACTCCCGTTGTCCTGTTTCTCATGACCTCTGTTTCCCGTCTGTGGGAACAGAGTGAGAATAGGGGAAGCTTCACCCCATCTGCTGGGCGATCGAGCATGCTCCAGCTGACCGAGATGAGTCCAGTCGACGATGCTAGGGGCCTAGTCGAGGCGTCTTTTCACCCGATGCACATCGTCATGGCTGTCGCACCTCTCAAGAGGGCAAGGAGGGGTTGGGTCGAGTGAGTAGCCCGATGGGCGCCGCCACATGTTTCTGAGGAGGCAGAGCAGAGCAGGAGGGAGAGGATAGAAGAGTCAGGAGAAAGGCAAAACGAGGGGGAAGGGCTAGGGTTAGATGAGGGGGTTTTATATGAAACAAGTTAGGGTTGTGAGACATGGTTCCCTTCCGTTACTCAACTGGGTGGAGGCGGAGAATCCTTCCTTTTTCCAGTCGCCTCGCTGGTTTCCTAAAGAGGAAAGGGACGAGGGAACAGGAAAATGGGCCACGTGCGGATTTGGGCCTATGTAGGCTAGCCCAATAGAGAAAAGGGTACATAAAATCAAGGTAAATAAAAGCATCTTCAAGCTTGCATAACTCATGCTACAAAGGTCCGATTAGGGTGATTTTTGTGCCGCTGGATTTGTTATTGAAAAATATACATCATGATATATAATAAGAATCCAAAACAACAAATTAATGAGGTTCAAAATTAGATGTAAGAAGGTGACATGATATAACATGCTACTAGTTGAATTTCTCAAAATAGAGCAACATATCATCAAATTCGTCATAAATGTGATCAAATTAGGTCTTCATCTCCCTCTAGTATTGTGATTGAACTCATATTGAGTGATGTGATCCACTAATAGAGAAATAAATAGTATAGCAAAAGAGAGAGAAAATCGAGGTTGTCACAGGGACGCTTATGAGTTTGTGTGACAAGGTGATTCCTGCCAAAGGGCGGGCAACATTTCGAAGAGACAAGAGATGCCCCTTAATGTATTCTAGGAGGTTGAGGTATTTGACTTATGGTGCATATATTTTATGGGACCCTTTGTGTCCTCAAACTCTAATTTGTACATCCTTTTGGCTGTTGATTATGTGTCGAAGTGGGTAGAGGCAATACCCACAAGGACTAATGATTCCACTGTAGTGTGCAGGTTTGTTAAGGAATATATTTTCTGCAGGTTCGGTATGCCCCGAATGATCATTAGTGATGGGGGTACACACTTCCGGAATCAAAAGTTCTCGACACTATTGAGAAAATACGGGGTCAAACACAACATTGGTACCCCGTACCACCCGCAAACTCAAGGACAAGTGGAGGTCTCTAATAGGGAGATTAAAAAGATATTGGAGTGCACTGTGGCTTCCACAAGGAAGAATTGGAGTACCCTACTACTGGATGCGTTGTGGGCATACATGACGGCATACAAGACACCTATAGGCACCATGCCTTTTAGGTTGGCTTATGGCCAGGCCTGTCACTTACTGGTAGAATTAGAGCATAAAGCGCATTGGGCGCTGAGGAAGCTAAATCTGAGTTATGATGAAGCGGGAAGGAAGAGGTTACTTGAACTAAATGAACTTGATGAGCTGTGAATGAATGCATATGAAAACTCTCAGATATACAAGGAGCGCACAAAGTTGATTCATGATCACAACATTTAGATGCACGTTTTCAAGAAAGGAGATCGTGTCCTTTTGTTCAACTCCAGGATGAAGATGCATCCCGGGAAGCTGAAATCCCGATGGAGTGGACCATTCACAGTAGAGGAGGTCAAACCACATGGCACAATCATAGTGCGCAATGGCGAGACCACGTTTTTGGTCAATGGACAAAGGTTGAAATTGTATTTTGGTGAAGATTACACGAGGAAAGTGAATGAGGTCAAACTCATTGCACTTCCGGATGCATGAGGAGCTTCATGTCGTCTAGCCTAAGATATTAAATAAGGGCGCTTGTTGGGAGGCAACCCAGTCATCGGTACTTTAGTTTAGTTTCTTTCACATTCGTAGTTTGATTTGTTTTGACTTTGTTTTTAGTGTAAAAAAGATACCGTGATCGTTTGCTCATTGTGCAGGACTGAGGAAGAGTCGATACCATCGACCCTTGTGTCGATGGTATCAACCATGGTACAGGTTGGCGACTGCTAAAATCACATTGTGTCGATACCATCGACGTCCTCGTCGATAGTATCGACACACCAACAGGTAGATCGCAAAGTCAAAGTCGATAGTATCGACATGCCAGTCGATACCATCGAGATCTCTGGAGATATTCAGAAGAAATCGTCTCAGTGAAGTCGATACCATCGACGGGCCTGTCGATGGTATCGACACAGTTACAGGCAGAAGGCGGCGTCCGGGCCTCACGAGGGAGTTGCCCTAATCAGAGAGTCGATACTATTGACTTGCATCGATACTATCGACGCCCCATGTCACCAATCCGTGAGAGGAGATCAATAGAGATCGCTGCAATCAGAAAGTCGATCCATGGGACGGGTCGATACCATCGACATCTGTCAATAGTATCGACACGTCAGTGATCCGGGACCTGCAGATCCAGCCATCGATGACCGTCGATACCAGCGACAGTACAGATTGTGCTATGCATGTCGATACCATCGACCTGTGTCGATGGTATCGATGGGCACACAACAGCATCGGCGTCAGCTATATATGACGAGGTTTATCATCATATGGCGTCACACCTTCAACAAGTTCTTCCTCTACTTGTACTGTGCGTCCTCCAGAGCAATCCGAGCCCGGCGACGAGCATCCAAGAGCACGTTCTTCATCGAGCGGAGATTTCCTTCTCCGATCTTCATCGAGCTCTTTCTCTACTCCTCCTTCTTCCGCAACCATGGTGCATGTTGCTGGTGCATCTTCTTCGTGTGCCAACCTGATGGACATCCCAGAGTTCATGCCGCCACCGACTGCGTCAATTCCATGTCCGCGGATTGTTCATCCATCCGCGGAGGTCAAGAAGATCTACAAGGAGATCATGAAGAGGAAAATCGAGCCGACCCGCAATGTTGACCGGGAGGTGATCCGCAACTTGGGGTTCAACACTAATCTCGCCTACGTCTTGAAAGGGCAGGCGAGACACACGAGCAGGACACCTGACGAGATGGAATACCATGTTGATGGCCAACTGTTCTTCGATGACTGGCCGACATACAAGGAGCTGGTGGCTGAATTCATGGCATCATTAGACGTCTGCGTCGTGCCCAATGATATCATCGCCACAGACCGCGAGTGGATCCAGGGTCGTGTGTCTTTCCGGCTGTACAACAATGATTATAATCTGACCCTCAAGCAGTTCAACAAGATCTACAACTGGAACCATGGGCAAAATGATTACCGACGGCCAGACAACCGGACCGACTACGATGCCATCTTCGCTGAGCTTGTGACTGTGCCGCCGGGAAAGTCTGTGAGCTACCACAATGCGGTGGTAGTGGATTTTGAGCATCCGTTTGTGCGGGTTCTGCACCGCATGATCTGCACCACCCTATTCGGCCGTGGTGATTTGGCGCTTAAAAAATTCTAGGAGACGGATTTGTTTTTCTTGCATAAACTACTGAAGCGCCAAGAGTGCAACTGGGGGGCATTCTTTCTGCAGCGGGTGTTGGCGGTAAAGCGGAGTACACGGAAGGCTCCAATTCACTTTGGAGGACTCATTACACTGCTGGCCTCTTACCTTGGGTTGAATTTCCAGCGGCTTACTCCTCTCTCCAGTAGAAGCAAGGTTAATTTGCAGCATCTTCACCGATCCAATCTTATCTTACTTCGAGATGGTTTACCATATGCTCATTGTCATGTAAACCACGCATACCAAGAATGTTCGCTTCCCGATCCTGTCTTCAATATCGAAGGGGTGCAACATTTTCGATGGCCCATCATAGCCATTGTTGACTCCGATGAAGACGGCGACAACGACGACGACAACAATGACGACGAGGCTGAAGAGGAAGAGGAGGCCTACACTCCTCTTCGGGTACGAGTGGCACCTAGGAAGCGTCCTCGCATGCATCCGGGTGCGTCTTCATCTTCGCAGCCTCTGCCACCACCACCACCCTCGCAGCCAAGCGAGGATGTCTATTCGATGCAAGGCATGTATTCTATGCTGCAGGACATACAGCAGACGCAGCAACATCACACTACAGTGTATATCAGTATTCAGGATACTACGAACCGGTTACTTGACAATTAGAGGGCGATCTTTGAGAATGAGCGCCTCCTCCTTGGCAACCAACAACAGATTCATGACAGGTTGCATAGGATGGAGATGCAACAGTAGCCCTTTTATGATCACTACTGGAGCCAGAACTATTTTGGGGGTATCCACAACCTCCACCTATGCCCCAGTTTGATCTGAGCTTTCAGGGAGCGTACCCATCCTGGGACCCTACATCTCCACAGTACCCGCCTCTGCCAGAAGAGTAAATCGTTATCTCTGTTCCAACCTTTAAGATTGTTTTTGACTATGAGGCCATAGTCGAATTCAAGCTTGGGGGGGGGGGTAGTTGGAACAACTCTATCTTTTATTTTCTCAGTTTTTAGTTTTATCTTGTTTGTTCTTGTCATTTATTTCTTGCAATCTTAGTTTGTTTGTAGGATCCACGTTCTATCTAGTGTAATTGTGGATGTCTTAAGTCATGTGTTATCTCACTTGCTTGTACATGGGAATTAAGAGAAAAATAAAAAATTTTGAGTGTTCGCAAGCTTGAGTGTTGTTCAACTTTGAAGCACATAACTTAAGAAAATGATTGGTTTTGTCAACTTTAAAATAGAAAATCACAACTGTACATTACTAATGATTTATGAAAAGTGGACGGAATTGGTTGTTTGAGCCTAAACTGACCAAATGATAATGAGACTCTAATTTGAAGTAAGAGAGAGAAACCTCTTAACTACTACACAGGTCAGTAAGGAGGGACACATAATACTTTTCAAAGGTTCAGTCAATTAGTCTTGTGATCTTTCCACCTCATTGTTTTTCACAATCCACCAAAAGAATTGGAAGTACTTTACGGTTTTAACCTTTTTGATTGCATATCATGTAGATAGGTTTTGCATTACAACCACTTTCATATGGTTTGCATGAAAATTTAAAAAAATAGAATAGTGATACATGCACATTATCCTTAGGTGCATGCCATTTAGTTGCATTCATAATTTTTATGCATAGAGTATATCATGTACCTCATTCCTTCTTTAATGGTGAATTAAATTGTTCCATACCTTCTAAATAGTTCAAATATTTGAGTTATGCAGAAAAAGCAAGCCCAATAAATTATTCATTGTCATTTGTGGATATAAGGGCTTAAGAAAAAAAAAGGAAAAAAAATGAAAAAGAAAAAAGTTATTAAGAGGCAAGTAGAATAAGAGGGAGAAAGGAACATAATCTCACCTACATCTTAAGATGAGTAAGTACATGATGTAGCTCAGTTAGATATTCCATCTCATCTTGAGACGGGATGTTAGTGCATGCATCATTCTACCCAATCTTAGGCATTAGGGCAATTTTCATGTGCAAATGCATCATGTAGGGCATTCTTGTTTTATGCATGTTGAAACCGTATACTGCTTCCGTTTCTACCGTTAGCCACCCATTCCATCCACCCGTTGCTCGAACTGGTAGGCCACCGTGATTTTCTCCTCAGTTGTGAATATCGGGAGAGCTGCTTCCATTTAGATGGTAGTTAAGGTGAGCAACGTAGTATAGGAGATCACAAAACGCACCGAGTCTGGACCGGCAAATTTTGTTATGTTAACTTCCTTATGTGATAGTGTTCATCAGTTTTGAGGTAGATATCTTTTATGGATGATTACTGTCGCCTTTAGGGTAATTATCATTCTGTGGTTAGTGAGGGCCGAAATTTGAATGTCTGGCGGGGATCATATGGTAATGTTTGTTGTGATGATTTGTTCTTTAGTTGACTCTAGCAATTCTATTCTAAGGTTTAGTTGCTCGAGGGCGAGCAATATTCAAGCTTAGGGGAGTTTGATGCGATGATTTTGAGTCGCATTTATAGGCTTGTTTTATATGTGTTTTATGCATTTATTAGTCATTTCTGTGTTTAATGTTGCATAATTCATCTACTTTGGTGTATGATACTTCTCTATGCCAAATCTCCCTTATTTTAGTATTTTGAGCACAAATTATTACAAGAATACATTTTGTGTAGGCTTATGTGGTTTCGTGTTGTAATTTCAGGAAAAACAAGTATCTACTTCTGTCGATACCATCGACCGGACCACAGGCAGCCAGCCGCAAGGAGCAGCAAAATGTCGATACTATCGAAACGAGAGTCGATGGTATCGAGATACCATCAGGTTGCTTCAGAAAAGAGAGTCGATACTATTGACACAAAAGTCGATACCATCGACTAGTGGAGCTACAACGACGGTAAAAGGACAAAACTGATGCCTATGAATGTCGATACCATCGACCCGTGTCGATGGTATCGAGGTGGCATCAGTCGCGACAAAGAAAAGAAAAGAAGACCAGCCGATACAGTGCAGGGTCACGTCGATGTTATCGACACCGTCAGATACATGTTTGCTTCAGATTGATCCAAATCCGACGGCTGTGGTAATTTAACGACCTAATTCGGAGATTATACCTAATGACGGCGGCCAAGAGCACTGGATCACGTCATTAGCCGCTGCACACGTCCTGAGAAGGTGTGGAGAGAAGAACGGAGCCCAGAAGCACGCCCCAGCCGATCCAGACGCCGAAGAAGATGATTTCCACCACTGAAAGGCGGGAGAACGCGTATTATATGCCAAGGAGCGATTGGATCTTCTCCGTTCAGGGGTTTCATCACTCAATCATGTTTTTCTCCATATTTCCCCTTTTCTCTACCATGTTTTGCTTTGAGATGAACATGCGGGGCTAATCCCCTTTGTCTTTAGGACCGGGAGTAGCCCGGGAAATCATTGTATGACAATTTTATCATACTAATTTGTATTTTATCTCTTAAATCCGTGGTATAATTTCGTTTTCTCAATTATATTATTATGCTTGATCACCATAATAATAATCTAATGCCCTTAATTACTTCGAAAGGAGAATTAACGATTGAAAAGAGACGAAATTCACATTAATTGACAAATCCCTTGAACAAGGTGGTGTAAGGTTAATGGTGGATACCGAGAGATCGATTTTAATGCACCTAGTTTAGGGTATAGGTTACTACGACGGTGGAACTGACCTAGACATAGGTAGTGAATTGTACCACGACAGTGGGCAATTCTGATTTCATGCCACTACCCGGATAGAGAGATAAATCTGAGTGACTATATAGAAATTCATACAATGATAACCCGCGGTGAAACCGCAATCCTAAAGATTCTCATGTTGAATTGATTAAACTAAACATTTAATCGATTGCTTCGTTTTGTTTTATTTTATTTTCTTTTAATTTTACAACAACCTCCAACTTTTTAATCGGTCTAGCTGATTGCGAGTAGTTAGTAGTAGTCTCTGATAATTCACGTGTCCCTGAGTTCGACTCGGGCCTCACAAAGGCCTATATTACATTGACGCGTACACTTGCGTTTCTACGCACGTAAAAAGCGTGTCAGTATATATGAGTCAATTGATCTAAAATTATATATACATGTCAAAAAGACGAGACTCGCTACATCTCGGCCTCCACCTCCTCGACTACCAAGTTGGCTTCCAAGGGACCTACACACCTCGATAAGTCCTAGTTGTAGGGGTGTGGCAGTATGGATCGGCGAACATGATACAAATTTCCCTATAATTGTTACTATTCCAGAGTATGTTGTAGGTAAATCATACGATAATAATCTATTTATACATGTTTAGCATACGTAATGCAAGTTCTGCATATGTACATATTAATGCATAGGTATTAATGCAGATCAATCATACGAAAACAAGATATTTATACAAGATATTTTGGAGTTGTTTAGTTATGAATGGCTGAACACATCTATGATAGAGCTGTGGATATGGTGAGATCTTGTTTATACTTCCATATACCTTATTTTATATATGGTGATCTGGTTTCTTATATATTAATGCATACGTAATACATGTTTTGTAGCTACTTATACAAGATATGTACAGATTTTGGGTTTTTCCATGTGGGATTTTTGGTTCCATCTTTGATTAGTCTTGTAGATACAGACCCTTCTTCAGTTACTTCATACTGTTGTGATGCTTTTCAATATTTTGGTAAAAATAATAAGACGGTGATAATAGCTCCATTCAATGTCGAGTAAGTTTACTTTGCTTATAATTTGGACTTAAGCAAATTACATTTTATTGTGGATTTTGAGTTATTAATTTTCTACTTTCTTACCTATAGTGGTAGGCATTGGGAGTTACTAGTTATTGTCTCCAAGATTTTCACTGTCTATTATCTAGATCCTGTGGGGAATGAGTTGGATACATTATATGGACATGCAATTAAAATGCCATTATTCTCGTGAGAAATATTTCATGTTTTTATATCTGTTAACATCTCTTACTACATTACTATTTAATTATGCAATTTAATGGGCTACATTAACATATGTAGGGTTTTACAAGAGTATAAAAAGTTGGAGAAAAGGTCCCCAGGAAAAAGAATCTGTCACTAATTTGGGAGAATGTGAAAGTAATTTCCTGACTCCAATGTATATATTATTTATGTGAACTGTGCTTATTTGTATTTTTGAATATTTTGTATGTTTCAATTTATAGTGTGCTACACAAGACAACGGCTAGGCATGTGCCTACTATGTGATGTTATTTATAGACCTAATCATCAAATATGCCTTAATGAAAATCGATAAGACACAACAGGTATTATACATAGTCTCATTAGATAATATGAAATATATCAATCTTATTATATATTATTAATTATATATATATGTCATTCTCTTTGCAGGTCTTTAAAACTACTGACTTCAGCACATGTGGAAAGCATTTCGATGTACATGCTTCCTATACGAGAGATGAATTAGATGATGTAAGAGAAGAATGGGCAAAAGCCCTACAAAGAGTGAGAATTTTTAGATATAATTTTATTGACAATGATGACAATGATGAATAAAGAATAACTTTGTTATCATAGTTATTTTTGTGTGAATGTGAATAAATTTTTATGAATTATCATATGTGTGTGAAGATGATCAATACATAAATGTTTCTACATGTGTCTGAATGTGAAAAGAGATGAAATGAATGGAACTGTAGAATGCTACTAGTTTCTATATGTGTGTGATGTAAAAATAATATGAATTAAATGTACTTATACATGTGTGTGAATCACATATATATAATATTATCCATCTTGTTAATTTTGTAGGTTTGTGGCCTGTTGTTGGCTGATATCAATAGATGTCATAAACCTACAGTTCAGAACTAAACTGTAGGTTCTCATCCTGCTGACCAGCCATACAGTAGGCCTACAAATTGATAAGAAAAAAAATAAAAACATAGGCGTCGGTTATTTGAACAAAACCGACACCTAAGACATATAGCGGCGGTTTTTGACATAAAATTGACGTCTATGTGACCAGGTATCACGGCCGTACTGGGAAGCAAGACCGTGGTGGCAGACAGGAGATATGGCATCAGTTATTAGCATAAAACCGACGTCAGTTCAGATGATATGGCGTCAGTTATATTTAAAAACCGACGCCCATAGGCCCTTGCTAGCGCGTTTTTCGGTGGCGGGAAGCATTTTGACGTCAGTTATTTGAACAAAATTGACACCTAAGACATACGGCGGCGGTTTTTGACCTAAAACCAACGTCTATGTGACGCGGTACCACGGCCGTGCTGGGAAGTACGGCCGTGGTGGCAGGCAGGGGATATGATGATATGGCTTTGGTTATATTTAAAAACCGACACCTATAGGCCCTTTGCTAGCGCTGACGGGAAGCATTTTGATGTCAGTTCTTTTAATAACCGACGTCTATAATAATTCTATAATGTCGGTTTTAGTAAACAACCGATGCCTATAGTCCTTTTGCTGGCGCATTTTTGATGGCGGGAAGCGTTTTGGCGTCGATTGGGAACCGACGTCGAAGGGGTCCACCTTTAGCGGCGCCCACTTGGGTGTCGCTTGGAAATCGACACTAAAAGCCCTTAATTAACCGACGCTAAAGGCATGTTCTATAGTAGTGATTGGGAATCAGTTGCTCTGACAATTGTTGTCCTCTCTGGTTGTGATAACCAAGAGTGCACAAGCAAGTCCTACTAGATTAGGAAGGGATAGCAAGGGACATAACAACTGAGATCATTATTGTAGGAGAACAAGTTGGTGACTAGTACACCAACGAAAGGGACGACTCCTTTCTGTTTGTTCTAGCAGGATGACATGAGTTATAGGCAGCCCGTGTAGACTTCTCTAGAGGCGGGAGGCCATTGTCTGTCGCTAGGAGAACAACGTCAACCAGCAGTCTGTTGAGAGAGGAGTTATTGCAGACGATGACGTTCGAGGCTTCAGTCTGTGGTGCAGACTAAAAGGTGCAGCAGTCAGACGAGTCCCAATGCAACTACAAGACAGTTGCACATCTTTGATGACGAGGAGATGTCGCTAGACTTGCTCCAGGACCATGTATATTTTCAAAACTATCTTTTCTATCTTATAGTAATTGACGCGATATGTTGGTTATGAGAAACATGGTAGATAAAAAATTTCTTTTCGCTGCCTATTCTGTAGCCATATTTTTCAACACCAATATTAGGTTCTCTTGCTAGGCCTCTACCAATGATAATATATCATCTGCAAAATAAACATGAGTGAAGGGTAATTTTTGTTTAATGAAGACCACATGAATCCACCTCTTCTCCTCTACAGTTTTTGCGATTAGCCATACACCTATTTCAATTCTTCAAAAGTAAGAAAAAATTTAGTTGAAGCTTGACTTGAATATAAGAGATGCATATAAAAAATCACTTTTTACCGTATAATGCCATTCATCCCTAATGATACACTGTAATAAAATACGTATGAGTATATATAAATTTTAAGTTGAACTTTGTTGTACATTTTAATAATAGTTACTCGACAGAAAATGATAATACATCCTTATACATACGTAAATCTGCATCTCTACATGTACATGTATATGTATGTAAGTATTTATGTATACATATATCTTTCCATGCATTCTATATCAATAATATCTTTACATTTATGATATATCTATCTTTGTTATAAATACATTGGTACACGTATTTAAACAGTGTCTTCTTATCAATATTGTAACCACACTCACACAATACACATATAAAATCAATTAATTAAATTAGATGAAAATAAATAACTTTTTGATAAAGTTATTTAGTTTTTAATCTAAAGTGTGATTCCATACTTTTTTCCTTCTTGAAAATAAAAAAAAACTCCAAATGCACAATTTCAAACATTTCTTTTAATGCGAGAGCATCATTGGCATTTAGAAGCCAAATATGTGCTCCAAATATTATTTCACTTCTACTTTTCTTTCTTCTATCCAAACAAAGTGTGGCTGACCCAAGGTGAACTCTCATATACCATTTTCACTAAATCCGGAAGAAGGGCCCAAATGACAAAGCAACCCGAACTTCAATATCTGAATCTATTTCCGAACAAGGCCAAAGAAGGTGGACAGAATGTTCACCCCTCCACGCTTCTATCACATGATTGTCCTTTTTGCTTCTTGAAGTTCCAATTTGGCCCCTCTTCGACTTCGCCGGGCAGCAATGGCAATGTATTGCTTCTCGACTTCCCCAATGCCATAAATAATGTGCAAGGGTGACTCGTACAAACTACAACAAACGTTCAAACACGGTCGCCCCGTTCGCTGTTTCAGTATGATATTAGGTTAAGTTATAAGGTTTATCGTCAGGATAGCATTACAAAGCGGAATCAACAAGCAATAAGCCGTGGGGCCAAAAACAAAATAAATTCTAAAAAAAGCAAGCCGCAGGCCAATGACGCCCATGGTCCATGGAGACGGAGAACTGCTATTGGCTCACCTTGGCCCGCTTCGGTACTCCCCAGACCCTATAAATTTGCGGGAAAGCGGGTGGGAGTGGGAGACGGCAGGAAGAAGGTGGAGTCCGAGGAAAACCAAGACGAACGCCATGTATAGAATCGTGTTTCTCTCTCTCATCCTCTTCAGTTCCCTAGTTCTCTCGTTCGCCGCCAACGCCGACGACGATGCCTTGATCCGTCAGGTCGTCTCGGAGGCAGGCGAAGATGCTACTCTCAGCGCCGGTTCCGCCGGCGCCGGCGACTTTACCCTGAGTGCGGAGAACCACTTCGCCTCGTTCATGAGGACCCACGGGAAATCGTACCGGACCGCCGAGGAACGTGCACACCGGCTCGAGGTGTTCAAGGCGAATCTGAAGCGGGCGCGGGAGTACCAGCTGCTCGATCCCTCTGCCGTGCACGGAGTCACCCAGTTTTCCGACCTTACCCCTGAGGAGTTCCAGACAAGGTACCTGGGCCTCAACCGCCAGAAGCCATCCATCTTCGGATCGGATTCCGCCAACGTTGCCCCGGATCTCCCGACCGATGACCTCCCCGAGGATTTCGACTGGAGGGATCATGGCGCCGTTGCGCCGGTCAAGAACCAGGTAGCGTTCGGTTTACTGTTTTACTGGAATCTATAATTAGTTCGTCTTAATACCCACGCTCACGTTTCAGATAGTGTCCACACTATTGTAGTTCCTACTTTTATCTAATCATGTGTATTGTGTCTGATTCAGGGATCATGTGGGTCGTGCTGGACCTTCAGCACGGCAGGGGCTCTTGAAGGGGCAAACTTTCTCGCTACTGGAAAGCTTGTAAGCCTTAGCGAGCAACAGCTTGTGGATTGTGACCACGAGGTATACCCCTTCGTTCCTGTTGTTTATTCAGCGTTTCTAGAAAGATTTTTATGCCACTATCACCGGTAGATTTTTATGCCACTATCACCGGTAAACTATTGCCAGATAGGGTAGCATCAAACAGAAAGACTCATGCACACACCCACATACATACAGTCTGTGGAAGTGGGAAACTTCTCATGGCAAACATCAACAAAGTGGATCCTGTAGACCTGCAGGCGGGGGAAATTTCCCCTCCATTCTTTTAAGTGATCCCTTGGCTACTAGTTTGACCAAAAAGGGTTTCTGTTTGATAGTTTCTAGGTAGCAGTTGCTATTTTATCTCCAAATGTCTCACAGCAAGACACAGCAAGACACCCGCACAGCTGTATAAGGGGCAATCCTGTATGCCCACCGGGAGTGCCATAGTGAGCTACAGCTCGGGGGCTGTGCTCACTAGGTTTTTTCCCTCCTTTTGCATCATCACGGTCATTGAGTTTACACAAAAGAAGTTCGTTTTCAATAATTTCTACAGTATTTGGTACATTGTCTACCATAGAAATGTCGCCTTAGTCAATGGACTGGAAAATGGTTTATGGAGCTAACATTGAGGCTTAAATGACAAGGAAAATCATACCTTCAAATCTAGAACACCTCAGTCAGTTGTCCTTCTAAGTGCAGCTCAGAAATTTGCCAGGCATTAAACCATACGAAGTCAAAAGGTTCATCTTTTGCCAACATATTGATCTTATTCATATTAGGATGACCTATCCTTAGAATCCGAAGATACATCATTTTGACATCCTCCTTTTTCCATTTAAGGTTACGCATACCATATATGTAGAAACTAATTTGGGTGATCATACCACGTACTTATATTCAGAGTGAATGATGCCTTGTTTGCTTGACTAAATTTCTGTTGCCTTTCTGCTTTACTCTGCAGAAAAAAAATGGAACATCCATTATATTTTACATAAAGTATTTAGGGAATATATATCACTGAACATTCCAATAAGAACAGCATTCTCACATCTATAGATATTTGTTTGTTGAACATAAAGAAATGTTCACAGTATAGTTTTAAAGGATATTAAGCCTGTACTAACACTATTAATATAAAGATATTTTTCCCAAATTATTTGTTTATCTCTAGGAAACTCTGTTGTATAGGTCTTGTCAAGTAACAGCAACATTGGCAGTTTTTAACCATCCTGAGAGTGAATTCCCTCTTGAAAATTGGCAACATAATGCAGATGAGTCGCAGAACACCAACATCCCAAGAATCAGATTTGTCATAGAAGAAAAATGTTCTCATTATTCCTTATTTGGTACCCTCTACTTCTGCTGTAATGGAATCCATGTTCATATTTGTCTCTCTTATGCTGAAAAGTTTCAAGAACCACCCCTAAATTTGTTGGGATAGAACCATCTGTTGACGTTCTTCTTCTTCATCTTGCTTTATGGACATATCAAAGTTAGTTTCTATAACTATAGAATTAGGCTTGGACTCTTAAGTGAGACTTCTGCAGGCATGAATAGGTTAATCAACATTGGCATTACTACATTTGTTTTATCCATTTTGCAGCTGATAACAAAATGACTGTATGGTCGAGAAAGAACACCCAGCATAATATCATCCTTGTATTGACATCCAACTCCTAGGACTCATCTTTATGATGTCTTCTTTAATGAAAGCCCGTTCTGATCTTATGCATTTTCATTGAAGCTCTTGTAGACAATGTTATCCATTCTCTCATAGAAAGAATTTGTTAACAAAAGATGATAATCTATTATATGTTAACATTAATACATATATATTTATATTTAAAGTAGTTTAAATCAGGGAATGAAATAGTTAATAAATTAAACAATAATACAGATAACTTGTAATAGAATAAAAATATTAAGGTACTTGTTACAAATTGCAATTATTTTTGTAAATTTGTATCTTCTATATTTGGTCGTCTATAACTACATCAAAGATAAATTATGTGTTTTTGTGCATAGATCACTCTTATTGCTTCCAATCTGGCGAAGCAGTTTAAAAATCACGGGGAATAGGGCTAAGAAACTATTACCTATGTGTTGCCAAGGAAGCACTTCCATGCCTCTTAAAATGAGGTATACCATTAAAATGATCTAAGTGTCTCTAGCTACTGCCTCAAAGGCGTTGATACTTTGGATTTATAGATGCAGGCATAGCTTAAATCATCTCAGACTTTCAGCTTTGTAGCATAGTTAAAACCCAGGTTACTTTCAAAAGTCTAGAGCTTCTTGTGGTACTAGATTGTGCCAGTTGAATTATTAGTGTGCAGCTGTTATCCTGCATATGATGGTGGCCCACAAAGGTCGAAATTTATAGTTTGTCTGAATGATTTGTGTCAAGATATACTTTTGCGAAAAAATATCAGGATTGCTGTCTCATGTATATTGGTAAATATAATTGCTTCTACTGGATATGCAAGCTTATAACAGTATTGATAATTTTGCTTGCAACTTTTAATCATGGCTTGTCACCTTGTCCTATGTGTCAGCGCATCTTTGTCCATCATGTTTTGTGGAAACATAATCTGATGTTGCAGTTCCAACTTTGCAATTATCCAAACAGTATAATCTTTAGCCCTCTGTATTCCCTTAGCAGTCATCTGTTAAATCGTTCAAATAAAATGATGGCCTGTGCTGTGAATAGATTAAAATTTTGATAAAAAATGCGATATTTTGGTCAAAATTTCAGATTTGATGGGAATCAGTTACAGAAATGGTGATACCTCACACTCCGTATGCATTTTGCAAAAATTTCGACAAAAATTTTACAATTTCAACAATTTTGATGAACTTCGCCCAGTTTGGGCATGCATTCGTGATGTATGTGGTAGCTGACTGGAGAGGAGATATTGCTTCTGCCCCGGGGGGGGGGGGTCTTCTGGCTTATCTCTGAGGCACATAGGCTCTAACCCAACCTCATTCTACGACATCTTTCACTTCTACTGTATTGGATCATTACTTGCAACTTCTTCGCCAAAAATAGATGTTTTACAAGTTGGTAGATATACCCAAAGGATCTACAACTCAGTGCTCTAGATCAAGTAGAATCACATTTAGGTTGTAATTTCAGATTTTAGAGTAATAATAACAAACTTACAATTAGTATCACTTTATATCATATTGAATTGGTAGATGTTAGTTGTAACAATGAAGAGTATTTTGATATGACAAGGATGAACAATTGAAGGCGCTCTGGAGAAGTAACTTTAAATTTTTGGGATGATGCAATTTGTATGAAATGAAGCATACAAGAAGAATATAGATATATATATAAAATACTACAATGACGATATGAACTAGGCTTGATATGTAAATCATGTAAAACCATTTATCTTTTGAGAGCCATCACTATACCACTCTAGTTTCAATTAGACTTTAAAAAAATGCCTCTCTGTTTTCTATATTAATTGATATCCACTCGTATAAGTAGTAATATCATTATTCTTATAACAAATACAAGCTAGATAACATTTGTAGACTGTAATAATAGTACTATACCACTGCATCCCCCCCTTAGTAGCAAAAATGAGACATCCCCACTCCTATCATATTAGATAGATAGCACTACATAAATAAGTGTTTTAATGTATAGGCTGTGCTTAAAAAATCATAATTTAACTTTTAATCTGCCATCAAATTATTGTATCTACATCAAAACAGTTCAGCTTCTTTTGATCATACATGGGAGCACCCCTCCCTAATATTGATTTATGGTATTATAGCATGGATAGGTATATTTATTTATGTAAATTATCCTTGTAAATTTTTGTCAATTCCTTTATTTGGTCGTTGAGATCGTTTGTCGAAATCTTGTGTCCGCAGGAACATTCTGTCACAATTTTAGTCGATTGCTCTAGATTTCTGTTTCTGGACCATAAAAAATGGCGTTGAAATTGGACATTTTAAACTATGGTGTTGTGTCTATGAATTAGTTATGGTTTAAGTTATACCTCTAGTTTATTTTCTACCACTATACTTTCCAGTGTCATCCATCAGAATGGTGTGCTTTTGAATACAAAATTTAAAATTCTTGTGCATTTAACATTATTTTTGCCAACTAAATGGTATGAAATGAGAACCACTTTGATATTAAATGGAAAATTCATGCGTTGAGAGTATCGAGGTAAATGATTGCCAACATACATTCTACACTAATACCCTCGGCATGGATTATCAGGATGAATCATATATCTTTGAATGACTAAGGTGTTGAAACTTTGGATGTTACAGATGCATTTTTAACTTAAACAAATCTCAGAGTTTGAGCTGGTGCAACATGTGGAAAAACCAGCTTACTTATATAAAAAATTGTGGAACTACATATTGCCAATTGGTGCAACATGTCGCCCACGATTGTAGTACTCGAAGAATGACGGACTTTTAACTCTTCTATATTCCCTTTAATAGAGCCTACATATCAACTCCAAATAAGATAATCCGTGCAGCCTCTATGAATTTTCCATGGTTTGAATAATACTTCTGATGTATGTTTTCACTAACATTCACATATTGTCTCTTTCCAGTGTGACCCATCGGAGCCACGTTCTTGTGATTCAGGCTGCAATGGGGGATTGATGACCACGGCCTTTCAGTATCTACTCAAGTCAGGAGGTCTTCAACGTGAGGAAGATTACCCATACACAGGAACAGATAGGGGCACTTGTAAATTTGATAAATCTAAGATTGCTGCTACAGTTTCCAACTTCAGTGTTGTGTCAGTCAACGAAGATCAAATTGCTGCTAACCTTGTGAAACATGGTCCTCTTGCTGGTAACTGCATTGCTATCTCATGATCTGTGCATGTTAGAACTTTTTTTGACATTGATGCTCTCAGGCATTAGATAGCATACACTATAGATTCTAATACGTTGGTTTTCTATTGCTGGTAACAGTATGTGCTTAACCTATCCGTCTTTTTGCAGTTGGGATAAATGCAGCATTCATGCAGACATACATAGGCGGTGTTTCATGCCCATACATATGTGGGAAGCATTTAGATCATGGTGTGCTTCTAGTTGGTTATGGTGCTGCTGGCTATGCCCCAATTCGGCTCAAGGACAAGCCATATTGGATCATCAAAAATTCTTGGGGAGAGTCTTGGGGTGAGAAAGGATACTACAGGATCTGTCGTGGACGCAATGTTTGTGGTGTTGATTCTATGGTCTCAACAGTGGCTGCAGTAACAAGAACCCCACAATAAACTGGACATTCTGCCATTGTAAATAGACAAGAAAAAAAAATCTGCAAGTGTGACCTTTTCAACAATCTGTTTGATATTGTGAACCGTGAAACAACTCTACATGGCTAATTTAATGAACATCTGTGCATTAATTTCTGGATTGCACATTCAGATTGCTGATTCGTAATAGGGTTCACCGATATTTTACTGAAGTCACTGATAATGTTAAGGCTCAACTTTTAAAAGCTAATGTTATTAAGATGTATGGTTTATTGAATTTTGTTTCCATATCCATGGACACATGTTTTAGTTTGGTCTGTAGGACTCAGAAATGAGGCTATTCCTGAGAGGATAGCAGAAAGTATGCTTTTTTGTTTCCTGCGTTGAAATCTAGTTCCAACTCTTTCGTAAGGGCAATAAACAAACTGCTCCCAAGTTTGTGATTTATTAAAATAAATATATAATAAACTTAATGTAATTTGACTCACACTAGATCAGCTAGAAGAACGTTTTTTTACTATCATAAAAGTCATTCGCTCCCCTAAACCAAGTGTTGGTGGACTTGGGATCTGTTGGGATAATTGGATTTCAAATTAAACTTTTCTAACTTGTATTCTTCCTAATTAAAGAAGTGTCAGTGAAAGGGAGGATATAAATATAAAACAACCGAGGACAATCTCTTTTTGAATCAGACTGCTGATGCTATCTTTTCAATAGTCACCAAAGATGGTGGTTTTGGATAGTGCATGCGAAGGTTTGACCCAACTGTTTTGTGCATGAACCTAAGGCGAGGCTGTCACTTTTCAATAATCACCAAAGATGGTGGTTTTGGACGGCGTATGTGAAGGTTTGAGCCTACTCTTTTGTGCATGAACTTAGACGGTTGGTTTAGTGGGATTTCGTGGAACCACATTGTAGTTTTGAGATATTAAAATATATTACAAACCAAGTACAGTAGCTAGTTCAAGTAACAGGAATTGTAACAGATTTTCTGTTTGATTAGGAGCAGTACAAACAAATATATTGGTTTGGAAGACAGCCAGCAGGCGTCAACTGATTTTCACAGAGTTTGTTCTGCGCTCAAAAAGTGGTGGTCGTGTGCGGATACACATACTGCTGGCGTTCCCTGCTAAACAAGCAGTTAAACTTAGAACTTTAAATTAGATCAACTCGACTTGCCATATATGTAGGAGCTTAGTGTATATCTCATTACCTCTACGATAGTTTTGGAGTATTTTTGTTGCTCTCAATTCATAGTATACTCTCGGCCTTTGTGTTCGCAAAATTAAAGTTCACTATGAATGACGTGAAATTCATATTACCAATCGTTACTATATTATGAATTATTTTGGTCGATTTTTAAGGATTCCAACAAGATTTACATTGGTATTTGTACTAGCATGCAATTCGATGAGTAATATCACTCTGTTTGTTAAATCATGTGATCTATGGTTAGCATATTCTAGAAAAGCAGGCCCATCTGTATTGTCATACTCTTCTAACCGCTCCTGTTGGGATTTTATATTGTCAGTTGCTTTCTAATCCTTGGCATAGAACATTTACGAAAATACAAACATGCTGATACGACGAAGTACAATGAGCATTAGAATTTGATTTGAAATTGGGTACAAGTTGAACCACATGAGAGCTGGTACTTTATATCTATTTCTTTTGCGCCAGCCTGGTCGACGTCTTTGCACCTGTATAGAGTTGATATTTTCAACCATTGTTGCTTTTATGGCATTTGCGCTAAAATTAAAAAAAAAATGTAGACTTTCTCAGTAAGGACTTCCCTTCTGGATTAACACTACTGACAACCATAATAATTTTCTCCAAACGAAATTCCAAATAAACGATCAAATGACGATTTTTAATCCAACAACACTAAAACATCGCTGGCAATGTTTTTTTCTTATTTATGTCAACCAAACCTACCAAAGAAAACCTGACCGTCATATGAATACGATCTCATTGTCTAAGACAACATTATAGAGATAACAAAAACACATTTCAATATGCGAACATCAGACAATATTATTAACAATTTACAATTATGTTTACCTGTACAAGGACCGAACAACTTGATACAAACCCACCCCGAGAAAGTATGGATACATAGACACATCTATTCCATATTGCATATATTTACATCTTTTTCAACTTGACCTCTCTGATGAATCAGATTGTACCTAAAAATATAAATCAACACATAATATTCAGAGGTCCTAGTGACTGGATGGAATCTCATTCTAGGCAAACTGAAACATTATATTATGACATGCATCAATAGTGTATGTAAGGATACTAAATCTAAGCAAATTGAAATATTATATTATACCGTTGTAATATTTATGGAGGTCAAAGAGTGGGACTATAATGAAGGAAGACAATTTTTATCAACTATAGAACCAATGAATTATTTAACTTAAACGGTAAAGAAATACTAGACTTCTATAAATGTGCATTTTTTTGCAATCATGCCAATGAGATATATTCAAGTAGATATATGATTTATAATATATACAAGAAGCATGAACTGTTGTAGTTATCAATTGGGAAGTAAGATTATACATCAAGATATCATCACAATTTGCAAGGTAAAGCTGTAACATCACCATTAAACAATGAACTAAACAACACCTACAATACCTGCATAAATAAAATCATTATCATTTATACTTGACTGAATTACCTAATCTGATATCTTGATTAACTCAGATCCTATAAATTTATAAGTAATTGACATCAATCCAAGTATCCCCAATAATATATTAGGGTTCTTGGTCACCTTAAGATCTTTTGAAAATTTATTTTGATCTGTATGAGGCTGGAACATCGGTATATATAGGCACAATGACATACAACATACAAAGTTCATGTCCTTTGTTTATAAGGTACTAAAGATCGATCCCATAAAACTACTAGTATGAGAGACTGAAGGACACCGACCTATCTACTGTATATTAACACGGTCAATTGTTGTTAAGCATCAAACTTCCCAATGTTTAAAAACACAAACAAATGATTTATTAACATCAAACTCCTCGAAGTAAAGTTTCATGATCAAATGATGTTAAACATCAAACTCCCAATGTACAATGACATGGGTGGATTATTTCTGAACAAGAAACTCCCCATGGTGAAGTAACATGATCAAATGATGTCCATTGAGAGCCTTCTCCTGACCCACTAGACTGCTAGATGAGAACTTGTTTCATTTCTCTAGATTAGGACAAGTAGTAAAGATCTATGGTGCTCCAATAGATAGACCCACTATGATTTCGCCATCACTTTATTATTAACTACATATTACTCCAATTTTAAAATCATGTTTCATATGAAAGTATTGTTTGATTACACTGACTGGATTAGTATTTTTTAGCTTGTACTTATCAAATATAACAACATCCATAAAATATCAACCTACAACATTATTAGAATGATAAAAAAATCATCTAGTATGTTTTGTAAATCTAAATAGAAATTTGAGGATTATATATAATTTGTACATGTATTATACTTTTCATCTTCATCGACCAATTTCTCTTGACATGACCTATTTCTCAAAGATTCATGGTTAACATGTTTTCATAAGCAAAAGCTAACTTAAGGTTCATACTAAACTTATACCTCATATGTTCCTATAACTAACTTAATTTAACAATGAAAAAGGCATGTGGTCCAAGAGGTAAATCCATTAACATATGGATGGGTATGGGGATGAAGGAGCAATGTGGTTAATAAATTTCTTTAACAAAATTATGAAGATGAAGATGTTGAATGAATGGAGAAATAGGACTATATTGTTGATCTACAAGTAACAAAGGAGATGTAAAGAGTTGTACAAACTATAGAGGTATCAAGTTGATGAGCCACACTATGAGCTTTAGGAGAGGATTATGGAGCAAAGACTAAGATAAATAACATGGGTATCAGACACCCAATTTGGTTTTATTCCAGGAAGATCAACAAAAAATGTTATTTCTTATAAGAAGTCTTATGGAGAAGTATAGAGAAAACAAAAGAGATCTTCATATGATGTTTATTGATATGGAGAAGGCCTATGATCAAGTACCCAGAGAAGTGTTATAAAGGGTTATGAATAAAAAAGGTGCATGTCCAATACATTGAACTGATTAAAGACATGTATGATGGCTTAGATACAAGTGTTAGAACTTTTGGAGGAGACACATAAACTTTTCCTATTATAGATGAGTTGACAAAATATCTTCAAAATAAAATGCCTTGGTGCATGTTATTTGGTGACAATATTGTGTTGATTGATGAAAGAAAAGAAATTTGAATGATAAAATTGAATTTTGGAGAAACACATTAGAATCTAATGGATTTATTATAAGTAAAAGAAAATTTGAATATATATAATGCAATTTTAGCCAATCTAGAATTATCAATGGCATGTTGAAGTTGGATGTACCAATATGTGATAAGTTTTGTTGCTTAGAATTTATTACTAAAACGTAGGGTGAGGTCCAAGATGATGTTCTTCACAAGATCATAGTAGGATGGTTGAAGTGGAGGACTAAAATTAAAGTAGTATGTGACCAGAAGACCCCTCTAAGATTAAAAGGTAAGTTTTATAAAATAGCTACACAACCAATAATGCTTTATGGAAGTGAATGTTCGACGGTGAAGAAACAAGGCCTAAATGAGATGAATATGGCTAAAATGTGTATGATAAGATGGATGTATGGAAAGACAAGAAAAAATCATTCGAGGAATGACTATATCAGGAACAAAGTGGGGGTGGTGACCATCAAGGACAAGCTGCATGAAGGTTGTCTATGATGATATGGACACATGGAATGCAAACTGACAAATGTACCTATTTGAAGTAAGGTAATTGAGTCAAGCATGATTAAAAGAAGCAGAGGAATACCTAAATTGACTTGGGAAGAGCTTATAGAGAGATATTTTGTATCTTTACAACTTGATCAGAGTATGAACCATAACATAGTTGATTTGCAAACAAGGATCCATGTAGCGACCCCAACATGGTTGGAATTAAGGATTAGATGTGATCATGTTGATAATGAAACATACTAGAAGAATTACAACATCAATCAATACATTAAGGTTATCTTGATTTCTTGATGTACCCTAAATATGATTACTACATTGGCATTACATTCATATTCGGTCCAGTGTTTCAAACTATAAGATATATTTTTTGGTACGTGTAACACCCCTGACCTGGGTTTTGGGATAACCCTGGAAGTTTTACCTAAGTCAGTTGCTTAGAACCTTATCTTAATTACTTTTCAAAATATTAAGACAAGGTTCTAAGCAACTTACTTAGGAAAAACTAATAGGGTTATCCCAAAACCCAGGTCAGAGTAATTATAAGTTATCAACCCCTAATAAGGATTTCATCCCCGAAATCTCAAGAAAAAGAGAAGGGTACTTCCATGTCATCTCTTCCTCCATCTCCCATGTGTCTTCTTCAATGCCATGATGATGCCAAAGAACTTTCACAAGCATTATGTCTTTCATTTTCAACTTCTTGATTCTTTTGTCAAGAATCAACATTGGGCCTTCCACATAGGATATATCTTCATCTACTTCTACCTCTACATGTTGTATTACAAGCTTTGTATCAGGGTGACATCTTCTTAACATAGATACATGAAATACTGGATGTAGTCTGTGCAACTCAGGTGGTAGTTGCAACTTATAGGCTACCTTTCCAACACATTATATCACTGGGGAGGGTCCCATAAATCAAAGAGCCAACTTACCCTTTTTCCCAAATCTGAGAACACCTTTCTATGGAGAAACCTTGAGATACATTTTGTCTCCTATTTGGAATTCTAAAGGTCTATGAAGATTATCAACATATGACTTATGTCTGTCATGTGCTCCCTTTAATTGTTGTTGTATCACTTTAATCTTTTTTGTTGTCTGTTGTACAAGTTCAGGACCAAGAAGTTGATATTCTCCTATTTCATACCAGCATAACAGAGATCTACAATGTCTACCATACAACGCTTCATATGGTGCCATATCAATGCTTTTCTGATAACTGTTATTGTAGGAAAACTCTATCCAACTTTAATGTATATCCCAACTATCTACAAATTGAAAAAACACATGCCCTAAGCAAGTCTTTCAACATTTGTATAGTCATTTCAGAGTGTCCATCTATCTGAGGGTGGAAAGTAGTACTAAACTTTAACTGAGTACCCAACATTATGTGTAATCTCTCCTAAAAGTGACTTGTAAGTTGAGGACCTCTGTTAGACACAATTGTTTTTGGACTCTGTACAACCGCACTATCTCATCTACATAAATCTATGCAAGTTTCTCAGCAGTATGTCATCTTAACATGAAGAAAATGTGCTGACTTTGTCAATCTGTCAACAACCACCCAAATAGAATCATGGCCTTTGGTTGTTCTAGGCAAACTGACTACAAAATCCATTGTCACATGATCCCACTTCCACTGTGGTATAGGTAATGGTTGTAATGTCCCTACAGGTTTTTTGTGCTCAGCCTTAACTTGGTGACACACTAGAGATCTCATAACAAATTCAACTACATCTTTCTTCAAACCAGGCCACCAATACATATCTTTTAGATAGTGATGCCTCAAAGAATGGTTTGGTATGCGTGTTGATGCAGGATAAATGAGTGATTTCTTTTGCCTCTTGACAACTTAAGAAATACAAGTGAGAATTATTCGACACATGATCTGGAGTTGGCTGTAATGATTCATGTCTTGAAAATCTGGAGACATTACCTGTATGGGGAGAAGTGTTAGGTTTTCACAGACCATAAGAATTTGAAGTACATCTTTTCGCAACAAGAGTTAAATATGAGGCAGTGTCGCTGGATGGAACTGATCAAAGATTATGATTGCATGATTGATTATCATCCGGGAAAGGCTAATGTGGTGGAAAATGTGCTAAGTAGAAAGTACTCATCTTCATTCACAGATAAAACACAATTGAATTCTTTGGTGTGTTATAAATGGGACATGCTACTTTCCTTACAACAAATGAATGTATAGATGGAAGTATCTTTACTGGTCAGATTGTTGGCACAGATGCAAGTAAAACCTACACTGAGACAAGAAATTAAAGAAGTAAAATAGATTGATATTGTGATACAACATATCAGATCAGAATATGGCAGTGAGAAATGGGATGGCTTTCATGAGTCAGAGGATGAGACAGTGCATTACCTTGGTAGAATTGTGGTACCTGATGTTAATGACCTAAGGAAGATAGTTATGGAAGAAGCTCACTCATCTATATATGCTATGCATCCAGGAAGTACCAAGATGTATCACGATCTAAAAGATATGTTTTGGTGACTTGGTTTGAAGAAAGATATAGCTGAATTCGTTATGAGATGTCCAGTGTGTCAGCAAGTTAAGGCTGAGCACCAGAAACCTATAGGGACACTACAACCATTATCGTATCTATGCCCATAGAGCCAATTATATGATGATTGTAATGACATATCTTGTAAATAATTTAATTAATAATAAAGGCAATCTTCTAATTTATTTGTTTTAATAGTTATGAGATAATGATGTAACATAATAAATGTCTAAAGAATAGTATTAGTCAATGACATATGACTTCAGGTTAAGGACATGAAAAAGGGGATCATACAAATGTCAAGAGTATATACATTCTTGTTATGTCCCTAGTCGGATGTTATGGTGGAAGGTTGATAGACATCAATAACACATAAGACTAGAGTTTGTGTTGGTTGATGACAAAATCTCATTAAGTCATGATATGTGATATCGAACCACACACATAGGTACTTGTTAGAGAACAGTGTATCAGACTGACCCACCTTCAGAGTGATACATGGAAACCATGATTGATGGTCAGGGTCATCTCTTATAGCATTGGTGGTGATTGTGGTTTTTAGACCTAAAATCACTACATTTATCACATGTCATTTGATATACTTAGACACCATCCACCATGACCTCGAATAAAGGTTTCCATAAAGGTGGTGCTCGGGTATGTCATAACACATGGGGATGACTATGAGCAATGTAGATGGGATTTGCACCTCCTACAGGAGTATGGTATCCTGGTCATTTGATAAGTAAGACTGAGAAATGCATGGCCATGCTCATGGAAGTCAATATGTGATATTGAGCTTACAAATATTCTAGACAATTTAATGTTGAATAGGATGATGATCCCATGCATCAAGTTCAATCTAGATATCATTGACAAAGGAACTATACAAACATTGTAACACCAATCACAGATTCTAGGTTGAAGTTGTTCTCCAACTTTCCAATTACTTGGGTAGCAACGAAGTCTTGCTAAATACCAATCATTGCTTATGGTGTCATAAGTCCATTATGGGCATTCACTGTCAATGTAACTTGGAACCTATAGGGTCACACACATAGGATACACTTGAAAAAAGAGTATATCCATGAATATAGTTTAGATTGATTACTAAAGAGTTAGGTTTTCAATTTAAACAACGATGGTTGAAAGTTGACTAACTGGATCGTGAACCGATCGGTTCAAGTGTTGAATTGATTAATTCAAGTGTCAAACCAACTTTAGCGATCAAAACCATGAGATGACCAGTTCAAAAAGTGAACCAATGAGGTCAAGTTTGTCAACCAATCAGTTCAAGTTGTGAACCGACCTTCAGATATGGTTCAAACTAGGTCAGAATAGGGCAGCATTTGGTAACATGATTACTTCAGATGTAGTGGCGGTGGAAGACCAAAATTCAACAATGGGTAGCTAAAAATTACAATACTAAAATGACATATTAACAACTGGTAATTTTTTTACACACTTTTCACACTCATCTACAATTACCCAACTGAGATTATCCACCAAACCAATTTTACGTGGTGGTTCATCTTAGATGCATGACCGTAGTTAAAATAATCATGTTGTTGAATGGAGCCTAGAACTCCTGACCCTAGCCCTCCTAGAAATAGAGTGGTAGTCAAGTCTTTCTAGAGATACAACAATAAGCTCTGAAAACTATTATCTTCTCTAGTGGTGGTAACCGATAGAACCTAATAAAGTCTTACCCATCAACGGGAGGGACAACAAGGGAGAGACAGTTGGGAGAGAAATTCGGTGCTAGCACACTAACTAGAAGGGATAAATCCTTCTTTTCCATTCTTCTAGAATAAAAGAAGTTCCTAGTGGTCTGTGTAAACTACTATAGAGGGGAGGAGGCTATTGCTTGTTGCTTAGATGATAAAGCCAACTATTTTCCATGGTGATCAATGAGGAGGCCATTGTTGATGTTGTTCAGGTGCAACTTGAAGAAAGGTGCACACTACTATAAGGGAATTTTTGTTGGACTTGCTCCAGGACCAGGTATGACCTTACAACCATCCTTCCCATTACACAGATGTTGACATGATCTACTCTTTGAAGGGAATATGGCAATGATTTTTTTATTTCTGCTACCTTTTTCGATGCCATATATCGCTATAGTGGTATCAAAGCCAGATTGATTTACTATACTTTGGGATTTAATCTATATGATCAAATTTTGGTTTTTGACATTTATTTTGTTGCATACGACATGAATACCTAAAATGATTAATGTGCATATCTGATTAAATTATGTTGGCTCAGAGAAACAATCATATGATGATTGGAGTGTGGCATTAGATACCTGATTTGATAATAATGAAGGTAATCCGGTCTATTATATTTGTCTCGGTCATGATATGATGATACATACATAGTAAATTTATAGAGAATGATGTAACTCGATGACATATGTCTTCAGGTTGAGGACCTAAACGATGAGATCATATGTATGATAAGAGTACATACATTCTTTTCATGTCCATAATTGAATATTAATGTGTAAGCAAAATATACAACAATAATACATAAGACTAGAGTGTGTGTTGATTGATGATAGAGTCTCATTAGTCATGATATGTGATATCAAGTCAAGCACACAAATACATGGTAGAGAATAGTGTATCAGACAGACTCACCATGAGAGTGATACATGGAGACTGTGGAATGGTAGTCAGAATCATCTCTCATTGTGATAGTGGTGATTTTGGTTCTTAGACCTAAAGTCACTACGTTCATCACATGTTGTTGGGTATACTTTGGCATCATCAAACGTAATCCTGAAATAAGGGTTGCCATAAAGGCGATGATTGGGTAGCTTTGACACATGGGGACTGAGTATGAATGATGTAGATGGGATTTCTTCCTCCTATAAGATATTGATATCTGGGGCCTCTTGATAAGTGAGGCTAAGAAATGTATGGATGTACACATGTGATTCAATATGTGATATGTGAACTCACATGCATCTCTGCATTCTATTCTAGTTCAAGGAACACGGATTGAATGTTGAGAGGATGACAATTACATGCCTCGGATATCAGAGAAAAAGGAAATATACGATCACGGTAATACTATTCACAAATTGTAGGTTGAAGTTGTTCTCCAGCCTTCTAAATTACTTGGGTAGCAATGATGTGTAACTAGGCACTGCTCTTTGCTTGTGATGTCATAAGTTGTTATGGATGTTCACTATCAACGTAATTTTGGACCTATAGGGTAATACACATAGGATACACTTGGATTAAAGGAGTATATTCATGAATGATGTTTAGATTGAATGATAAAGGTGTTTAGGTATTCAACTAAACATATAGATTAACGGACTGGACTCAGAATCATCAAGTTCAAGTGTTGGACTGATTGATTGGAGTGTCAGGTCAATTGGAAATTGAATTGGTTGATTTCTATATGACTCAGGACACCAACCGACTGGCTCACTGGGTGAACCGATGGGATCAGGATGGTGAGATGATTGTTTCACTTAGTGAAATGACAACTCGGGCCACTGAGATGATCGATTTACTTGGTGAACCGATCAGCTCATACGGGCCAGTTGAAGGTTCCAGTGTTTTCCTAAATCATGAGAAAAGAGAATCATTTCACCTTATTCGATGAGATTGATACAAGGATTAATGTGTCATATTAATAAAAATGGATTGCAAATAGGAAAATTGCAAAATTAATGTCTCACTATGCAAGACAACTGTCTCACTCACCAAACAATCATTTGGGAATGCGAGACGACCATCTCACTCACCAAACAACTATTTGTGAAGTGTGAGATGATCACTTCGTGTTGCGTAAGTTCTAGAACATTTATGATTCCAGACCCTTCTATTCCCACATCGATTGGGAACCGTGACCCTACCCCTTCTATAAATAGAGGGGTACTGAGGGCTTTCCAACACACACAATTGAGAATTACTTACTCTGACAATTGTTTTCCTCTCTGGTTATGGTAACCAATAGAGAGCTCAAGCAAGTCCTACCCGTCAAAGGGAGGGACAGCGAGGGAGAAAAGAACTGAGATAAGTTGTTGTGGGAGAGCATGTTGGCAACTAGTACGCTGACAAAAGGGGACAACTCCTTCCCATTGGATCTGGAAGCACAACGTGGAGTTCCTGATGGTTTGCATGGACCAATCTAGAGAGGGGAGGCCATTGTCTACAGCTTCAAGGACATTGTCAGCATGCAGTCTGTGGCAAAACCAGGAGCTGTTGTAGACACCGTTCGAGTATGTTGTTCATGGTAAAGACAAATAGTTGCATAGACACCACTCAAGAGCAACTAGAAGATAGTTGCACTATAAGGTAATGTCACTGGACTTGCTCCAGGACCAGGTATAACCTTGAAACCTTTCCTTCCTATATACATTGTTGTTGACGTGATTCTGCTGGTTATGGGAGATGGGCATTTATATATTTATTTCCTCTATCTATATATGTACCTGATTTCCCAACAATGATATTAGTGCCCCATAAATTCATGGTTTATTTGGGATCTAAATCGATGTTATCAGATTTTGTTTTCATTATTTTATTGCATGTGATACGAATATTAAAATGAATAATGTGCATATCCAATTAAATACCACACATGATCACAACTAATATATATGATATGATATAATATACAATCCATACACATCACCCTAAAAGCATTTTAATGGTGGATGTTTGCATGGTTATGGAAAAACCACATATATGTATGTGCATGGTTGTGGTTATTTATTCCTATTATTAATTCATCTGTGTATTGAGCCTCTTTCTCCTTTCCAAATGTAAATTAATATTCTTCTTCCTATTTCCCCTCAAATGTAACTTGAGGTTTTCCCCTTTTACAATGTAATAAAGAAATAAGATAGTTTTAATTTATGCATCATAGTGAGAAGATATGCACAAAGTCAAACTAACTAGCTCGTGAGACGAAGTGACCATTTGAAAGACCATGGAGACAAAACGACGGGAGGCAGACCGATCGACTGGTGGCCCATCTGATTGACTAGAGGAGACCAAACGATCATTTCATGAGCCCATCCGAGTGACTAAGAGGTGAGTCGACCGGTTCAAGCATTGAACTGATCAACCTGATTGGACCAAGCATAGATCTTCATCAACAACATGTTGCATATGATGTGGACCTTGGGTGGTGATAATTCCTTGTGGCTCCAAGGAATTGCATTAGATTGGTCATAACCATCACTCATATATTTCTGATTGCATGTTCACATTGTGGTTATAGCATGTATGTGATATGTACTATAGTATGTGGTGATTGGATATGTATATGTATTTATATATAAAATACCTCAATATAAATATTAAGTCTAAGATGCTTTTTTATAAGCAGTGCACATGAAAAGCTTGATCAACCAAGTGTGGGCATGCCCTAGCGTGGTGCACAGTCTATCTCGTGGAAGTGTGATCGTAAGGTCTGCCCTAGCATGGTGCATATCTATCCTATTGGTTTATGGGTCAAGCTTAACTAGATGATCTTAATAGGATTAAGTGACTAGAAGCATGCATATAGCTAGATTGTGAGATGGAGTTGTGCACACCATCTATCCAAGAGTTTTATGAGATGCAATTGGCAAACATTATCAACCTTAATAATTGGTCATGAGCGCCAGCATTGGTTGGATATTGATGCAATTGTTTTGGGTCTTGGCTCACTAGAAGATTGAATGTTGCAATCTTCCAAATTGATACATGAGGGTTATCAATTTGAACAAAATAGTGGGAGTGATAGTTAATTAAAGGCCTAAGTAATATTATCAAATTTATCAAATAAAATCAAATCAAAATGTTTTAATAAGTTGCAATATTCTTTTGTAGCAAACACAAATACATTATAATCGTGATTAGTTTGTGCATAGGAGAAACTAAACAAGATTAACTTTCAAATCTGCTTTAGGACTTTGAGAAGTGTTCTCAATGAGTGAAAGCTCTATGTCCTTAAAAGACCAAAGCCAGATGAACCCGCTCCAAATGCGCCAAGGACTAAGTTGGATTCTTTCTTAAAGCATGCCAATGATGATGTCATAGAAATTAAGCACCTTATGCTATGATGTGTGAATAATGAGTTGCTTAAACAACATGATAACATGGACATTCTTGAGGTGGTAGCACATCTTAAAGAATCATGTAAAGCAAGAAATCTATAATGTCTCCAAAGTGCAAATTGAGTGCAAACTGGTAGAGGGATATCCAGTACAACCCCATATGGTCAATATGATTGGGAATTTGGAGAGACTGAGATTTCTTTTAGGTCAAGATTTGACCATTGATATGATTCTACAAATTGTTGTATGAATCATATAACCAGTTTATCAAATGCTTGGGATATTGATGTCAAAACATGAATTAAGAAGGACAAACCCATGATGATGATCAGAGGAAGCGAGTCCAAGAAA
Organism: Alisma plantago-aquatica; assembly: GCA_963693085.1. NCBI lineage: Eukaryota > Viridiplantae > Streptophyta > Magnoliopsida > Alismatales > Alismataceae > Alisma > Alisma plantago-aquatica. Next base: position 212,065,463 of record OY856413.1, read on the forward strand.
CTAAGGCAATGCCAAGAAGATCTTTGAGGCTAAAATGAAGTCCAATTCTTCTTCACTCAAGATAAGGAGAAGGGTAAGTACAAAAGAAATATGTCCTTTTCACTTAAAAGGTTAAGGAAAGAAAGTTCCACCATTGTCACCAAATGGACTTTGGTAAAGGAACTATCCTATATGTATAGAGGATCTTAGGAAGAAGAAAGAGAGAGATCTCTACTTCAACACCTGAGAAGAAATAAGCTAGAATTGTACAGAGCGAGGGTTGTTGCCACTATAGTTGAAAGTTGTCATTCATGCACACATAATAGAATTAGTAAATTGCTATTATGTACTTACCATTGATGAAAACATTATATGTCTTGTGTGACAAGGAAATTATGTTTCATTTAAAGTATATGATCTTTATGACAATGCATTATGTCTCACAATATATAATGAATGACCTGATGACTCAAACAATGTATACCTATAGCATTGTCAACTAGAGCACGTATATGAGAAATTCATTTCTAGAATCCATATGATGGTTGTCTACACTCTTTTGGTTATTGAAGAAATATAGACATGCAAGTCTTATTTATTACGCAAAATGACAAAAACATCTTCACAAGGTTCAGCGGGAGAGTGAGTATTCTACTAGGGATTGTACATGCTAATGTATATAGACCTTTTAGAATAAATGCTAAAGGTAGTTACCAATACCTCATTATATGTAATGATGTTATCAGTAGATATGTAAGTTTGTATTTAATGAAATACAAGCATGAATCTATTGGAAGTATTCAAGGAGATCATAAATGAAGTACATAACTAACTTGGTAAAAGTATTAAGATACTTTGATGTTATCGATTTTGGAATATTTTAAACCAAGAGTTTGAGGACCTTATGGAAGTATGTGATAATGTATCACAATGAACTCCACTTGAACATGATGATGTGTCACAAGGAAGGAATCACACCTTATTAAGGTATGATTATCAATAAATCTATCTAATCTTCTAATTTTCTTTTTGGGCACATGCTAAACACTAAAATAATATACCGTCTAAATTGGTTCAAAAGACACCATATGTAGTATGGGATGGGAAGTGTATCGATGTGTCTTTTAATAGTGATTAGGGTTGAAAGCTTATATAAGAAAATAGTTTCTTGAGAAGCTTGGTCCAAAAATCACATAAATGTTATTTTTTTAATACCACTCTTATCCAATCATACAACAAAGTTGTTTGTCGATCTGTATGGTTGTATTCCTGATGAGGAACCTAGTTCTAAAGGAATCAGTGGGAGTAAAAGTAGAACTTAAAATGTTCAAGACAAATAAGAAAAAATTGAACCTAAAGAGGTACAATAGGAACAAAGAGAATCACAAACTATTCTGGAATCTTAAATTCATTATGTAACTCGATACCTCATAGTTATAGTGGAACATGCCTTGGGTTTGAAAGATTATGATATCTTATAAATCAAGAAGGCACTGAGTTGATCATAACGATGAGTCAACTAACTAACTAGAAGCTATTGAGGAACCAAAGTCTGAGAAATGGCTTGAGACCATGAGATAAAAGATGGACTCCATGTAAACCAACAAGGTATGACCTTGTGGATCTACCTGAAGGGGTAAAACCCATAAGGTGCAATTGGTTCTTTGAGAGAAGACCAACATGGAAGGGTAGATTGTCTGTGACGAGCTTCAAACAAGTTTGAGGTGTTGAACATGATGAAGTCTTTCACCAATTACCATGGTTAAATCCATCGGGATCATGCTTGCAATGAAAACTTAGTATGACTATGAGATTTGGCATATGGATGTTAAAATTACATTCCTTAACTATAATAATTGTATAGGATGTGTATGTGACACATCCTAATGGTTTTATAAATCCATTAATGTAAATAAAGTGTGTATGCTACAAAGATCAATGTATTGATTGAAGCAAGCATCTCAGAGCTGGAATCTTATACTTGACAAGACAGGAGTTAGAACGAAGATGAATGTTTTGATTACAAAAGATTAAGGGGAAGTATATATATATTTAACATAATGATGTGAAATAACATCCTTATATTGCATATGTTAAAATCTGACAAGGAAAGTGCCTTCTCTATGAAGGACTCGGGAGAAGCATCATGTTTGATAGGAATTGAGATCTATAGAGATATATCTGGAAAGCTTCTTGACCTAAGAAAGAGCACATACATTGGCAAGATGTTGAACAGGTTCAACATTCAAGATTCATTGAGAGAAAACTTATCCATGTTCCATGGAGTTAGTCTCTCAAGAGCTAAGTGCCCCAATTCTTATGAAGAAATATGAATAAATGGATAGATGACATATGCATTCACAATTGGATCTATCACATATGTACTCACTCGTTATCTCATATGTATTGGACATGACAAGAAGATATCACATTATCTCATATGTATAGGACATGATGAGAAGATATCATGTTATCTCATATGTATTGGACATGACGAGAGGATATCTAGTCATCTCATATGTATTAGACATGATGAGCGGATATATATATACATGTCTAGTAATCTCATATGTATTAGACATGATGAGAAGGTATATGTCAGATGTCATTGAGAGTCACTGGAATACCATAAAAGAACATCTTTAGGTACTTGTGAATCATGAAAAGGATTAGTTCCTTGGTTATGGTAAAAAGGAAGAATTGGGTGTAAAGGATTACACCAATGCAAGCTTCCAAGCTGACAGATAAATGATCATAATAGAAGATTATCTTTGACCTTAAAGTGAGAACTATAAGCTAGAAGGGTTATGAGTTAATGAGTGTTGTTTAAATCTACAATAGAAGCCGAGTATCTCTGTGTTATGAGAACAACTGAGGATACTGTATGAAGTTTATATGGGTGAACTTATGAAAGGTTCCAACCATAGATGACCCAATAGAAATATTGTGATAGAAATGAAGCTATATGATAGGTGAGGAGTCTTAGATAGCATACTACGACATCTCCATCTCATATGAGATGTCGTACAACAAAGAGATGTGAAAAATTACAAAATACCGACTTGAAGCAAACGTTGGTAAGTGCTTGCACAGTAGAAACATAATGGACATGTTAAGATCACTTGGAATATGATTCATGGGTGATTGTCACTAAGTGCAAGTGGGATTCTGTTGGTATGTATGCCCAGAGAGCCAATCACATGATGATTGGAGTGTGGCATTAGATACCTGATTTGATTATATGGAAGGTAATTATGTCTATTATGTTTGTCTCAGTCATGAGATGATGACACATACATAGTAGATGCCCAAAGAATGATGTTACTTGATGACATATGTCTTCAGGTTGAGGACCTAAATGATGAGATCATATGTATGATAAGAGTACATATATTCTTATTATGTCCCTAGTCAGATATTATTGTGGAAGTAAAATCGACAACAGTAATACATAAGACTAGAGTGTGTGTTGACTAATGAAAAAGTCTCATTAGTCATGATATGTGACATCAAGTTAAGCTCACTAATACATGTTAGAGACCAGTGTATCAGACAAGCCCACCATGAGAGTGATACATAGAGACCATGGAATGGTAGTCAGAATCATCTCTCATTATGATAGTGGTGATTGTGGTTCATAGACCTAAATTCACTACATTCATCACATGTCATTGGGTATACTTTGACATCATAAAAGGTAATCTTGAAGTACAGGTTTCCATAAAGGTGATGATTGGATAGCTTTGACACATGGGGATTGAGTGTGAGTGATGTAGATGGGATTTATCCCTCCTACAGGAGATTGATATCTAGGGCCTCTTGATAAGTGAGACTGAGAAATATCTGGTCATACCCATGCGATTCAATATGTGATATGTGAACTCACATGCATCTCTGACAGTCTTCCTAGTTCAAGGAATATGTATTGAACATTGATAGGATGACTATTCCATGCCTCGAGTTCAATCCAAATATCAGAGACAAAGGAACTATACAAACATGGTAACACTATTCAAGAATTGCAGGTTGAAGTTGTTCTCCAACTTTTTGAATTACTTGGGTAACAATGATGTGTGGCTAGGCACCACTCTTTGCTTGTGATGTTATAAGTTGTTATGGACATTCACTGCCAATGTAATTTTAGACCTACACATAGGATATACTTGGATTAAAGGAGTATATTCATGAATGATGTTTAGTTTAATTAAACAATAGATCAACTGAATGGACTCAGAATCATCAAGTTCAAGTCTTGGACTGATTGATTGGGGTGTCAAGTTGATTTGAAATTGAATTGGCTGATTTGTGCATGACTCGGGACACCAACCGATTGGCTCACTGGGTGAACCAATCAACTCAGGCTGGTGAGATGATCGTTTCACTTAGTGAAACCACCGAGTCAGGCCATTTAAAGGATCGGTTCACTTAGAGAACTGATCATCTTAGATGGGCCAGTCGAATGTTCTGATGTTTTCTTGAATCGTGAGAAAAGAGGATTGTTTCACCTTGTTCAATGAGATTGGTACAAGGATTTATGTGGGACATAAATTAGAAACAAATTGTGAATTCAATTGCAAATAGGTACTTGCAAAATGATCATCTTGCTATGCGAGATGACTGTCTCACTCACCAAGTGATCATTTGGGAGTGCAAGACAACTGTCTCACTCACCAAATGATCGTTTGGGAAGTGTAAGATGAGAGTTTCATGTAGCGCAAGTTCTAAAACATTCATGATTCCAAACCCTTGGAAACCCTGACCCTAACCCCTCATATAAATAGACGGGTATTGGGGGCTTCCCAACACACACAATTGAGAATCAGTTACTCTAATGATAGTTGTCCTCTCTGGTTGTGGTAACCAATAGCGAGCCCAAGAAAGTCCTACCCATCAAAGGGAGGGATAGTGAGGGAGAGAATAACTGACATTAGTTGTTATGGGAGAGCACATGTTAGTGACTAGTACGCTGACTGAAGGGGACAAATCCTTCATGTTGGCTCTGGCAATGCAATGTGGAGTTCCCGGTGATCTGCGTGGACTACTCTAGAGGCAGGAGGTTGTTGTCTATTTCTTGGTGGACATTGTCATCATGCAGTCCATAGTGAGACCAGGAGTTGTTGTTGATGCAGTTTGAGCCTGATGTCTGTGGTGAAGACTAGGAGCTGTACAGACACCATCCAAGAGCAACTAGAAGATAGTTGCACTACAAGGGTAATGTCATTGGACTTTCTCCAGGACCATGTATAACCTTACAATATTTCCTTCCTAGATACATTATTGTTGATGCAATTCTACTGGTTATGGGAAATGGGAATTCAAAATTTTGTTTTCGATGCCTATATTTGCGCCCAATTTCCCAACAAATTCCACATACGATCCTAACAATATATATATATATGCAATTTACATGTGTCATACTAAAATAGGTTTTGATGGAGGATGTTTAGCATGGTTATGGACAACAAACCCTAGATCTGTGCACATCATTGTGGTTTTCATTCCTATTTACCTTGGTTTGCATACTGAGTCACTATCTTCTCTTCCACATATAAAAGTATTATTCTCTCCATCCTATGCTACCCTTGAATGTAACTCAAAGTTTTCATATTACCATGTAATATGTTAAATAGGATTAGGATAGTTTTAATTCTTGTTATGACGAAGAAGACATTCATCACCAGACAAAGCGCCCATTTTAGAAAATGTGTCGATCGGTTGGAGGACCGAGGAGGACAGACATCAGGAGAAGCCAAACCGACCTCTTGGTGGCCCAACCAAGCTACTGGAGGTGTCCAGGCATTGTTTGGACTGGAGGCCAGACGATCGATGTGATAGACCAACCAATCGGGCCCAGAGGTGAGACCATCGATTCAAGAATTGAACTAATCAATCAGGATTGGTTTGAGTGCATATCTTCATCAACAACAAGTCGTTGCATATGATGTAGACCTTAGGTAGTAGTAATTCCTTGTGGCTCCAAGGAATTACAGTAGTATGTCCATAAACACCACTTATGTTTTAATTATATGTTTTTATTTGTGGGATATAGCATGTATATGATACATACTATAAGTATCTGGTGATTGGATATGTATTTTTATTTATAAACACAAATCCCTCAATAACATATTAAGTCTAAGATACTTTCCATTAGAAACACACATGAAAATCTTGATTGACTAAGCATGGGAATGCCAAGCGTGGTGTGTTGTCCATCTCGTGGAAGTGTGATGGTAGTTATGTGGGCCTGGAAAGCATGGTGCATTACAATCGTGTTGTCTTTTGGTTCAGACTTAACTAGGTGATCTTAACGAGATTAAGTACCTAGAAGCATGCATATGACTATGGCAAAGAGTTGTGCATACTATCTATCCCATAATTGCATGAGATGCAATTGGCAAAAGTTGCCTACCTTAATGATTGATTATGGACATTGGCATTGGCTGGGTAATAAGTCAATTGTTTTGGGTCTTGGCTCACTAGAAGGTTGTATGCTACAATCTTCTAAATTGATATGTGAGGGATATCAATTTGAACAAAATAGTAGGAGACAAAATTAATTAAAGGCCTAATTAAAAATTGACAAATTTTATTTTAATCAAATCAAAAGTATTTTGACAAAATGCAAATTTTCTCTTGTAGAAACAAATGGCAAAGAAAGCATTATTGCGATCTGTCCTTAAGAAGGACAAATTGAAAAGGAAAAAGTTCTACAATTGATTTTAGACTTTGATAAAGGTTCTCAATGATGAGCATAAACTCTATATCCTAGATACACTAGTTCCAGATATGCCTACTCTTGATGCGCTTAGGGCTGAGGTGGATGCTTACTGGAAACATCAACGATGCCTTAGACATAAAGCACCTTCTGCTATGCTGCATGAACTATGAGTTGCATGATCAATGTGAAGACATGGGGATCTTGAGATGGTAACACATCATAAGAAAGTGAACTATAATCATACAAAGCAAGAAAGGTACAATGCAAGATGACAAGGGAGATCCAATAGAGACCCATGTGCTTAATATGATTTGACATGTGGAACATCTAGAAGAACTGGGATACTCTTTGAGCTAAGAGTTGGCCACATATGGGATTAAGAGAGAAAGATTTCTCCCCCCCCCCTCCCATGGCCGTGGTAGAGGCCGAATGCCGGGGAGGGTGGTAAATCAAGGCGGAAACCGGGATTCAAACCCGGGTCCCTTCATGAGGAGACACCGTGCTTGACCACTTGAGCCACTCCTTGTCGGCAAAGTTGGCCACATATGATTCTACAATCGGTTGCCTAAATGATATAGCTATTTAATCTAGTGTTACCACTTGAATAATATAGCCAGAACATTGTCAGAATTGTGTGGCATGTTGATAAATGCCAAAGCAAGAATGAAGAAGGACAAATCTGTGATGGTGATTCCATATCTTCAACGCTCAAGATAAGGAGATAGAAAAGTATAAGAGGAATATATCCTTTGTATCTGAAAGGATTTAGGAATATGAAGTTGCGGTTATACATCTTCACTTTAGGTATATACTTTACTGAGATACATTTTTCTATTTCTTCATCTTGGGTACTAGATATCAGATGCAGATCTCACATATCTTCGAATATATAGGATCTAGAAAGAAGTAAATCGTTAAGAAAGGGTGAGGTCAAATTGTGAGTCACAAATTAAGCAAGAGTTGCTACCACTATAGTAAGAACCTATAATTTATCTCTACCCACAGGGCTTGTAATAGAGTTAATGAATTGCTATTATTTACCTGCAATAAATAGAAACATCACTTCTATATCATGTATGGACAAGGATGGATATGAATTTCATATTAAGAATGGTCAATATTCTATTTAAAAAGGTGAGATCTTTTATGATAGTGCCCCAATGTCTTATGGTCTTTATTTGCTGGATCTAAAGATAGATGTTTATAATGTAAATACTAAAAGATTAAAACTCAATAACTAAAAAAAACTTATCTTTGGGATTTCTATCTAGGGAACATAAATGAGAATCTCATATATAGACTCCATAAAGATGGTTATCAAGATTCTTTTGATTTCAAATCAATAGAGATGTGTGAGTCTTGTTTGTTGAGTAAGATGATAGAGACTCCCTTCACTAATAACAATGAGAGGGATGGTGATCTATTAGGATTGAATACATATTGATGTATGTGACCTTTTTAGAACAAATGCTAGGGGTGGTTATCAGTACTTCATTACCTTTATTGATGATTCCAGTAGGTATGGTTATGTTTACCTGATGAAACATAAGTTAGGATCCCTTGAAAATTTCAAGGATTCATGAATGAGGTACGAAACCAACTTGGAAAAAGTATCAAGGCACATCATTCTGATTGAGGTGGAGAATACTTAAGCCAAGAGTTTGAGGACCTTCTGAGAGACTGTAGTATTATATCACAATGGACTCCACCTGGAACACCTCAGTATAATGGTGTATCAGAAAGAAGGAATCACACATTACTAGATATGGTACAATCAATGATGCGTTTAGCTGATCTTCCAACTCCCTTATGGGGTTATGCTCTAAAAATTGTCATGTTTACACTCCCTCAGGTTTGTGAACTGACTGATTCAGGACGTGAACTGACAGGTTGGTTGACCAATTCGATTCGATCAAGGATTAGTAGTGGTGCCATGTTATGCATTAATCAGATATCAATTGCCAATACAACTATGATTGGGAAACATGTTGAAACAACCGATTCAAGGGTTCAATTGATGGGCTCACATACCAACCGATCAGTTCACTCTTGAACTAACCATTGTCTAGGAAAATTCATGAAATTTCATCCCCTTCATCTCCCTCTCAAAATATAACTCTAAACCATGACCCTCCTATAAATAGAGGAGTAGTTGAGGTTTTCTAGAGATACAACAATAAGCTCTGACAATTGTTGTCTTCTCTAGTTGTGGTAACTGAAAGAACCTGAGAAAGTCCTACTGGTAAAAGGGAGGGATAGAAAGGGAGAAACAATTGGGAAAGTAAGTCAGTGGTATAATACTGACTAGAAGGAACAACTCCTTGTCTGTTCTTCTAGAAAAACAAGAGTTTCTAATGGTTCATGTGGATGACTATAGATATGAGGAGGCTATTGCCTTTCGATCAAAGGATAAAGTCAATTGTTGTCTATGGTGATCAACCAAGAGGCCATTACCGACGTTGTCCAGGTGAAACTTGAAGAAAGTCACAAACTATACAAGGGAATTGTTTTTGGAATTTCTCTAGAACTGGGTATAACCTTGCAATCATCCTTCCTATTACATAGTTGTTGATGCGATATACTGTACAAAGGGTATATGACAATTAATTTTTTATTTCCGTTTCCTTATCTGATACCATATTTTTGTATAATATTTACATATAGAATCATATTACACTACTATAAGGATAATCATCATTTTTAACGTGTTCATTACATTATTTATTTATTTTGCTAGGGTTATACTTCAAAAATTAATGAATAAGGGATAATTTCAGCCTAGTTCATATTTTTGTACAAATCATATCATATAAAAAATTCAATGACTATAAAATAGGATGGTTATATTCATTCTAGAAAACAATTAGAACCCTTGAATTTCTCTATTTGATTTTGACATAACCTATCTTGAGGTATTTAATGCATCTACCAATTATACATTCTAGGCAGGCCTAAACCAAAACATTAGACTCCACTTAATATTCTTAGAACATGCTTCTTATATTGTGTTGAGATATTTTCATTATTCATATTCATTAGTTATAATTTCATAGATATTATGTATTGCTATTATAAATGCATGTACACTAGGTCATGTTAGGTTCATGTTTCATCCATTTATATTAATTATATAGTTCGATTTGATTATTCTTTAATGAATTCTTTTTCATTGCTTCTTATAACAATATTACTAGGATATATATCTTATTTCAATTGGTGTATGACATTAATTCAAACTTAAGTTGTTCATCTTAGCCGCCTTTTGTCATAAAAACATTAATTTATAAAATATACTAAACTAATACTAGAAATATTTATTTATTATTTGTCATTTCTCAAGTCAATCCATATTCTTATTCACTTATTTTACCTTTAAGCCTTCTAATTTAATTGTAATCCACATGTGTTGGTTATTTGGTTATTAAATATACTATTGCTCATTTGTTCAATTAAAAATATGCAAATATGAAGGCAGAGAAGGACAAAATTACTTATAGCTATAATACAATAGTTATTCTTGGTTAGATCATTTGATATATTTATGAGCATATACCTTCCTTTATGCAAAATTGCTCACATTACCCTATATTGGACTGAAAGAGGGTAGTAAGATTGCCCCACATTTCTAGAACTTATTGTGCTCGTATAGGATAGATTTATTATGATAATGTTTTTACCATTTTTTTATTACATAGATGAAGGATTTATTCCTCATTTCACCCCAAAAGGGTGACTCTATGGTTTTATAGGGTTAACTTAGTCCACATCACCCTCATGAATCATTATTAATAATCCATTGTTTCCTAATCTCAATTATCTACAATAAGAGTTGACTACTATGATTTGTGTGAGTAATTTACATTAATATCCCATCATATACTACCATTTATATGAGTAAGTTATATTATAATCCCATCATTCATTCCATTCATCCATTTATAACCAAACATTAGTCACTTATTTTGGCTAATCCTATTTCATTAAACTTAGACCAAAATTGAGTACTAACATGAAAACCACTAATGGAGGGGTACAATAGAAGATTGTTTGTAAGGGGGTGGGAAGGGGTTGGGAACGTTACATAGAAGTTGCTAGGGGTGAGCAAATAATGGTCCAGACCGCAAAACCGGACCGGACTGCTCAATTCGGTCTGGTCCATTTTGAGTTCGGTCCGGTCCACAGTCTGGGAATTTCGATAAGTTCAGTCTTCAGTCCAGTCTGGTCCGGTCCGGTCCGGACCGCAAATTGACTTTTATATAAATTTCATATATATTTGAAGGTGTATTCTATAATAACTACAAATAAAGTACATATATAAGCACTACTAGTATAAATGTTTGATACTAAAGTTATATAATTATTAGAAGTGACTAAGATTATCAACTTTGTACAATTAAATAAGTTGTAAAACATGTAAAAAAGGCTGATTACGGTCCAAACGGTCCGGTCCCGGTCCGGTATGGTCCTAGCACAAAACGATCTGGTCCCGGTCCGGTCCTACCTTGAAAAGGTCCGGTCTGCGGTCCATATATTATTGAAATTCGGTCCGCGGTTCGGTCTGGTCTGGTCTGGTCCGGTTTTAGACCGATGCTCAGCCCTAGAAGTGGCATGTTGATCAAAGGTGGAAGCCAAACTGAGGGGGAGGAGGCTACATGGGGGGATAATGTCATGACAGTGAGGGAGAACTACAAGTTGGACAACCTACAATAGTTGTAGTGCAAGATGTAGGGAAGAAAAACCAAACCAAAAGTAGTTCAAGCTAATCAACAAAGTAGCAGAGACGGGGGTGAACCCGCTCTGTGAAAAGCAATGAAAATCTTGGCATGGAACTATCAGGGGCTGAGACACCCTAACACAATCTGAACTCTCGAGCAATGTGCTAGAGAGAGGGTCCCACAATGGATTTTTGATGGAGACTATGGTGAATGCAAGGGAGGTTGATGATGTCAAAAGGAAGAGGAAGTGTGGTTTTCTGAAAAGAATAGGGCTGGGTAGTATGGGTCATACATGGGGTATTGCCTTATGGTGGAAGGTCGTCGATATCCAGATTGCTTTATATTCACAACATTATGTGGATTGCATTGTCAGAGATGACATGATAGGATAGTTGGAGAGCAATATGGATCTATGGTTGGGCCCACCAGTGGGTTAAATACAAAACATGGAATCTGATGCAAGACTTGTATGTGAGATCTGACCTACTGGTGGTGTGGTTTGGTGACTTCAATGAAATCTTATCCAACACTAAGAAGGAAGGAGGGGCACCCAGATCGGAACAGATCATGGCTGACTTCGGGATGGAAGTTGATGACTTCCAGATACTTGATCTAGGCTTCAGAGGAAGAAAAACAACCTGGTATAGAGGGAGGACAGTCAACACAAGAATCTGAGAGAGGTTAGATAGGTTTTTCACTGACAAAGCATGGCTACAAATACATGGAAAACCAGAAATCTTCCACTCTCCTTTTACAAAATCACATCATGAAGAAATTTGGCTTACTATTAGGGGAGGTAAAGGTTTTTTCAACCCATAAAAAAATAAACAATTCAAGACTTGGTGGTTTACAAATTTGAAGTGACAAAAGGTGGTCGAGAGGGCTTGGGGAGATCGGTAAGGTGAGAAGACTACATAAAAGATCAGGTGATGTGGGGAATGTCTTACGGATTGGGCCAAAAAGAAATTTGGGAATATGAGAAGAAAAATCAAAGAAGCAGAAAGTGAACTTGCAAGGGAACAAGAAAGGATGCCATCTAATGATATGTTGCAAGAATGAAAGGCAATCCATGGCAAAATTCTGGACTTGCAAAAATAGAAGAGAGATGGTGGTATTCTAGAACTAGAGAATATGAAATGAAGGATGGAAAAAAAATACCAAGTACTTTCACCACAGAGCAAACCAAAGGAGAAGTAAAAACACTATTAAAGGTATGCTTGATGAAGATGGAAATCTACAGAAATGAGAGGCAAACATTACTAACATAGAGGTGGGATATTTTGAAAACCTTTTCAAGATAGACAATGTGGTGCTGGATGGTGAGGAAAACTAGGGACTAGAGAGAGTACTAACGTAAAGGGGGTGTAAAAAATGGAGATTCAACCGACTAAGGCAGAGATTTTGGAAGTGCTAAACAAAATGCACCCAATAGAAGCAGCTGGTCTTGATGGTCTAAAAGCTATCCTTTTCCAAAATTTTAGTCTATAGTCAAAGGGGATGTGATTGATTTCATTAGAGGGTGGTGATAGGGTAGGAAGGATCTGAAGGAGGTAAATAAGACCACCATTGTACCTATTCCAAAGTGCCAGCAGCCAAAAAGATGACGAAGTTTAGACCCATAAGCTTGTGTAATGTTCTGTATAGAATTCTATCAAAAGTTTTGACAAATTGGATTAATCCAGTCCTAAACAAAGTGATCGCATAGAACCAAAATGCCTTTGTCCATAGGAGGTTGATTGTTGATAATTCTCTTACGGACTATGGAATGTTTCACACTATGAAATTGAAGAAAAATGGTAAAAAGGTATCATGGCTATGAAACTGGACATGAGCAAAGCCTATGACCAAATAGAATGGAATTTACAAGATGTTGTAATGAGAAGAATGGGGTTTGAAGGAAAAATATGCATGGCAATAGCTGATTGCGTAACATTGAAACTAGACATGAGAAAAGCCTATGACTGAATAGAATGGAATTTCCTAGATGCAGGATGAGAAGATGAGGTTTGGAGGGAAAATGTGCATGATGATAGGAAATTGTGTATCTAGCATTTCCCATTCGTTCTGTCTAAATGGGAAAAAACAAAGGGAACCTGCTCCCAAATAGAGGTGTAGTCCAAGGTGACCTTATATCCCTCTATCTCTTCCTTTTTTGTGTTGAAGTTATTTTTGTCTTTGAATAAAGAAATATGTGTTGGGTGGATCCATGGATCACGAGCGAACCGGGAAGAACCATGTGCCTCTCATATTTTCTTTGTAGATGAAAAAAATCCTTTTTTCTAGGGCATCTCTAGAAGAATGCTCATGTGTTTCTAATATTATCACCAAGTGTGAGGGAGTATCATGACAAAAGATAGATGTATCTAAATCAGAGATATCATTAGGTAAGAATGTACCAGAGAAAAGGAGGAAAGAGATATGTGAGTTTTTGCAAGTGTATGAGGTGGGTAGGCATGAAAAACACCTAGGCCTACCTATGGGCATGAGCTAGTTCAAGAAAACAATGTTCTTGCATGTTAAGGAAAGAATATGGCAGAAGCTATAGGGGTGGGAGGAGAAAATACTATCCCATTTAGGAAAGAAGGTCCCTATAAAGGTAGTGGCATAAGCAATTTCTACTTATACAATGGGAGTTTTTAAAATACTATATGGGCTTATTGACTATATACACAACTACATAGCATGGTTTTGGTGGGGGGCCAAAGGTTCGGAGTTGAAGATACATAGGAAATCATGGGACAAACTATGTCTCTCAAAACATGCAAGAGGAATGGGTTTCCAAGATCTTAAGGTGTTCAAACATGCCCTCTTGGAAAAACAAGGTTGGCGTCTGCTTACCAACCCATATTCTTTGGGAGCAAGAGTGCTAAAGGGAAATACTATAAGAGGACATTTTTTACCGAGGCAAGAAGAGGTAATACCTCAAGTTACACATGGAGGATTATAAGGGGAGAGAATGCATTTCTATTGGAAGGTTTAGAGTGGAGAAAAGGGAATGGTGAAGATGTGTTTTTTTTGGAAGGACAGATGGATATTGGATCTACAAGGTAGAATATAATTGGAAGACATAACTTGAAATGAGGACATGTTGAAATTGAACTAGTTCATAGACATGGATTCAAGTAAATGTAGGGATGAGTTGCTACTACATATAGGAGGCATGGTTTTCAAACAAAAGTGACACATTCTCAGTAAGGTCAGCCTACTGGCTTGGTTTGCTAGGAAACACACCCCTTTGGAACCCACATCCACATGAAGGGTTAGGGAAGGGTTGGAAAAGATCTAGGACATGAAATGGCCACCAAAAGTTAAGAATTTTCTATGGAGAGTTGTGTTAGGTTGTCTGGCGATTAGACACAGGTTGATGGAGAGACACATCATATAGGAGGACATATGCCTGATGTGCAAATGAGAGGTTGGTGACCATAGTACATGCACTAGTATCTTGCATAAATACTTTATAATTTTGGGAGAACTGGTTATTGTAACGTCCCATAGTGCATGCATTGGTCATATAGGATACCATAGTACATGCACTGGTATCTTTCACAATTTCAATAGTTGGGTTAATCGTAACGTCCCAGTATATTAGAGGCCTCAGATAAAATGATCTTAAGGAATGATTGGACTATCCATATAACCAAGTACACCTCCTTTTTAGGGTTCACATCACTAAATAACTCTTTGGTTAAGTGTGCTCAGCCCAGATTAGTACTAGGATAGGTGACCAGTCGAAAAGTTTATCATGGCTTGCATGTGAGTGATGACAAAGCACGCAGTTAAGGCTAGTGGCGGTGTCACGCCCCAATCTCACATTAACCACAAACCACGAGATTAAGACGCGACAGGATGAGATTTACACATAAGCCAATCACTCTTCACTTTTTCAAGCATTTTAAAGACATTAACAGAGAAATCCGATTTATGCTGTAAAATGAAACTAAACAAGCTGCGGAAGCATCTTTATTAAACTGACTAGCAAGATAAACAGAGCCTACAGCATATTACATTGTCCGACATAAAATAAAGCATAACATTAAATTACATCTGTGTGCACATTCTCTCTCTCACTCACACCTTGTCCCAAGGATCGAGGGGAAAGGACTAAGAGACCTCTAACTACTAACTACGAACCTTCTATCGACTAGGCGTAAGGATAAATTGATCCTTCTGATTTCCTGCTACTGATGATAACCTGAAAATGTTTTGAGTAGAGGTATGAGCCTACTCGCTCAGTGAATAGTATTTCACTTAGCTATCACTAAACAACTCATCAGGTTTATAATATTGAAAATAAACATAAATGCAGAACTAAGCAAGGCAGTTCTAATAACATAACAAATATACAGATAATAACCACATTTCTAAGCATCAACAGGTATTTCAGGTAAATAAACAGTTATATAAATTTACTGTTAACCTACTTGATTATTTATTCATTTTATTATTATGCCCTAATCATATGCAGTGTACTCTGCATATAAAGATCCGTAACAAGTCCATGCTATGACCCCACCGTACAAGACTTAGCGACACACCCGGGAAATGCTAAGTCTGACGCCAGCCCTGCTCTGCTACAGGACCCCTGGCTCTCCGGCCAGAAACATAGGCTCTACGGCCTCAATGCACAACCACGTGTGCTCCCGACTCCTCCTTTAACCTGAGTACACTGGCGGAGGGTCACAGGGTTACCTTCGTGACACAAGCACGAATGGTGTTAGATAACCAAGTTTTCTTTTTCCCAGTGCCATCGTGACACAAGCACGATTGTTGTTAGACACTGCCTTTCTATCCTCGTGCCACCAGAATTACTCAACCGGTTGATGTTGGACACGAGTTTCACCCCTAAGTTGCAGACACCTGTTAGGGGTTCTACGGTGTTAGGGCATCTAGGTCTATACTTGATTAACAAATCAACATTTAAACAGGAATATCACATTTCATGTATTTTGCACAATCTAAACATCACAAAATCACATATATATATTTATCATAAATAAACATGATTCAGAATCATTCATCCAGTTTCAATGCTAAACATCTATATTTGAAATCAGTTAATACATTGCAACAATAATACAGGAAATTTCATCATTTTCATTAAGCATATCACGTAGTTCAATTCTAATGAGTCTAACATACTCTATTGTATGAACTAAACTATTTAGAAGTTATATCAATTGATACAGAAGCAATTAAACATTTAAATTGAGTTAAATATTGATTTCTAAATGAACTACTACTCACCCACTTCGGTGTGTTCATATACACCGAAAAACGTTCACAACCACGCCTAATTCTGCCCTTTACAGCAGAGTGCACGCCGTGCACCTGGGCTGCACGCCGTGCACCTGGGCAGAAACTCGTTCGGCTATCTGTAACTTTGCACGCCGTGCAACCTGCGCAGAAATGGAAAACTCATTGAAGATGAACTCGATTAAAAACTAAGTCTTGGCTTAAGCTACGGATTCTAGTTCTATTCTCAAAACTGAGCCCCGTGCCAGTCTTACCTTGCTCTATTGTGTGTCAATCGATTTCCAAATTAAACCAGTTGCTAATAGCTTCCTCTATCTTCACGAACAGGTTGAAGATGATGGCTGTTCTTAGTGCTAGACGCAGCTATGGCTGCGGATTCCAGATGGGACCTCCAGGCCGAGGTCATGGCCGGCGATTCGAGGTGTTTTCCATGCCCAAGAGGGCCCCCGGCCGCTACTACTGCTGCTGCAAGGTAGGGCGTCGCCCCTACTACTGGCTATCCACCAAGCAGGTACCTAGGTCAAGGATGGAGGGGGAAGGTAGAAGAAGGAGGGGCGCCACTGGAGTGGCCCTTCCAAGCCCTAAACGACCACCATCCCACGCTGTTGCTAGGCTACAGATGCAGCTCCATGGTTTGGCCACCCAAGCTACTAGGGCAAGGTGCTGGGGGCTAGGCGATGGAGTGGAGGAAAGAAGTAGAGGCGTTGCTGGATGGTTCGAGGTGCTCCAGAGCCGCCCTTCTCCTTCCTTTGGCTGCTGATCGCGCTCGCAGCTGCAGATGAGCAACAGGTCCACGCCACTGCTGATTTGCAGGTCGGCCGCCCAAGCCAAGTAGCAAGGCTACAGGTGGCCACTGCTGCTAGGGCATGCAATAGAGGAGGAAGGAAGGAGGTGGAAGGATGACGGAGGTGGGCGGAGCTCAATCGGTAGCTATCATGCCCAAAATTGCCTTCGGCTCTTCTCTTCTACTGGATCGGCTCTGCTTGGGCACCGCTCAAGCGGTTGCCCTGTTCTATTGATCGCGTAAAGAAGAAGGATAAATGAGAAAGGAAAAGGGAAATAAAAAGCTAAACCTTGGAGAAATTGCAACCAAGTCCAAGAAAACTAAAAATAGCATAAGTATTGCCTCGGAGGTCCAAATTGGATGATTTCTTTTGCATCCACTCAAGCACAAACTCCTCTACCAACTCAAAGCATGAAAACATACTGATTGGACTGTTTCACTAGATCAAAGCTCTAAATGCGAATGTGATTACTTGATTCAACTTAATAAACTAAATAATCAATATTGATATCACTAATTGCCTCAGGTGATTCAAACTCAACTATTGATTCACATATTAACTTATTTGATTATTCATGATGTTTAACAAAAACTTAGCACTAATTGAGGTGTTTTACGTAATTCAAGGTATTTATTGACTAACCCAGATATGGGTCGTAACAATCTCCCTCCCTTATAAGAATTTCGTCCCGAAATTCCTAAAAGAGAAAAGGAAACTTGTCATTCATTCCTGACTCGTGTTTCCACGTGCCTTCCTCTAGGTTAAGATTTCTCCACAAAACTATCACTAATGGTATCTCACAATTCATGAGTTTCTTGATCCACCGATCAATCATCTGTATAGGTCCCTTAACCTAGGACACATCTGATCTGATTCCAGATTGTCCCACAAAACATAGTCTTTCCAGAACTATTATAATAGTATCTCACTTTATGGTAATTACTGAGAAATTATTATACTATACATGCAAACGAACTAAAATTCTTAAATAAACAGTATGCACGTCAACTTGGTACTAAAATAAAATCATGCAATTTAACTGTTAAACATCATCACATCTCATAATGAAAATTGATATCAAAATACTTGATTCATCGTACACCCTATCCTTAGGGTTTCATTTGCCTTGTTTATTCATAACATGCTAACACCCTACTCTTAGGGTTATCTCATTCACTAATCACATGGCAACACCCTACTCTTAGGGTTTCCATTATCTCATATGTTTGATTGCAATTCAAATCACAATACGGTATCATTCTGGAACTGGCAGCGCAGTATATTCAAAATCATTGTAATTACTGAGTAATCTTTATATCATGCATGCAAGCAGATTAAAAATTCATAAATATCCCAAACTCAAATCAATTTTGGCACATACATACTAAATTCATGCAATTGAACATCTTATTACACCAATAAGAGTAATTTACTTCACCTATAAGAAACCATCTATAATATTTATCAATTGTCTGCAATTTCTCGAAGTACGTGCATATTAACCAAATTCCTGGTTTATGCACCACATAACTCAATTAAGAGTTATTTTCATATCATAACACAAATAATTAATAGTACTTGAGAATTTCTAATGATATCTCAGAGAAACGTGCCAATTCATGTAAATGTTAAGTCATACCCATTAACATAACAGGAAGCATGCAATTAGGTTTATTTACATATTTTAATTCTGTCTTGCTAGTTTGAAATCATGCATCTAATGATTTACCAAATCTGTGTTTTCTGGGTTTATACTCAAACCGTACCATTATCAGTTGTGTATTTTTAAACTCAATATGATATGATTGAAACTGGATTACCAAGCAACCTAATAATTTTATCCATGTATATCTTAATCAAGTCTCGAGACATCACAGGTCGACTTAATATGAAGAAAGCGAGCAGACTAAATTAATCTATCCACAATCATTCATATCAAATCACAACCTCTAGGTGTCCTGGGTAATCTTACCACAAAATCCATTGTGATAAATTCCCATTCCTATTCAGGCATAGAAAAAGATTACAAGGTAGCTATAGATTTTCCTAGGGTTCAGCCTTAACCTACAGGCACACACTACTTCTAACCACATACTTAGCTACACCCTTCTGCCTATCTGACTATCTGTTTCAACTCCTTGGGATTCATATACATCTTAGTGTTTTCCTGAAAGCATAGCATACATCAATACATGCACTTCCATAAGAATCCTTTCTTTCAGCCTTTTCCCCTTAAAAGAATTTTACTCTATCTCGAGGTACACACAACATGTCATGCTAATACAACATCTTATTATCTAAAAACTTAAACTCTAGTCTCTTTCCTCCTATCAGGTCATGCATGGTCTGGCTTAATTCACTATCACCCTTTTGTAGTCCCTTGATCTGATCATAAGAGGTAGGCTTAACTTACATCTATACAATCAAATCACTTTGTGTTGTCACCCCTAAGCCTAAGTTCCACTTCCATATTTCTACTACCAGGTCTCTATTGAAACCTGTCATAGAGAATGCATTAATGGTTGAACTTGACTTTCTACTGAAAGCATTATTCACCACATTCTCCCTACCAGGGTGATAATCTATTGTCACATCATAAAGATAGTGACACCATGTTTTAAAAACATGAACTTCATCAGCTATCTTCATATCATATATTGGGTAATACTCCGCTTCTATTCTACTCTCTTATTGTTACATTTTAAGTTTATGTCTTACTCTTTTCTCTAAGTCATTTCATGTTGCTCATGTATCGTTCAGATTATCTATCTCAAAACCCTAGGTCACTATCAAAGCCAGTTTACTTTTCATAGAATAAATCTCAAGGTCTTATTTTACAAAGATACTGGCATACAAGGTTACATCACTAATGATATCCTTTAAACTACTTCAACTCTAATCATTTTAGGGTTTGATCCTTATTAATAACATAGAATTATTGTGTGTGTATGGTCGATTATATAAATCAATTTGAGTTGCTTGGGTCAATAGCATATTAACCCAACACTCAACTTTAATTATACTGGCTGAAAATTCAGTTTTCACAATAGTTTCTGTAATTCGTTTATTAAATAGCTAACAGAAGCTCCAAAAATTTTGGAAATTTTATATGTTATACCTAATGAAGTTTCAGACCTCCAGTAAAATTTTGAGATCATTTCTAATTACCAATAAATAATTAAAAATGAAACAGTGAACTGCTATATTGCAGTCAGCAGCAGGTTTGGTCGAGCTGCAACTCGACCGACACCTTACTGTAGAGATCAAAAGTCATTCAAAAATTACGCCAATTTAACAGAGTGTCTAAAATTGTGTTTTTCAAACACAGTTAAAATTTGAGATCAATTGGACATACCAATAAAAAGATAAAATTCAATTACAACACTGCTATATAAATCTGAAAATGTGATCGGTCGAGTTTGAAACTCAGCCGATGAACAGGTCAGAACATTCTTCAAAAATTCTAATATCTCCCAATGTTGTTCACATTTTATATATACAAATCATATCCCAATTTTAGCCAAATTAGAGTTACACATAAGATACTAAAAATCATTTACTAAAACACTTTACTTGTCAAATTTGTATTTATGTCATTAAAATCCTAATTTGGGCCAATTAGGGTCTATGCTTCTCAAACCCTAATTCCCAAGACAAAAGAACACTTAGACTTCTATTATTATTTTACTTGTTAATAGGAGTCATTAGATCCCAGTAACGCATCCTGCCAGCCGGACCAGGCCGAACCTGTAGTCCTGAAGCCAAGAGCTACTCGAGATTAATCAACCCCTATTAACCTTAAACGTGTGGAAAGAATATCCACTTAGGGAAACTTACTTATACATGATTTTGGATCTACTTTAATACAAAGGAAACAAACATTAAACAATTCACTTCATGTCACAACAATATAAAAGAATCATACTTATTGTACAACTGGAAGTCTAAATTCATGCATATAAGAGCGTTTCTAGTGATCTTTATTCAATAAGCAATATAAGGTAGGAGTTATATCACATCCTTTATTTAATCTCTTACTCCTACATTAATTTCTGATTTCTTAACCCTAAGATTTCTAGGGTTTTCTCCCTAGCCTATCCTTCCTCTGCATACCTGGCCAGGGCATCCAGAGAAGAACAGACAGAGTAGCTTGATACTGGTCAATCTAAGTATTCAGACACCTGGCCAGGGTATCTAAACACTCAGACCTTCCAGAGCTAAAACACATCATTAATTATTCACCTTACCTATAACTTTATTCTTTGACCTTAATGATTCTTAACGACTCATCTTAAGCTCACTACTTGATTCTCGTGACCACATCCTCTTCCTGCTATCTGCAATAATATAACAGAACACTTCCTGTTAGAAAATTACAGATAGAAGAAAGACACCTAAACCTTAATCCTATTGGTCTCTTATCGCCCCCTGACTTTGAGTAACTATGTACTCAAACCAAAGCTCTGATACCAAAAATTGTCACGCCCCAATCTCACATTAACCACAAACCACGAGATTAAGACGCGACAGGATGAGATTTACACATAAGCCAATCACTCTTCACTTTTTAAAGCATTTTAAAGACATTAACAGAGAAATCCGATTTATGCTGTAAAATAAAACTAAACAAGCTGCGGAAGCATCTTTATTAAACTGACTAGCAAGATAAACAGAGTCTACAGCATATTACATTGTCCGACATAAAATAAAGCATAACATTAAATTACATCTGTGTGCACATTCTCTCTCTCACTCACACCTTGTCCCAAGGATCGAGGGGAAAGGACTAAGAGACCTCTAACTACTAACTACGAACCTTCTATCTACTAGGCGTAAGGATAAATCGATCCTTCTGATTTCCTGCTGCTGATGATAACCTGAAAATGTTTTGAGTAGAGGTATGAGCCTACTCGCTCAATGAATAGTATTTCACTTAGCTATCACTAAACAACTCATCAGGTTTATAATATTGAAAATAAACATAAATGCAGAACTAAGCAAGGCAGTTCTAATAACATAACAAATATACAGATAATAACCACATTTCTAAGCATCAACAGGTATTTTAGGTAAATAAACAGTTATATAAATTTACTGTGAACCTACTTGATTATTTATTCATTTTATTATTATGCCCTAATCATAAGCAGTGGACTCTGCATATAAAGATCCGTAACAAGTCCATGCTACGACCCCACCGTACAAGACTTAGCGACACACCCGGGAAATGCTAAGTCTGACGCCAGCCCTGCTCTGCTACAGGACCCCTGGCTCTCCGGCCAGAAACATAGGCTCTACGGCCTCAATGCACAACCACGTGTGCTCCCGACTCCTCCTTTAACCTGAGTACACCGGCGGAGGGTCACAGGGTTACCTTCGTGACACAAGCACGAATGGTGTTAGATAACCAAGTTTTCTTTTTCCCAGTGCCATCGTGACACAAGCACGATTGTTGTTAGATACTGCCTTTCTATCCTCGTGCCACCAGAATTACTCAACCGGTTGATGTTGGACACGAGTTTCACCCCTAAGTTGCAGACACCTGTTAGGGGTTCTACGGTGTTAGGGCATCTAGGTCTATACTTGATTAACAAATCAACATTTAAACAGGAATATCACATTTCATGTATTTTGCACAAACTAAACATCACAAAAGCACATATATATATATATCATAAATAAACATGATTCAGAATCATTCATCCAATTTCAATGCTAAACATCTATATTTGAAATCAGTTAATACATTGCAACAATAATACAGGAAATTTCATCATTTTCATTAAGCATATCACGTAGTTCAATTCTAATGAGTCTAACATACTCTATTGTATGAACTAAACTGTTTAGAAGTTATATCAATTGATACAGAAGCAATTAAACATTTAAATTGAGTTAAATATTGATTTCTAAATGAACTACTACTCACCCACTTCGGTGTGTTCGTATACACCGAAAAACGTTCACAACCACGCCTAATTCTGCCCTTTACAGCAGAGTGCACGCCGTGCACCTGGGCAGAAACTCGTTCGGCTATCTGTAACTTTGCACGCCGTGCAAATTGATTTGCACGCCGTGCAACCTGCGCAGAAACGGAAAACTCATTGAAGATAAACTCGATTAAAAACTAAGTCTTGGCTTAAGCTACGGATTCTAGTTCTATTCTCAAAACTGAGCACCGTGCCAGTCTTACCTTGCTCTATTGTGTGTCAATCGATTTCCAAATTAAACCAGTTGCTAACAGCTTCCTCTATCTTCACGAACAGGTTGAAGATGATGGCTGTTCTTAGTGCTAGACGCAGCTATGGCTGCGGATTCCAGATGGGACCTCCAGGCCGAGGTCATGGCCGGCGATTCGAGGTGTTTTCCATGCCCAAGAGGGCCCCCGGCCGCTACTGCTGCTGCTGCAAGGTAGGGCGTCACCCCTACTACTGGCTGTCCGCCAAGCAGGTACCTAGGTCAAGGATGGAGGGGGAAGGTAGAAGAAGGAGGGGCGCCACTGGAGTGGCCCTTCCAAGCCCTAAACGACCACCATCCCACGCTGTTGCTAGGCTACAGACGCAGCTCCATGGTTCGGCCGCCCAAGCTACTAGGGCAAGGTGCTGGGGGCTAGGCGATGGAGTGGAGGAAAGAAGTAGAGGCGTTGCTGGATGGTTCGAGGTGCTCCAGAGCCGCCCTTCTCCTTCCTTTGGTTGCTGATCGCGCTCGCAGCTGCAGATGAGCAGCAGGTCCACGCCACTGCTGATTTGCAGGTCGGCCGCCCAAGCCAAGTAGCAAGGCTACAGGTGGCCACTGCTGCTAGGGCATGCAATAGAGGAGGAAGGAAGGAGGTGGAAGGATGACGGAGGTGGGCGGAGCTCAATCGGTAGCTATCATGCCCAAAATTGCCTTCGGCTCTTCTCTTCTACTGGATCGGCTCTGCTTGGGCGCCGCTCAAGCGGTTGCCCTGTTCTATTGATCGCGTAAAGAAGAAGGATAAATGAGAAAGGAAAAGGGAAATAAAAAGCTAAACCTTGGAGAAATTGCAACCAAGTCCAAGAAAACTAAAAATAGCATAAGTATTGCCTCGGAGGTCCAAATTGGATGATTTCTTTTGCATCCACTCAAGCACAAACTCCTCTACCAACTCAAAGCATGAAAACATACTGATTGGACTGTTTCACTAGATCAAAGCTCTAAATGCGAATGTGATTACTTGATTCAACTTAATAAACTAAATAATCAATATTGATATCACTAATTGCCTCAGGTGATTCAAACTCAACTATTGATTCACATATTAACTTATTTGATTATTCATGATGTTTAACAAAAACTTAGCACTAATTGAGGTGTTTTACGTAATTCAAGGTATTTATTGACTAACCCAGATATGGGTCGTAACAATCTCCCTCCCTTATAAGAATTTCGTCCCGAAATTCCTAAAAGAGAAAAGGAAACTTGTCATTCATTCCTGACTCGTGTTTCCACGTGCCTTCCTCTAGGTTAAGATTTCTCCACAAAACTATCACTAATGGTATCTCACAATTCGTGAGTTTCTTGATCCACCGATCAATCATCTGTATAGGTCCCTTAACCTAGGACACATCTGATCTGATTCCAGATTGTCCCACAAAACATAGTCTTTCCAGAACTGTTATAACAGTATCTCACTTTATGGTAATTACTGAGAAATTATTATACTATACATGCAAACGAACTAAAATTCTTAAATAAACAGTATGCACGTCAACTTGGTACTAAAATAAAATCATGCAATTTAACTGTTAAACATCATCACATCTCATAATGAAAATTGATATCAAAATACTTGATTCATCGTACACCCTATCCTTAGGGTTTCATTTGCCTTGTTTATTCATAACATGCTAACACCCTACTCTTAGGGTTATCTCATTCACTAATCACATGGCAACACCCTACTCTTAGGGTTTCCATTATCTCATATGTTTGATTGCAATTCAAATCACAATACGGTATCATTCCGGAACTGGCAGCGCAGTATATTCAAAATCATTGTAATTACTGAGTAATCTTTATATCATGCATGCAAGCAGATTAAAAATTCATAAATATCCCAAACTCAAATCAATTTTGGCACATACATACTAAATTCATGCAATTGAACATGTTATTACACCAATAAGAGTAATTTACTTCACCTATAAGAAACCATCTATAATATTTATCAATTGTCTGCAATTTCTCGAAGTACGTGCATATTAACCAAATTCCTGGTTTATGCACCACATAACTCAATTAAGAGTTATTTTCGTATCATAACACAAATAATTAATAGTACTTGAGAATTTCTAATGATATCTCAGAGAAACGTGCCAATTCATGTAAATGTTAAGTCATACCCATTAACATAACAGGAAGCATGCAATTAGGTTTATTTACATATTTTAATTCTGTCTTGCTAGTTTGAAATCATGCATCTAATGATTTACCAAATCTGTGTTTTCTGGGTTTATACTCAAACCGTACCATTATCAGTTGTGTATTTTTAAACTCAATATGATATGATTGAAACTGGATTACCAAGCAACCTAATAATTTTATCCATGTATATCTTAATCAAGTCTCGAGACATCACAGGTCGACTTAATATGAAGAAAGCGAGCAGACTAAATTAATCTATCCACAATCATTCATATCAAATCACAACCTCTAGGTGTCCTAGGTAATCTTACCACAAAATCCATTGTGATAAATTCCCATTCCTATTCAGGCATAGAAAAAGATTACAAGGTAGCTATAGATTTTCCTAGGGTTCAGCCTTAACCTACAGGCACACACTACTTCTAACCACGTACTTAGCTACACCCTTCTGCCTATCTGACTATCTGTTTCAACTCCTTGGGATTCATATACATCTTAGTGTTTTCCTGAAAGCATAGCATACATCAATACATGCACTTCCATAAGAATCCTTTCTTTCAGCCTTTTCCCCTTACAAGAATTTTACTCTATCTCGAGGTACACACAACATGTCATGCTAATACAACATCTTATTATCTAAAAACGTAAACTCTAGTCTCTTTCCTCCTATCAGGTCATGCATGGTCTAGCTTAATTCACTATCACCCTTTTGTAGTCCCTTGATCTGATCATAAGAGGTAAGCTTAACTTACATCTATACAATCAAATCACTTTGTGTTGTCACCCGTAAGCCTAAGTTCCACTTCCACATTTCTACTACCAGGTCTCTATTGAAACCTGTCATAGAGAATGCATTAATTATTGAACTTGACTTTCTGCTGAAAGCATTATTCACCACATTCTCCCTACCAGGGTGATAATCTATTGTCACATCATAAAGATAGTGACACCATGTTTTAAAAACATGAACTTCATCAGCTATCTTCATATCATATATTGGGTAATACTCCGCTTCTATTCTACTCTCTTATTGTTACATTTTAAGTTTATGTCTTACTCTTTTCTCTAAGTCATTTCATGTTGCTCATGTATCGTTCAGATTATCTATCTCAAAACCCTAGGTCACTATCAAAGCCAGTTTACTTTTCATAGAATAAATCTCAAGGTCTTATTTTACAAAGATACTGGCATACAAGGTTACATCACTAATGATATCCTTTAAACTACTTCAACTCTAATCATTTTAGGGTTTGATCCTTATTAATAACATAGCATTATTGTGTGTGTGTGGTCGATTATATAAATCAATTTGAGTTGCTTGGGTCAATAGCATATTAACCCAACACTCAACTTTAATTATACTGGCTGAAAATTCAGTTTTCACAATAGTTTCTGTAATTCGTTTATTAAATAGCTAACAGAAGCTCCAAAAATTTTGGAAATTTTATATGTTATACCTAATAAAGTTTCAGACCTCCAGTAAAATTTTGAGATCATTTCTAATTACCAATAAATAATTAAAAATGAAACAGTGCACTGCTATATTGCAGTCAGCAGCAGGTTTGGTCGAGCTGCAACTCGACCGACACCTTACTGTAGAGATCAAAAGTCATTCAAAAATTACGCCAATTTAACAGAGTGTCTAAAATTGTGTTTTTCAAACACAGTTAAAATTTGAGATCAATTGGACATACCAATAAAAAGATACAATTCAATTACAACACTGCTATATAAATCTGAAAATGTGATCGGTCGAGTTTGAAACTCAGCCGATGAACAGGTCAGAACATTCTTCAAAAATTCTAATATCTCCCAATGTTGTTCACATTTTATATATCCAAATTATATCCCAATTTTAGCCAAATTAGAGTTACACATAAGATACTAAAAATCATTTACTAAAACACTTTACTTGTCAAATTTGTATTTATGTCATTAAAATCCTAATTTGGGCCAATTAGGGTCTATGCTTCTCAAACCCTAATTCCCAAGACAAAAGAACACTTAGACTTCTATTCTTATTTTACTTGTTAATAGGAGTCATTAGATCCCAGTAACGCATCCTGCCAGCCGGACCAGGCCGAACCTGTAGTCCTGAAGCCAAGAGCTACTCGAGATTAATCAACCCCTATTAACCTTAAACGTGTGGAAAGAATATCCACTTAGGGCAACTTACTTATACATGATTTCGGATCTACTTTAATACAAAGGAAACAAACATTAAACAATTCACTTCATGTCACAACAATATAAAAGAATCATACTTATTGTACAACTGGAAGTCTAAATTCATGCATATAAGAGCGTTTCTAGTGATCTTTATTCAATAAGCAATATAAGGTAGGAGTTATATCACATCCTTTATTTAATCTCTTACTCCTACATTAATTTCTGATTTCTTAACCCTAAGATTTCTAGGGTTTTCTCCCTAGCCTATCCTTCCTCTGCATACCTGGCCAGGGCATCCAGAGAAGAACAGACAGAGTAGCTTGATACTGGTCAATCTAAGTATTCAGACACCTGGCCAAGGTATCTAAACACTCAGACCTTCCAGAGCTAAAACACATCATTAATTATTCACCTTACCTATAACTTTATTCTTTGACCTTAATGATTCTTAACGACTCATCTTAAGCTCACTACTTGATTCTCGTGACCACATCCTCTTCCTGCTATCTGCAATAATATAACAGAACACTTCCTGTTAGAAAATTACAGATAGAAGAAAGACACCTAAACCTTAATCCTATTGGTCTCTTATCGCCCCCTGACCTTGAGTAACTATGTACTCAAACCAAAGCTCTGATACCAAAAATTGTCACGCCCCAATCTCACATTAACCACAAACCACGAGATTAAGACGCGACAGGATGAGATTTATACATAAGCCAATCACTCTTCACTTTTTAAAGCATTTTAAAGACATTAACAGAGAAATCCGATTTATGCTGTAAAATGAAACTAAACAAGCTGCGGAAGCATCTTTATTAAACTGACTAGCAAGATAAACAGAGTCTACAGCATATTACATTGTCCGACATAAAATAAAGCATAACATTAAATTACATCTGTGTGCACATTCTCTCTCTCACTCACACCTTGTCCCAAGGATCGAGGGGAAAGGACTAAGAGACCTCTAACTACTAACTACGAACCTTCTATCGACTAGGCGTAAGGATAAATCGATCCTTCTGATTTCCTGTTGCTGATGATAACCTGAAAATGTTTTGAGTAGAGGTATGAGCCTACTCGCTCAGTGAATAGTATTTCACTTAGCTATCACTAAACAACTCATAAGGTTTATAATATTGAAAATAAACATAAATGCAGAACTAAGCAAGGCAGTTCTAATAACATAACAAATATACAGATAATAACCACATTTCTAAGCATCAACAGGTATTTCAGGTAAATAAACAGTTATATAAATTTACTGTGAACCTACTTG
This sequence comes from Alisma plantago-aquatica, assembly GCA_963693085.1. Lineage (NCBI taxonomy): Eukaryota > Viridiplantae > Streptophyta > Magnoliopsida > Alismatales > Alismataceae > Alisma > Alisma plantago-aquatica. The sequence goes on from OY856413.1 coordinate 212,094,752, forward strand.
ATTATTTATTCATTTTATTATTATGCCCTAATCATATGCAGTGGACTCTGCATATAAAGATCCGTAACAAGTCCATGCTACGACCCCACCGTACAAGACTTAGCGACACACTCGGGAAATGCTAAGTCTGACGCCAGCCCTGCTCTGCTACAGGACCCCTGGCTCTCCGGCCAGAAACATAGGCTCTACGGCCTCAATGCACAACCACGTGTGCTCCCGACTCCTCCTTTAACCTGAGTACACCGGCGGAGGGTCACAGGGTTACCTTCGTGACACAAGCACGAATGGTGTTAGATAACCAAGTTTTCTTTTTCCCAGTGCCATCGTGACACAAGCACGATTGTTGTTAGACACTGCCTTTCTATCCTCGTGCCACCAGAATTACTCAACCGGTTGATGTTGGACACGAGTTTCACCCCTAAGTTGCAGACACCTGTTAGGGGTTCTACGGTGTTAGGGCATCTAGGTCTATACTTGATTAACAAATAAACATTTAAACAGGAATATCACATTTCATGTATTTTGCACAATCTAAACATCACAAAAGCACATATATATTTTTATCATAAATAAACATGATTCAGAATCATTCATCCAATTTCAATGCTAAACATCTATATTTGAAATCAGTTAATACATTGCAACAATAATACAGGAAATTTCATCATTTTCATTAAGCATATCACGTAGTTCAATTCTAATGAGTCTAACATACTCTATTGTATGAACTAAACTGTGTAGAAGTTATATCAATTGATACAGAAGCAATTAAACATTTAAATTGAGTTAAATATTGATTTCTAAATGAACTACTACTCACCCACTTCGGTGTGTTCGTATACACCGAAAAACGTTCACAACCACGCCTAATTCTGCCCTTTACAGCAGAGTGCACGCCGTGCACCTGGGCAGAAACTCGTTCGGCTATCTGTAACTTTGCACGCCGTGCAAATTGATTTGCACGCCGTGCAACCTGCGCAGAAACGGAAAACTCATTGAAGATGAACTCGATTAAAAACTAAGTCTTGGCTTAAGCTACGGATTCTAGTTCTATTCTCAAAACTGAGCCCCGTGCCAGTCTTACCTTGCTCTATTGTGTGTCAATCGATTTCCAAATTAAACCAGTTGCTAACAGCTTCCTCTATCTTCACGAACAGGTTGAAGATGATGGCTGTTCTTAGTGCTAGACGCAGCTATGGCTGCGGATTCCAGATGGGACCTCCAGGCCGAGGTCATGGCCGGCGATTCGAGGTGTTTGCCATGCCCAAGAGGGCCCCCGGCCGCTACTGCTGCTGCTGCAAGGTAGGGCGTCGCCCCTACTACTGGCTGTCCGCCAAGCAGGTACCTAGGTCAAGGATGGAGGGGGAAGGTAGAAGAAGGAGGGGCGCCACTGGAGTGGCCCTTCCAAGCCCTAAACGACCACCATCCCACGCTGTTGCTAGGCTACAGACGCAGCTCCATGGTTCGTCCGCCCAAGCTACTAGGGCAAGGTGCTGGGGGCTAGGCGATGGAGTGGAGGAAAGAAGTAGAGGCGTTGCTGGATGGTTCGAGGTGCTCCAGAGCCGCCCTTCTCCTTCCTTTGGCTGCTGATCGCGCTCGCAGCTGCAGATGAGCAACAGGTCCACGCCACTGCTGATTTGCAGGTCGGCCGCCCAAGCCAAGTAGCAAGGCTACAGGTGGCCACTGCTGCTAGGGCATGCAATAGAGGAGGAAGGAAGGAGGTGGAAGGATGACGGAGGTGGGCGGAGCTCAATCGGTAGCTATCATGCCCAAAATTGCCTTCGGCTCTTCTCTTCTACTGGATCGGCTCTGCTTGGGCGCCGCTCAAGCGGTTGCCCTATTCTATTGATCGCGTAAAGAAGAAGGATAAATGAGAAAGGAAAAGGGAAATAAAAAGCTAAACCTTGGAGAAATTGCAACCAAGTCCAAGAAAACTAAAAATAGCATAAGTATTGCCTCGGAGGTCCAAATTGGATGATTTCTTTTGCATCCACTCAAGCACAAACTCCTCTACCAACTCAAAGCATGAAAACATACTGATTGGACTGTTTCACTAGATCAAAGCTCTAAATGCGAATGTGATTACTTGATTCAACTTAATAAACTAAATAATCAATATTGATATCACTAATTGCCTCAGGTGATTCAAACTCAACTATTGATTCACATATTAACTTATTTGATTATTCATGATGTTTAACAAAAACTTAGCACTAATTGAGGTGTTTTACGTAATTCAAGGTATTTATTGACTAACCCAGATATGGGTCGTAACAGGCGGTCTGTGGGGCCAATCGTCATTCTTGAAACTCTACTAGAGCCTTGAGTAGTGGGCCCAAGATTTACAATTATGGACAAGCTTATGGCTAAATAGGTTGAAGACATATTCACCCACTTCCGACTCATAGGAAGGCAAAACATTCATTGCGCCCCCACGGGATATGATAGGGATATGCTCGGTCAGATAGCTAGAGGCTTGCTAGTTTTGGAAAGATGTTTTATGAGTATTTCATACAAGCATAGAACAAGGGTAGGAAATGAGGTAGCTCAATTAATTGCAAGTGGGATATATCTGGGTTCCCAACCCAAAATCTCTAATGGTCCTTTTTCTGCCTTGATTTATAAACATGCAGAAAGTGATATAGACAAATAAATGAAATACTCATCTTGTCTCAAAAAAGTTACATGATTTTCCAACTAAGATCTTCCAACTTTTTATGTGTATATTCCTGTGTCTACTATTGAATAACCATTTAGTTCCTTGGAAAATTGGAAAACCCCTTATAACTACTAGAAAAGCCAAGTTATCACTATTATGCTTTTAGATGTAAGAGAACTTAGATGTCTCCCACCAAAATCTAGAATTGATTGTGTTGGATTCTGAAGTTAGTTACAAAGAAATCTACAGTTAGAAGGTATCGTGCTTACACTTTAGATATTGCAAGGAACTTTTGGTTGATTTTGCAAATGATAGGTTGAATCTGGATGATCAATGTATGTCTAGTTGAAATTTCTCATCTTCTATAGTATGTACATGCAATCATAAAAACCAATGCTTCCACATGGTAGAATTTAGGAAACCTTGTTCTTTAATGATGTCCAAAACCTTATCAATCTAGGACTAGGGTTCAAGATGATTATTGCAACTACTTTGTATATTAAAACAAAATACTCCACTCCCATGTTTTAAGACTAGAACGGTAGAAATTTGAGGTCCTTGTTGTATAGAATTGGTATTGTTGCTTATGTTTTTTAGTACATGTAACGACCTCACTTTCAACATCCCCCAATAAAGGAAAGACCTTCAACTTGAGCCATTACCTATATTCCCAAGGATCCAGATTAGTCAAATAACAAATAATAGAAAACAATTTCAATTAAATTTAAAATATTATTACAAATTGTAAAATGATATACCTCATGGAACTAATACATATTGAGAAGAAGTATCATCTATCTAATCTTCCTGGATAGCATTAATACCTTCCATGGGTTTCAGCTTTATCTTCGTATTTGTATCTTGTGTATCAACTACCTAAAATACTGACAAACAAAATGTGGCCAGCATATTTCTATACGGGTACGTGGGTTCATCCAATAATCACAAGTACATATAATCAACCATCAATTATTTGCACAAAAGAACATGTCTTTTCTTTCATATTATAACCCATATCTGGTCTATTATCGTAGGTGTATCCACTATCCATCATTGGACTTATGTGTGTTACCCTTCAACCAGTGTAACCTAGGGTTCAGAATATCATTATTTACTTTATGTGTTACTCATAAGGACTTTATAATTTGCATGAAATAAATAAACATCCAACAGATATCATTCATTCGATCTTTGAGAAACCTCAACAAATATCAGAAGTCGATACATGTAATCATAAGCGTAACCACATACCTTGATGATGAGCCATGTTGATTATCATGTAAAATGCACTTCAAGCATATTATCTAATCAACAAGCAACTCAAGAAATCCACATTTTAGTCTGCATGAATATATATCCTAAAGTTTCACCATCACATATTAATCGCAGTAAACCCTACTCAGTTCCATTATAGGGTTTAGGATTCCTTGATCTCAAGTTATCATTAGAGTCATGTTTGATATTCCAATTCTCATGTTCATTGATTTAATGACTCAAGAACCCTAATTCATATTAAGTGTTACCATGATTATCATATATGCCTTGTTATTGTATCATGAATACTAAGATTAGATTAGGCTTATCAATTTTATAGCAAGTTACATAATCGATATTCAAGATACTAATTACACATGTCAAGGATCATCCATCCCAATTTCTCATCGTTAACAACATAGCAAAATAGCATCTTTAACCCTATTGCCTCATATACATGATTATCCACTTTAGAAGTCTCAACATCATCATCATGACTATATTCATGTTAAGTTACCATTGTATTTTATATTATCATTTTTATATCTCAAGGAAGCGTGTTTAACATGATTCGTTTAAATACATTAATCGCCACTTAAACCCATCTTTACATTATGTTCAGAAATGAAGCATAATTAGACTCTGAATCTATTTTGTTTAGATCTTGCTCATTTTTCCAATTATTTTGATATATAATGTTATCATTTTGTGAGTTACCGATTGATCATAGCAATTATTATAAAATTACCTTTGTTGGACCAATGGGAAACTGTCATGTCAGTGCCTTGGAGTCTTAGGCCTTTTCCACATGGGTCCAGCCTGGCCAAAGACATGTGGTCATATTGTCATTGCATGCCAGGTTGGTAAGTGTTTTAAGATGGGTCAGAATGACCTATTTACCCTTGCACCTAACACGTGCATGAAGGGGTATACTTTTCCAATGACTATGAGGCATATTCTCTCCCACGATGAAGCCACTCATGACCCAGGTCCCTCCATCATATGCCCACTAGAACCTTGAGGTCGGTGAGGAAGGAGAAGAGGTTTTGGCGTTGCCATCCCTCAATGGGGACAACCCATCTCAGTCGCATCGCTGGCGGCTAGACACCACAGAGTCGCCCTCCCTCCATCCTTCTCAGCTGCACCTCCTCCTGACCTTGCTTCCTTGGCTATGGAGACGACCAATCTGGATCGTGGTTCACTCCAACTTCCTTTCCAGTGTTCATGATCCCGGTTAGAAACAACCTTCTAGACTCCCTTTCTTCGTGGATAGGCGCATCCAACCCCGTCAGTCCTTCAATTTCATTTCTCCAGCCTTGATCCTCATCATGTACCAAACCATGGTGTTGCGGTTCTAATGCCACGACGGCCAACATGGAGGGCTACCAAGTCACCAAAATCCTTGCCCCTCTGGTGCCTGCAGAGGAAGACTACTATCCATATTGTTGTCTGGTGTCCCATGGATTCCCCCTCCATAGATAGCACACAGCCCCTTATATAGGTGTAGGTATAGGCCCTAGGGTTATGAAGGGGAGGGTGATGGTGAAGGAAAAGGATGGTGGTAGTTTTTGGGTTTGCTTCCCATAATGTACACATGGTAGGAGAGGATCATAAGGGGAAAGTGTGAAGTTTCTCCCCCTCCTCCTTAATTACTTTCCTTCATTGCCATGTACCTAGATTCATGGCTTATTCTAAGGTTTCCCATTTTTCTAATCTACTCCTTTCCATAAACTTTCTACTTGTTTCTTTTATCCTCTCTTTGTTGCACCAAAGGCTGAGTATTCCACACTCACATACGACCATCCTTTTTATGAGTGTCCAAATAAAAGTCCTTTTCTTTTATTTAATATGTCATTTCCAACTAAAAGATAAAGAAGGAAGGCATGCACCTGATTAGGAAGCAATTGAATATATCCTCCTTATGTTGTCTTACTTTTATTGACTTATATTTATATGAAAACTTCTTGACTTTTATTCTAATAAAACCAAAAGTCACGAAAGACACAACCATAGTCTTAATAGGATTTTGATTTGGCAACTAAAAGACATCAAAGAAAACAAATAACTATTTGGTACGCATTGGCTAATGTGTTTCTCAAATCGGTTATAGAAATGCACTAATCTTTTCTTAGTCATAACCAAATTGTGGGGTTCCATTGGGATACCCTTTTCGTATACCAAAACTTTCTCCTTTAAACATATATTTAAAATAATGATATTATCTTTGAGAATCTCCTTGTTTGGCATCTCAACCATTGTGTTGCTAATCTTGGCTATATAAGTACTCTTTTAACTATTTCAACACACCATGCATCTTATTTTCCTTTAGAAAATATTCATCATATCAATAGTTATTACTATTTATCCATGTATGAATTCCTTTTATTTATTTATCTTGTGCCATAAGCACTAATGTCACAAAGGTGATTAATTTTATTATTCCACCAATAATACCATTGGGGGAAAATTATCAAACCATGGTTTTAATTTATATAATTCAATTTCATCAAAATTGAGTATATTACATTCACCCCTCCTTAATAGAATTTTTTTTGACAAAATTCAAACCTAGTAAGCTTAAGGTGAATGATAACTCAACTTCGCTCTCAAACCTTAGGGTTAACAACCCTTCTTAGGTATCTGTAACATCTTTTATTGATATGCAAATTCCACACACTATGACTAAGATTAGTCTTGAATTCAATTCAAGGTATATCTACATTCTTATTATTACACGATTTCATCTCTTGATGGTTACATTTTCCATTTGTAATTTCAATTTCACTTGGTGACTATCTTTTCACCTAGGCTTTCTCAACCTATTATACATTATTTTCTCATAAGGGTGAGGTAATACCTCCAACCCTAGTTCATGCCTTTAAGTTCAAATCAAATTATTCATTTTCACACAGGTCATCTTTATGCATAACATGTGTCTACCTAATCTCTCTCCCTCATAATGAAATGAAATAAGCACTTGGTTGCAACACAAAAAGAAAGTTCATCCCATTCCAAGAGCAAAGATGGTATTCCCACACTTTATCTTAGAATTTCACATTTTAAGCCGATTCATTCTCAACATGACTCTAAACCATTCATATGCAACATTTTTATATTTCATGAAGTCAGATGCCTTTCTCACTCTTGAGTTTGTACAATCTTCCATTTAAGATCTCATTATTACATGACTTCTTTGTATTTTTTACTTTTACTCCTCAGGTATTATGAGCCTTAGCCACTTCCTTGAGGTCCCTAGGGGTATCGGTACTTTTGGAGTGATTTCATCCTTATGCATCTATGAAGTGCCTCTCACATTCAATCCTTAGGCAACATGAACATCACAAAGGTGGCCAACCTCCTGAGACATGGGCCTCAAGAAAATGTAGTTGTTACCTCCCGACCACATGGTCTTATGAATTTTGAGCATGATCAACTCATGTGTACCTTTAATACACCCTACCTGACCTTAGGATTGACTTAGGACTCTACCCTTCCCAAGGGTTTCTTGGAGAATTCACAACTTTAACCATTTTCAAGCACATTATTTTCATATAAGATTCTATAAACCAGATTTCCTCCATCTCTTATAATGCTCATTATTCACTTTATGTCCCCTCATTGGACTCATGACAACATTTCTTTTCTAGACTCGGTCTCATACCATCAGTCACATCCATAGTGACTTTTCTTCATGTCCCTCAGAGATGGCATACTTGGGTTCAAAAAATCATAATCAATATGTGTGCTTTCATCTTTTATATATCATGGTTACCTCAATCTTTAAATCGATTTGGTCAGCTTACCTTTCTAGGGAAGGTCCTAACCTAGGGTGCCTTCTTGGCTCATAGGAGAAAGTTAGGCTCTCTAGCCACAATCTGACCCCATGGTCTAAGGTTTTGCCTCCCCGATAGGTCATCTTCCCACTCTTGGGTTGACCCACCATGGGTCGGCACATTAACCCTAAAGGTTTCACGTTTTCATTTTTATGCATTGATTTTATTATTATAACTTCTCAATCCTTGTTTGCTCAATCTCTGGGATACCCTCTCATGGGATTTGTCCATGTAGTGACTTGGGCCACTTTCTCCTCTAGGGGCTTGGTGCCTATGTCAGCCTTCCCCTCCAGGGCTAGACCTTTTTTGACCTTCCCCTCTAGGGGCTTGGTACTATGTTGGCCTTCCTCTCCATGGGCTTGACCTTCTGCGATCTTCCCCTCTAGGGGCTTGATCTTTGCTAACCTTCCCCTTGAGGGGCTTGATCATATTCATCCAAACTTCCATAGATAACATGAGGGGTTTGAGCAAGTTATATTCAGACTTTCTTTTTTCATATATATAACCATTGGTGACTTATGTGTCTCATGTATATACTCATGCATTTTCTTTCTAACTTCTCACTTATTCTCTGTGGGAACTCCCTCTTTGGAGTATTCATGTGGGGAACCCTCTCTCTAGGGTAAGTCCCTGCAGTGCGCATCATACATAAGCCCTAGCCAATCACCTATCACTATAGTGGCAATCATACATAGGCCTTTTCCTGAGGTGGTTATCTATTTCAGGGCCATATCACCGTCCACCATAGTGACCAATCATACATAGGCCCTCTTAGCCTGAGGTGATTAGATAGGCCCAATCATACATCCCACATGTATTTCATACATCCATCAGAGTTAGTTGAGCAAGTTATATTATACCACATGTTGTTCATAAGTTTCTTAAAACTTTTATCGTTAATACCTTGTTCCACATGCACATATGCATGGGAAGTTGGGTCACTTAATTCATATTTATTTTTCATAGTGCCCTTTTTTAAGGTTCATACGGGTAGTGTTGTATATCACCACATAATTCTCATCTCTTATGATTAGGGTTTTAGGGTTAGGGTTAGGGACTATACCCTACCTCTTAGAGTTTCCATGTCCCTTGACCCTCTAGAGTTTTTCTAGACCAACCCTAGATCCATCTAGAGTTTACCCTTGCAACCCATACACTACTTTTCTTTACCTTATCATTATTTCCATATTTCATGTATATTATTATCTTCATATTATATGTACACTATTATTTCCACATCACATGTGCTTTATTATTTCCACATTATACGTACGGTATTATTTCCTCATTGTGTGTACATTTTATTTCCATATGTACTTTAATATTCTCCCACTACATGTGCATTATTAATTCAACTGTTACATGTGGAGTAATTGGTGGAGGATGCCTTAATCCTACTTCTTCTCAAAAGTTTAACTTTAGATGAGGAGGGAAATTCCTTTTTATGGTTTATTGAGCAAGAGCATGAGAACTGGATGAATCAAGATGAGAAGACAACCTAAAGGTATTTTACTTCGGGAAAAATCATCCGACTTTGGCCAGGCAGGATGCATGGGTCTAGGAGCCTCATAAGACGACTAGCGGTGTGGAGGAAAATTTTGTCAGCCCCCGTTTGTGGTCCCTTCTAGACACCATCCCTTTAGAAAATGCCCTAATAATTCCCTCAAATTTCTACATATTACTTGAAATTATAAATTATTAAATATTATTTGACAAATTTGGTACTCTGATACCAAATTTAACGACCTCACTTTTAGCGCCCCTCAATTATGGAAAGACCTTCAAGTTGAGAGCCATTACCTATATTACCAAGGATCCAGATTAGTCAAATAACAAATAATAGAAAACAATTTCAATTAAATTTCAAATATTATTTATAAATTGCAAAATGGTATACCTCATGGAACTAATACATATTGAGAAGAAGTATCATGTATCTAATCCTCCTGCATAGCATTAATACCTTTCATGGGTTTCATCTTTATCATCATATTTGTATCTTGTGTATCAACTACCTAAAACGCCGACAAACAAAATGTGGTCAGCATATTTCTATACTGGTACATGGGTTCATCCAATAATCACAAGTACATATAATCAACCATCAACTATTTGCACATAAGAACATGTGTTTTCTTTCATATTCTAACCCATATTTGGTCAACTATCTCAGGTGTATCCACTATCCATCATTGCACTTATGTGTGTTACCCTTCGATCAGTGTAACCTAGGGTTTAGAATATCATTATTTACTTTATGTGATACTCATAGGGACTTTATAATTTTCATGAAATAAATAAACATCCAACAGATATCATTCATTCAATCTTTGAGAAGCCTCAATAAACGTCAAAAGTCGATACATGTAATCATAAGCATAACCACATACCTTAATGATGATACATGTTGATTATCATGTAAAATGCACTTCAAACATATTATCCAATCAATAAGAAAATCAAGAAATCCACATTTTAGTCTGCATGAATATAAATCCTAAAGTGTCACCATCACATATTAATCGCACTAAACCCTACTCGGTCCTATTGTAGGGTTTACGTTTCCTTGATCTCGAGTTATCATTAGAGTCATGTTTGATATTCCAATTCTCATGTTCATTGATTCAATGACTCAAGAACCCTAATTCATATTAAGTGTTTCCATGATTATCATATCTACCTTTTTATTGCATCATGAACACTAAAATTAGATTAGGCATATCAAGTTTATAGCAAGTTACATAATCGATATTCAAGATACTAATTACACATGTCAAGGATCATCCATCCTAGTTTCTCATTGTTAACAACATAGCAAAATAGCATCTTTAACCCTATTTCTTTATATGCATGATTAACCAATTTAGAAGTCCCAACATAATCATCATGGCTATAATCATGTTAAGTTACCATAGTATTTTATAATTATCAATTTTATATATCAAGAAAGCGTATTTAACATGATTAGTGTACATATCTAGGGTTTAAATACATTAATCACCGCTTAAACCCATATTTACATTATTTTTTTAAAACAAAGAATAATTAGACTCTGAATATATTTATTTTAGATTCCTCTCATTTTCCCAATCATTTTGATATATAATGTTTTCATTTTGTGAGTTACCAATTGATCGCAAAAATTATTGTAAAATTACCTTTGTAGGACCAATGGGAAACTGCCATGTCAGCACCTTGAAGTCTCAGGCCTTTTCCACGCAGGTCTAGTCTGGTCAAAGACCTGTGGCCATATCGTCATTCCACTCCAGGTTGGTAAGTGTTTTAAGAAGGGTTGGAATGACCTATTTACTCTTGCACCTAAGACGTGTATGAAGGGATACTTGTCCATTGACTATGAGGTGTCTTCTCTCCCACGATGAAGTCACTCATGACTTAGGTCCCATCATCGTACGCCCACTGCAAGCTTGAGATCAGTGAGGAAGAAGATGAGGTGTTGGTGTCTCCAGCCCTCGACGGAGACTGCCCATCCCAGCCGTGTCAGCGGCGGTCAGACGCCACAGAGTCACCCTCCCTCTGTCCTTCTCAGCTGCACCTCCTTCTGACCTTGCTTCCCCGACTATGGAGACTGACAATATGGATCATGGTTCACTCCAACTTCCTGTCTGGCATTTGTGATCTCAGTTAGGAACAACCTTCCATACTCCCTTTCTTTGTGGATAGGCGCATCCAATCATGTCAGTCCTTCAGTGTCGTTTCTCCAGCCCCTATCCTCAACATGTACCAAATCACGGTGTTGCGGTCCCAATGCCCCAGAGGCTAGCAGGGAGGGCGACCAAGTCGCCACCATCCTTTCCCCTCTTGTGCCAGTAGAGGAAGACCACTATCCATATTGTTGTCTGGTGTCCCATGGATTCCCCCTCCATAGATAGCATGCAACCCCTTATATAGGTGTAGGTATAGGGCCTACGGTTATGAAGGGAACGGTGATGACGAAGGAAAAGAATGGTAGTAGTTCTAGGGTTCACTTCCAATAATGTACACATGGTAGGAGAGGATCATAAGGGGAAAGTGTGAGGTTTCTCCCCCTCGTCCTTAATTACTTTCCTTCATTGGCATGTACCCAGATTCATGGCTTATTCCAAGGTTTCCCCTTTTTCTAATCTACTCATTTCCATAAACTATCTACTTGTTTGTTTTATCCTCTCTTTGTTGCACCAAAGGCTAAGTATTCCATACTCACATACGACCATACTTTTTCTGAGTGTCCAAATAAATGTCCTTTTCTTTTATTTAATATTTGATCTCCAACTAAAAGATAAAGAGGGAAGACAGGCACCTTGTTTAGGAAGTAATTGAATATATCCTCCTTATTTTCTCTTACTTTTCCTTACTTTCCTTTATATGAAAACTTCTTGACGTTTAATTTAATAAAACCAAAAGTCACGAAAGACACAATTATAGTCTTGCTAGGTTTTCAATTTGGCAGCTAAAGTCCATCAAAGAAAACACATAACTATTTGGTACAAATTGGGTAATGTGTTTCTCAAATCGATTATAGCAACGCATTAATCTTTTCTCACTCATATCCAAATTTTGGGGTTCCATTGGGGTACCATTTTCATATCCCAAAACTTAATTACTCCTTTCAAACATATATTTAAAACAATGCTATTATCTTGTAGAATCTCCTTGTTTGGCGTCTCGACCATTGTGTTACCAATCTTGGCTATATAAGTACTCTTTTAATTATCTCAACACACCATGCATCTTATTTTCCTTTAGAAAATATTCATCATATCAAAAGTCATTACTATTTATCCATGTATGAATTCTTTTTATTTATTTATCTTGTGCCACAAGCACCCATGCCACAAAGGTGATTAATTTTATTATTCCACCAATAATACCATTGGAAAAAATTACCAATCCACGACTTTAATTTATATAATTCAATTTCATCAAAATTGAGGATATTACAGTGTCACTCTAGTTCCATTAAATGTGATATATATGTGAAAACCAATGTGGAGAAATCATTGTGTCTGTCATGAGATTGCATTCTCCCATACATTTTGCGATGGGCGACCTTCTCCACTAATTTGTGTATGTTGCATTTAATGGCTTTAATAGTTTTCTTTCGAGTTCATTTATTTGTTATTATTTTTTTTAGGTATTCCCTATTTCCTTGATGTGTGTTGTGATTATTAACTACTTAGTTGATAAAATATGTTTTCATATTCAACTTCCATGGTATTCTCCATGAGGTCATTATACTCGCTATCAATGTCTTATAAGTTGTATTGGGTGTTGCTAGTTTTAGTCCTACTCTGAGCTATGTTTTATTGTCTTTTAAACCATTTCATCAAAGCCTTAACTTGAAGAGTGCACAACAAGTCACTTATGTTCAAACTCCTTCTCAATTTCTCCCAGTGAGTTGTCTTCCCACTCATTGTTCTTGTGTGCATTTTGTTGGGACAATCCTCAACATGGTATAATCTCTAGTTGAGGTATATGAATGTTCTCCTACACCAGTACATAAAAAGATATGGTAAAAAAGTCATATTCCATTCAACAAGTAAACTTCTCCCATTTCTTTAACTTCGTGTTGGCATCATCTTCATTTTCTGGCATTTTAATTAATACTTAATCAATCAAGCTCTTATGATACAAGAATTGAGGCAAGCATGATTCTAATTGTGATATGTGGTGCATGTCGGGAAAGGAGTATGAACTAGTGATAGTATACATGATTTTTAACTTTCAAGGCAGAATAGTTATATAGCATAAAAATTATATACTTATGTTTGTCTGGCTAAGCGATGGTAATTGCTTAGGCAGCAATGGACATTCACAGGCTGTAAATAAATTGCTATCAATCACCTTGCCAAACGCACGATTGTCAACCATTCTTGTTTTACTTTTTTTTGGTCCGCGATCGACAAACTTTACCAATTACTCTTTTCTCATTGTGAGAAATTATAGCAATGATTGATCAAGGATGTGCAACCGATAACCAATGTGAATGTTTCCCCAAACGCTACAAAAGTTACATTGTACATTTTATATGTTAAATATAAATTATATATATTTGAATGTAAAATATAAGTATACATAAATTATGTGTTTATACGCATATGTATATATGCTTTTGTAAAATAGACTTGTGTTGGTGTATATATACGTATATACACAAAGTTACATGCGGGATTGTTCATATATATATATATATATATATATATATATATATATATATATATATATATATATCATATACATGTGTACATATTAAAACGCATGCATATAAAGATATATAATACTCGTTTGAAAGTGTGTACATGTGTATATGCGTGTGTGTTGGTTGCACGCATTCATTTGTATGTGTACAGATACGTATGGGTGTATGGGTGCACAATTATATATAATGTCATTATTTGAATTATATAAAGTACACATATTCACCTTCAAATAAATAAAGATTCGGTACTCCATACACAAACAACATGGCCATTATACCAAAACTGTTAGCATGACCTTTTAGAATGGTGAAACATGGAACGCATAAAAGGGGTGTAAATATGCACATCGGCTGTTTTGGTGAATCGTCCACTATAGAAAAGAACTCCCACGACAACAAGTATTGTACAGGAGCTGGACAACGGCCAACGGCATTTCATTAACGCATTGATTTTGTTCATCACCTTTCACGTTGCACTAAGGGGCCGTTTGGGTGGAGTAATTGGAGGCGGTATTATAATTAGATCTAGTATTTTAACTACTGCATTTATTATATCTCCGTTTGGGTTGTGATAGGTGATTTTATGATTGTCGATAATCAAAATGGAGCATTCCCACCTATATATATTCCACGGCCCTCCTATGGCACGTTTGGTTTGTTGAATTTTCAAGAATCCTGTATTTATGACATCCTGTATTTACAAAATGATACATTGTCAAAATTCCGCAAACACAAATTTTAGGTTTGGTTTTCTAGATTTGTAAAATATATGATTTAATTTTTTTTGGGTCCACGAGCCAGCCACAGCTGGATTTTGGCGTCCGGGAGAATTTTGATGAAAACCAAAATGCGGGATTCCTATTATGTTCGGAAATCCCGGGATTAGCCCCATTTCTAGAATCCTATAAACCAAACATAAACTTTCTACAAATGGATGTCAAAATATAATCCAATACGGCAAAATCCAGAAAACCAAATATGCATCTAATGTACGCCAGTATTGGCGTCATTTGTACTCGTTGCGGAAGGGATCTTCCCCCAACTCACCCCCGATACCTACGTCTCTCCCGATCCCTTTCTCCCTGACGACCGTCTCCTCCTGCGATCGTCTCCTCCCACGGTTGTCTCCTTCCGCCATCGTCTCCTCCCCCGTCTCCCTTCACTGCCGCCACCACTCCTCCCTTTGCCTCTATCCATCATTCCTATACCCAATCTCGCGACTAGGATTCTGACATGATGGCACCTCGGTGGTTCGAGATTCTAGAGTTGATCTTCTGCTGCCTCCTGGTCCTTTGCAACCCCATCCCTCTCGGCCCTGTCCCGACCATCCACTCCCTAATCATGGCCATCGTCTCTGCCACAATCTTCCTAGGCCTCCTCATCTCAACAACCGAGATCAACGTCACCCAGTGGTTAGGCGAACGGAGACGACAACCAGTGCACTGCAGTGGACCCTCTCCGTCAAGCTCTCCTGTGCCTGGTCAGCCGTGAAGCAGCTCAACACTATGGCATCCAACCTCACGCCACCAAAAGGTGTCGACTGTGGGTGGACTGCCCTATCACTCTGCGTTTGCACCATGAGCTCAGTCCTATTCTTCATCATGTGGGTCTTGGTAGCCGCCTTCCCGACCCAAGAGCGGGCGGTGGCGCCTCCCCTTCTGTCCCTGCCGTGGAAGCTTCCGTGGGCCGCTCCCATAGCCGCACTGCAAAAGCGGCTTGCAGAGTACTGGAGATAAAAGAATCCATCCAAGTTGGCAATTTTTCCCTTGGCAATTCTGCCCTCCATGGGTAGTGGCATTTTAGACAATCAAGATTAGAAGTAGTAGGGCCAAGTTGTATGGAGTAGATCTACCAAACTGTGATAAATTTTGTTACTTGGGTTCTACTATTCAAATGGATGAGGATGTTTGATATGATGCTTTCCATAGGATCAGACAATATAATTGAAATGGAAGAGTGCAACTAGAGTATATGTGATCATTAGATCTTTCTCAAAATAAAAAGTAAGTTTTATAGAGCAACTGTATGGCTCGAAATGCTATATGGAATGAATGTCGGGTGGTGAAGAAACAAGATCTCAATGAGATAAATGTGTCTGAAATGTGTATGCTGAGATGGATGTGTGGGAAAGACAAGATAATATAGCTTGAGTAAGGACTATATTAGGAAAAAAGTGGGAGTGGTGAGTGTTGAGGACAAATTGTGTGAGGGCCATTTGAGATGGTAGGGAGATGTGAAACATAGATTGAGTAAAATGCTTATATGGAGCAATGCTATAGAGTCAAGAACAATTAAAAGAAGAAGAGGTGGGCCTAAATTAACCTAGGAAGAGATTATAAAGAGAAATTTTGAATCTCTACATCTCGATCAACATATGATCCATAATAGAGCTTACCGGAAATGAAGGATCCATGCAGTTGATCCCAACATCATTGGGATTGAGGCTTAGAAGATTATGATAATGATAAGTAGGTTTTGGTATTTCGTCTCAACCCTAGTATGTCTAGGGAAATACATGAATTTTTGTGGATACATATATGGATTAGGTATCACTAGGACCATTTCATTGCACCATGGTTGTCTTGATTTTTAGGGAAAATGACAATTTTAAATGGTCCTGGTGTTGTGGAGGTTGAAAATTCACTATGTTAGGGGGTCAAAGTAGTGGTGGCACTATGGTCATGTGGTCTCACGATGGTTGTTTCATCTTCATTATACCAACATGTCTTGGAGTTTCTTGAGAATTCTCAGTAGTAGAAACATTATGATTAATCATGTCTCTTATATCATTGGAAATGGAGAGAGTATTAAGCTTTGGACGGATCCATGGGTGCCAGGCAACCATTTTCTGAAGGATTGTATTGGTGCTGACTCTTTCCTCAAACTGGGTCTGCCTACTGATTGCTACGTTGCCTCTATTGTTTCTGAAGGTCATAGGAATGTCCCTCCCTCGAGGAACAACAAGAAGCTAGCTGATTTCCTTGAGAAGCACCCCTGCTTCTTGAACAAAAAAGATATTATTCTGTAATAGTGATCGTCCTAAAATGAAAATTATCTGGAATTCTATCAGAGATAAGTTGAGTGAGTCTGATATTTTCAAGTGGATTTGGAATTCCAAAGTCCCAAATAGGTATAAAGTGCATGCATGGAAAGCGGCTCACAATAAGCTCCCAACTTCGGATTATACTAGAAGAAGGGGTATTCATACTCCTTATATGTGTTTTCTCTGCAAGTGTGATTGTGAGGACTCCAACATGTGTGCTTTCTCTGCCCTTTATCGAAACAGATTTGGAATTATGTTGGCCTGGAGTTGAATGTTTTTGTTGACTTTATTTCGTGGGCTGATCTAAGTAGAAGGACTTGCAACAAATTCAGATTTCTGGCTTTATGCTCCCTTTATTATCTTTGGTGGGAAAGGAATACTCGTGTGCATGACGATATTGCAAGAACATGTGCTGAGTTGTAGAAGTTGGTTCTCAAGGATTTTAATGCTTATCACTACCGATCTTTTTAACTTGACAGGTTTTTGCTTTAGGTTGTGCTTTGTCTGTTGGTGCAGTGGGTTGGTGCTTCTTCCTGTCTGCTGTTGTCCTCTCTTTGGTCATGGCTCTGTTGTCCTTGTGGAGCCCGGATCCCTATTATTTTTCCCTGATGTTCCCTCTTGTTTCTTAGGGTGAAGGTCGAGCCCCCACTCTTTGGAGTGTCGACGCTCCCTTCTCCCTGAGTTGTGCTTTCGTTGATGCTCTGTGGAGCTGCTTTTTACTGCTTATGCTTTGTAGTTGAAGGTTGTTGGAGTATCGTTGGTCGTTGTTATTATACCTGCAGATGGAGGTGTTCCTGTTCGTTGTCTCTCCAAGCACAAATATAGAGGTTTTGATGCTCTTGATGTTTCCCTAAAGTTTGTGTGGTTCCATATCTCGCTGGAAGGTGTTGTTGTCCTTGTGGGTTTTTCTCTTGGTTGGTATGCCTATGAGTGGATGAGCTTATCCTTCGGGAGTGGCAGAGCTCTCTATAGGTATGTTGGCTGACAAGTTCTATTTTTGAAGGTATGGTGTGGTTGTGCTTTGTCTTTATGGATAGCTATCTCTTCTGCTGTACTGTGAGGCCAATGGCGTGATACATGAAGGCTGTCAGATGTTTTGGTGGAGCTATCTCTTCTGCTGTGCTGTGAAGGCAAGGTTGTCAGATGTTTTGCTGCTGCTTGTTCTGGATTGATGTTTTTTTTTGTGGGTAGGCCTGTTTTGGGTGTTGGTGGTTTGTTTTCTCTGCTCCCCTCTCACCTTATGGTGATGGTTGAGTTTGGCTGATGGTGGCATGTGATGTTTTCTGTGGTGTATCTGTGCTTGGTTGTTATATATTGTTTGAAGGTTGTGAGAGTTCTAATGGTTCGTTTGATCTGGTGAGTTCTCTTCTTCTACTGGCTGCTGTGATGAAGTCTGGTGATGTGTTTGTTATTGGTTCCGTTGGTGGTAGTTGTGCTTCTTGTTCTTTGCTCCCCTCTCACTGTTGTAGTGATGGGTGAGTCTATTCTTAACAAAAATTTAAGATGAACAAGCATTGTACAGTTACAAAACAAAAATGAAAAAAACAACAAGAGTTTTGACCAACCAAAAAAAAATTTATGCCCTCCACAGCACTACCTTGATAAGCAATCATCGTCCATCAAAATTTTCTTCCCCGACGTCTGGTAGTGGCTATACTATTCTCCTCATCGTGACAATGTGGTGGAAATGTGATTATGGTGGAGGTTACCGTGGTTGTAATCAATTGGTTACGTACTCTTGAATGGCCACAACTGAATGATTGGTTGACTAATCACAAAGGAAGTGAAATTTGGTTGTGCCTAACCTTTGTGTATGGTCTGAATGTCCAAATGCAGCCTTCTAGATGCATATTTACCAAATAAAGTAATTAAAACGGTACTAATCTTATTTGCTGTATTTTTAAGCTCATGTCATCCAAACAAGGTAATTAACAATTCTGATATGTGTTAATGGGGTAGTTAAAATCCCATAATTTGCTGACTACTGCAGTGATTAAAAAAGTTCCACCCAGACGGCCAAACGGCCCCTAAAAGTAATTGTCCAGTTTCGGTCACATCGGAAGCTCCCCAAGCTCTCATATCAAGCAGATTTTATCCGTCAATATTTAATAGCCAATCGCTTTCTGTACCACATTGACAACCACTCTGAATCTTCAAGGTTTCTTATAAGATGTGCCTCTATTACTTCTCCGTCTCTTGGGAGAAACACTTTCCAATGATAAAATTATGGAATCCAACATATTACATGTGGGCCTCGTCGTGACATCTATATACAGGGTGAAGGTGAGAGGAACATTGATCCCTTTTCTAGCAATGACACTGCTTTCAGTAACTTGCAAAGTTGTGGCCTCAGACAAAATGCAGTTCGACATTTACAATGTATCATTATGCAGAGTGAATTGGACCCGTGATATGCCGCATACTCTTCCTGCCCTGAATTGGACCCGTGATAGTGTCGCCAAAAATCATCATCATCATCCTTTTTTGGACGCAAGACACAATCCCTAGCACCCCACATCACCATAACTTCCAAGTCTTTTGAAGTAATCTTTGCATTTATTTCAGGACCCGTGAAAATTTAGATTCCCGGACCACGGCTATGAAATAAGAAGTTTAAAAAACGGATCAGCATTTGGCATACAACCTCATAGTACGGTTTGATCAGAATTTCTGTGTACCCCTAATCTCATTAGGAAGTTGGCATGTAGCACACTTGACAACATGATGTAGTTAGTTACAAAAAAGAAGCACCTCACTGGATGTTAAGAAACGAGGGGGCTTTTTCCCCTTGGAAAGGGTATCGTGTGGTTGTTTTCATTGACAACAAATGTCAGTAGTTGATTCTTAAGCAATCATGAAACCAGAAATTCATAAGAAACCGAGGTGACACATAAAGACTACAACCTCCAAGATCCCTACTCAGCATCAGCATTGTGCCATCCCTTCGTGCATGGAGGTACGCTCAAGAACTCATCAAACTCCTTGACGTGGACGTCACAGCACTTCCACTACACAGAGACACCAAGTATCCATGAAACGGAGATCATTCCATAACAGTGGAACACAGTAAGACATTGCAAGAAAAGTTATTGAGCCTTACCCCCCTCACTCTGTCATGGAAAATAGCGGGGCCAGGATGGTATTCACAAGCAGTTTCATGATTGTCCTTCTCCTTGAATGTTTTACCACATCCCTTGTTTCGGCATGTTTGAGGATCGCTAAGACCAACTTTCTTTTTGATAGGTTTGGCAGCATCCTTGGCTTGTTCATTTGAAGCAGAAGCTGGTTTCGAAGGCCTCGGTTGAGAACCTGGAGAAAACACTAAAGCATTTACAATAAACTGAAAAGAAATAACAGCATGATAAAAGGACAAATGTCAAAAGGTTGCAACAGCTGTAAGCGACACCCACCATGGTCAGAACAAAAGAAGCCTTGTTGACATCTTGAGCAAGCACCAAGTAGTGGTTTATTCTCGACTGTAGCTGGATTAGGCTTGGGCTTAGGAGCTGTGTTGATAACTGGCTTCTCCTGGGTATGTTTCCCTGTCTTACAACTTCATTACAGAAAATACAAAAAGTTTGAGCCTCTAAAGAAACCATCAAAATGTCTAAGATACGAAAATCCAAACCATTTATCAAACTAAACAAACTATAGTTTCTGTATAAACAGCCTATAGACAAGAACCCATCAAGTAGAACAAAATTTGTTTGGCCCATATACGAGATACCTGGCAAGGTATATCAAAGAGGTAAGTATTTTAATTTTTGCATTACGATTTATATTTCAGGATTTTATCAATTCCAAATATTTGGTGTAAAGGAGGAAGAGAGATCCCCCTCAACGACCGGGATAACTCAAAGCCTATTTTTTCAGCCCATCTTAATCAACAACTGCCTGGACAAAGCTTTGAGACTGGATATTTTTTGCGAGATTACTAGCAGGTCAGAACAGGAAACTCCAAATTCGACTCAACTTTCACTTCATAGGTTTACTTTCTAATAAATAAACGCTTGTGCAGCTATAAGGTCATGCCCGCAAACCTCCTGTTTTATGCTTACCAAAACATTGCGAACTGTGCCTTGTTCAGAACCATGTCGCCTCTAATGTGCCTACTCTGTAAACATAACACACTACAACATCAAGCCCATAAACAAAGAAATCTGTGATACGCAATTTTTATGAAACAATCAAGATCCCCTCCCCCACATGTTAAATTCAAGCCTAGTGCTCAATTAGGCAGATGGAATTAAATGTCTGCTTTTTTTCGTCCAGCCACTAAATTGAGCGCTTAAGTCGCTTAATAGGTTACTTATTGGAATAAGTACTACTATGATGGCTAGATTTGGTTGGGGTAGTAGGATGTAGTTGGATGAGTTTGTAATATAAAAACATGCAGTTTGTCATCCAACTACACCCTATCAAACATACCCTAACTGTGATTATGTATATCATAACTGTTTTGTGTATAAATACACTCTTATCATCAACTGCCTAGACAAAGCTTCAAGCCTGGAAATTTGTTGAGAGACTACTTACACATCTCAGAACAGGAAACTCCCAAGTTTGACTCAACTTCGACTTCATAGTTTACTTTTACTTTTCTACATGATTAAACTAATTAGAAAACTGTACTAATGAGTGATGGTGCTTGAGCGGCTGCAAGGTCCTGCCCGCTGGCCTCCTGCTTTTGTACTTCCTAGAACATTGCAAACAGCAATCTCCTGTTACGAACCGTGTGGCCTCTAATGCATCTACTCTGTAAACATAATGCACTACCGCATCAAGCCCATAAACATAGCAATTTATGGTTCAATGCTTCTAGCCTTGTTAACTGTAAGAGAGTCTATATTAGCCTATTTCGTTAATAGGTTAATTAGTTATTGGGCTTTTGTATTTCAGCCCGTTTAGATTACTTGCGTCCTAAGTCTTAGGGCGTCTCCCCTCTCCTATATAAAGCAGAAGGCGTCCAGTCTTGTATTTATCCCATTGCATTCTATACAATCTTATTCTTAACACTAACCTTGCAATAACACAATGTTCCAGTTAGGCAGAAGCAATTAGCCACCTGCTTTTCGCCATCCAGTTCACTTAATGCAGTGCTTAAGCCACCTAGGCCACTTATAGGCTACTTTTTGGAATATGTAGTATTACTATAATGGTAATTATGTACATAATATCAGTATGTATATAATAAATACTATAACTTTGTCATATATGATGGTAAATGTCAATAAATCTTAAAATTTTGGTAATTACAAGTATATGGTATGTGTTCATATATGTTTTATAGCGTAAGTAGTTTATTATTGTAAATCTACAAGTGCACTTATACACATAGTCACAAATTCGATATTCGGGATAAGTTCGGTTGAGTTGAAAAGTTCGGAATTCGGCAATTATGCGGGAAAATCGGGTAAAAAGCGGTCAACATGCGGTAAAATGCAGTCAACTATTCAGGAAAAGTCGGGAAAAAATCGGAGGATATATACATATATTGCATACAAATGTATGTATATATATGGTTTGTACATATATATTGCATACATATATCTATAACTATTACTTACATATACATACATTACATACACACGCATATATGCATGTACATACACACAAACACATATATATACTCAAATTAAGATAGAGTCTTAATCAAATATAATACGGGAAAAGAACGAATTAACAGAAAAAAACATTAAACGTGATTAATTCAAGAAGAATATGGGAATAATACGTAATATTCAGGAATTGGGATTTATTCGGGAGTTCCATACGTCTGGGAAAAAGTTCGCGTCTTAAACGCAACTTTTTCAAAATGTCGGAGTATATTGTGACTATGCTTATACATAAGTAGATAACTATACATAGTATGTACTTTATGTCATGTATGTGACTATATGCAATGCAACAAGTACAATATTATTTATTTATTAGTTTACAAGTTCTAATGTTTAGATATGTATTTTGTGTCCAATTTTCAAGATATATATATAGGGCAACGATCCAGTGAGAAACATATCGTTGTGAGAGCATGAGAGGCATTTGAATAACTCTCCACATAAATCAATTTTTCATAATCCAACCGTATAGATTACAAGTATACAAGGTATTTACCTTCATATAAAAATTCACCACCATCCGATTTGTAGATCATTCACAGCAACCGAATACTTTTCGACACTCTACAATGAATTTCAGGATGACCGTTGGATGTAAAAAGTGTATATTCTACATAAGGATATGTAAATAATGTCTGATTGTAATGACTTTTTGTGAAGGTAAATGAAATGATGCTTTTTCCATCTATACGGTTGGATTTTTAAAAACGTAGTTATTCAAATGCCTCTCATGCTCTCATCGTAGGATGTTTCTCACTGGATTGCTATCATATATATATATATATATATATATATATATATATATATATATAGAGAGAGAGAGAGAGAGAGAGAGAGAGAGTCAGGCTAGAATACACTCGAGTGTACATATCGCACGAATACACTCAAGTGTGTTTGCATATCAAGACTATTTTTTGCAAAATGTAAACCATTGATCTTCACCGTCGTACTACTATGCTATATATAAATTTTGAGCCCATTTGGATGAGTGTAAGTCACTCATCCAAGGGCAACAAAATCGACGCGCGAAACTAATTTGAAATGTATAATTTTTGCGGTCTATATAACATGACCTATAAATGTCCAAATGTGCTCAAATTTTGCATATGAGCTATTCACAACATGTTTAAGAAGATCAACGGATTAGATTTTTGAAAAACATATTGCATCATGAAAAACTACTTGAGTGTATTCTACTCCGAATACACTCGAGTGTATTCTAGCCTGACTCTATATATATATATATCTATATATATATATATAGAGAGAGAGAGAGAGAGTCGTGCTAGAATACACTCGAGTGTACAGATCGCATGAATATACTCAAGTTGTTTGCATATTAAGACTATTTTATGTAAATTGTAAACCATTGATCTTCACCGTCATACTATAACTAGGCTACATACAAATTTTGAGCCCATTTGGATGAGTGTAAGTCACTCATCCGAGGGCAACAAAATCGACGTGCGAAACTAATTTGAAATGCATATTTTTTGCGGTTTTTATAACATGACTTATAAATGTCCAAATGTGCTCAAATTTTACGTATGAGCTATTCACAACATGTTTAAGAAGATCAACGGATTAGATTTTTGAAAAAAATATTGCATCATGAAAAACTACTTGAGTGTATTCTGCTCTGAATACACTCGAGTGTATTCTAGCCTGACTATTTGTGTGTGTGTGTGTGTGCGCGCGCGTGTATATGTGTGTGTGTGTGTGTGTCTATATAGAGAGAGAGGTTGGGAAGTGTGTAGCAGTCGGTACATGTAACTTATGCGTACTTTCCATTAAAATGGCACATCTAGAGTACGCGCACAAAATCTAACCATATGGATTGATTCGATATTATATAGATTAGATGTGATTAAAAAACCATCACCATATCTTATATGGATCATGAGATATAGCAATATATCATCCAACAGTTTATGTAGTTTTTTCAACTTACCATTGATTACTAAATACACATTCTTTCACATGATGATGTATGGATATCGGATTATGATGATTTTTGAAACACATTTTATCTAAGTGGTATGCATCACATCCATAAGGTTAGATTGTTTAATATAATTTCACAAATACCATAAATGAAGATGGGTACATGTAAGATACATGCACTTAGGTACACAATTCGTTTAGCCATATACATACATACATACACACCATACATACATACATACATACATATATATAGAGAGAGAGAGAAAGAGACAAAAAGATTGATGTTAGAATACACTTGAGTGTAATGGAGACGTAATAAACTTTAAGCTGTTTTATAAAACAATTATTTTGAAATGCACACCAATGATCTTCTGATGAAGAGACTGTGCACAAAATTGGAGCTCACTTGGACACTTATCGGTCATGCATCTGAAGACAACAAAAATGATGCATTGGAAAAGAATTATGAATGTCACTTTCGTTGTTCTTGGATGAATGACTTACAAGCATCTAAATGAGCTCAAGTTTTGTATGTAGCATGTATTTGTTATATTAATGAATATTAACTGTTTGATTTTCCAAAACAACTGGTTTTGACACCTAAGCATCACTTTAAGTATACGGCACGATCTATACTCTCGAGTGTATATCAGCCTGACACTTTCTTTCCCTCTATCTATGTATTGTGTGTGTGTGTATATATAGAGAGAGAGAGAGTCAGACATATGTAGAGTCAGACTAGGCTAGAATCAGTTCTATTAGAGTACTAATAGAAATCAATAGTTTACCATCTTGGATGGATTATCTATGAAATCTAACCGTAGGATCTTATTCTTCACCTCATGGATTAGTTATAAACTAACTTTCAGCACATTTGGATACTTTTACGTCATTCATCTAATGTGTACAAAAATCAGTGTTATAATTAGTTTCAGGCCTTCAATTTTCGGTATGTTAAGATGCAACGGCTATACTTATCCGAATGAGCTCAAATTTTTTGGAGTGTCTATCTCACTAGCATAGACCAACACTATAGATTTACTTCTCATTAAATTTTATTTTGATAGTTACAAGCGTTAAAAAAATGATTCCGTGCAGAATCGGTTTCATTCTACGTTCTCTCTCTCTCTCTCTCTCTCTATATATATATATATATATAGGACAACGATCCAGTGAGAAATATATCTTGGTGAGAGCATGAGAGACACTTGAATGACTCTCTATATAAGCTAATTTTTTATAATCTAACCGTATAGATTACAAGTATACCTTAATATTAACCTTCCTACAAAATTTCATCACCATCCGATTTGTATATCAGTCACAACAATAGAATATTTTTCGACGCTCTATATTGAATTTCAGGCTGATCGTTAGATGTAAAAAGTGTATATTGTACATATGGACATGTAAACAGTGTTTGATTGCAATGACTTTTTTGTGAGAAGGTAAATGGATTGATGCTTTTCCCATCTATATCGTTTGATTTTAGCAAACAGTTACAAATTTTAAGTTAATCAAATGTCTCTCATGCTCTCACCGTAGAATGTTTATCCCTGGATCGCTACCCTATACATAAACATACATACATATACACACACACACACACACACACACAGATATACATATGTATATACATAGTTATCAGAACCGAACCGAATCGAACCGGCCGGTTCAACCGGGAACCGGTGCCTATACCGGTTCGCTTTGGCCCCAAACCCATAAATCCCTTTGAACCGGTTAAGAACCAGTGAACCAACCGGTCGAACTGGTGAACCGGTCCGGTTTTTACTGAACCGGCCAAGTCTGTCTGACCAATGATTTGCTGTATTTTTTGCTGAATTTTGTTGTTGCTGCAGGTACATGCTATACCCTCCTCCCTTTTCCCTATTCCTCCTCTTCCTTATCTTCCTCCTTATCCTCCTTTTCATGTTATTTTAATAGTTTTCTGTAGCATTTGCTTCTGTTTTTGTTGCTACTTGCTGCTGCCTTCTTTTGTTGTATTGATCCTCTTGCAATAGTTCAGGTATCGCTCTTCTTCTTCATCTAGTCTCCTAGTCATTTCCATATAGTTAAAATATTCTACCTACCTTTTCTCATTCTTTAACATATTCCTACGGTCCTGCCAGGTCAGTGACTATACAAAAGCCTAGTGCTACTGTCTCTATTTATATTCCTATAAGGTTTCCAATATCCTTATGCCAATTATACCGTGGTATCTCCTCATGTTAATGAAAGTTTATTTGATTACTTGATAATTTGACACGGGAAATGCACTTTCAAATTGAATTATTGTCATTTCCATGCTATTTTTTTATATACTCCTAGATTTGCTTACTTTTTCCTTGACTTTTCATACATTATAAAGTTATAAAAATAATTTATGGTGTCGTGCTGACGTCACCGGTTGAACTAATGAACCGAGAACCAGAAGCCTCACTGGTTCACTCACCGGTTCGGTTCTGACAACCTTGTGTGTGTGTGTGTGTGTGTGTGTGTGTGTGTGTGTGTGTGTGTGTGTGTGTGTGAATTCAACAGTCCGCTTGTGCTCCTGCATGGGCCTTAAGTGGTTATAGCCTTATAGGGTCACGTCCACTCGCCTCCCCTTTGCAAGTCTTAACTACCATAAACTCGTGGCGGTGGATGTGGCCCACCTCTACTATGACGCCAATGCAAGACCCACCACCATCAAGATTCAATACCATGAAGTTAATCCACTTGTGGTACAATGTCCATTGATTCCATATCCATAGCAACACGATTACATAATACACAGATTTATAAGATCAACAAATCCATGCACAACCATCAACGTCCAACAACTCGATCATTCTTTATGTACATGCCTTCCTTTAGCCATAACAAGCCAAATCGTCATTTACGATTAGATGTATACACTCATAAAAGGTAATGTGGTTATGAGTTTAGTCTAGGTTGAACTGGTAGATCCACAACCCCGGTCCATAAATTAAACTTTTGATCGAAATTGTAAAATTTCAGTTGAAATTTGGTTTCAGTGGAGATCGGATATAGAATTATGGTGCCTTAGACTTCGTCATGCATTTCACAAAATTTCTACAGAAATCTCAAAATTTTGACAATTTTGATTAATTCCACCTACCTTGGGCATGCAATTCACAAAATCTTGACAAGTTCAACATATTATTTGCAAATTTATTTCCAGAAATGGCATATGTTGACTTGTGTTTGTTATTAGTTGACTGGAGAGGAGCTACTGCTTCGGGAGGTCTTCTAGCTTCTATTTAAGGAAGCCCTAACCCAACCTAATTCCACTACCATCTTTCACTACTACCCTATTGGACTTATAACTACAACTTTTAGCCCGAAGTAGGTGTTTTACAAGATGTAGATCTCCCCAAATTTGGGGGATCTATAACTGAATGATCTACATTAAGTCTCACATTTAAGTAGCTATTTCCTCAAATTTGCACTGAAGTTACGAACTTTCAACCAGAATCACATTCTTTTTTCATTTTGAAGTGGTTGAAACTTGTAACAATGAAGAATATTTGCATATGACAAGGATGAGCAATTTGAAGGCCCTGGAGTAGTATATCCAAAATTGGGTCATTTAAAATGCTTTATGTTTTATTTAAATAAACTGATATTCAATTGTGTAAGTTGTAATATAGTTAAACTTGTAATAACTACAAGATAGATAGCATTTACAGTTTGTAATCACAGTGATATATCACTACATTCTCTACTTAGTAGCACACGAGACATCCCCACCCCATCATATAGATATGAAATAGTACTACATAATTAAGTTTTTTCAAATGCAGAGTTTGTGGTTGAATATTTTTAAATGAATTCCTTCATTATGTCATTGAAATTATTAAATCCCCATCTAGTAGTTCAATTTCATTTCACTCACATATGCAGGAGCCCTCCCTCCCAAAACATGATATTATTGCATAAATAGGTGTATTTATGTATGTAGATTATCCTTGAAAAATGGTCTCTTAATTCCTTTACTTGGTCATTAAAATTGTGCGACAACAGGAATGCATCTACCAAAAACATGTTTAGACCTGACCATCAGGATCAGCGACCAAAGCGGACATCTTAAACTTTACGTCATATGTAGATTTGTTTCTCATTGATAAAAGTGTCCAACATCATTATCTCAAGCATCTTTAGAAAGATGTGACTTTGTCAATTTCAAATACCATTTCTCCACTCATAAGAATGGAAATTTTGGGAGTTCTGAATCTTGGTATCGATGAAAACTGTTCTTTGAAATTTTGAAGCATACAAATTCTGTAAAATTCACACTATTGGAAGTTGACATGAAATTTAAGGCCCGTGTTATGTACACATATTCCACGTAATCATAGACATAGACTAACCACTTAAAACATCTGTTTAAGCTACCACCTGAAGCCTAAAAGAGTTGTAGGCTGTAGGTGTATAGTGATTATTGAACACTATATACATAGTATAACAATCAGCCATGCTTGGCCAATTTTGATAAAAGTTCAACAATTTGAAAAAGTCTACATTTGTTTGGTCGGTTTACGGACTAACAAAGAGAAATTTCCATATTTATCCTGGCCTCTCAACAGACCAGCCATTCATAAGTCGTGAATGTGGAAACTGGTTTTTCTTTCTTTTGGACATTTTGATTATTTATGGAAATCAAACGTGGGTCCCCAAGCAAATAATTTCTGGAAGTAAACATTTTTATTACTTGCTATTTTCATTCTTTTCAACACTGCTTCATCTTCATTCTTCATACACTCCATTCGGCATGTGTGTATTTTATTTTTTCTTTCTATTCTGGAAGCCACCTATACATGTCATTCCCCTTCTTAATATCCTACTTCTTCTACATATCTTCGAAACATTTAGCACTAGATGGGATTAACCGCCTTCAGCTGCCTTTACTAGATTATGTCTGTCAAAAACTTCCCAACATTAATGTCAACTCCTATTTATCTTTCTTTTCAATTGAGTAGAGCCTTTCGCATTTCTTCATTCTCCATGTCTCAAAATTGAGGAGGCTCAAAACCTTTTATCTCCTCTATAATATTATTAGAAACTCTTTCTTTAGTTACATGCCAGTTCAGATGGTGTCAACTTTTATGGCTCCAAGGACCCTCTTTTGCAAGCAAATTGTTAAAAAAAATTCTTCTCTCATTTGATGTTTCACCACTTGATTTTTCTATCTTGTCCCTCCTTAGGCTTGCTTATTACATGTGAAGCCACCCGCCTATTTCGTTCATGCTCGATGACAGCCTTAAATCAGTGCAAGTTCTTAAGAAAAAGAATTTCAACTTAAAACTTAGAAAACTAAGATAATAAAATCATATATCAAATGCCTAGTAAAAACTCACTGCAAAGTGTACCACGTAAACAGCAAATATAAGCCAATAATAACATATATAAAGTCAAAAGAAGCTTTAGTCTGTTCTGATTTAAGTATTACAGATAAAATGAGGGGAGAGCCTTACCCAGGAATAGCCAAAAATAAGCTGAAATCATGGCTTCTTTGCTTACAACAGCTCCATTCTTTCATACCATCATGAAATATGGGCTGGAAGTTGACAAAGTTATGTAAGGATTTGAAATTGCTATCATTATATGAATTGTTACATGCAGATAAATTTTTACTTACTGCCTGAGCACGATGAGTAGAGAATCAGCAGTTGGAAAGCAGTATAATCAACAGAAAAAATAAATCATCAGTTGATAAACAGCTTATAATAATTTCATTATGGAAGCAGTACATGAAAAAAACATATTAACATTGGAAAATAAGGCAAAACAACTGAAGTAAACAGCATTTAGTAACTGATATAGAATAAATAACATATTCATGTTTGCTATTACTTAATAACTTAACTGCAGGAGTTCCATCTCAATTCAAGATATACCAAAGAAAATGGAAACAGACCTCTGTGATCCACTCCCTGTCCCTATCAAGAGGAAGATCTGTCAGGCAAACCTAAGTGTGCCGGGTAAACCCTTGCCAGAGTCTTCCTCAAGCAGTTCCTCTCGGCAACCTTAACACCAACTATCATATTTAAACAATTAGGTATTCATATCACTAGGGCATTATTCGTTGAATATTTCACATACAAATTTGGATGTGTGTAATTGTTTTGCATGAATTAAGTACTTCTCCCGGGGATAGTGTTCCGTCTTTATTCTCGTGGAGAAATTTAACTAAACAAAAGGTAGACTATAGATATGTAAGAAACATAGTAAGTCATGCAGCTTTACATGTTAAAACCAAGTACAAACGTATCAACTAGGGAACTAAAAATAACATAAATCGAGAGTTATATAGAAAGGAAAACTAAATCTTCACACAATTAAAAAATGAAAAAAAAAAATCCAAAGTATGAGTTATCATTTAGGTATCTGTCAAAATTAATAGAAGAATGACTTACCAGATAGTATAACCAGATCAGCTTATGTCACTAAATGAACAAGTCGATCACAATCAATTGTATATACAACCATCAAATACACAATTAAATTTTACTACCAACCTAGCCAGATATCAAATGAGTAAATGTTTCACGCCATCATAATTGACCACAAGGATTCATTTTGAGAAGAGGTACAGAATCAACCGAATCGAGGTGTTTGCATGATGCTTCCTTACATGAGTTCCGCAACAATGGATTATCGTTCACTACTAATTATGCTCACTATATGCAATGCAACCTCCTTCAAGAGTTACGGACTCGACACGCGCTACTTTAGTTCCAGAACTGCCCTTTTTCATTAGACAAATGACAACTTAATCCCAAGGAAAGAGATATCGACAATACCGTCGGTATACCGACCGGTATACCGATATCGACGCCATCGGTCATCGGTTTGAGCATGTATGCCGTTGGGATTGCAAATATCGGTAAACCGGTGGACTTACCGGTAAAACCGCCCGATATCGGCGTATATCGACGGTGCCGCATGCAAAAAGCCCCACTTAAGGACGGTACCGGCGGTATGCCGCCCCGACATAGCGGTATTTGCAAACCTATTGTTGCTGTCGGTGTTTGAGTGGAGAAACTTGGAAATTTAGGGCGATTTCTTTCCTTGGAGCTCAAATCAGCCCTAATCAAGGTATGTTTTCTTAATTTCTTTCATTTCTCATCATTTCCAACCCCTCCCCTCTCTATTTCCTTCTATTTTCACCATAGAAGTGTTGACTCAAGGTCAATTAGGTCAATGTTGACTCACGTCTAAATTGACTAAACCCGTGTTTCGATGATGACTAACCATTCCACATATTGGTGTCTAATGGCTCTACTTGAGTGATTTCAGATTAGGTATAGACACTCCAAATGCCCTAACTTGCGCATATCAAATTGGAGAAAAGACAAGTCAAAGTCATACAAGTGCACGTTTTTGTAATATGATGTATATCCTTTAGAATCATGTTGTAAATCACTTGTAATGATTGTATGACTTGTAATTAAGCTTAGAAAAATATCAGGAATACTTAGATCGAATTTTAGAGCACTTTAGATGCAACTTTGAAAATTGATTACAGGCACTTTGTCGGTCGAGTTTCCCAGCCTGAAAACTCGACCGATCATCCTTGATCAATTTTCTGAAGATTGCATCGGTCGAGTTGTGTTTACACAGAACTCGACTGATGGAGTAACTGACCAAATCAATTTTCATTGGTCGGTCGAGTTTCCTCAGGACAAACTCGACCGATGGTCTGAATATCGGCTTTGTCTTTTACTCTATCGGTCGAGTTACCCTTATAGAAACTCGACCGATTGCACTGTACGGAAAAGTGCAGAAAAGTGTTTCTAGCCGTTGTGGAGTTGCAACAAGTGAAAATATATCCGTTGCAAGCCACAAAACGGCTAGTTTTTGTTCACAAGTGTTCCCAAAGGCTAAGAGGCATCCCCAACTATAAATAGGACCCCTTGGGCTTCATTCCAAGGTTGAGCATTCATTGCAAACTCTATGTGAGGTGCCTATTCTATAGTTGAGTGCTTCCTACAGCCTCCTCTCTCTCTCTAAACTTAATCACTTACTACATCCATTAGAGTGAGTAGGAAATCTGTAAGAGAGCTAGTCCTACATGTATATCTTGTGAGGCTCTCACTTCCACCACCTCCCCATCTCTCATTTGCAATCATGAAGATGAAGGTTCTCTCTCTTGTCCAAGAGAGGTGAAGAAGAACAAGGGAAGGAGTCCCTTGGTGAAGATCAAGGCTGAAGACTTGGAGCTAGAGTGGGTAAGTCCTTGGAGAAGGCAGAAGACTCAAGCTCAAGTGGGTAAGACCTTGGTGGAAGCTTCTCCGAGTGAAGGTGAAGTCAAAAGCTGAAGATCCAAGAAGAGTGGGTGATCCCTGCAAGGCTAAAGACTTGTGCAAGAGTGGGTAAGTCCTTAGAGAAGGCCGAAGACTCTTGCAAAGTGGGTAAGTCCTTGGTAAGGTTGAAGACTCTTTGTATTAGATAGGTAAGTCTTTTGTTTGGTCATGCATTGTATGTCTTATGAATGAATATAAGAGTGCAATAGTTTTGGAAGTCCTAGAGGTTGACCTCTCTAGGCAAGTGGATTGACACACTTCTAGTTTGAAGTGTGGAACCACTCTAAATAGCTTGTCTAATTGGTACATGTTCAATCTCTCTCTCCCTTGCTATGTATGTTTTAGTTGCACTCAAATTACCTATTTAGCAACCTTATCTTGTCATATATCTTGAAGGTTTAATGAATTTTGTTTAAGTGCTTTCAGCTTTATTCACCCCCCCCTCTAGAGCATCTAATCACCCATCTAGGATCCAACAAGAAGTTCTCCAAAATTCTCTAAAACAACCAAATCCTAGATCTACTCCAAAAAACTTAGGATTAATGCTATTTAACAATAGATCTATTATTATATTATGTAGATCTACTAATGTATCACTAGATCTACTACTATTAATCAATATTATCATATAATTTCACTAATTAATATTAAATTCGTAATAATACAATAAGTACTATTAATAATAGGTATCTAACTTAGGTTTAGTAGAAGAAGTTGTACCAAATACTAATATGAACATATACAAAAAAATATAGTTAAAATATTTATATTTTTCGAATTTTTATTTATTAAAATGCTGAAAACAAAAATAAATTACATTTTTTTTGTTTTGTTTTGTTTTTTCTACAAAAATATGTGTTATACAAGATGGAATGAGTAATTTGTAACACATCACTTACCTTTAATATTAGATAAATATCAAATTTTATTTTATTTTTAAATAATTTCAATTTTTTTTATTTAACCCTTTTTCTTGGTAATAAAAATCTTAAAAAATAGTGTTTGATTCTATAAATACGTTTAACATTTATACACTTAAAAGTATTGTGCTTGATTCTATAATACATCAAATAGATTAATTTCTTGCAACTTAATGGTTTTGATTTCATACACCTAATTTTTTTTGTCGGTCTTTTTTCAGTGTTGACTTTTGACTTTTAAGAAGATGTCTCCAAGCGATGGTGAGGGTGTTGGGGCCGGTAATGTTGGAGCTAAGGATGTGGATTTTGCATGGAAACACTGCATGCCTGTTGACGGGAACAGGGGAAAGATAATTTGCAATTACTTCAAGAAGACAATTGGTGGAGGGGGGATTACTAGATTTAAACGTCACATTACTGGTGGTGATAAAAATGTGGCAATGTGCCAAAGGTGCCCCAAAGTGTTAGGGATGATTTCAAGAAACTTATGGATGCAAAGAAACAAAAACAACAAAAGATGGAGGTTGGCAGGGCTTACACAGATCATTGTTTGATGTTAGGCCCACAGGTTCTTCTGCTGAATCTGATGATGATATTGGATATCCTCCTGAATGTGATACAGCCTATTCACCTCGTATATATTGACGTGCTATCAGAGAATCTCGCGGAAGTGAGTGGGAAAGGGAGGAGGCAGCTCGAATTACAAGGATGTATGGGCCATTTGGTGCAGGTGGAGCCAGTGGGACTGCACACATTCCTGTTGTTGACCTAGATGACGATGAAGACCGAGTTGGTCATGGTAAAAGGAAGAAAGGAGGCATTGATACACTTTTCCATTCGGCTAGTATGAGATTGAGGAATGTTGATAAGCCAGGGGTTAGGAAGCCAGAGGCTAAGCAAAAAAGCCTCAAAGCAATGTTCACTGGTGCAAAATATAAGGTTGGAAAGGCAGTGGGCAAGTTCTTCTTTGCTCATTCTATACCTGCACATGTTGCAACTGAACCCTATCAGCAGCATATGGTAGATGTGATAGAGGAGTCTGGTAGGGGCATCAAGGCCCCAGTTCATATGAATTACTGAACAAGTATCTTCCACTAGAGAAGAAGGATCTACAAGCATGAATTTCAGACCAAAAACATGTGGTCTGAATATAGCATCACACTTAATTGTGATGGGTGGACTAGTGGAAATAGAAGACAAATTATCAACTTTCTTGCACATTGTCGTGGATCCATAGTTTTTCTAGACTCTGTTGATACTTCAGGTGAGGTCAGGAACCACCGATGAAGACATACAGAAGCAGGTTGGTGTGGAGAATGTGGTGCATATAGTTACTGATAATGCTTTTGCCTTCAAGAAGGCCGACGAGAGTTTAATGAAGAAATATCCGGTCTATTGGACACCATATGCTGCCCACTGTATAGATCTCATTCTTAAGGACATGGGCTCAATTGATTTCATCAAATATGTTGTCATTGACGGTAGGTTGATCACGAGATTCATCTACAACCATTTTTTCTGCTATATGCAATGAGGCGACCTGAGTATTGTGGTGGTGATCTAATTAGAACAGGGGCAACTAGATTTGCAACAAATTTTCTTGCCTTACAATCGTTAAAGTCCAAAAAGGATGAACTTAGGAGGCTCTTCAATGGAGTGGAGTGGACCTCCATGAAGGAGCACAACACCCCGGTTGGCAGAAGAATTGAGGAGTTGATTGCCAGCCGACCTTTCTATGATAAGGTTTCTAGAGTGCTGCGAATAATGGAACCCATTGTCAAAATATTGAGGCTAGTAGATGATGACAAAACTGCAACAATGCCTTTCCTATATGATGCAATGACCTCAATGGTGGACAATATCAAAGAAGCAGCTCCTAGGTCCAATGAGTAACACATAAAAATTTATGAGAACCGTTGGACAAATATGCTTTTGCATCCATTGCATAAAGCAGGTATATATCTCAATTATATTCTAACTTCTAAGTTATTGGTCTAACTCATAGTCTACAAATAAAATGTCATTCTTATTTCCTTAATTACATTTCTGACAGCTTACTATTTGAATCCAAGGTTCCAATACTCACGAACACTAGGCTTGAATGCGCCTCTAATGAATGCAGTGAGAGATGTCACTAACAAGTTCATTACCTCTCTAGAAGAGTGATTGCTAATACTGGAAGAGGTATATAATTATATAACTTACATTCTATATTTCTCATTAGTCTTTCCTTTTTCATCATCTCAATATCGTATATATTATTTTTGCAGTTGCTCCTGTTTCATGAAAGCATTGGATGTTTTAGCCATCCAAATGTGGTTGCTGACCGCGAGGCAGGCGATCCTTATGAGTGGTGGGTTTGGAATGGAACAGGTCCCCCCATTTAAGAAAAGTGGCTTTTCGCATACTTGCTCAAACAGCTTCTGCAGGGGGGTGTGAAAGAAATTAGAGCACTTTCAATTTGATACACTCGAAGAGAAGGAACAGGCTTGGTGCAAATAGGTTGAGGGATCTTGTCAACGTTCACTACAACATGCGATTGTGGGCTAGAGCAATACGAGATGCCAACTACAAGGAAGTGGATTTTGCTGTTGTCCATGATCCCATTAACACCGCATATACTTTTAACACTGAAAGACGTAGAGGACTGGAGGATGATTCAGAAAATCCTTTAGAGGAATGGATGAATGAGATAGGTCGTCATGTTCTTGATAATTTAGATGGACGTCTAGATCCATATATAGAAGAGCAATTTGATGCAAATAATGGTGATGATATTATTATTGATACCCCGCCAGAAAGACTTGATCCTGAAGCTGCATGTGTTAATATTGATATAGAAATCAACAGAGAAGTGGAAGAACAATTAGGTAGCTTAGATTCTTCTTCTTCTACATCTGGTTCCAAATCTAAGTCCGATGATGGTGATAATCGCAGCCAACGCCCTCCAGAATATCCTCCAGTTGTTGATCCTCAAAATGATGACCGGCCTTATGTTAGTCATGTTACTAGGGCTGCACCTCCACCAGAACAAGAATATCCCATGGTTGATAAAACATTTCAAAGGAGAAAAACTCAAACTGGGAAAGAATACAGCGGTGCACCTCCACCACAACCACAATACCAGAGTCAAAGTGATTATTATTCTGATCTTGCTGATTCAATGGATACCATGAGCATATCTGACTCTCAATCTCAGCATTCATTTGGAGATATGTTATTTGGGCAGAAACTTCCATACCCATCTCAGTCCCAACATGGGTATTCTGGATATCAAGTTGAACCACCACCCAGATTAGAAGTAGGCTTGGGATATCACGAAGCATACTCTGTCTATAGCCCGTATGGATGCTTTCGAGTGAACACCGAAGCATACTCTGGTGATGGAGGTCAAACATGGAGTGGTGGGCATACTACAGTTTATCCTATTGTCGGTGTACCATTACAACTTCTTTTTCTTCAACCTCAAGCTCCTCGAGCATGGGCACCTCCTCCTGCTTCTCCTCAACCTCAAGCTCCTCGAGCATGGGTACCTCCTCCTGCTTCTACTCAACCTCAAGCTCCTCAACCTCAAGCTCCTCGAGCATGGGCACCTCCTCCTGCTTCTACTCAACCTCCATTCATTT
Organism: Alisma plantago-aquatica; assembly: GCA_963693085.1. Lineage (NCBI taxonomy): Eukaryota > Viridiplantae > Streptophyta > Magnoliopsida > Alismatales > Alismataceae > Alisma > Alisma plantago-aquatica. Next base: position 212,132,157 of record OY856413.1, read on the forward strand.
CAGCAACCAAGGAAAAATATCTCAAAGATTTGGAAGAACATTTTCCAAAGTTTGGGATGATATAGTTTGCCAGTCCTGAAGTGTATGAGGAGCATGTTGTTTCATACAACAAGTCTTATAGAAGTTACATGACATGGGAGCAATATGTGGCTCATATCAACAACTTAATGTATTGAGAACCAGCGCGCCACTCAACATACAACTAATTGAAAACTACTAGAGGGGGGGTGAATAGAGTTTTATAACAATTTTAACTATTATTAAACTCAAGCAACCAACCACAAAAATATTGGACCAGGGGACAAGGATTTAGAGTGGTTCCAACTTTAGCAAATACTAAAGTTGTCAGTCCACTACCCGGTTGCTTACCCAACCGGGATTTGGAAAGAAATTAATTTTATTACCTCGCAAGGACTTTACATAAAATTACAATTTCTCTCCCTAAACCCTTCAAGCAGCCTTCACCTAGAAGTAATCGCCCAACCTTGAAGCAGCCTTCACCTAGAAGTAATTGCACCACCTTGAAGCAGCCTTCCTCCTGAAGTAGCTTCCCGTTGCAATAGCCTTCTTGAAGTAGCTTCCCGTGCGATAGCCTTCTTGAAGTAGCTTGAAGTCCACCTTCTCCTCCTGAGAAGAACCTTCTCCAATCCGCAGCCTCCAACCCTAGGAGTAGCAAGGAGAAAACAAAGGATAAAAAGGAACAAGAAGGAAAATAGAAATTACAACTTATCCTTTGAAGCCCAAGGCTTGATATGCCTAGATCAAGCGTATAGATCTCCTAACCAAGTGTGTGAACTTGTGATTGCTGTGGTAGGAGATTCTAGCCTATAGGACACGAATTTGAGCTAAGGAGAAAGTAGGCCAATGATCACAGTGCTCAATTTTGCTTACAACAGATTGCTCAAGTATGCTCAAGTATTTCTCAAGAATAGCAAGTGTACAAACAAGTAAGTTTAGGTGTCCTATGGCTTGTCCTATTTATAGGAATGGCCTAAGGATGCTTAAGGACGTTCTAGACAACTTCTAGGGGTTTCTAAGTGCTTAACTAGCCGTTAGGTACAAAGTTGTTGCTTTAACAACGGCTAATTAATTAATTCTGCAGTTGCTGTCAGAGACCATCTCGGTCGACAAATGGTCGACCGAGATACCTACTCGGTCGAACTTTTGTCGACCGACAGGCTCTCTGGAACAAGTGATTTGCAACGTCTTTCATCAACTGCCAACTAACTTTTCTGTTGTGTCTAACGGCTACTTTGGATCTTTCTCGGTCGAGAAGATTGTCGACCGAGAGTGTCTCGGTCGAGGAGTTTGTCGACCGAGATTGATCCTGTTTCAAGGTTTCAATTTAGGCACTAATTATGTGTGTGAGTGTGCATAAGTAATCCTATTTGAATGGGATGACTTGTCTAACTGTGGTGTTTAGCTAGGGAGAATCTAACGCTTGATTTACATGCAATTCTAAGTACTTGTACATTATATTTTTGTACAAGTTTTTACAACAGTGATTACATTGCATGAAAATATAAATATGTAAGCTTGTAGATTTTCCCTTGTTGCTTTGTCATCCTGCACACTCAAGTAGCTCGTTAGATTAATAAGAATGAAATGTTTGTCATAATCAAAACAAAGGGATTTATAGATGTCCATTTAGCCAACACTAATGTGAGTTAGTAATTTACTATGTTGTTATATGTTTGTTGTAAATTGAATATTATTGCATAAGTGTCTAAACATGAGTTTATGGATTGTGCTGGTAAAATTTCAGATCTTAATCCTTGCATTTTTTCATCGAAATCCTTCATCGAAAACTCCAAAAAAAGGACAGATTCCTTACCTCCCACATGATTGACCCCCCCCCCACATACCCAATATAGAATTTTATTGCATAAAACGTTGCATCTAGGTGTTGAGACCGCGCCTGTAAAATTTCATGATTTAATTCATTTGTTTTGGCGTCAATATGGCCAGGATTGCATCTATCGATATTTCCGTCAGTATACCGGTAAATATCTATATACAAGTTGTCGAAACGGCATCGGTATCGGTCATTAAATTCCTTGCTTATGACCATCAAATCCATCATCCCATCTATCACCTTAGTAGATGGATTAGTCATATAGATTCACTCAAAGAGACTTGGTTCCCCTTAGTTCCACCATTTGTTTATCCTTCATACATTTTGTTCTTGATTTCTCTTTTAACCTTATATTTGTTGCCAAATTGGTTGATAATCTAAAATGCTTCGCTATTTTTGGTCAAATGGGCCTTGTCTTACAAGATTCCAAAACTTCAGGGCAATTAGTAAGAATTCTAGGGTTAGTGACCTCTACTACCTCATGTGGAACCCGCCATCTACCACCTTCCTCACTACACCCCTCATCACCTCCAACAACAACATGGCCATCCCTCCTAGGACAAGCTAAAAAAGATATGAAACCTAGTCTGTTGTTTGTTGCACACCTTAGAGTGTGATTCGTGTCATCTTAGAAAATAGTATTGTAGTTCTTTTTCTTCTTGAATTTAGCCTCTGGCTCTATCTATTTTGATGTCATTTACAACAATGTTTGGGGGCCCTTTTAAAGACTAGTTTTGGAGGTCATCGCTATTATTTAATGTTTCTGTACAACTTTTCACATATCACATGGTTTGTTTATGAAACTCGTGAGGAAGACTTTGTCCAAGTGAATTTCTTACAGAACAAAAAATTTAATTTCAAGCACCAATAATGCTTTATAGTTTGTCTAGTCTGCAATGTCGTATTTCAGCGCCTCCATTTGAGTGTTCCATCAACGTTCATGTCCAAATGCATCCCCACAAGATGACATTGCTAAAGCACAAACATTGACATTTGGTTTATATCATTCATGCTTTCATGTTGCATGCTTGTATTTCTAAGTGCTTTGGTCTGAAGTTGTTCTCATAGCTCTATTCTTGTGGATGCCTCTCCCTTCTCGGTTCGGTATCCCCATAGAAGCCCCATTTACTCTTCCTCCCAAAAAAATTGGATTTGTATTTGTCCATTATTTTTGTGAAAAACAACATGGGAGACTTATGGGATATTTTCTTGTTGATAGAAGGCAAACTTCCCTCCTATATATAGGTGAGGAGACAAACTACAAAGGAAGTAAACTTAACCCTAATGGGCCAAGACAATTAGGCTCATATGACTTAACAAACTATCATCATCATCATCTAAGCCTCAGTCCCAACTATGTTGGGGTCGGCTACATGGATCCTTTGTTTCCATTCAGCTCTATCACGGGTCATATTCTGGTCGAGATGTCAAGATTCAAAATCTCTCTTTATAAGCTCTTCCCATATTAATTTAGGCCTTCCACTTCTTCTATTATTTGTGCTTGACTTAACAAACTATATTAATGATAATTCTTACACTACATGTAAAGTTGGAGTATGGGTGAAACACATATCCAGCTTGGATTTACAAGACTCAATTAGACGATATGACACACAGAATGTCACTCCCGATACAAGATTTTCACTCTGCCTTCAACATGACTCTCCAACTCCAACAAATAAAAGATTTAATGACGATGCAGGCTGGAAATATGTGAGCTTTGGAGGAGATCTTCTGAACTGCAAACGAAGAGCATCACCATCGATTTGAAGTGGACAAACAAAACACCATGACTACACCACCTTCAATGAAAAGGAATGCTTGATTAGAATAAGTGCAATTAACACATCCAATGATGCAGTAGTAGAAGTATCTTCAAACACGTATATAATGTGATAATGATGACTACATACTGGATCCATCTGGAGTCTGACTCTTGGGGGCTTGTGGAAATAATAAAAGCCACCATCAAGGAAAGCCCAAGTAGACTTGTCAAGCCGAATGTGCTTGGAGTGTGACTCTTGGGGGCTTGATGGGAATGAAAGACATCAAGGAAAGCCCATGTAGATCACTAGAAGAACCATCTTGGCAAATGCAGGTTCAAGAAGACATGAATAAAATAGCTCGGTAAAATCTGGATGAATCTTCAACCTTGCAGGTGTAGAATTTGCAGGCTAGAGACGAGCTTATGAGAAGTCTATTGTGAAGAAGCGCCCATCCATCTCATGAGAATGCAGTGAGAATGATCAATTAACATATCATTAACACTGAAAGGAACAAGAGGTTGGAATAAGCACAACAAACTCTGTCTTGAAGTACATATTGTGGCACGAATGCGAAAAGCTTGGTGTCATGCTGCAATTGAGATCCTTCAACGCATGAAAGTGGTAGCTAACTGGAATAAGGAAGCACCAAATAGACAACTTATAAGCATATTGTGGCACAAACACGAAGAAGCACAATGTCATTGGGAAATATACACCAACAATGTACTCAAAGCATGAAGAAGCACAATGTCATTGGGAAAGATACACCAATGTTACACTAGAAACTACGATGCTTAGTGGGAATGAAACGCCACGAAGACATCGCAAGATGGATGAGCTGGATAATAAAAAGCTCCATGAAGATCAGACTAACCTGGATTGATCCAGATTTTCTCTTTCAACTTTGTTTCCTCATATCCCCTCTTCATACATTCTCTCTCCTCTATTACCCCTCACACCGATTATAAAATGATTTAGTTAGTGTGGAAAAGAGACAATACCCTCATGTACGTGGAAATTGATGCACACATGAGTGGTAGAGGGTGTTAATATATCTTTCCTTTATGTTTATTTCATATTTCATATTACTGTTGTACCTACATGTAATTTTCCCTTTACTATAAATAAGAGAGGAGAACCCTATTGGGTTACTCACGTTGCCTAGTGCAACACACAGATCCCGTCTCCCTTACGTTAACATGGTATCAAGAGCAACGTGATCCGACGCCGCTTCCGCTTCTCCCTCTCCTAGCGCCGCCGCATCCCCTCCCTCCCTCTCCCTTCTTCCCTACAGGGCGCCGCCGGCCCCTCTCTCTCCAGGCCGCCGCCGCCGCCCGTGCGGCATCCCTGCTAGCCGCCAGCGTGCGGCAGCAGCGGGGCTCCCTCCCACTGCCGGCGCCGCTGCTCCTGGCCGGCTAGGGGGTTCTCCGCCTTCGTCTCTTGCCGCTGGGCCTCCGGTGGCTCTCTCTATGCTACCGTAGGCTCAGTAGCTCGGCACCGGGGCTTCGTCTACGTTTTTCGGAAAGTTTTCAGCAACTTTTCGATTCGTTTTTGGAGGCCAACCTTGCTGTTTGGGGACTTCCGGTTGATCCAACGGCTCTCTAAAGCCCTACCCGGAGGTCTCGTCTCTTCCATCGTGCCTTCCTAATCACATCTCCTTCATGTGTGATTAGGAACATCCCGCTTGAAGGTTTTCGATGCGTCAGTAACGCATCCCTTATTCTGTTCTTGTTGTGACGTGTATCTCTCCGTCACGGGACGTGTATCTATCCGTCCACTCAGCCTTCTTTGTGACGTGTATCACTCCGTCACACATATCCCAGTTGCATTATGGAGAATAAGACCTATTATGGAGAGGTCTCGCCTATTCCTATCAAGCTCAATGGGAAGAACTTTTTGCTATGGATGAATGCGGTTCATACTGTCTTGGAATCGCGAGATCGGGCAAAGTTCGTTGATTCTGCACCCCTCGCTAGCACTGACAAAGACTATGCCGAGTGGAAACGTCTTGACAGCCTAGTGAAGACTTGGCTATGGGGTAGCATGGAACCTTCTATCGCTTCCAGGTTCATGTTCTACTCTACAGCTAAGGAGATCTGGGATGCCGTCAAGCAGCACTATGCTCAAGAGAAGAACGCTCTTCGCCAGTTTATGATCTATGATCGTCTGTTTGCAGAGAGACAGGGTGATAGATCACTTGAAGAGTATTTCGGTGTGATTCAAGCGCTCTCACAGGAGTTAAGCTACTATCATCCAGTGAAGGTTGCTGAGCAGATTAAGGATAGAGATGATCTTGTCACTGCTAATTTTCTATCTGGACTTAGCCCCTCATTTGGTTCAGCAAGAAGTGTGATCCTTGCGTCAGATAAATTACCAAGCCTTACAGAAGCTTTCTCTAGGATTCAGCAGTCCACCTTTGAGTCAGTTGATCCTATTCCTGTTGTTCCTTCTGGAGATTCTCATGCATCTATTGCTGCAGCAGTACGAGGCGGACGACCTGCACCTACACCGTCTGACAGACCTGGCTTGGGCAGAGGACGTGGGACTCGTCCTAGATGTACTTTCTGTGACAAACCTGGGCACTCTGTCGAGAAATGCTGGAAGAAACATGGGAGACCTGCAGCCCCACCTGTTGGAGCTGCCAATTGTGCCACTTCAGACTCTACTGCTGCGAGCTCTAGTTCTTCTGGCATCACACTTACTCAGGAGGAATATGACAGATTTATTCAGGCAACTCAACATTGGAATATGGGCGCCTCATCTTCTTCTACAGCAACCCTTGCATCTACAGCGGGTAATCAGGCTACATCTTTTATGGCTTCTGGATCCGCAAATCCCTGGGTGGTTGACTCTGGTGCCTCCCAGCACATGACTGGTATGAGGAGATTGCTCCGCACACTTGACTCCTATATTCCTCATCCATCTGTTACTTTGGCAGATGATTCTGTGAGGAAGGTGGTAGCTAGTGGATCTGTGTCTCTTACACCAGATATTGATTTGAAATCTGTTCATTTTGTACCTGAATTTCCATTCAATTTGCTTTTTGTTGCCAAGTTGATTGACACTGTAAAATGCACAGTAACATTCGGGCCCTCTTGTTTTGTTTTACAGGATCTCAAGAGTTTGAAGATGATTGGTGGGGGGCCTAGGAAAGGTGATCTCTACCTCTTTCCTGGTGATTATCTACCTCGCCATCCACCTCCTGCTCCAGTTTCCTCCGCCATGCTGAGTGGTTCCCCCTTGCTGTGGCATTGCAGATATGGACATCCATCCTTAGAAAGCTTGAAGAAGTTGGAACCAGATCTAGCTCATGTGTCTTCTCTAGAGTGTCAGTCGTGTCAGTTGGGCAAACATCATCGGTTATCATATCCTGTTCGTGTCAATAATCGGGCTTCTAGTCCGTTTGAGTTAGTCCATAGTGATGTATGGGGTCCTGTTAAAAACCAGAGTTATAATGGTTTTAGCTATTTCATTTCCTTTGTGGACGATTACTCTCGCATGACATGGATTTATCTATTGAAAAGTCGTGAATCTGTGCTTTCCATTATCAAACATTTTCATAAACAAATTCAGGTTCAATTTAACTGCAATATCAAAAAATTTCAATCTGATAATGCCCTTAAATATGTTCAGAAAGCGATGAATGAGTTTTGCAGTTCGGTTGGTATGATTCATTACACATCTTGCCCTCACACTCCTATGCAGAATGGCGTTGCTGAGAGAAAGAATCGCCATCTTTTGGATATCACTAGATCTCTCATGTTTGAATCGAATGTGCCTAAACGTTTCTGGTCTGAAGCTCTTCTCACTGCTTGTTTTTTTATTAATCGGCAGCCCTCTTCTGTTTTGCATGGACGCACTCCCTTCTCTGTCTTACGCCCTATGGATAAACCGTTTCATGTTCCGCTTCGGGTTTTTGGTTGTACATCCTTCGTTCATAACTTTGATCCCAAACACGACAAACTCTCTCCTAGGTCTTTGAAAACCTTGTTTCTTGGATACTCTGGTACGAGTAAAGGTTACAAGTGTTATTTCCCGAGTTTGCGTCGTATGTTTGTTTCTAAGGATGTCACCTTTCATGAAACCAGTCCATATTTTGCAAATTCTATGAGCAAGGGGGAGCAATTGAGTGAGGGAGTGCCACCCACACATGTGCCAAGTGAGGGAGTGCCACCTATCATTGTTGAGGAGATACCGCATGATCCACCTATCATTCAGCCATATAACCAGGTTTATCACAGGCGAGGTAGACAGGATCCAGATGAGGCAGCGACACAAGTCCATGAGCCTCCTCCGTCTTCTTCTACTCACGAGATTCCTGCAGAGGCTTCTGACCTTGATCTTCCTATTGCTGTCCGGAAAGGTACATGTTCATGTACTATTAGACATCTCATATCAAATGTATGTTGTTTGTCGCACTTATCTACACAGGCTCGTGCATTTGCTGTTGGGATGGACTCCATTACGATACCAAGAAATCACTTAGATGCTCTGAAGGACAGTGGTTGGCAGCAGGCAATGCAGGTGGAATTCTCTGCTCTGATTGACAATGGCACATGGGATCTTGTTCCTTTACCTGAGGGGAAGACAGTTGTGGGCTGTAGATGGGTTTTCACAGTCAAACACAACCCTGATGGATCTATTGAGCGGTTGAAGGCCAGATTGGTAGCAAAAGGCTACACACAGACATATGGAGTGGACTTCTTTGAGACCTTTTCTCCAGTTGCTCGTCTCAATTCTGTGCGGATCCTTATATCCCTAGCTACTACCTTTGACTGGCCTATTTTCCAGCTGGATGTCAAGAACGCCTTTCTTCATGGAGATCTTCAAGAAGAAGTGTACATGGAGCAACCACCAGGTTTTGTTGCTCAGGGGGAGTGTCAGAAAGTCTGCAAATTGAAGAAGGCTATCTATGGGCTAAAGCAATCTCCTCGAGCTTGGTTTGACAAGTTCAGTGTTGTTGTTTTACAGATGGGCTTCTCTCGTTCCATGACTGATCACTCTCTATTTTATTCAAACTCTTCTTGTGGGTCAATCATTATTGTTGTCTATGTTGATGATATTGTGATTACTGGCAGCGATTCTACAGGCATATCACGTGTGAAGGAAGGATTACAACGACACTTTCACACAAAGGACCTGGGGAAACTGAGATATTTTCTAGGGATTGAGTTTCTTAGATCCCATGCAGGTATAAATCTATCCCAGAGGAAGTATGTGCTTGACTTGCTACAGGAAACAGGTATGACTGATTCTAAGCCAGTATCCACTCCTATGGATTATCACATCAAGGAGATGGACGATGATACTGCATATTCAGATCCAGGACATTACAGGAGAGTAGTTGGGAAGTTAATCTACCTAACTGTCACAAGACCTGATATTTCTTTTGCTGTTGTAGTAGTGAGTCAACATATGTGCACACCACGACAGTCACACTGGACAGCTGTATGCAGGATTCTGAGATATCTGAAAAGTGCTCCTGGAAAGGGGATCACTTATTATAAACCAAAGAGTCCTCCATCTTCTTTGACTCTCACAGGTTATGCAGATGCAGATTGGGCTGGTAATCAAGCTGATAGAAGATCCACATCTGGCTACTGCACTTTTCTTGGTGATCATCTGATCACTTGGAAAAGCAAGAAACAACAAGTGGTAGCACGGTCTAGTACTGAAGTTGAGTACCGTGCTATGGCACATGCATGTTGTGAACTACAATGGATCAAATCTGTCTTATCTGAACTGAAGATTTTGATTCAAACTCCCATGATTCTCAAGTGTGACAATCAATCTGCTATACATATTGCCAGGAATCCTGTCTTCCATGAGCGCACAAAGCATATAGAAGTTGACTGTCATTTCATCAGAGATCAGATAAAGAATGGCAATGTTGTGACGCCATATGTCAAGTCTGAAGATCAACTAGCTGATATCTTGACAAAGCCATTAGGTCCAGCAGTGTTCCAGAATTTATGTGGCAAGTTGGGCATCCACAATGTGTACACTCCAGCTTGAGGGGGAGTGTTAATATATCTTTCCTTTATGTTTATTTCATATTTCATATTACTGTTGTACCTACATGTAATTTTCCCTTTACTATAAATAAGAGAGGAGAACCCTATTGGGTTACTCACGTTGCCTAGTGCAACACACAGATCCCGTCTCCCTTACGTTAACAGAGGGATTTTTTTAATGGAGAGGAAGGAAAAAAAGGACAATGCCCCCCTTTTGGTGCTTTATGAACTAGCACGAGGGTCTATTATTTCTTTTTATATTTTATTTCTTGTTTCTTTGTTCCCGTTTCCTTTTTTCAATTCAATATGTTCCCTTTCCCTTCAATAATGATTTATTTCCAATTTCTCCTCACTTACATCTTCATTCGTTTTTTTCTTTAATGTAATACAACGATCCCCCTACTTTTCTTTTCTTTTAGTCACGAATGGCAATTAAATGGCATGGCATTTTGCAATCATCAAAAAATTAACGAAGTAGAATTTAATTAAAGAAAAGTAGGAACCAAGAAAATACATAAAACTCATCATTTCCTGCAATCATGAAAATAAATAAACAAAAGAAAGGTGTCATCAGAAAGGAAAGTTAAGGTCAAATAAAAAGGTGGGGTGTGATACAAAAAAAAGAAAGAGTAATGGAAAGGAGCTTGGTCAACGTTGGTTGTATAAAATAAAAAAAAGGTGCTTGGTAGGAGGTTTTTTAATGAAACAATAATTCACGATGGTTCAAATAAGAAATGAGAAAATGAAATATTGGCTGGCAATGATGACATGAGAAAAGATTGGAAAAATGAGACTTTGACCGGGCACAAATAATGATGATATGAAGCAAATCGGAACAAAAAAAAATTGACTGGGGTTTCTATTTGGAGAACGAAAATAAGAAAATAAGACCTTGGACCTAAAGAAAAATGTTTCTTGCCATTGCAGGTTGTAGGAGATGGGTTTCACGCGTGCCAAGGCGGGGAGGATGTCGGGAAGCGACGACATAAATAAGACACGGCGGCGGCAGATAAAAGGAGTTGAGAAAGCAGTTGGCGGCTGTAGCTGCCTGAGGGAGGAAGAAAGCAACGGACCAAGAAACCTCCTTGTTATATCGTGGATAGCCTTATTCCTATCTTTGTGTGACGTATTGGAAGGCTGATTAGGATTGATGTTTATTCCACTCAGCGATCGTCCTAAATGCAGGCACTCTCAGCGTCCAACCTACTCATAGACCCAGGAAGATTCACAATTGGTCACGTTAATCAAGTGCTTTCTGCTTAAGGGCAGCCAAAACAAGGATTTGGTCATGGTCATTGCCATCCATGGCAAACCACGAAAGCGGGATATGGACGTTGGATGGGGCCAACAATAAGGCCAGATTTGGTATCAATGAATTTAGTCGTGGAGTTGGCGAAGTAAGAGAAGCCAGACGGATCCATGGCAGTTAAGGATGTATGTATCGAACACTGAACTGGAGAGGTAGGGGTGCCGACGCGAAGAAGATGTATGTCGGAGAGGAAAAAAGGGCCTTACAGTAGCACGCTCATGACTGTTTCGGGGAAGCGAACACTAGCTAGCTAGGACTTGGGGAACGTAGTTAAACATAGATGATGGCCAGGATGGAGTGTCGACTTAGGATAAAAAAGATGTGATTTTTATGTAGGAACAAGGGAAGAAACAACCATGGAGGCCGGGATGATACATCACGGACGGCGAAGCCAAGAAGAGACAGAGGCTACCCGCTGGCTGAGGCTCTTTCTTTTTCTCCCTAGGTTAGGATCGGTGCTCTAATACCGTGTCAAAAATAAGATGGGAGACTAATAGGATGTTTTCTTATTAATAGAAGGCAACCTCCCCTCCTATATATAGGAGGGAAGGCAAAAAACTACAAGCGAAGCAAATTTAACCCTAATGATCCAAGACAATTAGGCCTGTATGACATAACAAACTAAATAACAATAATTCTAACAATTTTGATCCAAGGCAGACAAGTCTTCTCCTTCGGTTGTCGAAATTGTATCCTTAGGGTCTCCCACTACCCAAAAAGGTTCGTGGGTGATCTAGAGCAAGGGTAAATGGAGCAAACCCAAAATATTTGAACTAAACAAACAAGTTAGTTACCTTACAGCAGAATAATAACATGGAAACTTAAAGCAAAAGCAAGTAAACAAAGAAGACAAACGATATAAAATAGTTCCATACTGCTACTAATCCTACTCCATGATATATTGAAATAAATAGCAACCAGATTTAAAATCAATTTTAATATATTATTGGAGTTATACAAAGTACAAAACACAGTCTCCTTGCAATACTAGAATAACCTCCGCTTTAGTTAAGGAGCAACCATCAGACAGCCTCATAGACCGCCAGGCCAAGAGAAATTTGATCTCCCACATTCTTCCTCTTGTCATTGAACCACCAATGCATGTCCTACTTATCAAGGAAGTTCGTCATAAGAGAGATCTTTGCCAAGAACCACATCCTCACGTCCAACTCGATGATTGATGTCCACATTGAAAAATCAATTTCACCAACAAGATGGATCATTATTCACCTAGGGATAACAGTCGTCAAAGTGTTCCTCTTTCACCGGGGACTTTTCCATGTAGACTTATCATAGAATGTCGATGTAGCCATCACGAGCAGGGGGAGTTTAAAGATGGAGTTCACAACATTGTCACTAAAAAGTACTTGCATGCAGTCGCTAGTTGCATTCCAAGTTTATGAAAGCGTGAAGCAAGAAGCAAGAGGCTGGACCATCTAGGGCGCGAGTTCGGAAGTGGGCCCTTTTCAAGAAAGCACCCAAATTTTTGAAAACAACTTAGATATTATCTTTTGTGAATGCTAGGTTGGTTAATTAGAGGTTAACCTTGTAAACTTCGGAATTTCAATTAGAGGTGGTTATCCATCCGAATGTTATAAGAGTCGTCAAGATACAATAATTTGATCGTTCTGAACATCTTAAGTTGCATAGTAAGTAAGCTTCAAAGTAGCAATGATTCAGTAGCCCAGTAATAATTAACAATATTAGAAGACATTCAGAAGTAGTAAATTGCTATTGGATAGTTGAACTAAAGAATTATTTGCTACTCTTGAATAATTAACAACACCTGGGTATATAAAAAATGTGGGGATTGAGAACAGTTGAAGTTAATTATTCAATACAAATTAATGATTCAAGGTAGGTAATTGATAAGAATACAAGGCTACCAGCAAGGATTATTGAGACAACAATAGAATTCAAAAGAAAATCTCAAGTTGCTACCGGATTAGATGTATTATACACCTAATACACAATGCATTGACACTTTGTTGTATGCTTCTAATTTTTTGAATTTATTTGGTCTAAGAATACACAGCAAGATGGTGAGAGGAAGACATAGTTTTAACAAGATAGCTATGCTATCTGGTAAGGTAATACTGTTTGATAGCACAAGGCATCAGCAAACATATTCAGTAGCATTTCGCATTAATAAAAAGTAGTAGCAGTGGAAAAGAATCAAAATAATATGAGTATAGCACTTGATTGTTGTACTTCTGACCCAACTACTTTTCGAACAAAAGTGTGCTTAGTAAGCCACCTAAGCGGGCCCGCTTCAGCGCATAAAAGCGGAAAAAAAGGGACCAGGGCGCTCATTTCACTGCAATCTACTCAGCAGGTTGCTTCGACACTAATTCCTATAGGGCTGGCCGCTTACGCAGATGCTTAAGCGCTGAGCGGACTGATTTTTAATCAATGGTTTCACAAGATCACACTAGAGGCTTCGTCTCAAAGAACAAGCAAGTAGTTTAAGTGGAGAAAAAGATGTCTAAGTGTTTCACTTCTTGGAGGATGGTGGATTCAATGGAGTACAAGTTTAAAATTGAAAGTTACAACTATAAGAAATCTAAGAAATTTCTCAAGCTGTTGCTTCGAAACGACAAAATGTAGTTCAAGGTCTTTGCTCAATAGATAGTCCTATTTGTAGATGTGCCAAGGAGTGTTGGCCAAGGATCCACCTCGTTGTTGCAAATGATTGGAGCTGATTACAAAAATCAAGGAGTTAAAAAGAAAATTGCATAGACTAGCCATTGTAACTCGAATTGGAGTTATTTGAAAAGCCTAAAGGGATTCAAATAAGCTGCATAAACTAGATCTTGGAGCTTATTAGAAAGACCTAAAAGGAATTCAATATACTACAAAAACTAGTTGTTGTATTTTAATTGGATTCTATCAGAAAGATAAAAAAAGATTTCAAATAAAGTGCATAAGCTAGTCATCTGGTCAAACACAAACAAAGTCACAATAAATGTAGTTATGACAAATGAATTTTCCGCTTAGGCAAGTCCAAGAATTAGTCAAGGCGCAAATTTGACTATAGCAATGGTCAAGCAGATGCATTCATTTGCATATTACAACTCATGCAAAATATATCAATATACATTGAAGCATATATTACAATTTTTTGTTTTAACTTTGTAAATATTACATGTTTGTACCCTTTATACGTAAATATTACATGTACTCAATATTATGTGGAAATCGGTTAACCATAATTGTTAAATTTCTGAGCGTGAAGTATTTCATATTATTACAACAATGGTGGATAGGCCTTCATGCCAACAAAAGGAACTTTAGAAATAGGTCTTCAATTACATATTTGCAAGTATGTTATTGTATCCGCCTAATGAATAGGTGTCCCAAGAGTAGACGGTCCACTTCTAGTTATTGTACGCATTGGGTGAAATTGGATATTATGGCCTTCAAGAAAGAAACCATTGTGGCTCGATCCAGCACTTTAGGCTTGATATCAAGCCCTTGCTCAGATAGGAATTGCATTAGCTAGGGTTTTATCTTCTCAGAGAACGCTACGTTGTACAATCTACTCCTAACATTAATAATTTAGACTTGGTATGACTATCAACCGTGTCTATCATGTACAAACAAATCATGTCAGAATTGATCATCACTACATTTGGGGAAAAGTTGCACATGGACATCCTCACCACGTTTGTCATTCTCAGTGTATTAGAAAGCGGGAAGCGGGAGGCGTGCGGACAGCACCCTGTAACTGATTAAGCGGTAGGTGGGCAATTAAATGGGCAATTTTTGAAAAAGTGGGTGCCTAAATTTTATATATTTTTATACAAAATTATATGTATGTGTATATAAAAATTATATTTCTAATGAACTTTTGTACATATCTAATCAGCAAATCAGTAATTAACTAAGTATTCATCAATACTTTACTATCCGTATCTCTAATCACTAAAATCAGCAAGCAGATCAGTAATTGTATATAACAAACTATGAATTATTGATTTAAAGTAATTGTTGGCTAAATGGACATCTATAAATCCCTTTGTTTTGATTATGACAAACATTTCATTCTTATTTATCTAACGAGCTACTTGAGTGTGCAGGATTAAGGTGGATGACAAAGCAACTAGGGAAATCCATATGCTTACATGTTTATGTTTTCATGAAATGTAATCGCCTTGTAAAAACTTGTACAAATATATAATGTACAAGTACTTAGATTTCATGTAAATCAAGCGTTAGATTCTCCCTAGCTAAACACCACATTTACACAGGTCATCCCCTTCAAATAGGATTACATTTGCACACTCATACATATAATTAGTGCCTAAATTGAAACATTGAAACAGGATCAATCTCGGTCGACCAACTCCTCGACCGAGACACTCTCGGTCGACAATCTTCTCGACCGAGAAAGATCCAAAGTAGCCATTAGACACAACTGACAAAGTAGTTGGCAGTTGGAGATAAACGTTGCAAAACACTTGTTCCAGAGAGCCTGTCGGTCGACAAAAGTTCGACCGAGTAGGTGTCTCGGTCGAACATTCCTCGACCGAGATGGTCTCTGACAGCAACTGCAGAATTAATTAATTAGCCGTTGTTAAAGCAACAAACTTGTACCTAACGGCTAGTTAAGCACTTAGAAACCCCTAGAAGTTGTCTAGAACGTCCTTAAGCATCCTTAGGCCATTCCTATAAATAGGACAAGCCATAGGACACTCAAACTTACTTGCTACACTTGAGAAATCCTTGAGCATACTTTGAGCAATCTGTTTGTGAGCAATTTGAGCATTGTGAAAATTGGCTACTTCCTTAGCTCAAAATTCGTGTCCTATAGGCTAGTATCTCCTATCCACTGCAATCACAAGTCCATACACTCGGTTAAGAGATCTATACGCTTGATCTAGGCAAATCAAGCCTTGGGCTACAAAGGATAAGTTGTAATTTCCTTTTTCCTTTCTTGTTCTATATTACCGTTTGTACTCTCCTTGCTACTCCTAGGTTGGAGGCTGCTGATTGGAGAGGGTGGAGATCTTCTTGGTGAAGAAGGTGACTTTGAGCTACTTCAGAAGGCTGGTGCAACGGGAGGTTACTTCTAGAGAGGAAGGCTACTTCAAGGGGGAGCTTGGAGTTACTTCAAGAAGGCTACCTCAAAGTTGGTGCACCTACTTCAAGTGAAGGCTGTTCAAAGGGTGTAAAGGAAAGTATTGTATTTTGTATAAATCCTTGAGAAGGTAATAAAATAAATACTTTCAAAATCCTGGTTGGGTAAGCAACCGGGTAGTGGACTGACAACTTTAGTATTTGCTAAAGTTGGAACCACTCTAAACACCTGCCCCCTTCTTCCAATTTCAATTGTGGTTGTTTGAGTTCAACAAATTGTTAAAATTATTTTAAAAACTCTATTCACCCCCCCTCTAGTGTTTTTCAGTAATCACTAAAGTAGTACTAACCAGTAGTACCAATCATTAATCACTGAAAGCAGCAAGGAAATCAGTAAAACTAATCATGCATTAGAAGTATAATAGAGTAATATGATATTTACTTAGATGCATTACAGCAGTAACCTATTATTACAGCTTACACACAAAGTATGCAATCGAAATTAGGACTAGCTATATCATAGAACATTTAATGTATACAAGTTTCACATATTATAGTCGACACTTCTTGGACTATGTAATTAATTAATGTTACATGCTTACAGTAGCATTTTTTTTTAAAGCGGGCAAAAAGCGGAAAAAAGCGGGTGAGGCAAGAAAAAAGCGGGCGATTATGTTCAAACCGCTTAGCGGGCGCTTAGGGGCTAAATTAGGCGGCTGAGGGTCTTGACCGATTAAGCGTCCACTTAAGCGGCCACGAGGGCGATTTTTAGTACACTGGTCATTCTTATGATCAAGTCCCTATACACTTATAGAACCCTTGCCCACAGCTTCTTTACAACTCTCAGAGACAGATTGGGTATTTCTTGTGCACCCACCCAATTTGAGGAGGGGTATTAGGTTGTAAGAGATCAAAGTGATCAAGCCAAGTTTTCATTTGATAATTGAAGAATATGATGATTGATGAAGACACACCAAGGGGCTAGGCTGCAGAGAAGATACCCAATAACAAAGAAGATACCCAGCAACAAAGAAGATACAACAGCAGAGACAGTAATAGAGAAGAGATTGTAGACTCACTTGGTCTTAAAAGTCTCTATTACATTAATTGTATATTTAGGTCTTTCTATTTTAGCTAAAGTTTTTATTTGAGTAAAGGACCTAATTTTATCTAAATGCATTGTATGCTGCATGCCCATCTAGTAGGCCCAACAACAACACTTCATTCTTTGTATTTAAACATATGTTTCTAGTGAAATGATTTCAGCAACTATCGTATTAAAATGAATGGATCGTGTCGATATATATGAATTGACTGCAACTTCATCGCTTATTAGAATTAGATGTACTGTTGGGAATGTCCTACATATTGATTATGTTTCTTCAAAATGGTGACGTTTTATAATATGTGTTAGCTTTAACGTTGTTTAGTCACTTGTCTACGGAGGTCATTTTTTACAGAGGCTATTTAACTAGGAGGCCTTTCCTTGAATACAGACCATGCATTTTTTGGATGTCTTATTTTCTAAATCCTTGCATATGTGGTGATATCATTCAGGTTCTCAGCACATGGGATTTTAGGAGTTTGCAGTTGATATCAACTTTTAATGTAATATTCTGCAATACACTTTTGTTCTATGGTTATTGATATGTTTCTGCATTTCCAGCCCACCAGGTTTCCACTATTTCGGCTCCTATTTCACTCAGTTTGGGAAGGGTCCTTACAATGGTTATGATAGGCTATTGGGTTCCCTGATTCTAATAGCTCACACATAGGAATCAGAGTTCTCATACATATCAACCTAGTTCCCATTTCGTGAAATAACAAAAGCCCGAATGCGATTGAGTCTAGATTACAACGTTTCAAGAACACGGCATGATATTTGGGTATCTAGATCCTATAAATTTCTTCATAGCATATTATTGAGTCTTCAGCAATTAGCACCTGCATGGAGCGGCGTTTACCAGTTTGTAAAAAGGTGTAAAAAAAAGGCGGTACAATGCCACGATGTAGATGTGATTAGACCGCAAAAAGATAGATGTCCGTGCAAATAACCAGAAGTTATAATCTAATTTGTTCAAAAAATGGCACTACTAGGTTCACCCATGATACGGCCATATCTTTACAACTTGTTGCAGTTCTCAAAACTGGAAAATCACTAGACTAAAAGGCCACATAGTAACTAAGAAATCAGTAACCAAAAGCGGATGGCGTAGACCTATTACCGCATTATGGTATGTGCAGGATCCTTCTGGGTTGTCTTCCTCCGTGAAGGTTGCTTCACAGCCGATCCTTTGGCAACGGATACGAGCAGGAGGGGTCTTGGTATCCATGGAACAAATCACAGTTTCTTGCTACAGATGAAAAGAGCAAAGCCTCCCGGTTTTGGCAAGAATGGAACGGATGCTGCGGCGGGTTGCAGAAAACGTATCGGGGAATCGGCCTGGAAGACTCTGCCGGGGTGGACTTGTCCCGACTCGCGAGGTATTATTCAAGAGAGCCCGTCAACTGGACTGTCAAACCGGATCAAAATCCGCACGTCAGACCGGTTGCACTAAGCCTGCGTTTGGCACGGGACCAAAACGCGGATTGGTGTTGTCTTTTTGTGCCAACCCGGCCAAACAAATGTCGGTTTGAGACTGATTTGTGTTTGATTCGCAACCCTGAAAAACCTCCATTATGGGATAACGGAACCCCCTAACCCGGGTTCTCCCAGTCTCACGAGGGACGGGATTCTGGATCTCATCTACCTGCTCTATCTTCTGCTCTGTGGTCTGTGCTCTCTTCCCTCCCGAGACCTCGTTCTCTCCCGAGACCTTGAGACGACCTCGCCATTACTATTATCGGTGAGTTAAAGTTGACTCATCATTTCCAGCGGCAAAGCCATGGCAGGCGACTAGCGTACGGCAAACCCTGCCCAGTGGAGTAGGCGGAATACCAGGTCAATCAAGCGGATGTATGGTTGTGGTGGCTCGTCTGCAAGCGCCGAGCTACACCGGCAGTCTATACGCGGACAGGGAACCCTCCCGAGTTGTCATCTCCCATCAAAGCGCCTGATAACACCCAAATTAGCGCATATTTTCTATGCATTTTATCTATAGTTTTGTGCCACTTTAGTCTTAATATGCACTCTTTTGTTCATTATTATGATTTCTGTCTCGCATTAGATAAAAGTAGTAAAAATAGCCAATAATGTAGCTAATTAGCCAATTTTTGACTTGCAGGCACCGAAACTAGCCAATTTTAGGACTCTCAAGTGCCGAACCTGAAAAGACAAGAATCCAGCAGCTGGCCGATACAGCTGCCCGATACAGCCTGGCCGATACAGTTACCCAATATGGTCTGGCCGATACAGCTGCCCGATACAGCTGCCCGATACGGCCTGCCCGATACAGCTGCCCGATACAGCCTGGCCGATACAGCTGTCTGACACCCCCCTGCCCGACACGTTCTTCGGACGACAGTCATATTGGCCCACCTGATGCCTCAAGATCGAAGCCATGGATGAAGGACACGTGGACCAATAAAAGATGCAACTCCCATCAACTCATTGCTTATAAATAGCAGTTGTCAACCTACAAAGAGGGGGGAGCCGGAGGGAGGACCCTGCAAGAGCTAGTTCCTAGACCAAAGAGCTAGTGTGTCGAGTTTTCCAAAAGACTACTGCCTGATACGGTCTAAAGAGAGAGAGTCAAGGAGTCCAGAGGGACGAATAGAAGACCCAAGGGTCGAGATCCGGCCTGCACAGAGGCCGAGGAGCGAGAGCCACCTCTCCTCTATGGTCTATATCTCTTCCATCTTCTCTTTCATTCTACTGCATTCCTCTATTTCTAGTAAAAACGATGTTTATCCATCTTTGTTCGGTGTCATCTATGCTTGTCTATGGCTAGTTAGCTCCTTCTTGGCTATGTAGCCCGATCTGGGCATATATATGTACTTTTACCTTAAGCAAGTAGATTCATATCAGATCTAGTATGTTGCATGTTCTATTTTCTCTTTCCAGGTTATGATTGCTAGTTTGGTTGATCTCTTACTCGCTTGAACTGCTATTTCTGTCTGAATCGAGATACATGTTGTAGGAATAGCTAAGAGACGATAGTTTCGATCTGAACCCGAGAGGAGGACGATCCAAGGTATTCTTTTCCTAACACCCTGGAATATCCTAAGACCCGAGAGGGAACTTAGTGTATTCTGAGGTGTTGATATGCCATTCCTCGAGAGAGGTTCATTGACATATTGTTTATGGTTTTAGTCACGCATCACGAGAGCGAGTGGGACGACCCCACAGGACAGATGCCACCGTGCATACCAGATGCTTGCTTGGGTGTTCAAGGGTTGTCTATGCCCGAGAACGAGTGCATAGACTGTCCCGTTTGTGGTTACATAGCCAGGAACTTTTTTTCTCTGTTTAGTAGAATCACGAGCTCTGTTTTGTTTTGTTTTATTTTGTTTTTTTGTTTTGTTTTATATCGTGACAACCCGCTAGACTAGTTCTAGCACTTATTTTTATCGACTATCGTGTTGGCTTATCTGACTAAAGAACGAGATCTGTGGCATCCTAAAGGTCACCACGTCCCTGTGTTCGACCCTGTATATCTACTTCGACCCCGTAATAAAGTTGCGGGGGCCTAGAAGGTTTCGAGTTATAAATTTAAAGCTTGATTCCTTCCTTTGTCCCACGTTCATTTCCGGACGCGTGAAAAAGGTTGATCAACTTTTGGCGTCGTTGTCGGGGACGTGGTTTTCCACATTTACACGCCTAGTAGATTTTTGTTCTGTCACTATAAGTCTGTATATACATGCATAGTTTTCCTCTTGCTTTACACATACTTGTTCATATATACTAAATCACTTTTCTTTTTCTCATACCTTTTTTCAGCCATGGACCTTATTTCCGCAAGACAAGTCATCTTGTCCACCTGTCCTCTTGAGTTTTTCCGCAGTTCTGACTGCTGGCAAATAATTGAAGGTCGTACTCTGCAACTAGTCGAGTTATACTCACCTCCACCGTCGTCATATGTTGAAATTCCAACAAATGAGACTGACAGTCAACCATCGACCCCCATTTTATCATGGGATCAAGAACCGATTAAGGCAGTGGAGTTGGCTAGGGAAAGTATTCAAGCACTCACCTCCTTAGCCCCTCATCTCCAAGAAGATGTCGATCCAATGCAACAACTGCTAGAAGAGCAGGATTGTCATCTCAAAGTAGCCACCGAGGCTGCAAACTGCAGTAGAAGTCTAGTTCAAATTGTTGAGCGAGGATTCATTCAAGCGCATCAGTTTGGTACAGCAGGTCAGCAACCGATGTGCATGGCAGAATCGACGGGTCTCGAAAGAATTGTTGCTCAAGTACAACAACTTCATGATAAAGATGTTGAACAAGGCAGGAGGCTCCAAGAGCTCATTGATTTAGTTACAATCCAATTACAAATGCCATCACAAGATAATGAAGACGTTAGTCATCAGGACCATTCCATTGGGTATGAAGTGGAGTATGCATCACCATCCTATTCAGACCATCAACTAGATTCACCAAGATTTTTCTGTGAAGACCAACCCACTCCAGGAAACCCTTCATTATATCCAGATGACCCAGTTGATGAACCAATGGAAGATATGAGTCATAGACCTGAATGGATCTATGATGATGATGATGAAGACTCTAAAAGTCAAGTTTCCTCACATCCAGAAGGTTGGCTAGAGGAACCAGAGTCAGATATTGAACCAGACCAGAGTGACATCTCTCATATTGAGACTTGCCACTTTGCTTTGAGCAGTACGCCAACCTTGGTTTGGAACAATTTGTTCGATGACGATGACGACGACAGCTGCTCGACCTGGAGCAGTGAGTATAGTAACGAAGACGAGTTGGAGCAGCACGAGCCATCATTAAACACCATACCTTTACAAGGCTTGGTGGACGTCAAGGGGTTAGGATGGACGGTTCACTACAACATGGCTGCTGAGCATGAAGACACCCCTGACTCCACGCCAGGTGATAAGCTTGGGGTGGTAGAACCACAAACAGATTCTTCAGGGGGTACCTTTTGCTCAGAAGATGATTGGATGAATCAGACGGTACATGAAGATTTATCTGAGCATCCAACCTCAAGTGCACAGATGGAGAGAGAAGATATGAGTCCTCAAGATGATGTCCAACCTCTCTCATCTATCTCATCCTGTGTCGACATCCCAAGACCTTCATTTTCAGAATCATATAATGAAAGGTACCCTGAGGATGAAATGCTGAAGAATTCATCCCAGTGCAGTTCAAACCACTTCCAGCACAAAGATGACTTCACTGAGTCGCCGGATTTCACTTCGCTTCTTCGGACTTGGCAGGGCCAACACATCTGTCTATTCTACTCATATTATGTGGCGGAACGCGTCGGCAAGACACATGTGACACTGGTCCCAAAACTCAAGATTTGGGATCCCAGTGTCGATATCGTGGGGCAGCCACCCCCTTTTCTCTTACCCACCCTCCTGCCCTTTTATTACAATAAATTTGAATGTTCTTGTTCTTGTTAGTTAGCTTCTTTCCTCTAACAGTTTTATTTCCTTGCATCCATGCATCATCTTTAGAACTTCAATAACTGCCGTTAAAATCATGCATTCCTGCCTCTCTATTCCAAGTTTAAGTCTTGCTCGAGGACGACCAAAGTTTTAAGCTTGGGGTGGTAGACTTCGCCCTTCTTTCTCTTCACCCTTCTTACATGCACGTTTACTTCCTGGATTTAGTTTAAAAGCAATTATGGCTATGTGGTGTGAATCTAATAGATAAATGCTTGACTTCATGCCTAGATGCACAATTTTCATCTTAAAAATTGTTTGACCTTTTGCTTGACTTGCTCTTTGACTCTTTCCTTGAGTTTGGTAATAAATCTAAGGTTATGTCCCTTTTTCATAGCTTAAAGCTGAATTCCCTTGATCTATGTCGTGAATGGAAAATCCATGGTAAAGGACCATTGGAATGAGCTAAAACACGTTCAAAGAACCTAGCTGTGGATTCACAAGTTTGCCTATATTCTAAGGATTCTTGAATCATAATTTCTATCTTTTCACACAAGTATCAAGTAGATCATGATGAGTTTTGAGCCATGATCAAGGTGAAGTGCTTTTCCTTGATGGACTACATGCCTTCTCACATTAGATCGAGTCAAAAAGATGAAAAATATAAAAATGTGCAAAAGAGGCTTGGCCGCCCACAAAATCACAAAATATCTATATAGCTCTCACCCAAGCCCACAAAAATAGAATACAAATGATAAAACCCTGAGTGTGAATAATAAATGAGCGATGTTTTCTCTTTTAGGAGAGTTGAGGATGGTGCCCAGTCGGTGTATGACTGCGCTCATGAACGTGGATATGTCGTGCCTGGTAGTACCACTCTAAAAGCTCATTAGAGAGTCACTAGGAACCCCCTAGGTGACCTATGAGACAATCTCAGTAGCAGGGTTGGTTCGGGCGCAGTACGAGGAGTTAATTTCACTGCTTTGGACCAACTGGTTTGGACTGTAGGGACTGTTGCTCGCTACATGGACCAACCTGACGCAGATCGGGATCCTCAGAAGTCATTAGAGTCTTTTTGCTTTGTTTCTTAGGACATGAATAAGTGAGAGGTGTGGTATTCCTGATTGGTTTGCATGGATTCATGGTGATGGCTCATTGCTCATCACCCGTGTGATCACCTGTGTGACAACTCTTTCATGTTTAAATAATTATGGTTCAACCCTCCTGAGTATCTACAGGCTATAGTTAACTCGCTTAATCTTGCCTGGACACTCTTTGATCTTGCTTTGGCAGGATTGTGCTTGTTTGGTGGGGGTTTGTTTTGAAATGAAATGGATCAAGAGTATTGATGCTTTAAACTATTTTTCTTAACTTTAGCATTTATTGCCAAGCTTAATTTTGATGTTATCTTTTGTTCTTTGAGCACAGTCTTGCTTGAGGACAAGCAAGTTTTAAGCTTGGGGTAGTTGATAACACCCAAATTAGCGCATATTTTCTATGCATTTTATCTATAGTTTTGTGCCACTTTAGTCTTAATATGCACTCTTTTGCTCATGTTTTATGATTTCTGTCTCGCATTAGATAAAAGTAGTAAAAATAGCCAATAATGTAGCTAATTAGCCAATTTTTGACTTGCAGACACCGAAACTAGCCAATTTTAGGACTCTCAAGTACCGAACCTGAAAAGACAAGAATTCATGCAGCTTGCTGATACAGCTGTCTGATACAGCTGCCCAATATGGTCTGGATGATATAGCTGCCCAATATGGTCTGGCCGACACAGCTGCCCAATATGGTCTTCCCTCTTCTCTTTCATTCTACTGCATTCCTCTGTTTCTAATACAAACGATGTTTATCCATCTTTGTTCGGTGCCAGCTATGCTTGCTAGTTAGCTCCTTCTTGGCTATGTAGCCCGATCTGGGCATATATATGTACTTTTGCCTTAAGCAAGTAGATTTATATCAGATCTAGTATGTTGCATGTTCTATTTTCTCTTTCCAAGTTATGATTGCTAGTTTGGTTGATCTCTTACTCGCTTGAACTGCTATTTCTACCTGTATCGAGAGACGCGTTGTAGGAATATCTAAGAGACGATAGTTTGGATCTGAACCTGAGAGGAGGACGATCCAAGGTATTCTTTTCCTAACACCTTGGAATATCCTAAGACCCGAGAGGGAACTTAGTGTATTCTGAGGTGTTGATATGCCATTCCTCGAGAGAGGGTCATTGACATATTGTTGACTCCAAAGGACAACATTTTTAAGAATCCTTGTTAGTCTAGTCTAGTTCGAGTTAAGACTAATATTTAAAATGATTGGTTGATTTGAGTTTGATTAAACTAATTGCAAGAAAGTAAAAGTTGAATTAAAGTTGGATTTAGATCAATGATATGGAATTGTTGGGGTGGTATCGGGTTTCACCACCGCTACGCATACAAACACGTCTAAACATCAAACATCCAGGCAAGATATAACTATCCACATAGAGCTGTTGTAAAACCCCCCATACGGGCGTTAGGTTCGAGTAAGCATCATCCTAGACATCAGATGTCTCATCACCATCCGGATCACTTACTTACGGCTCCGAAGATACAGAAATCCAACGAAGGTTGTGGGCCCCCTATACAGGCGTTAGGCACATAGAAGCGTCACCGAAGGCTAGATGGCTCATCCCCTCACAGATCATACACATACAACCTCGAAGAAATCCCATTCTATTTCTAGTTTGGGAGTCAACCGCATGAATCGATAAGCAATCAGGCAATTAATATACGAGCAAACATCGACGATTAACAAGTAGATACAAAATCCAACTAAGGTTGTGAACCCCCTATACAGGCGTTAGGTACACAGAAGCATCACCGAAGGCTAAATGGCTCATCCCCTCACAGATCATACACTTACGACCTTAAGGAATCCCATTCTATTTCTAGTTTGGGAGTCTATTTGTTAAACGACATTCAATACTACATATAGAAGTTCTCACAACGTAGGAAGAACAAAGATGAAAACAAGCAATTAATCTAACTACAAACATAATAATTAACAACAAAATGAAAAGTTATATACATTGCCATGGGAAGATTAATAAAAGAACATAATTGCATGAGCAGTGGGGCTAGTCCCCACACCCTAGCGAAAATGTACTACTCGCTCATGGTGCAAGGAACAAGAAGAATAAGAAAGAGAGAGAAATATGCCATGAACTTGGTGTAGAAGATAGTCATAGCTCGATGAAGATGATGCGGCCTTCTACGTCGTGTCGGAGAAGATCTGGACACGGAACGGGAGACACCAAGATTGAGCGGATAGTCTTCCTTGCTCAGTCTTCCTTCTCTTATGAGTCTCCTTGGTTGCAACACGGGCAGTAGGTGGAATGAAACTGGCGTGGATGACACTGGATCAGGATCGAACCTGTGTACAGGTAGCCTATCGGCATCCCAGAATCGATGCCAATTGAGGACCCTTGCGGTCCTATTTATAGGCTCAGATGGGGTCTTCACATTTTATGCATGAACCTGCTCCAAACGGTCTCGGGACCGAATGGCTCTGAACGGTCTCGGGACCGAATGGATCTGAACGGTCTCAGGACCGAATGGCTTCGAACGGTCTTGGGACCGAATGGCTTCGAACGGTCTTGGGACCGAACGGTCCGTGCTTGCGTGTCCCAAATGGTCTCGGATCTTTGTTGTCCAAACGGTTTGGCGAAGCAAACGGTCTCAAAGACCGATGGGTTTTAGATGGTCTCTGCGTCGAAGTTCAACCGGTCTTCACGTCGATTTCCAAATGTTCTTGGATTGGGCGTCGTCCAACCAGTCTGTGTGACCTCCTCCAATCGGTATGCGGTCAATCAATGTCTCATGGTCTCAAGACCGTGAGGGCTTCTCTGTAGTGAGCGCAGAGTGGGAGCGGCGACATTGCAGGTAGCGTTTAGGGTTGTTGGAGGTAGAAGGAGGCGGAGGTGTAGGTGCCGACGCTGTTGTTGGCGGAGGAAGGGAAAGTAAGAGGAGGGGAAGCATGCCCAATGCTGCTAAGTTGCCCAAACAGTTTCGAGCAGGTTGCTCAACCGATCTTGAAGACCGTATGAAATTAGAAACCGATTGGATGAGACCGATCGGTCAAGACCGAATGGTGAGATCGATGGTGAGACCGAATGGTGAGTGAAAGGTGGGTCCCAACTGAATGTTCAACCTCATCAAGACCTACATCAAATCAAAATAAATTCAGCTAAAATTGTGATAATTGGACCAATTAAGTAATTTTGCACATTTTGATATTTAGAAACTGAAATTGGGTGTATTGAGTCGAAAAAGGGTCCAAGATAGCGGCAGAAAATCATGATGAATATGCATTCATCACACAACCTTCCCACCACTTCACCTTCTGACCTTAATTCCCTCCTCCACCTCAATTCCAAAGACCATTAATAATAGTGCCACAACCACAACTATCACATGTTCCCCCTACTTCCTATGAGAAAATGGATATGGTTTCAATCATGGGGCGTGACAAGGTTGTTGAGAAGCTTATCAAGGGAGGGAATCAAGTTGACAAAGATCTTAATGAAGAGCCATTATCAGAAATTCCTTGTTCACAAGTGTCCCATATGATTGAGACCCCTCTCTTTGATGCCTATGAAGACCCATTCCTCAAGAGAGAGAAAAACTATGGCATGAAATTTCTGAAGGACATAAGGTTGATTAAGATCTATGACGATGATCCCCAAGGAGAGAAAATTGTTGAAAAATACATGAGAAGCTTGCATGACCCTTGGGAGAAAGATCAATCAAGGAAAGCATTTGAGAGGATTGACTATGATGAGGATGCAAGCATTTTTTTTTTGGACAATGGTTGATGGTGAAAGAACAACAAGCCCAGTCGAAGGCATGAAACTCAATGCCTTTGGGAAGCAATCCACCTAGGTTTGGGAATTTTCACCCAAACTTCAATTTTTGATACTTTTTTTTTATTTTTACACTTTCCAAGAAAACACAAACGCACACTTTATACTTGATGGTTCTAGTTGTTTGTGAATCATGTTAGGACAGCTGCATTGGAAGGAGGAGGTGCATGGTTGATATCACCAAGTAGGCGATCAAAAATTGAAAAGACAATTGCAAATCAATAGAAAAGTTACAGGAAGGTGACCAACACGACCGTTCCACACAGCACAACAGTGGTGTTGGAAAGTCCTAGACTTCTATTTCATGTTGAGGACAACATGGTTTAAAAGTTTGGGGTGGTAGGGCAGTAAGCCCTTTCTCTACCCATTTTTATCTATGTTCCTTGTTCTAAAATTTTTCTCAAGATGATCAAATAGTATAATCATCTCTCATACTTGTATATCCATACTTTGTTTACTTTCTTTGCATACTTGCATGCCATGTAGTTTGCTTTCTTATCATTTTTGCTTAATTTTCAAAAAAATTTCTTCTTTTGCCATGCATTGCATATTATGTAGTTTTTCGTAATTTTTGCAAATTTTAGCTAGGATTTGCGTGTTTACCGATTTAAGTTCAATAATATAGGCTTAGATGTAATTGAAGGCAACTTGGCGCCATTTTGGCCAATTTTTCCCAAATTTAAGATTTCTTGTCTAAAAGTGTGTTTCAACCCAATCTCTACTTTTTGGATTAAAAATGTAGACCTTTAACAAATGCAAGTGAATTATCATTGTTTATTGCTAAATGGTATCAATTCTTGACTTTTTACATGTGCATCACCTCTCTTGTATTTGTGAATGATTTGGTTGAATTGTGACTTGAGCAAGCTATGAGCGCTTAGTGTCTATGAAATCACTTGATTGAAGTATCAATTTTAGGTTGTTCATTCATGTGGTGTGACATTATTGGAGGAAGTGTTGGATTAATTTTCATGTAGGATACCTTATGTTGGAATCATGCTAGTGACCCCTCTTTGATTCGACTATTCACTCACCATCTTCTTACCCCTCCGCTTCATGAAAGGATTCCAAAGTGTACATATCAGTCGCGGCCACCTACAAAAGTTTGGGGTGGCAACATCTACATCTCACCGCTTCACTCTCATCACCATATGCCCTATCTACTCCACGAAAAAGAAAAAAATGTAAAAAGAAAATAAAAGGTTCTCTTGTTTAAGAGAATCTAAGTAAAGAAGAGATGAGTGTTGTATGTAATAGCACTCCAAAATCTTATTGCAACTCTTTCTTCCATTTTCATACCCATTGAGCTAGGAAACACCAAACCTAGCTCATTTTGCCCTTTTCCACAGTCACGTGGGTAATTTGGTGTGATTTGAAACATAAGGTTGAAAGTATGAAGGTGAAATAGCACTCCTAGTCATCCTTGATTAACGTCATCATGAAACGGTCTACCCAGAACTAAATGAAAGAAATATGGATAGCTTGTGTGTTTTATGCACTATATTTGAAGTTCATATACTTTGTACTCTTTTCATGATTGGATTGTGAAAGCAGGAGAGGAGAAAGGTGAAATGCATGTACTTAGTCACTATTGATCCCATTCAGCAATAGTCATCCTTTACATTGCAGTTGTCATTTCTTGATTGTGGAAAAATTGCAAAGAGATTGAGTTGGAGCATACTTGAGGACAACTATGTTTCAAGTTTAGGGTGGTGATCCAGCCCTATTTTAGGGCTTCATCTTATGTCATAGTGCATTTCAATCACATCTATACATGTTAGATTACATGTTATTTCCCTCAATATGTATATTTGTGTAATGTGCACTTATGGACATTATTTGCATGCTTTTTAGGCATTTGGACCACGCTTGATGGAAGAGAGAGAAGGAGTGATCCTAGGGTTTCTCTACTCTTAGAGAGATCCAAAGTGAAGTTTGATGCTCCCTCAACCTACCCCCAATGGCCAAAGATCCATTGAAGCAAAGATGTCTAAGAAAATCTAAAGAATCAAGTCAAAGTGTTGATCCAGAGACCAGCGCGGCCATGGTACCACAGAACGGTCGTTATAGGACACTTGCAAAATCAACAGGTTCAAAGCTCATTTAGTATAGAAATCCCCATAGTTGTGGTACCACGGAACGGATATGGTGTACTAACTCCAGAACGGCCGTTCTTTCCAGCGCGGCCATGGTACCTGCAGAGAGAACGACCGTGGGGCAGAGAACGGCCTAGGCATTTCAAGCCACCACGGTTGTGCTACCCTTACCCCACCACAGTCGAAGTGACCACCACGGTCGTACCAGTTTCAATACAAAAGTGACCACAACTTGTGATCTCCACATTTTAATTCCCACAATCGTTCTACCCCACCACGACCGTGCTCACCCTTACCCACCACGGCCGTGCTACTCACAAAACCTAGCTACTTTTGCACTGCTTTTCCCATACTACCCCTACTTGACCTAGTGCTTCCACCACACCTATATATACCTAGGTGGCAGCTCCAACATGAGGTTAGCTACTTTCTACCACCTCTTAGTTCCCCATTTTCTCCCCTTAGCCATTCCGCTCCATTTCTACCTCCATTTCACCATTTCCACCATCAAAACCCTAGTTTCCTTCCATTTCCACCCATTTCCACCATCATTCCATGCCCCTACACCTTGGAGGAGAGAGGAGGATGCCTTGTAGTAGCTGAAGTGGATGATTTCTTCATCTACACTGAGCTCTATGACTTTTTCTATCTCCTTCTCTTCTCTTTTTGTAGTTTGCATTGTTTTGAGTAGCTAGGCCCCTTGGGTGGGCTGTTTGGGGTGTAAAATGTTACATTGATACCATGTTGGGGGGAAATGATATGTAAACTTTGTAATTCCATTTGTTAATGATTATGTTCTATTTCTATCTCATTCTCCATGAAATGCTTGTTGGTTTGTTTGTGAAATCACCTAGGAATTCAGGGAAATTGCTTATATATGTGAATTTTGGGATTTGCCCCTAGGTCTAATCCTTGGATCCCTAGGTTGCCTCCCATCTTCCTACATCCTAATCAATCTCCCTAATCCTAAGTGAGAGATCTAAGTATCTAGATTATGTGACTCTAGTGCAATTAGCATGGAGCCTTCTCAAGGCTAGAATGTGGGGGAAATTGGTGTCCAAAACCCTAATTGCACCTCCCCATTGCTACCCTCGGCCCCTAATTTCCCTATGAATGTCTAATATAGAAACCTAGACTTGATTAGACTCTAATTGAATTGAACCTAATCCCTAACCCAATCAAGCCTCGCAAGGGTAGTAGGGAGTGTTAGGGACTATTTCCCCTATAATACAACCTAGCATATCCATGGTCAATTAGTAGCTTAGGTTAATTCATTAGACTCTAACTTGTTGTTTGGTTTGGATAATCTCAATGGAATTATAATGTTTATATGTCATCCCCCAACTTATGTGATAAGTACATCCCCTAAACAGCCCACATCTTCATTAATTGCTCCCTAGTTTTCATCTAGCTTAGCTAGTGTTAGCTTAGTTAGCTCTTTTCTTGCTTAGATAGCTTCTTGTCATGCTCTTGCTTTATTCTTGCTAGCTTAGGTCTTTACTTGCTCTTTTTCTTTTCTCTTTCTTGCCTTAGTGTAATTTTCCTTTTCATACCTAGCTTAGTCTTTTCCTTCTTAATTAGTTTTAGTCTAGTCTAGGGTTAACTTAGATTTCATTTTTGCCCTTAATTGCTTTCTTGCTTAACTTAGTTTAACAATCAAAAGAACCTTCAAACCCTTAACCCTAGTCTCCCCAGTAGGAACCCTACAAAACAAACCTAGCTCTAGTGCCCCTTTTTCTCTCTGTGGATCGACCCTATACTTTCCGCCCTCCTATACTACGACTCGACCTCGTGCGCTTATAGGTGTAGTGTTTTTATAGACGTAGGTGTGTTGGTCTTGGTTTATAAATATTGAAAGTAAATCCACCATGTGTTCTGATCTCGAGGGGCGCATCTAGTCAAATCTAATCGGCTTGGTGTGCGCACCTCTAACAGACGCACCAATACTCAATCCCCATGTGTTACAATGCACCTAATCATCACCTTTATGGCAACCCTTATTCAATGTCACGTTGGATGATGTGTAAATACATTGAACAAAATGTGATGAGTATAGCGACTTTAGGTCTAAGAACCACAATCACCATTATCACTATGGGAGTTGACTTTGACTACCATTCCATGGTATCCATGTATCCCTCTCAAGATGGGTCTGTCTAATTATATTGTTCTCTAACATGTACCTATATGCTAGACTTGATATCAGATATCATGACTAATGAGACTCTATCTACAATCAACACACACTCTAGTCTTATGTATTACTATCGTCTATTTTGCTTCCATTATAATATCTGACAAGGGACACAATCAAGAATGCATGTACTCTTATCATACATATGATCTCATTGCTCAGGCATCGAGTAACATCATTATTTAGACATCTACAATGTTTGTGCCATCATTACATGATTGAGACAAACATAATAGATAGAATTACCTTTATCATTATCAAATAAGGTATCTAATGTCCCATTGTAATCATTATATGATTGCCTATCTAGGCATACATGCCAACACACTCCTAGCTGCACTTTGAGCTAGCCAACCACTCATAAATCTTACTCCTAGTGATCTTAATGTGTCCATCATGTTTCCATTGTAGTGGTCCTTTTATAGAGGGTTAGCAACATTTGCTTCTAGTCAGTATTTTGCAAGTTTCATGTCTCCTTATAGTACGACTTCACATATGAGATTGAAGTCTTGTAGCATGCTATTTGAGATTCCCAACCTATCCAGTAGATCCATTATTGTCATAGTATCTCTACTGTGTCATCAATGGTTTGAAACCTCCCACAAGTTCATCTATATAACCTTTTCAATCCTTATGGTATCATCTGTTGTTCAAACTAACACTAAGATACTTGGCCTTTATTGTAGAGTTAAACAACTATCTCTTGCTTAGAACTCTTCCAGCTTATAGTTCTACATTAAGGTCAAACAAAAACTTAGATTTTGATCGTTAATTTTCTTTTTCATTTTGGAAGCTTGCATCAGTGCAACCCTTTATGCCCAATTATTCAATATTACCATAACCATATAACTGGTCATTTTAGTGCTTATTAAGTACATAAGGATGTTCTTTATGGTAGTCTAATGACTTTCATTGGGATCTGACTAATATCCACTCATCATGTCCAATACATATGAGATAATAAGATGAGCACACAACATTGCATACATGATAGATCCAATTACATATGGCATCTTACTTATGTTTTTCTCATTCTTCACAAGAACTAAAGCACTAGACTCCTGAGAGACTAACTCCGTGGAACATGGACAAGTTTTCTCTCATTGATTTCTACATGTTGAACCCCTTCATCATCTTGCCAATGTATATGCTCTTTCTTAGGTTAAAAAGCCTTCTAGATCTATCTCTGTAGATCTTGATTCCTACAATATAGGATGCTTCCCCTAAATCCTTCATAGAAAAGGTATTCCCAACTAGGTTTTAATATTTATAGTATAAGGATGCATTCCCCACTATAATGTGGAATATAAATATGCTCCCACTAAATTCTTATAATCATAGATTCCATCTTCATCTTGACTCAAATCAAACTCTTTGACTGTCTTGTCAGATAGAAGATTCCAACTCTTAGATGCTTGCTTCAATCCACATATTAACCTTTGTGGCTTACATACTTTATTTACAATAACTTGATTTATAAAACCTTCAGGTTGCACATCCTCATAATTATTCCTATTAAGGAATGTGGTTTTAACATCCATATGCCAAATATCATAGTCATAATAAGTTGTAATAGCAAGCATGATCTTGATGGATTCAATCATGTCAATTGGTGAAGATTTCATTATGTTCAACATCTAGAACTTGTTTTAAATCTTTGCAACCAATCTTCTCTTATAGGTTTGTACACTATCATCCATGTCTA
Source organism: Alisma plantago-aquatica (assembly GCA_963693085.1). Lineage (NCBI taxonomy): Eukaryota > Viridiplantae > Streptophyta > Magnoliopsida > Alismatales > Alismataceae > Alisma > Alisma plantago-aquatica. The sequence continues at coordinate 212,165,594 of OY856413.1, forward strand.
TCTTTTCTTATAAAACCCAAATGCACCTTGTGGGTCTTACCCCTGTAGGTGGATCCACCAAGGTCATACCTTGTTGGTTAACATGAACTCCATCTTGGATCTCATGGCCTCAAGCCATTTCTCATACTTTAGATCATCAATAGCTTCTACGTAGGTTGTTGACTCATCATCTATGACTAACATATCACCTTCTTGAGTTACGAGATATCATAATTTTTTAAACTCAAAGTGTGGTCTACTAGATCTATAAGGTTTTGTGCTACATAAGGAACTTGAGATACCACAACAATTTTTTATTCTTCTTGTTCCTATTGCACCTCTTTACGTTCAATGTTTTCTTTTTGGTCTTGAAATTTTTGAGTTTTATCTTCTTCTCCTAGTGATTCGTTAGGAACTAAGTTCCACTTCAGGAATACAACCATCTTGGAAACAAAGACTTTGTTGTCCGATTGGGATAAAAGTAGTATTCAACAAAATAACATTTATGTGATTTGTGGACAAAGCTTTTCAAGAAACTATTTTCTTATACAACCTTTCAATGCTAATCCTTGTAAAAGGCATATCAGGAAACCTTCCATACCATATCTCATATGGTGTCTTATGAACCGTTTTAGACAGTACATTGTTTAGTGTAAAGCATGTGCCCCAAAAGCAATTTGGAAGGTCAACTATATTTAATTGATAATTGCACAATGACCAATAGAGTTTGATTCCTTCTTCTAATATACTATCATTGTGTTTCATGTGGAGTTCATCATGATACACTATCATGATCTTCCAGAAGGCCCTCAAACTCTTGGTTAAAATATTTCAACATTGATCATATCAAAGTGTCTTAACACTTTTACCAAGATGGTTATGTACTTCATTCATGGTCTCTTTGAACACTTCAAGAGATTCATACTTGTGTTTCATTAAATACAAACTACATATATATATTGAGATCATCAATCAATATAATGAGGTATTAATAACCACCTTTAGCATTTATTCCAAAAGGTTTATATACATCATTATGTATGAGCCCTAATAGAATACTCGATCTCCCACTAACATAGTGGAATCATGCAACACACATTGCTGGTGTGCTTCCTTCCCACAAGAAAAGAAAGAAAACAACAAAGTGGGGTTGTATACAGACTCTGAATAGGTGGGCCTTGGGGATCTCCTTCTCCCTAATCTACTGAAGATGCTTTTTTCATTTTTCCCAACAAATAATACTTGCATGTCTTTATTAATTCCATAATACTTGTATGTCTCTATTAGTTCAATAAGAGAAAAGTGCTATGTCTAGAATTTACTGGTCTTGTTTGAACATAGATTAGTCAACACCCCTATTAGATTAGAATTTAGATTTGTTACACCCAATATGAACACAGAGTAGATACACATTTAGTCATCATTTGACATATGTTAATACAATTAAATTTGTTAGTTCGGATTAAATAGTCATAACACTTGGTCTTGATCTGGTAGGGGATATAGGCTACTCTGTGTTTGTACAGGAACCAACAAATCCCACAACACCAGATTAAGATCACGTGTCTGGCACATTTAACGTGAACAAACAAATAATTGCATTAACACACAAAAGATAGCTAAAGATGTAGCACGGTACGTGTTCCCACTAGGAGCAACAAATCTGAACACAAAGTGCTTCGGGTGTTCATGTAGTTAGGCCTCAAACTACATAAAATCTCCCCATAATGTTTTTTTTTCTTGAAGGACGACCAAAATATGATTATCTTGTGAAGACACTATTTAAGTGGACGAGTAGAGTTTAATCAAAATGATTTGGGTGACTTGGTCATGTATAGCGAGCGGTTGACAAATTTAAACACACACTTCATTTAAAAGTCTTAAATAAACTAGTGGTTCCTATATTAGGGGCTTCATGTTTCATTTGACGAAGCAATATGGTTCCTTCGTCATTGATGACATCACATGTGTTGGGTCAATTTCTAACAATTTCTTTGTCAGATGTGTGATTACCAACTACTTTTATTTTATATTATTTTTTTGTCCACATCAATCAGCAAATTCGATCAATTGTTCATTTCTCATTGTGAGAAATTGATGTAATGACTGATCAATGATGAATGTAATCTTTTTCTCAACGTCTACACTAGATTTGCTTAAACCATCAAATTGATTGGCGTTTTGATTAGTATTACTAAAAAATCCTCAACTTCCAATTGCTAGTGCAAGGAAAACCTTCGATTGCTAGCGCAAGCAAAATGCCAACCAATGTGGTGTTTTATCACTATTTCTCAAATTCAACTTGCAAAGCCAATAAAAGCCAACCTATATGGCATTTTAGAACAAGCCCATAAAAAGCCAACTTATATGTCATTTTATAAAAGTAGTTAGATATATATAACAAGTTTCTTGGATACCACAAGTCCTCTAAAAGAAAAGATAATTAATTCCACATGCCACATATGTCTAAAGGAGAAAATATATTCTCCTACATTAACTACAATCAACAAAGTGATGCATTTAACCGAAACCCAAAAGTTAGCATCTGGAAAATTCATGTAAACAAAATTAAAGAATCATTCTGTTAAATATCATTCTATTATTAGAAGTAAAGTGTTACAAAGAAGTGATGCATACCTAATGTTGATGGATCCCCCTCCCTTGGGTTTGTGGACCAAAGTGATACTTTGAGTCAAAAGAAGGTCTGATTAGACTCAAATATGTTGAATCTCATGTGTAGACCTACTTGGAGGAAGTGATGGTGTGAGACGCTGAGTGGAGGGCATATGAGGCTATCTCAGAAATTAGGAACTAGGTGATCTTAGAAGTGAAGATAAATCTCCATGTCGATACAGGCTAAAACATGGGTGATTCCATGATAAGGTGGAATGAAATCCACAATGATCCAATGGTGATGATGAAGGGTAAGAGTAGAACATTCTAGGGAATGTGGAAGGTGAAATGCCCCTGGACTATCCTGATAGTGTGGACTATTCTGGTGTTGTCGAGTTCCATATTGGTGTGGATTTCCTAATGCCGTCGTTTTCCCTCTTAAGTCTGGAGTGTCACTATATTGAGAAACCATGTATATCCTTGTGCTTCGATAGAATATGGAAGAAGAGAAGCATCAAATGAAGTCATCATAAGATGTGTTATATGTTAATTTTGTTGCATGTGACTCTGGATTTGTGAAAAGCCATGCGCTCTTTAAATTATATACATTGTCAAACACTCTCTTCATTATGAATAGACCACTTCTTCTATTTTGGCCAGTTGTTAACCATGTTTCTACAACTTAGGTGCATCTTCCCACCTAAATGTATGAATTCTACACTGTAAGAATGATGTAGATAACACCACCTCGCATATGAATCAAATGGTACATTAAAGACTAAATCTTGTTATTATTATACATGTTTGTCTTACACCACACAAGTATTTAATGGAACGCAAACTATTTTTATACATGTGTCTTGCACTTATGAAATGGTGTCGATACCACAACCAAGTTAACTATACAAGAAGTAGATAAGAACACCATGTATTGTATAAAATTATGACCACAAAATTGAAATATTCCATAGACTCAAACAACAAAATAACCATATATTTAATATATCATACATAAATATTGACGGGTAGAGGGTTAGAGGGTATGGATAATGGCTTACCCTTACCCTTACCCACTAAGGTAGCGGGTTAGAGGGTAGCGGGTAGGCGGGTAAAGGGTAAGAAAATCATTTACCCTTACCCTTCCCCTATAGGGTATGGGTAAAGGGTAAATGGGTTTACCCTTACCCATTAACAACCCTAGGTCCCTTATCACATTGGTAGTGAATGTGTCCATAACTAGCTTATGACATCACAAGCAAAGATAGGTGCCTAGTCGCACGTCAGTGCTTCCCAAGTGAATGGAAAGTTGTAGAACAACCTTCAACCTACAGTTTGTGATTGGTGTTCCAGTGAATGTATAATTCCTTTGTCACTGATATCCTCAATGAACTCAAGGCATGGAGTTGTCATCCATTCAATATTCATTTATGTTTCTTGAACTAGAGCAAACTGTCTGAGATATGTGTGACATCAATATCATATATTGATTCACATGTGCATGCACATGCTATTCTCAGTCTTGCTTATCAAGTGGCATGGACATCATACTCCCTTAGGAGGGACAAATCCCATTTCTATCACTCACAGTCTATCTCATGTGTCAAAGTCACCGAATCATCACCTTTATAACAACCCATGTTTTAGGACTGCATTTGATGATGTCAAAATGTACCCAATCACAATCGACGAGTGTAGTGATCTCAGGTCTAAGAATCACAATCACCACCATTACTATGAGAGATGATTCTGACTACCATGTCATGGTTCTATGTGTCACTCTCATGGTGGGTCTGTCTGATACACTATTCTCCAACATGTATCTGTGTACTTGGTTTGATGTCATATATCATGACTAATGAGACACTGTCATTAACCAGCACACACTCTAGTCTTTATGTGTCATTGTTGTCTATCAACCTTCCACAATGACATCCGACTAGGGACATAACAAGAATGTACATACTCTTATCATCAATATGATCTCATTGTTCAAGTCACGTACTTGAAGACATACGTCATTGAGTATTGTCATTCTTTAGACATTCATTTTGCTTCATAATTATCACATAATGGATTGAACCAGAATAAATTGGAAGTTTGCCTTTGATATTTATCAAATCAATCATGGCATATGTCAATCCAATCATCGTATGATTAGCTCTCAGGACATACATACCAACACCTCAAGCATGACATGCTGATGACAAACCATACACGATGGATTAGAAGAATGTCAGAGACACCCACATGTATTAGATGTGAAGCGGAGGATGAGACAAATCTACATGTAATTTAAGATTGGCCACTGAGCAAAGCCATATGGGAAGCAAGTTACGGATGGGTTGATGCATAATTTTTCAATAACAATCTTAGGGACTGGCTAGAAGGTAACTTGAAGAATATCAATGGAAATGATATAAGGAGAGTTTGGTTTGCCACGAGTATTTGATAATATGGAAAATAAGGAATGACTATGTTTTCAGTGGGATATATGCTAGCACAACAACCACCCTGTGTCGCATTTAAGCCATGGTTGAAGATATACGGCGAGCCAACAAACGAGATAGGAAGAATGGGCCACAAACCATTGTCGGATACCCAAGAGGCATGCAAATTTAGATTACTGTCGATGTGGCGACCAATTTGTACAGATCTAATACAATCATCATAATTGTGATAAGGGACAGAAGAGGAAAATGGATACATGGGTACACACAACATATGGTAGGAGCAGATCCATTACATGGGGAGCGTCGAGCCATCTTGTTCAAGTGTCAATTGGCGAGTGACATGTGGAACAAAAGATGATGTGTCCAAACGGACTCCAAGCAATCGGTACAATTAATCAAGGGGGTGGACAAGTGCCGGCTGATCTTCATGAATGTCATTATGGCACTCAGGAGGGTACTAGATACGAAGGATAATATCAATTTGATCTTCAAACCAAGGGAACAAAATGTCTTAGCAGACAGACAGGCGAAGCAAGTGATAAGAACGGGAGGAACTGATGAATCATACACAATATGCCCTGAATGGATATCACAGAACTACATCAAAGAGCTGAGAGAGGAGATGGAGGTCGTCTACATAGATGAAGGCAACATGGTAGCAAGGGCCTAAGGTGTCGGGTGTATACAAAAAAAAAGATGTCACACATATATTCATGTAACATACGGAGAACTTCGATAATTTTCTAGATGACAATGTGAGATCACTAAAAGAGTTTGAAATTAATAAATACACACATACTAAAAGCATATTAGACATAATTCACATCTAATTAATTTATAAATATATGGGTTGGAGATGGTGCACATCGTGGCCCACATCGACCTCTTGATTCTGCCATTGGTGATGATGGATACTAATATTTTTCCAATAGAGTGTAATTGGAAGATGAAGTATGATTTTGCAATATCAAAGTTTGTTGCAATGTGGTAACCTCATTGTGTCAAGCCTGACGAATTCTCATATTAGAGGACAATCATGACATGATGATTGATGTTACTGTATTTTAGAAAGGTAGTTATTTTCAAAGGACACCCTCTTTTGAAGGGATTTGCTTTCCTTGATAGAATATGCGACCCTAATATCTACGAATGAATTTAATATTTCAATTCAATTGTTGTCTAAATGGCCCATGGCAATTTTTAAGTGCATCCATATAAATTTCAAAGAAAAACATCTATTTCTCATGAATCAAATATGATTCCCGTGAAGGGAGAAATTACATCAAAAATTACAAAGTGTGTATGTGTCCCTAACGTATACAAAGTATTACTATGAACCTCATACAAAAATTACTCCCTGAAACAAAACAAAGTCGAAGTTGGCACTTTATAAGTACGTCAAAGCCAGTCCTCAAGTGAAGGGTTCTAATCGTGCTGATCTCAGACAAGTGCGTAGCCGACTACCAAGATGGCAGCTCCAAACACAGACTGGAAATAGCCATTAAAACCACTGCCCGGAGCTGCTGATGTTGGCGGCGGAGGCATCATGGACCCAGTGGGCGTGGGTGCGGAAGGAGTGGTTGATGTGGAAGGAGTGGTGGGAGGAGTAATAGGAGAAGATGGAGTGGCTGGGGTGGTCGGTGGGCTTCCTGATCCGGCGACGACGTTGACCTGGAGCTTCATACCATTTGCGCAGTGGCCGGGAATCCCACAGATGAAGTATCGGCTTCCAGGTGCCGTGAGGGAAAATTCGGTGTTGCCGCCGGTGTTGGTACTGATAGGGCTCGCGGCCGAGCATGAGTCGTAGGCCCCCTTATTCACCTCCAACACGTCGTGGCTTGTGTCGTAACTAAAAACTGCATAAATCAAGTACACCATTAGATATTATACATTCAGCTGCTACTATTACTGAGAAACAAATACATACTACATCGCGGGTATTAATTTGATAAGAAGAGGTAAGGCTTACTTAGTTTGTCCCCAACTGTGAACGTCTGCGATGACGCCCACGATGCCATGTTGGTACTCAAGTCCCAGCTGCCATTGGGACTTCCCACGGTAATGTCCGCGCCAACGGCTGTGTGGAGGAGCAGTGCCGCGAGTACTACAGCGAGCAGCCCTTTCATCGCAGCGGCCATATCACGAACAACTGAGATCAAAGATGAATCCCGATCGCCTAGATATTGAGCTGGAACTGGAAGGGGCAGCAGAGGAGGGTCGATGATCACCAAAGATCTCTAAGTTTGAGTCGTGTTGCTTGATCATCAGGTTGAAGTAGACTATATATAGACTTTCATTACTTAGGACGACTTCAAAGCAGGGTTGGTGAAATAGATACCACGGTCTGAACTGGTAAATGCTGCCCGAGAGATCTCAGTTCTGCGGCCGGTCAATGCTTCACATGATGTTAACAAACATTGACGATATTTCCATAGCTACGTACCGGCAGCTCGGGTGAACGGTTCTCCACTCCAATGATTGAGCTCGTAAACATTTGGGAGTCAATACTTGAGACGTACCCAGCTACGTGGGTTGCTTCATATCAAAGCATCTTCGTCAATGTACAACATGTTGTTAAGTTTGACTGTCGGGAGTTCCACAATACGTAACTCCGCTAATGTTGGAATGGACTTCTCTATGAAAAAAATATGGAATAGACTGCTTCCGGACTAAAGAAGCTAGAGAGAAAGAGACTGTTTCTATACGGCTATACCTCAATCGACGTTTGACGTTTCGTCACCGGCAAGAAACGTTCCAAGATGGCTTGAATAGAATAGACCACTTCTTCTGTTTTGGCCAGTTGTTAACCGTGTTTCTACAACTTGGTGCATCTTCCCACCTACCTGCATGAATTCTGCACGACGTAGTTCTCATCGACTTTCAGCTTCAAGAAGTGTTTATTCTAATAAGGGAAAAATGCTCTGCCTAGAATTTACTGGTCTCGTGTGACATAGACTAGCCTACACCCCTATTAGATTAGAGTTCAGATTTGTTACACCAATATGAACACGGAGTAGATACACTTTTGGTCATCTTTTGATACATGTTAATGCAATAAAATATGTTAGTTCGGATTAGATAGTCGTGACACTTGGTCTTGATCTGGTAGGGGATATAGGCTACTCCGTGCACGAGAACCAACAGATCCTACAACACTAGATTAAGATCACGTGTCTGGCACATTTAATCCGAACAAACAAATAATTACATTAATACATGTCAAAAGATAGCTAAAAATGTAGCACGCTCTGTGTTCCTACTAGGAGTAGCAAATCTAAACTCAAAATGCTTCGGGTGTCCCTGCAGTTAGACCTCAAACTACATAAAATCTCCCCATAATGCTTTTTTTTCTTGAAGGACTATCAAAACACAATTATCTTGTGAAGACACTATAAGTCACGTGTACTAAAAATATCTTACTGCTTTTGACACAATACACGATATTTAAGTGTGAGAAACGGATGTAATGACTGATTATTGATGAATGTAATCTTTTTCTCAACTTCTAATTGCTAGCTCAAGAAAAACTGTCAAATTGATTGGCGTTTTGATTAGTATTACTAAAAACTCCTCAACTTCCAATTGCTAGCCCATGAAAAACCTCCGGTTGCTAGCATAAGAAAAATGCCAACCATGTGGGGTTTTATCACTATTTCTCAAATTTAACTTGCAAAGTGAATAAAAGCTAACTTATATGGCATTTTATAACAAGCCCATAAAAAGCCAACTTATATGTCATTTTATAAAAGTAGTTAGATATATATAACAAGTTTCTTGGTTACGACAAGTCTTCTAGAAGAAAAGATAGGCAATTACACATGCCACATATGTCTAAAGGAGAACATATATTCTCCTACATTAACTTCAATCAACAAAGTCATGCATTTAACCAAAAACCAAAAGTTGGCATCTGGAAAAATCATGTAAACAATACTAAAGAATCATTCCCATTAAATATAGTTCTATTACTAGAAGTAAAGTGTTACAAAAAGGTGATGCATACCTAACATTGATGAATCCCCCTCCCTTGGGTTCGTGGACCAGAGTGATACTTTGAGTCAAAAGAAGGCCTGATTAGACTCGAATAAGTATGTTGAATCTCATGTGTAGACCTACTTGGAGGAAGTGATGGCATGAGAGGCTGAGTGGAGGGCATATGAGGCTATCTCAGAAATGAGGAACTAGGTGATCTTAGAAGTGAAAATAAATCTCCATGTCGGTACTGGCTAAAACATGGGTGAGTCTAAGATAAGGTGCAAAGAAATCCTCAATGATCCTATGTGATGATGAAGGGTAAGAGTAGAACATTCTAGGGAATGTTGAAGGTGAAGTGTCCCTGGACTGCCTTGATAGTGTGGACTGTTTTGGTGTTGTCGAGTGCCATATTGGTGTAGATTTCCCAATGCAGTCGTGTGCCCTGTAAGTGTGGAGTGTCACTATTTTGAGAAACGGGGTATATCGTCCTGCTTCCATAGAATATGGAAGAAGAGAAGCATCAAATGAAGTCATCATAAGATGTGTTTATGTGTTAATTTTGTTGCACGTGACTCTGGATTGGTGAAAAACCATGTGCTCTTTATGTTATATGCATTGTCACACACTCTCTTCTTGTCCTCAACATGAGTCTCATTTATCTCATGTGTAAATGTTTATAATGACTCCCTGATATGCATTTGAGATAGACTAGTGAAAATATAGCTTTAGTTAACATTATTTTGGTCTATAAATTCATACAAATAATTCTCGATATGCTCGCAGAGTTTACTTACACATTTAGGTATCATGTAGGATACTAAAGATTTTGGGGGTGCTACTGGCCATGGACGTGTTATTGAAGATTGTGCCAATTAGGTACATGGGGACAACTAAGGCTCTTGGAAGTTGAAATATATGATTTTGAATGTCATTCCATTATGGACATCTATATTGTATCAGGTCATTCAGTTAGTGTTGCTCTGTCTTCTATCATCATTTCTTTGATATTCTAGGAAGGTTTGCGGTTGGGGTTAGATATAAGCACCAAATTGTTTTATAGCTCTATCAAGAACATGTCAATGTATTAATGTGAAAAATATGTTTGGAATGTGTTCCATCCAAATTTCAATTCCTTCACAACATGTTTCTAGAAAAATGGTCAACAATTCATCAATGTATGAATTCCACACCAGCTGCAATTTCACACTATCACCAATAAAAGATATAATTGGATACTATAAGGGAAAAATAGATAAAATACAAACTCTCACTTGACTCTACTCTTTTTTGTATCAAACTTGTGAAAGTAGCACGTAGCAGTCCACATGGAACATGTACAAGCAACGTGAGATGGTACCATCTAATATCACAATAAGAATTGAAATTATAATGTTTTAACTTAAAAAAGAATTAATAACAAGAGATAAAGATCAAATATATGTACATGTATTGTAGTTAAACTACCCTATTAAGTGATCCATGGACTCAGATTTTGAATCTTGCAGATCCATTCAAGTGCATATTATTGGCCTAGATGTGTGGCCAAAACACAAAAATAAAAAGAAAATTGTGGGATGAAGTTGAGCTTCTCCATTGAATTATTTCCCTAAATTGTGTCTGGAAATCGGGGCAATAGAGAAGGTAGAAGAAATAAAAAAAAATTGATGTTCGATTCCCAAACCAGTAGATTACGTAAACAACAATGTATCTAAGAAAGAAGGTTACAAGAGATATACCTGGTTCTGAAGCACGTCTGGTGACAATCCCTTGTAGAAGTGTGTGAATCTCTTCAAGTTGCACCTGGACGACAACAATAGTAGCTTCCCAGTTGATTATCACTTATAGCAGTTGTCTAAGTCCTCCTAAAAGGGAAAACACTTCCTCTCTTCTAGAGTAGTCCACACGGACCACCAGGAACTCCTAGAGCCAACAAAAATGAGTTGTGCCTTCAAACATCAGGGTGCTAGCACTGACTTGCTCTCCCAATTGTCTCTCCCTTGCTATCCCAACCTTTTACGTGTAGGACTTGCTCGGGCTCTCTTGGTTACCACAATCAAAGAGGAAAATAATTCTCATATCTTGTTGTTGTGTTTGGGAAGCCCCAAGTACCCCTATATTAATAGGAGGTCCATGGTAAGGGTTTCTAGTCGATATCAGAGTCAATGAGATGGAATTTCATGAATTTTTTGAAAGACACAAACGGTGAACCAGTTAGTTCACTACTGGTCAATTCATAGGTGAACATGTCGGTTCATGTCTTGAACTAGCTGATTCAATTGCTTACATGTTTTTGAATCACATTGGCATTCAATATCTGATTATTGCAAAATATGATGTCAACATCAATCCTGATCCAATCAAATTGATCATTGAACCGGACTGTTCAACTCTTGAACTTGTCGTTTCAAACCATGAGTCGAGCCATTCACTAAGTGAACTGGTCGGTTCATGCCTTGGTTCAACAAATATTTAGCCACTGTAATTTCCTATTAACAAGATAATTGAATCAATTAGTTCAACACTTGAACTTGTCAGTTCACAATCCAATTAGTCAATTTCCAACTACTATTGTTTAAACTGAATACTTCAACACTCCATTAATCAAGTTAAACATCATTCATGAATAAACTCATATTCCATGTGCATCCCATGTGTGTGACCCTATTGATCCCAAATTATGTTGGTAGACAAAGTTCATAACCAATTTATGACATCACAAGTAATGAACGATATCTAGCAACACATCATTGCTTCCCATGTAATTTGGAAAGTTGAAGAACAACTTCAACCTACAATCCATGATCATTATTACCATGATCATATAGTTCCTTTGTCTCTTATATCTGGATTTAACTCGAGCCATGGAATCACCATCCTCTTGATGTTTAATCCATGTTCCTTAAACTTGAGCAGATTCTATGAGATGCATGTGAATTCACATATTACATATTGAATCACATGAGTATGGCCATACAATTCTCAGTCTCACTTATCAAGTAGCCAGGATTTCAAACTCCTATTGGAGGGACAAATCCCATCTACATCACTCATACTTAATTCAGCCCTTTTTAGAGCTTCATCTTGTGTCATAGTGCATTTCAATCACATCTATACATGTTAGATTACATGGTATTTCCCTCAATATGCATATTTGTGTAAAATACACTTATGGATATTATTTGCATGTTTTTCAGGCATTTGGAGCACGCTTGATGGAAGAGAGAGAGAAGGAGTGATCCTAGGGTTTCTCTACTCTTGGAGAGACCCAAAGTGAAGTCTAATGCTCCCTCAAGCTACCCCTAGTGGCAAAAGATCCATTGGAGTAAAGATGTCTAAGAAAATACAAAGAATTTAGTCTAAGTGTTGATCCAGAGACCATCACGGTCTTGGTACCACATAATGACTGTTCTAGGACACTTGCAAAATCAACAGGTTCAAAGCTCATTTTGTACACAAATTCCCACGACCATGGTGCACTGACTCCAAAATGGCCGTTCTGCCCAGCACAGTTGTGGTACCTATAGAGAGAATGACCATGGGGTAGAGAACAGTATGGGCATTTTGAGCTACCACGGTCATGGTGACCACTACGGTCGTGCTACCCTTACCCCACCATGGCTGTGGTGACCACCACAGTCATGCCAATTTTAGTACAAAAGTGACATCAACCTATGATCTCCACATTTTAATTCCCACAGTCATTCTACCCCACCATGACAGTTCTCACCCCTACCCACCACCACGATCGTGCTACTCACAAAACCTAGCTACTTTTGCACTGCTTTTCCCATACTACCCCTACTTGACCTAGTGCTTCCCCCCACCTATATATACCTAGGTGGTGGCTCCAACATAAGGTTAGCTACCTTCTACCACCTCCAAGCTCCCCATTTCCTCCCCTTATCCATTCCACTCCATTTCCACCTCCACTTCACTCCATTTCACGATTTCCACCATCAAAACCCTAGTTTCCTTCCATTTCCATCCATTTCCACCATCATTCCATTCTCCTACAGCTTGGAGGAGAGAGGATGACGCCCCATAGCAGCTAAAGTGGAGAATTTCTTCATCTACACTGAGCTCCATGACTTCTTCTATTGCCTTCTCTTCTCTTTTTGTAGTTTGCATTGTTATGAGTAGCTAGGCCCCTTGGGTGGGCTGTTTGGGGTGTAAAATGTTACTTTGATACCATGTTGGGGGGGAAATGATATGTAAACTTTGTAATTCCATTTGTTAATGATTATGTTCTATTTCTATCTCATTCTCCATGAAATGCTTGTTGGTTTGTGTGTGAAATCACCTAGGAATTCAGGGAAATTGCTTATATGTGTGAATTTTGGGATTTGCCCCTAGGTCCAATCCTTGGATCCCTAGGTTTCCTCCCATCTTCCTACATCCTAATGAATCTCCCTAAGCCTAAGTGAGAGATCTAAGTATCTAGATTAGGTGACTCTAGTGCAATTAGCATGGAGCCTTCTTAAGGCTAGAATGTGGGGGAAATTGGGGTCCAAAACCATAATTTCACCTCCATATTACTACCCTCGGCCCCTAATTTCCTTAGGAATGTTTAATATAGAAACCTAGACTTGATTAGACTCTAATTGAATTGAACCTAATCCCTAACCCAATTGAGCCCCGCAAGGGTAGTAGGGAGTGTTAGGGACTAGTTCCCCTATAACACAACCTAGCATATCCATGGCCAGTTAGTAGCTTAGGTTGATTCATTAGACTCTAAATTATTGTTTGGTTTGGATAATCTGAATGGAATCATAATGTTTATATGTCATACCCCAACTTAAGTGATAAGTACATCCCCTAAACAACCCACATCTTCATTAATTGCTTTAAAACCCTAGTTTTCATCTTGCTTAGCTAGTGGTAGCTTAGTTAGCTCTTTTCTTGCCAAGATAGCTTCTTGCCATATTCTTGCTTTGTTCTTGCTAGCTTAGGTCTTTACTTGCTCTTTTGCTTTTCTCTTGCTTGCCTTAGTGTAATTTGCCTTTTTATACCTAGCTTAGTCTTTTCCTGCTTAATTAGTCTTAATCTAGTCTAGGGTTAATTTAGATTTCATTCTCGCCCTTAATTGCTTTCTTGCTTAACTTAGTTTAACAATTAAAACAACCTTCAAACCCTTAACCCTAAAGTCTCCGTAGTAGCAACCCAGCAAAACAAACCAAGCTCTAGTGCCCCCATTTCACCCTATGGATCGACCCTATACTTGTCACCCTCCTATACTATAATGACACGACCCCATACGCTGGCAGGTGTAGTGTTTTAGTAGACATTGGTGTGTTGGTCTAGGTTTATAAATATTGAAAGTAAATCCACCGTGTGTTTCAATCTCGTGGGGCGCATGTAGTTGAATCTAATCGGCTTAGTGTGTGCACCTCTAGCGGACACACCAAGATTTTTGGCACCGTTGTCGGGGAGAAAGGCACTCAGCCTAGCTAGTTAGTTTTGCTGTGACTTTTCCTGCTGCCCTCATCATTGCTATTATTTATTCTGTATTCTTGCTTCCTTTGTGTATATTGGCTTACTAACTTGTTCTCTTTTGTTTAGTTTTGCCTTGTGCATGTGACAAGCCACTCGGGAAAGATAAGATGGAAGGCCAAAATGCACGAACCTATCCATTTCCTCCACTGCCCTACCTCAAAGGCCATACTAAGCCTTACACACCCCACCACCTCCATTGCCACAATGATGTGGGATTTTATCGCACTAAAAAACTCACTCGAGGTTGAAATCCTCGAGCTTTTACCAAAACCAAAGTGCAATAATACCACCCGCAAGCGGACGGGTCTTATCGCAGTATAGTTAAGGATCAAACCTAAAGGACAACATTTTTAAGAATCCTTGTTAGTTGATGCGATGATTTTGAGTCGCATTTATAGACTTGTTTCACTCGCGTTTTATGCGTTTATTGGTCATTTTGGTGGTTAATATTGCATAATTCACTTACTTTAGTCTATGACCCTTCTCAACATCAATTCTCCCTTATTTTATTGTTTTGAGCATAAATGATTACAATAATATGTTTTATTTCGGCTTATGTAGTGTTGTGTTGCAATTTCAGGAAAAACACATATCTGCAGCTGTCGATACCATCGACAGCTGTCGATACTATCGACACAGCCACAGGTTGCCAGCCGCAAGGAGCAGCACAGAGTCGATACCATCGACGGGGAAGTCGATGGTAGTGACATTCCATCAGGTTGTTGGCGAGTAGATAGTCGATACTATCGACCATAAAGTCGATACTATCGAAATAAGAAGATTCAACGATGGTAAGGGGATAAAACCGACGCCTAAGGGTGTCGATACCATCGACCCGCGTCGATGGTATCGAGTCAGCATCAGGCGCAACGAAGAAAAGAAAAGAAGACTTGCCGATATCGCGCAGGGTCGATACCATCGACTCATGTCGATGGTATCGACACCGTCAGATGCAAGTTTGTTTTAGATTGATCTAAATTCGACGACTGTGATATTTTTGCAACCTAACTCAGTGATTATACCTAATGACGGTGGCCAAGAGCTAGGAATCATGTCATTAGCCACTGCACACGTCCCGAGAAGGTATGGAGAGAAGAACGAAGCCCAGAAGCACGCCCCAGCCATTCCGGAAGCCGAAAAAGACATTTTCCACCGCAGAAAGGCCATAGATCGCGCATTCTACGTCGAGGAATGCTTGGATATTCTCCGTTCAGGGGTTTCATTACTTATTCACATTTTTCTCCATATTCCCCCTTTTCTCAACCATGTTTTTATCTGAGATGAACATGCGAGGCTAATCCCCTTTGTCTTTAGGATCGGGAGTCGCCCGGGGAAACATTGTATGACATTTTTATCATAAGTAATTCATCATTTATCTCTTAAATTCGTGGTATGATTTCGTTTTCTCAATTATATTGTTATGCTTGATCACCATAATGATAATCTAATACCTTTAACTACTTTGATAGAAGAATTAACAGTTGAAAAGAGATGAAATTTACATTAATTAACAAATTCCTTGAACAAGGTGATGTAAGGTTAATGGTGGAAACCCATAGGTCGATTCTAATGCACCTAGTTTAGGGTATAGGTTACTACGACGGTGGAACCGACCTAGACATAGGTAGTGAATTGTATCACGACAGTGGGCAATTATGACTACAGGCCACTACCCGGATTGAGAGATGAACATGAATTATTATATAGAAATTCATACAATGAAAACCTGCGGTGAAACCACAATCCTAAAGATCTCCACCTGAATTGATTAAACTAAACATTTAATCAGTTGCTTTGTTTTATTTTATTTTCTTTTATTTTTACAACAACTCTCAAACTCTTTTAATCGGTTTAGCTGATCGCAAACCGTTAGTAGTAGTCTACCGATAGTTCAGTGTCCCTGAGTTCGACTTGGGCCTCACAAGGGCTTATACTACATTGACGCGTGCACTTGCGTTCGACGCACGGTAAAATTGTGTCAAGTTTTTGGCATCGTTGTCAGGGACACAACAATTGTCGGCACTACGAGTGCTGCAAGCGGCCACTCTAGGCCACATTTTTATTTTTATTTTGTTATTTTATCGTCATTTTAGAAATTCATCATTTTATCTTTCATATTATTATAACCGTCTAGCACGGTACTGAATCGAAATAATTATTTTGCAGGTACTGTGCATGGTGCGGACGCGTAGCAGTGACTACATGCAACAAGCACCAGAGGTTCCACTGTTGGGACCAGATGACGAGGAGGATTATAATCAACACCATTCAGAAGAAATAGATTCTGACTCAGAACCAGAAGCCATGGCAGAAGAGCAGACGATATGGGAGAAGATAAAGGCTTCTTCCTCATCTGCTTCAAAAGGGCCAATAAAGAAGTAGGCGATCGACATTCCGACTTATAAGATTGATCCTGCATTAATCAATCTGGTCAAGTCTAATGCATTTCATGGGCTAAAAAATGAAGACCCGGTGACTCACATTAGCTATTTCATGGAAAACTGTGATATGATTAAGATAGACAGGTTCCCGCATGAGACACTGTACCTGAAGTTGTTTCCGCGCTCTTTGGCAGGAAATGCACGAGAGTGGTTGCACAATCTTGACGATATATATGTGGAATCATGGAACCACATGGTGGAAGTGTTCTTTGAAAGGTTGTTTCCGCCCGAGAAGATGAATGATATGATCAGGAAAATCCATAATTTTAGCCAGAAGGCAGGAGAGACTTACTCTGAGACCTGGGAACAGTTTCAGATCATGCTCAGGAGGTGCCTGCATCATGGGCTTGACAAGGAGACGCAGGTCAAAATCTTTTATTTTGCTCTTTCCGAGCATGATAGAAGTAACCTAGATTCCGCAGGTTCAGGGTTCTTCTTAAACAACATAGACATGAGATGTTGGGAAATTCTGAAAAACATGGCCAAGAAGCAATCCTGGGGCGACAGAGATGTCGTAGAGCATGTTCGAGCTGTGGGGGAGTCAAAGGCCATCAAAGAGCTAAATGAGAAGATAGACCTTCTCGCTAATAAACTACTTGCAAGAGAAGATACCGAAACAGATGATGAGGCTCAAGTAAAGTTTATGCGCCAGCAGCAGGGGTATAGAAACAATGATTATTCATGGAGGAAGGATAAGAAATTTTCCTGGAAGGATCCAAATAATTTCTTGCAGGACCCCAACAGAAAACCCCAACCGGTGGTAGACGATAAGAGCACTGAGTTACTCAACCAAGTGATCAAGCAAAATCAAGAACTAATGAACACTTTTGGCCAACAGATCAAGCAACAAGGGGAATTCATGAATCAATTTGGGCAGACTCTACAAAGCCATGGGGCTCAGATGAGGACGATAGAGACGTCTATGGCGCAAATGGCAGCTGAGATAGCAAACTTGAAGAAGCCAGTGCAACAAGGCTTTCCAGGGAACACAAACATTCCAGGAGGAAACCAGCAAGCGAAGGCAATCTTGCTACAGAGTGGTAAGAAGATTTTAAACCCCAGGGCTAATGAACCAAGCAAACCCCAGTCAGAAATCATAGGTGAGGCCACAGAGGAGGTTCCGATTCCAACCATAGAGCTGGTTGAGGATATAGCAGAGGATGTCACAGCAGAACCAGTTATTGCTGAGGAGGAGACACAGAAGAGGATGCCATATGTGCCGCCGCATCAAAGGGCAAAGGCTGTCCCGATCCCGTATCCAAATAGCGTGAAAGCAAAGAAATTGGACGCCCAGTTCAAGAAGTTTCTGGACAACTTTAGAAAACTTTCTGTCAACATTCCACTATTAGAGGCAATAGAGCAAATTCCCTCCTATAGGAAATTTCTGAAAGACATCGTTAAAAAGAAGAGGAAGATCCCCGACATTGAGGTTGTGGTTCTCAAGGATCAGGTGAGTGCTTTCATCATGGGGACATTGCCACCTAAAAGGTAGGATCCGAGCTGCTTCAATATTTCATGCTATATTGGGAAAGTGAAATTTGGAGAAGCACTATGTGATTTAGGGGCAAGCATAAACTTGATGCCTCTCTCTACATTCAAGAAATTGGGATTGAAAGAATCAAGGCCAAGCAATATGACAATACAGTTGGCAGATAATTCGGTGGTGAAGCCGTAAGGTATTTGCGAAGATGTGTTGGTGAAAGTTGATCGGTTTGTATTTCCAGCAGACTTTGTTGTAATGGAAATGCAAGATGAACAGGGTAATGAGTTACTCCTTGGACGACCCTTCCAAGACACTGCTGACATGATACTTGAGATGGGAAGAGGTCGGTTGACCTTGGGTATCGCTGACGATCGGTTCGAGATGGTCATGCCTTCCAGCACCACGCAATCAAAAGCTAAGGAGCAATGCCGCATGATGAAGCACTTTGATCAGAATATCTCTTTATGTCTAGGGAAGCTGTTTTTAGATATGGCTCATGTAATGACTAAAGTGGAGAAGGGGACACTGGATGTAGACATCATGGAGCAGACTAAAGTTATGTCTCTTAGCAAGGCTGTGGGTTTTCCCAATGATGAAGAGGAGGACATCCCTCCCTCTACTAAAGAGGAGGCCATAGCAAGTTCTATTTTCAATGCATATCCAGAACTGCCGCTTGAAGCCTGCCTGGTTAATATAACACATGATTGGAATATCTCTTTATGTCTAGGGAAGCCGTTTTTAGATATGGCTCATGTAATGACTGATTATTGATGAATGTAATCTTTTTCTCAACTTCTAATTGCTAGCTCAAGAAAAACTGTCAAATTGATTGGCGTTTTGATTAGTATTACTAAAAACTCCTCAACTTCCAATTGCTAGCCCATGAAAAACCTCCGGTTGCTAGCATAAGAAAAATGCCAACCATGTGGGGTTTTATCACTATTTCTCAAATTCAACTTGCAAAGTGAATAAAAGCTAACTTATATGGCATTTTATAACAAGCCCATAAAAAGCCAACTTATATGTCATTTTATAAAAGTAGTTAGATATATATAACAAGTTTCTTGGTTATGACAAGTCTTCTAGAAGAAAAGATAGGCAATCACACATGCCACATATGTCTAAAGGAGAACATATATTCTCCTACATTAACTTCAATCAACAAAGTCATGCATTTAACCAAAAACCAAAAGTTGGCATCTGGAAAAATCATGTAAACAATACTAAAGAATCATTCCCATTGAGAATGATGTCGGCGCTAGGGTTTGAGGGGGCGACCGGGGGCGATCCGGGGGGCGTTTTCGAGGGAGGAAGCGATGATCAAATCTTCGATCCTGGTACAGATACGAACGACCTTAATGAAGCTATGAGGCGTCAGGATGGCCGCGGCGGCGGCGAGGATGCCCAACTGCAAAGGAGAAACACATGGAAATGTAAAGGAACCTCAACATTATCTATCCCAGAGATAGGCCTTAACTTCACGGTGGCAGGGATGCACGACCAAGGACAGAGTAAGACCAGTCGGGAGGAAACCACGGGAAACGAAGAGCAGAATCTCAATATTGGATCTGGGAACCAGACGACCCTGATTCAGGAGATCGTTAGGGAGGATACAGGCTCATACGCTAGCGTAACGAAAGGAAATCCAGTGGGCAACGGTAGAGACGTGACGGGAGGACAGACTGAGTTAGTTTTTCTGGAAAACTATTTGAAGAGAACCTGGCGCTGGGTGCGGTTTTGCTTGAGGAAATTGACGGCACCCGACGTTACAGATTGACCCAGACATAGAGGAGGAACTCGTGCGCCCATGGCGGTATGCTGTGGTGGTGCGGATGCTAGGTACTGAGATCAGCTATATGACTCTCAGGGATAAACTTAAACTGCTGTGGAAGATCACGGGCCGCTTTAACATGTTCAAACTCGAACACGGACACTTCGTGGTGCAATTCTCCTGCAGCGAGGATTTTGATGTGGCTATGGTTGGACGCCCATGGAAAATCTTTGGCTGCAACGTGCTTGTATGGGAATGGTACCCTAATTTCAAACCTACGGAGGATCTACCAGATTATATGGTTACTTGGGTAAGAATCATGAACCTGCCGCTCCACCTGTACGTTCCTACCATGTTTGAATACCTTGGCATGGCGTTGGGATGTTTGGTGAAGGTGGACGTTCACACAGAGAATAGGTTAAGAAGCCGCTTTGCGAGACTGGCGGTCGAGATAGACACATCCAAGGATCTGGCTGCTTCGGTCTTAATCAATGGCAGAGAGTACGAGGTCATATACGAGGGCTTGCCATGGGCCTATGCCAGATGTGGAAAGGAAGGGCATATATCAAAGAACTGCAGGGAGCCAATCACGACGGAAGGAGCTAACAACGGGCAGTCCATGGAAAACCTGCAAGGAGAACCACGGTCCAATGGGCCTGAGAAGCCAAACGAGTGGCAGCAACAAAGAACGAAAACGGCGAGTAGGAGAAGGATGGCTACGCATGCTACGGCCAATCAAGAACCATCCATAGCAGGACATATAAACCGCTTTGCAGGACTGCAACAGGAAGAAGCAGAAGAAAGAGGTGAGGAAGCAGTTGAGGAGGTTCCTAGGAGGAAAAGCTCGGAGAACGTGGTGGTACCAGCAAAAATTTGGCACAAGAAGAAACCGACGACCAAGGAGGGAACAACGGCGGCAGAAAAAGAGAAGGAAGCAAGTGGTACATCCGGTAGTCCCCGGAGCAAGAAGCAGACGCCCAAGGAGAAACACACGCTAGTGAATCTTGAAGTAGACCAGGTGATTGTGGTAGAGGAGGAAGCTGAAGTTGAAGCAATTGAGGTTGACATGGAGGAGAATGCCGCCCCACAACACAATAAGGACCCTACTATCTCATCACGCATGAAGAAGGCCAAGAACAAAAAAGGAACAAGAGACAAGGAGAAAACCTTGCAACCACGGAAAGCTGGCATATGCAGCGGGACTCAAATGAAGAGGAAGGGCAAGGCCAAACCTCCCGACCCAATAACAAGGAGGAGAAGCAGCAGATTCAGTCTTCAGGAGACAAATGAAATAGGTTCGCCAAGCCTGATTCCAAAGACCATTGATGTGGCTGGGACAAACAAAGAGATGAAGTTGAGCCTGGAAGAACCCATTACAGCAGAAAGAAGCGAGGGTAGAGTAACAGAAACAGACACCTTCTAACTCCGACCTTAATTAGACAAATAGAGGTTATCTAATGCATTTTCTGTGTTGGAACATTCGTGGGATCGGAAACAAAGATCGCTGTGCTATGGTGTCGAATTACATGCGAGAACATAAACCAGATATAGTAGCTATTCTCGAACCCAGAATCAACGGAAGATCAACCATCAAGACTATCAAGAGCCTGGTGTTCAATTACTCGCATCGGGTAGAAGCGCGCGGTTTTGTAGGGGGCATATGGATTTGCTGGAAGGGAGGGGAGAATCAAGTCCAAATCATAAGTAGCCACCGCCAATTCGTTACCTGCAGATTCGAGAACAAGGTGGTTGCTACGTTCGTATACGCGAATCCCCATATCTCAGTGAGGAAACTCTTGTGGAAACACATTATTGCAGCTAGAGAAAACGTCCAGGGACCATGGGTTGTAATGGGAGATTTCAACACAACCTCATCACCGACGGAGAAATTTGGCAGTGATAGATATGATTTCACTGAGGCAAGAATGTTCAAGGAAACAACCATGGAGGCAGGACTCTCTGATCTAGGATTCTCTGGTCCTCGTTTCACTTACAATCATGGTAGACTGCAGGAAAGATTCGATCGCACGCTGGCCAACGAAGCTTTCATCAGAGAATTCACTGAATGGTTTGTGGAGCATTTGCCAAGGGTTTCTTCAGACCATTGTCCGCTACTTCTCAAACCATGTAGACATGGGGGGAAAAAGCATCGTTTTGTTACAAAGGCTTCTTGGAATGGCAATGAAGCTTTCAGACACTTGGTTAAGGAAAAGTGGGCCAGTTCTGTAGATTTCTATGCATCTCTTCAGACAACAAGGTGTGATTTACTTAAGCTAGAAGACGATGAGAGGAAGCATCAATACAAGGAAAAGAGGAGGCTACAACGAAACATATCCACCCTGCAACATATGCTTGCGGAACAATATGACTCCTTCACTGACCAAATGTGTGTTGATATGCAGGCTGAATTTCAATCTCTTATCAACAAGGAGGAAGACGACTGGAAATAAAAGGCACACATACACTGGCTCCAAAATGGTGATAACAACACCAAGTTCTACCAGGCGTGGGTGAACCAGAGGAGGAGACAAAACACAGTTACATCTCTCAAGAACGACGCCGGATGCTGGATATCCAACGAAGCGGAGGTTATGGATATGGTCGTCACACATTTTCAGGACATTCTAACTGAGCCACCAAGAGGAAACATGTCGGACAGACCTAACATTCCCAGAGCTTTCTGTAGTCTCTCATCGAGGGACATGAATTACACTGCATGTACACCACCGCAGGAGGAAGTGCTAGCTACCCTGAAGCGAATGACGTCGTTCAAGGCGGAAGGACCCGATGGAGTCACAGTGGAATTTCTTCAAGGAAACTGGGAAGCAGTAGGACAATCCGTCACTTATACTGTGCATAATTTAATTGCAGGGAGACGCCCAAATGACGGGGTCTGTGATGCTATGATCGTTCTTATTCCCAAGACGCCGCGCCCGGAAAGATGCGAGCAGCTTAGGCCAATATCTTTAAACAACGTCATTCTAAAATTAGCCTCCAAGTTAATCGTGGATCGGTTGCAAAAGTTCATACCTCACTGGATATCTGCCGAATAGAGTAGCTTTGTTCTAGGAAGAAGAATCACGGACAACATTGCGTTAGTCCAGGAAGTTATCTATAACATGAGAAGTCAGAGAGGAGCCAAGACTATGGCCATCAAGGTCGACTTGTCCAAGGCATACAATAGAATGTCATGGAGGTTTATCGAGGAAACTTTGTGGATGGTGGGTCTCCCTGCGAACATTCGCCAGTTCATTATGTTCTCCATTACAGAAGGTAGCTCAACGGTTGTTTGGAATGGTAAACAATCTCGACCATTCAGGGCAAGCCGCGGATTGCGCCAAGGGGATCCAATTTCACCTTACATTTTCGTCCTCTGTCTAGAGAGACTAACCCAGATGATACAGGAGAGGGTTGCCAATGGGAGCTGGAAACTGATCAAAATGGACAAGACTGGTGTTGAGATTGCCCACGTATGTTTCACAGACGATCTTATCCTTTTTGCTGAGGTGAGCCGTCAACAGATGAGGAATGTCCTGCAGTGCTTCAAGATTTTTGGAGAGGCGTCAGGTCAGATGATATCAGCTGCTAAATCTCATATCTATTTTTCCAGGAGTGTGACAAGAACCGTGCGATAGTCTATCAAAGAGCTAAGAAAATTCCATGTCACTGATAATCTGTGTAAGTATCTAGGTGTCCCAATCTTGCACTCCAAAATCAATAGACAAACCTACTCGGACATCATTGACAAGGTAGAAGGGAAAGTTCAAGCCTGGGCAGCAAAGTCGCTCTCCTTGGCAGGGAGAGTGTGTTTGGCGGAGTCCACTTTAACTGCCATACCAACTTACGTGATACAGACCTCCATTCTCCCACTGAACTTGTGTGACAGGATTGACGACATTATTAGAAGATTCATCTGGGGCGGAAGTCATAAGACAAAGCCTGTGTCATTAGTGACGTGGGATAAGGTTACAAGTGCCAAATCAAATGGAGGTTTGGGCATCAAATCCATGAGGGAATGGAATAAAGCTCTGCTGATGAAGAACTCTTGGGAGGTGGCGGTTGGGAGGAACTCTACCTGGTGCAAAATAGTCTCCACTTGGTTCAAGAATGTAGTATGTGGGAAGAAGGTATCGACTTCAAGGCTGGGACAAGCGGCAATTGTTGGAAAAAACTTTATCCTTGATAATTCAATGATGATTCTGGTGGGAGGGACAACGATCAACGTATGGAATGACATCTGGGTCGGAGAAAGAATTATACTTAAGGAACACTGTAAGAGCGAAATCCCTGAAGAACTAAATGACTTGATGGTCAGTTGCTTAGTGTTGGAGACATGTGTATGGGATAAGGATTTCTTAAACTATTGGCTAGATGAAGAAATGGTGTGAACCATCATGGCTTTGAACGTACCAGACATAACTAACAACGGCGATTGCAGAGCATGGCTCCATATGACAGACGGTAACTATTCCTCGAAATCAGCATACCATGTTCTAAGAGCAGGAAAGGAGAAGGTGTGTCAGGGAGATTGGAGCGCAATATGGAAACTAAAAGTTCCAGAAAGGATACGTATGCTCGCTTGGCTAGTTCTCCATAGAGAACTTATGACAAATGAACGTCGTTTGGCGAGGAACATGACCATGGATGGCTTGTGCCCTAGATGCAAGAAAGAAAATGAATCTATTATCCATGCACTGAGGGATTGCGAGAAGGTCAAGGCAATCTGGAATCACTTTATTATCCCGGGTAAACTGGTACAATTCTTTAGGCCAGCCAACATTGAGCAATTGCTGAAAATAGCACACGGTGAGTTGAATATCACGAAAGAAGCATTCTGGATAATCTGTTGCAACGTGTGGGGTGCTAAGAACGCAGAGATTTTTGAAGGTGTAGTCTGGCGGAGGGAGCATCAACTCCGATATATCGAGAAGGAAACTACACTTATCACTAAAGCTTGGGCGAGGAACAACGTAGCTCAAAGGCCAGTGAGAGCGTGCAGTTGGAAGACTTCGGAGCCTGGCATGATCAAACTGAATGTTGATGCGGCAGTTCACAACAAGGAAGCAGCGGTAGCAACAGTAGCTAGAGATTCTAATGGACATTGGCTCTGGGGTTGGTCCAAGAAGATAGGATGTACATCGGTCACATCAGTGGAGTTAGTAGGGATTCATCTAGCTCTCGAGCAGGTTCGAGCAAAAGCATGGTCCAATTGTATAATGGAAACAGACTACAAGATGGCAATGCAGTTGTGTTACGAGGAGACAGACAAATACCCAAAATATGCGTATTGGATGAATAGAGTGAAAAAGGAGATGCTGGAAGATGTGAAAGTAGAATATGTTGCTCGGGAGTGTAATTCAATTGCTGATAAACTAGCCAAAAGCCAACTCCACTACAGGTCACAACAACAGGCTTTTGACACACCTCCCAGCTGTGTCACGAGCATATACATTAAAGAAGGTCCCTCCGACCATGTGGCAGCAAGCCATGGAGGGTACCGTATGTGTAGAAGGAATGTAACTACCTGTACAACCTCAGTTGAATAAATAAAGTAGGTTTGTCTGTTTCAAAAAAAAAGAATCATTCCCATTAAATATAGCTCTATTACTAGAAGTAAAGTGTTACAAAAAGGTGATGCATACCTAACATTGATGAATCCCCCTCCCTTGGGTTCGTGGACCAGAGTGATACTTTGAGTCAAAAGAAGGCCTGATTAGACTCGAATAAGTATGTTCAATCTCATGTGTAGACCTACTTGGAGGAAGTGATGGCATGAGAGGCTGAGTGGAGGGCATATGAGGCTATCTCAGAAATGAGGAACTAGGTGATCTTAGAAGTGAAAATAAATCTCCATGTCGGTACTGGCTAAAACATGGGTGAGTCTAAGATAAGGTGCAAAGAAATCCACAATGATCCTATGTGATGATGAAGGGTAAGAGTAGAACATTCTAGGGAATGTTGAAGGTGAAGTGTCCCTGGACTGCCTTGATAGTGTGGACTGTTTCGGTGTTGTCGAGTGCCATATTGGTGTAGATTTCCCAATGCATTCGTGTGCCCTGTAAGTGTGGAGTGTCACTATTTTGAGAAACGGGGTATATCGTCCTGCTTCCATAGAATATGGAAGAAGAGAAGCATCAAATGAAGTCATCATAAGATGTGTTTATGTGTTAATTTTATTGCACGTGACTCTGGATTGGTGAAAAACCATGTGCTCTTTATGTTATATGCATTGTCACACACTCTCTTCTTGTCCTCAACATGTGTCTCATTTATCTCATGTGTAAATGTTTATAATGACTCCCTGATATGCATTTGAGATAGACTAGTGAAAATATAGCTTTAGTTAACATTATTTTTGTCTATAAATTCATACAAATAATTCTCGATATGCTCGCAGAGTTTACTTACACATTTAGGTATCATGTAGGATACTAAAGATTTTGGGGGTGCTACTGGCCATGGGCGTGTTATTGAAGATTGTGCCAATTAGGTACATGGGGACAACTAAGGCTCTTGGAAGTTGAAATATATGATTTTGAATGTCATTCCATTATGGACATCTATATTGTATCAGGTCATTCAGTTAGTGGTGCTCTGTCTTCTATCATCATTTCTTTGATATTCTAGGAAGGTTTGCGGTTGGGGTTAGATATAAGCACCAAATTGTTTTATAGCTGTATCAATAACATGTCAATGTATTAATGTGAAAAATATGTTTGGAATGTGTTCCATCCAAATTTCAATTCCTTCACAACATGTTTCTAGAAAAATGGTCAACAATTCATCAATGTATGAATTCCACACCAGCTGCAATTTCACACTATCACCAATAAAAGATATAATTGGATACTATAAGGGAAAAATAGATAAAATACAAACTCTCACTTGACTCTACTCTTTTTTGTATCAAACTTGTGAAGGTCTCACGTAGCAGTCCACATGGAACATGTACAAGCAACGTGCGATGGTACCATCTAATATCACAATAAGAATTGAAATTATAATGTTTTAACTTAAAAATGAATTAATAACAAGAGATAAAGATCAAATATATGTACATGTATTGTAGTTAAACTACCCTATTAAGTGATCCATGGACTCAGATTTTGAATCTTGCAGATCCATTCAAGTGCATATTATTGGCCTAGATGTGTGGCCAAAACACAAAACTAAAAAACAAATTGTGGGATGAAGTTGAGCTTCTCCATTGAATTATTTCCCTAAATTGTGTCTGGAAATCGGGGCAATAGAGAAGGTAGCAGAAATAAAAAAAATTGATGATCGATTCCCAAACCAGTAGATTACGTAAACAACAATGTATCTAAGAAAGAAGGTTACAAGAGATATACCTAGTTCTGAAGCACGTCTGGTGACAATCCCTTGTAGAAGTGTGTGAATCTCTTCAAGTTGCACCTGGACGACAACAATAGTAGCTTCCCAGTTGATTATCACTTATAGCATTTGTTTAAGTCATCCTAAAAGGGAAAACACTTCCTCTCTTCTAGAGTAGTCCACATGGACCACCAAGAACTCCTAGAGCCAACGAAAATGAGTTATGCCTTCAAACATCAGGGTGCTAGCACTGATTTGCTCTCCCAATTGTCTCTCCCTTGCTATCCCACCCTTTTACGGGTAGGACTTGCTCGGGCTCTCTTGGTTACCACAATCAAAGAGGAAAATAATTCTCATATCTTGTTGTTGTGTTTGGGAAGACCCAAGTACCCCTCTATTTATTGGAGGTCCATGGTAAGGGTTTCTAGTCGATATCAGAGTCAATGAGATGGAATTTCTTGAATTTTCTGAAAGGCACGAACGGTGAACCAGTCAGTTCACTACTAGTCAATTCATAGGTGAACAGGTCGGTTCATGTCTTGAACTAGCTGATTCAATTGCTTACATGTTTTTGAAGCACATTGGCATTCAATATCTGATTATTGCAAAATATGATGTCAGGATCAATCCTTGATCCAATCAAATTGATCATTGAACCGAACAAACTCTTGAACTTTTCGTTTCAAACCATGAGTCAAGCCATTCACTAAGTGAACTGGTCGGTTCATGCCTTGGTTCAACAAATATTTAGACACTGTAATTTCCTATTGACAAGATACTTGAATCAGTTAGTTCAACACTTGAACTCGTCGGTTCACAATCCAATTAGTCAATTTCCAACTACTATTATTTAAACTGAATACTTCAGCACTTCAGTAATCAAGTTAAACATCATTCGTGAATAAACTCCTATTCCAGGTACATCCCATGTGTGTGACCCTATTGGTCCCAAATTACATTGGTAGACAAAGTGCATAACCAATTTATGACATCACAAGCAATGAGCGATATCTAGAAATACATCATTGCTTCCCATGTAATTTGGAAAGTTGAAGAACAACTTCAACCTACAATCCATGATCATTATTACCATGACCATATAGTTCCTTTGTCTCTTATATCTAGATTTAACTCGATCCATGGAATCACCATCCTCTTGATGTTTAATCCATGTTCCTTAAACTTGAGCATATTCTATGAGATGCATGTGAATTCACATATCACATATTGAATCACATGAGTATGGCCATACAATTCTCAGTCTCGCTTACCAAGTGGCCAGGATTACAAACTCCTATAGGAGGGACAAATCCCATCTACATCACTCGTACTTAATTCAACCCTATTTTAGGGCTTCATCTTGTGTCATAGTGCATTTCAATTACATTTATACCTATTAGATTACATGTTATTTTCCTCAATATGCATATTTGTGTAAAATGCACTTATGGATATTATTTACATGTTTTTTAGGCATTTGGAGTACGCTTGATGGAAGAGAGAGAGGAGTGATCCTAGGGTTTCTCTACTCTTAGAGAGACCCAAAGTGAAGTCTGATGCTACCTCAACCTACCCCAAGTGGCAAAAGATCCATTGAAGAAAAGATGCCCAAGAAAATCCAAAGAATTTAGTCTAAGTGATGATCCAAAGACCAGCACGGTCGTGGTACCACAGAATGTCCATTCTAGGACACTTGCAAAATCAACAGGTTCAAAGCTCATTTTGTACAGAAATTCCCATGGTCATGGTGCACTGACTCCAAAATGGTTGTTATACCCAACACAGTTTTGGTACCTGTAGAGAGAATGACCATGGGGTAGAGAACGGTCTGGGCATTTTGAACCACCATGGTCATGGTGACCACCACGGTCGTGCTACCCTTACCCTTCCACAGTCATGGTGACCACCACAGCCATGGTGACCACCACAGCCGTGGTGACCACCACGGTCGTGGCAGTTTTAGTACAAAAGTGACCTCAACCTATGATCTTCACATTTTCATTCCCACGATCGTTCTACCCCACCATGACCATTCTCACCCCTACCCACCACCACGGTCATGCTACTCATAAAACCTAGCTACTTTTGCACTACTTTTTCCATACTACCCCTACTTGACCTAGTGCTTCCACCACACCTATATATACCTAGGTTGTGGCTCCAACACAAGGTTAGCTACCTTCTACCACCTCCTAGCTCCCCATTTTCTCCCCTTAGCCATTCCACTCCATTTCCACCTCCATTTCACCATTTCCACCATCAAAACCCCAGTTTTCATCCATTTCCACCATCATTCCATACCCCTACACCTTGGAGGAGAGAGGAGGACGCCCTGTAGTAGCTGAAGTGGAGGATTTCTTCATCTACACTGAGCTCCATGACTTCTTCTATCTCCTTGTCTTCTCTTTTTGTAGTTTGCATTGTTATGAGTAGCTAGGCCCCTTGGGTGGGCTGATTGGGGTGTAAAATGTTACTTTGATACCATGTTGGGGGAAATGATATGTATACTTTGTCATTCCATTTCTTAATGATTATGTTCTATTTCTATCTCATTCTCCATGAAATGCTTGTTGGTTTGTGTGCGAAATCACCTAGGAATTTAGGAAAATTGCTTATATGTGTGAATTTTGGGATTTGCCCCTAGGTCCAATCCTTAGATCCGTAGGTTGCTTTCCATCTTCCTACACCCTAATGAATCTCCCTAAGCCTAAGTGAGAGATCTAAGTATCTAGATTAGGTGACTCTAGTGCAATTAGCATGGAGCCTTCTCAAGGCTAGAATGTGGGGAAATTGGGGTCCAAAACCCTAATTTCACCTCCCCATTACTACCCTCGGCCCCTAATTTCCCTAGGAATGTCTAATATAGAAACCTAGACTTGATAAGACTCTAATTGAATTGAACCTAATCCCTAACCCAATTGAGCCTTGCATGGGTAGTAGGGAGTGTTAGGGACTAGTTCCCCTATAACACAACCTAGAATATCCATGGTCAATTAGTAGCTTAGGTTAATTCATTAGACTCTAACTTGTTGTTTGGTTTGGATAATATAAATGGAATCATAATGTTTATATGTCATCCCCCAACTTAAGTGATAAGTGCATCCCCTAAACAAACCACATCTTCAGTAATTGCTTTAAAACCCTAGTTTTCGTCTTGCTTAGCTAGTGTTAGCTTAGTTAGCTCTTTTCTTGCCTAGATAGCTTCTTGCCATGTTCTTGCTTTGTTCTAGCTAGCTTAGGTCTTTACTTTCTCTTTTGCTTTTCTCTTGCTTGCCTTAGTGTAATTTGCCTTTTCTTACCTAGCTTAGTCTTTTCCTGCTTAATTAGTCTTAATCTAGTATAGAGTTAACTTAGATTTCATTCTTGCCCTTAATTGCTTTCTTGATTAATTTAGTTTAACAATTAAAACAACCTTCAAACTCTTAACCATAGTCTCCGTAGTAGGAACCTAGAAAAACAAACCTAGCTCTATTTCCCTAATTTCTCCCTATGGATCGACCCTATACTTGTCGCCCTCCTATACTATGACGACATGACCCCGTGCGCTTGTGGGTGTAGTGTTTTAATAAACATAGGTGTGTTGGTCTAGGTTTATAAATATTGAAAGTAAATCCACTGTGTGTTTCGATCTCGTGGGGTGCATCTAGTCGAATCTAATCGGCTTAGTGTGTGCACCTCTAGCGGACGCACCAAGCTTTTTGGCTCCGTTGCCGGGGAGAAAGGCGCTCGACCTAGGTAATTAGTTTTGTTGTGAATTTTCTTCTTACCCTCACCATTGCTATTATTTATTCTTTATTCTTTGCCTTCTTTGTATATATTGGCTTACTAACTTGTTCTCTTTTATTTGGTTTTGCCTTGTGCATGTGACAAGATGGTGCACTTCCACTAGAGGTGCCACACGCTAGTCGATTTGACTCAACTAGATGCATCCCACAAGGTCGGAGCACACGAGAGGGATCACTTTCAATATTTATATTGGCCCTAACCAAGTCAATCACAAAAACTAAACAGGTTGCCCGCAAGCATATGGGGTATTGTTGTAGTATAGGTGATTGGCAAGATAAGGGGTCGGTCCACATGGATAGAGGGGGCACTAGAGTTAGGTTTAGTGTAGGCTATTTTCCTAGTGCAGAGATTAGGGTTTGAGGGTTTAAAAGGGTTTGGTTGTTAATTACTCTAATTGAGCAAGAAAGAAAGGCAAGATAGAAACTAAGTGACCAAAAATCTAAATTACCCTAAGCAAGTTGAATCTAAGCAACTAGGCTAAGCAATTAACCAAACGGGAGCAAGATGAACTACACTACTCTAGCAAGGCAAGAAGCAATTAAGAAGCTAAAATAATCACTAGCAAGAGCAAGAACCTAAGTTAACACTAATGATCAAGACTAAGTAATTTAACTACGTTAATCTAAAGCAACTAAACTAGACTAGCATGAACAAGCAAACAAAGCAATTAGGGTTTTAACAAGATGATTAAGGTAGGTGGGCCATTTGGGGGATGTAACTTTGATATTAGTTGGGGGATGTTATTAGACAAGCATGGTTGTCATTTTACATCTAGATTACCAAACCAAACAATAAGATCAATGCTATTAGAATGTACCCTATACTACTAGTAGAAGACTAGGGTTAGGTGTAATTCTAATAGGAGTAGCCAAATCTAGGTTTCTAGGATAAGTGACAATGAGTAATTGAGGGTTGAGGGTAGAAATGGGAGTAGAGATGAGGATATTTTACCTCATGCCACTAGCCATTCTAGCCTTTAGAAGGCCATAGGCAATTACATCATTTTCACTTATACTAGTAACTTAGGTCTCATACCAAGTAGTAGAAGAAGAGATAGGCATGTGGGAACAAAGGGGATTTTCTAGGGATCCCCTATTGGGACCTAGGAATCACTCCTAAGATTGCCACATGTATCCTAATTCTCCTAGAAACATGGTATCATCAAGCATTCTCAAATAAACAATTAATGACAAAAAGCACAAATTACAAGTATTGTAATGGGATAAGAGACACAAGCATGGATCAATCATCATATATAAAAATGAGTTCATTACAAGCCAAAAATTCCCCAACATAGTATCAAAGTTACATTTTAACCCCAAACAACCCACCACCAGAGGCTTAGCTACACATAGTCAAAGAAACAACAAAAGGAAGGGGTAGAAGAGGAAGAAACGCCATGGAGATCAGAGAAGTAGCCATCTTCTTCACCTCCTAGCTACTATAGACAACCCCTCTCCTCCAAGGGTGTAGATGAGCATGAAAATATGGAGGATTATGGTAGAAAACCTAGCAAACTAGGTCTCCAAGGTGGAATGGAGGTGGAAATGATGGATGGAGAGCACAAATGCAAAGGAAATGCACTAGATGTTCAAGGAGGAGTAATGGAAGCTTGGAGATGTTGTGGGGTGTCTCTCCTTTCGTGCCCCAGCCACCACCTATGTATATATAGGTGGTGGGGAAGCACTAGGGTAAGTAGGGGTAGGATAGGAAAATCAGTGTAAAAGTATGGTAGGGTAGGTTGGTCACCATGACCGTGTTGATGTGCCACGTCTTTGGTGAGGTTAGGATGGAACAATTGTGGAGTAGGAACATGGGCATGGTATGGAAAGGGTGTGGATATGCTAAGGAAGGTGGTGGCCATCATTGTGGCGGAGTGCCACAGTGGTGGTGGATGAGTGGCACCATGACCGTGTTGGGGTAACACAACCGTTTTGGAGGAGGGCGTGGTCATGGAGCAATAGCACATGCGAGTTGGTCTTCAGTGGCCACGGTCGTGGTGATTTGGGGGGCAACTCCCTATTGTCTCTATTAGTTTTTCACAATAAACAACACGATCGTGGGAGGTTCCCACGGTCGTCTTTCACTCTTCTGACCATGACCGTGTGGATGACCATGATCGTGGTGTCTTCAAAGGGCCACGGTCGTGGCAGACGGCCATGGTCATGGCGATCTGGGTGCAAATCCCCTGTTGTCTCTGTTGGTCTTTTTCAATAAATGCCACGACTGTGAGGTTGTGCCCACGACCGTGTTGGGGTCTGCATCACTTGATTGTCCTTCCAACTTCATCATTTATGGATGTCTTTGCTTGATGACGACCCTTGGCCATTAGAGGTAGGTTGAGGGAGATTTTGGGGCCTTCTGTGGACCCCCCATGAGTGGAGGAGCCCTAAAACTCCTTCCTTCTCTCTCATCCATCTAAGGCATGGTCCAAGTACCTGAAAACAGTGCAAAGAACATCCATAAGTGCATTTGACAATGATAAACATATTAGGGGGAAAAGGCTTGTAATATAACATGTTTAGATGTGATTTAAGTGTGAAATGGCACAGGATGGAGCCCTAAAATAGGGCTACATCACCACCCCAAACTTAAAACATACTTGTCCTCAAGTATGCTCCAACTCAATCTCTCTTCAAATTTTCCACAAACAAGAAATGACGAATGTAATGTAAAAGCTAATTATTGCTAAATGGGATCAAAGATGACCTAGTGCATGTATTTCACCTCTCCCCTCTCCTACTTTCACAATCCAATCTTGAAGAGAGCAAAAAGCATATGAACTTAAAATATAGCGCACAGAATACACAAGTTATCCATATTTCTTCCATAAAGTTCTGGGTAAACCGTTTCATGGTGGCATTAATCGAGAATGACTAGGAGTGTTGTTTCACCTTCATGCATTCGATCTTATATTTCAAATCACACCAAATGACCCACGTGGCTGTGGAAAGGGGCAAAATGAGCTAGGTTTGATGTTTCCTAGCTCAATGGGTATGAAATTGGAAGAAAGGGTTGCGGTAAGATTCTTAGAGTGTTGTTACACACTAATATTTTCTTTATTTGAATGCTCTTAAACATGAGCATCCTTTTATTTTGTTTTTGCTTTTCTTTTTCTTTTCCCTTTTTTTCTTGCCCTATGTATAAATAGGGCATATGGTGGATAGAGTGAAGCGAGGAAATAAAGATATGGCCACCCCAAACTTTTGGAGGTGGCCAAGGCTGATTATGTGCGCTAGGGCATCTTTTTATGAGGCGGAGGGGTATGAAGATGGTGGAAGAATAGTCGGATCAAATAGGGGTCATTGGTATGATTTTCCACATAAGACATCCTGCATGAAAATTAATCCAATACTTCATCCTAGATATCATACCACATGAATGAACAAGATGAAATCGATATATCAATCAAGTGATTCCACAAACACTAAGCACTCAAAGCTTTCTCAACTTCACAATTCAACCAAATCAATCACAATCATAAGAGAGGTGATGCACATGTAAAACGTCAAAACATTGATACCACTTAGCAATAAAGCATGACATTTCATTTGCATTTTCCAAAGTTCATCATTGTCACTCAAAAAAGTAGAGATTGGGTCAAAACATACTTTCTAGGCAACAAAATTTCAAATTTGGGAAAAAATGGTCAAAATGGTGCCAATTTGCATTAATTCACATCTAAACCTACTCGAGAGAAATTTAAAACATAAAGCAGCAAATCCTAGTTAAAATGCACACGAAATTACCAAAAAATACATGAGAGTGAAATGCATGATATGAAAGAGCAAAAAGAGATTTTTTTTGAAAAATTACACAAAAGTACATGGAATTAAACTACATGTATGCATGAATGCAAGCAAGCACACCAGGTCAGGGTAAATAAGTGTGAAGGTTAGTCAAACTATTTGATCATCTTGCAAAAATTTAGCACAAGGCACATAGAGAAAAATGCGGTGAAAGAAGGGTTTACCGCCCTACCACCCCAAACTTTTAAATCATGTTGCCCTCAGCATAAAATAGGAGTTTATACTAGTAGGGTAAAAGGTGTGGGGTTGCGAAAGACAACCGCCAAGAGTTGGAGTGGTCAATGTAACACTAGGTGAGCAGGGTAGGACCACCACGGCCGTGCTGAACAACACGGCCGTTCTGGCCTTCTTCTTGTAGCTCCTCTATTGATTTGCAATCTCTTATTCCACTTTGACTTCTGCTTTGGCTAAACCCTTTAGCATCATCTTTTCTTCCTTGTACATGTGCTAACATGATTGAAAAATAGAAAAATTATCAAGTATAGTGTGTGTATGTGTTTCTTGGAAACCAAAAGAAAGTATGATAAAATAAGGTTCGAGAATCTCAAACCACATGGGTTGCCTCCCACTAGCGCTAAATTTATAGCCTTCAGTCGGGCTTTTTTCTCTTTTCACTAAGTATCGACACCCACAGTGTCCTCCTTTTCCTCTACAGTGATCCTATCCAACATTCTGATGACATGTTCTTCATCCCATGGAGTGTGCATAGAGTGGAAGTATGGACTTGATCTCCACAGCTCTAGGGGATCATGATAGCATGGACTCTCAACAAAGTCTTCATTACCCAGCTTGTCCCTCTCCTCTTTAGTAAATATAAAGAAATCAAAATTTATCCTCTTATAGGTGACTGTCACAGTGCCCGTATGCATATTGATTTCTGCACCCGCAGTTGACAAGAAGATCTTCCCCAATATGAGGTATTCTTTACCATCAATAGGTTTAGAATCCAATATCAGAAAGTCGGTCACATATGCAATGTTTATCCTTTCATCCATCGATACCATTACGTTTTGCAGTATTCCCAAGGGTTTCCTTTTGGTTCCATCACCTAAGACAAGGACACAATCCACCAGTTCCATTTTATTTAGGCCAAGACATAGATACATGCTCCATGGCATGATACTTGTCCCTGCACCTAAGTCAAGGAGGGAGTGCTCGATGGGTTGTGTACCAATGTAGCAGGTGATGAGAGGCACTCCCGGATCATCTCTCTTTTCTGGAAAGCCCAGGTCGAAGATAAAGTTAACTGATTTTGAAGCAACTATTTCCTTGGTCAGTAGTAGCACTAATTTTCTCTTCCCCGTGCACACATATGTCACCAATGAAAAGAATGATGTAATGGATGTCGTCCCTCGCTTCAAGGGTCCCATGAGATCCATGATACTACTGCCCTTTTCTTGGGGAGATAGACCTTCATGGAATTGCTTCTCGACTACATCGACTGTTTCTACAACACTCATTGGACCTTGAGGAGGGATGATGGTGATCCTTGTCTCATGAGAAGGTTTTGACTCCCATAAAGGTATTGCTTCAAGCGCTGCTATGCCAATGGCCTGTGAAGCAGCGGACATGACCTTGTCACAAGTAGCCTGATGAGCCATATCTATTGCACTTTCATTATTCTCAAGAGAGGGCAAGACAAGTGAGGGCGCTTCTTCATTCTTACCGGGAGCAGTAGAAATTTGGTTGCACTTGACACTCTCTAGCATCGAGCTTTTGAGTAGCTTTTGAGTAGCTTTTTCTCCCATTATTAACCTTAGTCACTTTCCTCTCCCATTTCTCAAGCTTTTGAGTAGCTTTTTCTCCCCATATGATAAATACCATATTTACTTGTTCATGGGAAGAAGGAGGGGCTTGTGGGGGTGGTTGTGGCTGTTGGGGTGGTGGTGGCATTTGGTGAGGTGAATTTGGGTTTTGGAGGATGAATTGTGGTTGTGGTTGTTGTGGTGGATGTTGTTGCTGTGGATAGGGGTGGTATTGCGGAGGTGGTTGTTGGTATGTATGAGGTGGAGGTGGAGCATATTGACATTTAAGAGGTGCTTGAGGAGGTGGTGGAGCATAGGGATTCGGCGGGGCTTAGTATGATGGCGGAACATATGCACTTGAAGTGTTTCCTAAGAAAGCACCATCATTGTTTGGATTGGGCATTGATTGAGATGGAAGTCTTCCTTCTTCCCTCCTGCAAGAGGGAGAGAAATCTGATCCAATCTTTGCATGAGGCAGTTGATGGACTGCCCATGTGATGTCACATCCTTCTTCACATCATCCAGGCTTCTTAACCTTCCAAGCACCTCTGACACGAATTTTCCGTGCGTAGAATGCAAGTGTACATGTCAATGTAATATAGGCCTTTGTGAGGCCCGAGTCAAACTCAGGGACACTGAATTATCAGAGACTACTACTAACTACTTGCAATCATCTAGACCGGTTAAAAAGTTGGAAGTTTTTGTAAAATTAAAAGAAAATAAAATGAAACAAAACAAAATAATCGATTAAAGGTTTAATTTAATCAATTCAAGTGGAAATCTTTAGGATTGCGGTTTCACCGTGGCTTATCATTGTATGAATTTCTTTATAGTCACTCAGATTCATCTCTCTATCCGTGTAGTGGCCTGTAGTCAGAATTGCCCACTGTCGTGGTACAATTCACTACCTATGTCTAGGTCGGTTCCACCGTCGTAGTAACATATACCCTAAACTAGGTGCATTAATATCGACCTCTGGGTATCCACCATTAACCTTACACCACCTTGTTCAAGGGATTTGTCAATTAATGTGAAATTCGTCTCTTTTCAACCGTTAATTCTTCTTTCAAAGTAATTAAGGGCATTAGGTTATTATTATGGTGATCAAGCATAACAATATAATTGAGAAAACAAATTAATACCACGGATTTAAGAGATTAATGATGAATTACTATGACAAAATTATCATACAATGCTTCCCCGGGCTACTCCCGGTCCTAAAGATAAAGAGGATTAGCCCCGCATGTTCATCTCAAAGCAAAACATGGTAGAGAAAAGGGAAAACATGGGGAAAAACGTGATTGAGTGGTGACACCCTTGAACGGAGAAGATCTAAGTGTTCCTTGGCGTAGAATATGCGATCTCCCGCCTTTTGGTGGTGGAAAACGTCTTCTTCGGCATCTAGAATGACTGGGGCATGCTTCTGGGCGCCATCCTTCTCTCCACACCTTCTCGGGACGTGTGCAGCGGCTAATGATGTGATAGATTCCTCTTGGCCGCCGTCATTAGGTATATTCACCGAGTTAGGTCGCCAAATTAACACAACCGTCGGATTTAGAACGATCTGAAGCAAACTTGTATCTGACGGTGTCGATACTATCGACGCGGGTCGATAGTATCGACTCTACACTGTATCGGCTGGTCTTCTTTTCTTTTCTTTGTCACGACTGATGCTAGCTCGATACCATCGACGAGGGTCGATGGTATCAACTCTCTTAGGCGTCACTTTTGTCTTTTTCCGTCGCTGAAGCTCCTTGTGTCGATAGCATCGACTTTAGGGTCGATAGTATCGACTCTCTTCTCGCCAGCAACCTGATGGTATCTTGATACCATCGACTTATGTGTCGATAGTATCGACTCTGCGATGCTCCTTGCGGCTGGAAACCTGTAGTTGTGTCGATGGTATCGACCACTGTCGATGGTATCGACAGCAGCAGATATTCGTTTTTCCTGAAATTGCAACATAAAACCACATAAGCCAAAATAAAACATATTATTGTACTCATTTATGCTCAAAACACTAAAATAAGGGAGATTTGACATAGAGAAGGATCATAGACCAAAGTAGATGAATTATGCACTATTAACCACCAAAATGCCCAATAAATGCATAAAACACAAGTAAAATATGTCTATAAATGCGACTCAAAATCATCGCATCAAACTCTCCTAAGCTTGAACATCGCTCGCCCTTGAGCAACAAAACCTTAGAATAGAATTGCTAGGGTCAACTAAAGAATAGATCATCACAACAAACATTACCATATGATCCCCACTAGACATTCACATTCCGGCCCTCACTAACCACTGAATGATAATTACCCTAAAGGCGACAGTAATCATCCATAAAAGATATCTACCTCAAAACTGATGAACACTATCATATAAGACAGTTAACATAATAAAATTCGCCGGTTCAGACTCTGTGCATCTTGTGATCTCCTATTCTACGTTGCTCGCCCTAACTACCATCTACATGGAAGCATCTCTCCTGATATTCACAAGTGAGGAGAAAATCACAGTGGCCTACCAACTTGAGCAACGAGTGGATGGAATGGGTGGCTCATGGAAGAAATGGAAGCATTATACGGTTTCAACATGCATAAAACAAAATGCCCTAAATGATGCATTTGCACATGAAAATGCCCTAATGCCTATAATTGAGTGGAATGATGCATGCACTATATCCCTTCTCAAGATGAAAATGAATATATAAAGTAGCTACATCATGTACTTACTCATCTTAAAATGCAGGTGAGACTATGTTCCTTTCTCCCTCTTATTCTACTTGCTTCTCAATACTTTTTTTTCCATTTTTTTCCATTCATTTTTTAATTAATTTTTTTATTAAGCCCTTATATCCATAAATGACAATGAATTATTTGTTGGGCTCACTTTTTCTGCATAGCTCAAATATTTGAAGCATTTATGAAGGTAGGGAACAGATTAATCACCCTTAAAGAAGAAATAAGATACATGATGTACTGTATGCATAAAAGAATTACGAATGCAGCTAAATGACACACACCTAAGGATAATGTGCATGTATAACTACTCTTTTTTATTTTCATGCAAGACATGTGAGAATACTTTGCAATGCAAGACCTATCTACATGAGATGCAATAAAAAAGGTTAAAATCGTAATGTACTTCCAATTCTTATGGTGGATTGTGAAAAACAATGAGGTGGAAAGATCACAAGACTAATTGACTGAACCTTTGAAAATTATTATGTGTCCCTCCTTACTGGCCTGTGTAGTAGTGAAGAGGTTTCTCTCTCTTACTTCAAATTAGAGTCTCATTATCATTTTGTCAGTTTAGGCTCACACAACCAATTCTGTCCACTTTTCATGAATCATTAGGAATGTACAGTTGTGATTTTTCTGTTTTAGAGTTGACAAAACCAATCATTTTCTTAAGTTATGTGCTCAAAGTTGAATAACACAAGCTTGTGAACACTCAATTTTTTTTTAATTTTCCCTTAATTCCCATGTACAATCAATTGAGATGACACAAGACTTAAGACATCCACAATTACACTAGATAGAGTGTGGATCCTACAAACAAACTAAGATTGCAAAAACTAAATGACAAGAAACAAAACAATAAAATCTAAAAAGTAAGAAAACTAAAGGATAGAGCTGTTCCAACTCCCCCCCTAAGCTTGAATTCGACTATGACCTCATAGTCAAAAATTATATTAAAGGTTGGAATAGAGATACCGATCACTCTTCTGGCGGAGGCGGGTACTGTGGGGCCGTGGGGTCCCAAGATGGATACTGCCCCTGAAAGCTCGGATCATACTGGGGCATGGGTGGAGGTTGTGGATACCCCCCAAAGTAGTTCTGGCTCCAGTAATGATCGTAGAAGGGCTACTGCTGCATCTCCATCCTATGCAACCTTTCGTGAATATGCTGTTGGTTGTCGAAGAGGAGGCACTCATTTTCAAACATAGCCCTCTGGTTGTCAAGCAGCCGGTTCATTGTATCATGAATACCGTCGTATGTCGCTGTATGATGCTGTTGCGTCTGCTGTATATCTTGCAGCATGGCATACATACCTTGCATTGAGTAGACATCCTCGCTTTGCTGTGAGGGCGGTGGTGGTGGCGGAGGCTGGTAAGAAAAAGATGCACCCGGATGCATGCGAGGACACTTCCTAGGTGCCACTCATGCACGAAGAGGAGTGTAGGCCTCCTCTTCCTCTTCAGCCTCATCATCATCATTGTTGTTGTCTTCGTTGCCGCCGTCTTCATCTGAATCAACAATGGCTATGATTGGCCATCGGAAATGCTGCGCACCCTCAATATGGAAGACGGGGTCTGGAAGTGAACACTCTTGATATGCTTGGTTGACATGACAGTGTGCATATGCCAAGCCATCTCGAAGAAGGATGAGGTTGGAGCGGTGCAGATGTTGCAGGTTCACTTTGCTCCTATTGGAGAGAGGAGTCAGCTGGGAGAAATTCAACCCCAGGTAGGAGGCCAGTGGTGTAATGAGCCCTCCAAAATGAATTGGAGCCTTCCGTGTACTCCTCTTGACCGCCAAAACGCGCTGCAAGAAGAATGCTTCCCAATTGCACTCTTGCCTCTTTAGTAGTTTATGCAAGAAAAACAGGCCTATCTCTTGAAACTTGCTAAGAGACAGATCTCCCCTAGCAAACAGAGTGGAGAAAAGCATGCGGTGAAGAATCCCCACGAATGGGTGCTCGAAATCCGCTACTGCCGCATTGTGGTAGCTCACAGATTTGCCCGGCGGTACAATCACGAGCTCGACGAAGATAACATCATAATCAGTCCAGTTATCTGGTCGCTGGTACTACTCTCGCCCATGATTCCAATTATAGATGGAGTTGAACTGCTTGAGGGTGAGAGTGTAATCATTGTTATACATCCGGAAAGAAACACGACCGTTGATCCATTCACGGTCTGTGGCGATGATGTCATTCGACATGACACAGATGTCCAACGATGCCATGAATTCCGCCACCAGTTCTTGTATGTCGGCCATTCACTAAAGAACGGCTGACCATCGGCATGGAAGTCCATCTCATCGGGCCTCCTGCCCGTATGCCGTGCTTGTCCCTTAAGCACGTAGGCCAGATTAGTGTTGAACCCCAGATTATGTATCATATTGTGGTCGACGTAACGGGTCGGCTCGATCTTTCTTTTCATTATCTCCTCATAGATCTTCCGAACCTCCACAAAAGGATGAACGATCCGCGGGTGCGGAATAGAAGCAATTGGTGGAGGAACGAACACCGGGATCTCCATCGGTGTCAC
Source organism: Alisma plantago-aquatica (assembly GCA_963693085.1). Lineage (NCBI taxonomy): Eukaryota > Viridiplantae > Streptophyta > Magnoliopsida > Alismatales > Alismataceae > Alisma > Alisma plantago-aquatica. Next base: position 212,207,752 of record OY856413.1, read on the forward strand.
ACGTGAAGAAGATGCGCCGGCGGTGTGCACCATTATCGTAGAAGAGAAGAAAGATTAGAAGACGGAGCTCGGAGAAGGTCGGAGAAGATTATCTCCGCTCGGTGATGAACGCACTCCATGGATGCTCATAGCTGGGCTTCAATTTCTCATAAGGATGCTCGACACATGTAGAGAAGGACTGATCTGAAGTTGTGACGTCATCTGAAAACAATCCCTCCCTTAAATAACTGAGGCCAGTGCTGCTGTATGCCCATCGATACCATCGACGCAAGTCGATGATATCGAATCCTGTAGCACAATCCGTCTGCTGATGGTATCGACGGTTGTCGATGGCTGGATGTGGGGGCCCGGATCGATGACATGTCGATACTATCGACGTGGGTTGATAGTATCGACCCGTCCCACGGATCGATTCTCTCAATGCAGCGATCGCCGTTAATCTCCTCTCACGGATCAGTGACGTGTCACATCGATACTATCGACGCTAGTCGATAGTATCGACTTCTGGTTAGGGCAACACCCTCGCGAGGCCCGGCCGCCGCCACCTACCTATAACTGGGTCGATACCATCAATAGACCCGTCGATGGTATCAACTTCACTGAGATGATTTCTGACGTGTATTTTACTACGCGCTTAAACGCAAGTATACGCGTCGAGTAATATAGGCCTTGTGAGGCCCGAGTCGAACTCAGGGATACGTGAATTATTGGAGACTTCTACTAACTAATCGCAATCAGCTAGGCCGATTAACAAAGTAGGGTTTTGTTGTTGAAATTAAAAGAAAATAAAAATAAAACAAAGCAAACAATCGATTAAAGGTTGATTTAATCAATTCAAAAGGATATCTTTAGGATTGCGGTTTCACCGCGGGTCAACATTGTATTAGGTTTTATATAATTCCTTAATCTTCTCTCTCTATCCGGGTAGTGGCATGAAAACAGAATTACCCACTGTCGTGGTGTAATTCACTACTTAGGTTTAGGTTGATTCCACCGTCGTAGTAATCATTCCCCTAAACTAAGCGCATTACAGCCGATTTCTCAGTTTCCACCATTAATTTTACACCTCCTTTGTCAAGGGATTTATCGATTAATGTAGGTTTCGTCTCTTTTCAACCGTTAATCCTTCTGTCGAAGTGATTAAGGGCATTAAGTTATTATTATGGTGATCAAGCATAACAATATATGGAGAAAACGAAACTATACCACGGATTTAAGAGAGAAAATATGAATTATTAATATAAAATTGTCATACAATGCATTCCCCGGGCTACTCCCGGTCCTAAAGACAAAGGGGATTAGCCCCGCATGGTCATCTCAATGAAAGACAGAGGAGTAGAGAAGAAAAACATGGGAAACATGGAGCAAACTCGTGTAACCCCTGATACAAAGGTGTTCCTGGAGATCCTCCTCGAGAAACGTGCGTTTTGCAGTCTTCCGGCAGCAAAATCGCCCGTCGGAGGTGCCCGGATCGCTCGGTTGACGGCCTTCGTCTCTCGTCTCCTATCTCTCTCTCCTTCTTGGATGTTGTGCAACATAATATGAGATCCCCCTCGGGCCGTCCGTGCTCTTCTTAGGTCATAGGACCACTTTACGGCTCCGAAAAAGCTCAACCGTCGGATTAAAACGATCCGTTTTAGTGCTGAAAATCGCCAGATCCCGACGCTGTCGATGGTATCGACCCTAGGTCGATGGTATCGACCATGGCACAGGTTATTCCTTCCAAGATCATGTTTTGGGGTTGCTTTTTGATGAAATGTCGATACTATCGACCTGGGGGTCGATAGTATCGACTCCGGACAATGCAAAAGTGCCTGAAAAAGTGCCAAAACATGTGTATAAGTCCAGGGATTATATAAAATCATATAAATATGATAAAAGAAGTATAATTTGATGCAAAAAGAGTTTAAAGGCCAACTATAGTGAATTATGCAAATATAATCAAGAAAATGACAAATACATACATAAAACAGATATAAAATAAGTCTATAAAAGTGACTCAAAACCCATGCATCAAACTCCCCTAAGCTTAAACCTTGCTCGTCCTCGAGCAACAAAACTTTGGATCTGGTTGAGATAAGTCAGCAACAGGACATAAATACATGAAATGAATCTACATCATCCCCACTTTCTTTCCACAAACCGGCCCTCATTGACCACTGAACACTAACTGCCATCCAGGCGACCAAAGACCTATGTAAAAGATGTCTATCCCCCAATCAATGAAACATTATCAATTAAAGCAGCTAATATGATAAACTCATCTGGTCCATACTTGATTCATCTTGTGATCTCCTATCTACGTTTCTCATTTCCTAACTACCATCTAAATGGAAGCAGATCTCCTGATATTAATGAATGAGGAGAATATCATGGGTGGCCTACTGATTAGAGCAACGGGTGGATGGGATAGGTGGTTGTGGAAGATATGGAAGCACATAATAGTCAATCATGCAATACAAAAATTAATGACCTATCATGATGCAAAATGCAAGTGAAAATGTCCTAATGTTACATTTTTGGTGGAATGATGCATGCACTATCATTCCGTCTCAAGGTGATATGGAATATCTAAGAAAACTACACCATGTGCTTATTCTTCTTAGTATGTAAGTGAGAACATGTTCCTTTCTCCCTTTCATTCCTACTTACTTCTCAATTCTTTTTTTTTCTTTTTTTTTCTTCTCTTTTTTTTCAATTTTTTTTCAAATTTTTTTTCAAGCCCTTATTTTCATAGATGACAATGAATTATTTGTCGGGCTCACTTCTTGTTACATACTTGTGCATCTGAAGCATTCTATTTGGAGGGTATGGAACAAGTTCATCACCTTTAATGTTTTCAAAGTAACATAAGATACATGGTGTACAAAATGCTCAAAAGATGTAAATGCAACTACATAATGACAGTTATGCAACTACTATGACATGCACCTAAGGATAATGTGCATGTATAACTACTCTATCTTTTTTTTTCATTCTCATGCAAAAAATGTGAAAATAGTTGTAATGCAAGACCTATCTACATGGTATGCAATCAAAAAGTGAAAGACAATAATGTGCTCCCATTTCTTATGGTGGAGTGTGAATGAAATTGCGGTGGATCAGATCACAAGACTAATTGACAGAACCTTTCAAAAATATCATATGTCCCTCTCTAAAGACCTGTGTACAGGGTAACTGAAGGATTTCTCTCTTAAACTTTAGTCTAAGGTCACGTTAGCGTTTGGTCGGTTTGGGCTCAAACATCCTTGTCAATCACTTTTCCTTAGACAATAAAGATGGTCATTCATGTCCCCGTGTCCTGAAGCTGACTCACCCAAGCACTTCCTCAATTATGCCACTCAATTACTCACAAGAATAAGCTCAAAAAGTTTTCAATATACTCATATTTTCATGTGCACACAACCCAAGAGTAAAACTTGTAATTGAAACCATGCATTTATTGCTCCACAGATTACACTAGATAGATGTGGATCCTACAAAAGCGGTAAACCTAGAAATAAAAACAACTAATAATTCAAAAATAAAATCAACATGAATAAGTAAGTAAAAACTAAGATAGAGGGTTGTTCCAACACCCCCCCTAAGCTTGAATATGACTATGGCCTCATAGTCAACATTCTCACTTAAGAGGTGGAACAACGGTACCATTCGCTTTGAAGTGTGGTGAAGAAGGATGGTCAGATGCTCAAGTAGACCAAGTGATGCTTGCTATCTCCCTCCTTTTTGTGGCCCATTTTTGTGCCTTAGTGGTTCTAAGACGTGACTTGCTTCATCCATCTTTCCTCTGCAAAAAACGGTTCGAAAAAATCTCATTTCGATACCTTTTACGGCCTGTTTTATGTAGCTGTCCTGCAGGTGTCGATACCATCGACCAAGGTCGATGGTATCGACCCAGACTCAGCGATTTTGTTGAATCGACGCATCTAAAAGCCTGGGAACTCAAAAGTGTCGATACTATCGACCCTAGGGTCGATGGTATCGACTTTACTGGCACCAATTTTTCTGTAAATCTTCAGGAATCTCGATACTATCGACCCTAGGGTCGATGGTATCGACTTTTCTTCAGTGTTTACTTCTCCAAACTCGATACTATCGACATGGGTGTCGATAGTATCGACCTTAACATTCTGCACACTTCAAAACACGAGTTAGGGTACCATTTTTACAAAAATTATCAAAACCTAAGAAAAAACTAAGTACATAAACATAAAAGAACATAACCAAACATAAAATTGAACCTAAAGTTGGGTTGCCTCCCAACAAGCGCCCTTCTTTAACGTCTTAGGCTAGACGGTATGCAGCTCATCATCTTTTCACTTTGGGAACTGCGCTTAGAGGATCATGTGGTAATTTGAATTCAACTCGATCTCCTCCAATTCCCAAGGACAAAGTACCTCTCCCTAAGGCAGTCACGACATCCGCCGTTGCTTGAAAAGGTCTTCCTAGAAGAATTTCACAGCTTTGGAGTGGTGGTATATCCATGACAACAAAATCCACCGGGAATATGAATCTATCCACTTTTACGAGAACATCCTCACACACTCCATATGGTCTCACGATAGACCCATCTGCTAATTCAATTGTTGCGGCCGACTTCTTTATCTCTTTTAACCCAAGCTTTTGAAATGTCGCCAGAGGCATGAGATTTATGCTGGCGCCTGAATCACATTGCGCTTTAGAAACATGTTGACCACCTATTGAACACGGAATGTAAAAACCTCCTGGGTCTTTTCTCTTCTTTGGTGAATTCCCGTGAATCATAGAGCTCACCGTCTCATTCATCCAATAAATTTCATCATCTTTTATCCGCCTCTTCTTATTAATGATTTCCTTGATGAACCTCCCATAGGCGGGTACTTTCTCGATCATCTCCACTAATGGAATATTGATGTGGAGTTTTCGGAAAATCTCCAGGAATTTTTTAAAGTGACGATGCTCTTTCTTTGACTTGGTATTTACCGGGTCTGAAACATCAGCTGCATCAGCACGCCTGTGAGGTGGCACATAAGGGCTTTTCGGGGGTACCTCCCCTAATCTTGCTTCAATCATTCCCTCAGACGTGGGCCTTGACGAGATATCCTCAATGGTAGCAGCTTGTTGTGGATTCTCTTTCACATTTTCTGTCTCTTCACATGCACAAACAACTTGCACTTCTTCATCTTGCCTACATGGAGATATAGTATTCACAACTCTTTGTGATTTCCTGAAGAAAGGGTTTCCACCAGGCAATCCATAGTAAGTGCGTGGATATGGTATTGCTGGTGTTGCATTCACATTGAAAGTCATTTTTCTTTCTTCTACAGCTTCTTGCACCTGAGATTCCTCCTCATTGCTCACCACAGACATGTACTTGACATGATGGTGTGCTTGGGCCACATTTGCATTCTCTGCTGGTTTCTGTTGATTGGCGTGCTTGATGGCCGCCACTTCACTTGAAATCTGAGCCACGGTGGTCTCTAATGCCCGCATTTGTGCTCCATGGCTTTGCAGCATTTGCCCAAATTTGGTTAGAATGTCACCTTGAGATTGCAATTGCTTACCAAACATGGCCATCATCTCTTGGTTTTGCTGAACCATTTGAGTTAATAATTCAGTGTTCTTGTCCTCAGCTTTCTGCTGTGGCTTGGCATCCGAATCCTGTAGAAAATTGTTCGGATCCTTCCATAAAAACTTTTTATCTTTCCTCCATGCATAGTCATTGTTTCTATAGCCCTGTTGTTGCATGAATTTTACTTGGGCTTCCTCATTCTCAGATGCATCTTCTTTAGTTAGTAGCTTCTTGGCTAGGAGATCTAACTTATCATTTAGCTCCCTAACTATTCTGGATTCACCAGCAGCCTTGACCTGTTCCACTGCACCTCTGTCACCCCATGACTGTTTCCTAGCCATGTTCTTGAGTATTTCCCAGCATCTATTGTCAGTGTTATTTAGGAAAAATCTGGAACCAGCCGAGTCCAAGTTGCTTCTATCATGCTCGGAGAGAGAAAAGTAGAAGATCTTCAACTGTGTCTCCTTGTCCAGTCCATGATGTGGACATCTCCTCAACATGACTTGGAATCGCTCCCAAGTCTCAGAATAAGTTTCACCTGCCTGTTGGGTGAAATTGTGGATCTTCCGGATCATATCATTGGTCTTCTCAGGAGGGAAGAACCTCTCGAAGAAAACCTCCACCATGTGATCCCATGATTCAACAAACTCCTCGTCGAGGTTATGAAGCCACTCTCTTGCTACTCCAGCCAAGGAACTCGGGAATAACTTGAGGTACAGCAAATCCTGTGGAAATCGATCTATCTTCACCATATCGCAATTTTCAACAAACTGACTAATGTGTGCCACTGGATCTTCATTTTTCAGTCTGTGAAATGCGTTGGATTTAACTAGGTTAATCAGTGCTGGATCGATCTTGTAGGTTGGAATGTTTAGCCCATGTTTCTTTATAGGCCCCTTTGATGCCGAGGAAGAAGACGCCTTGATCTTCTCCCATATTGTCTGTGCTTCAGCCATTACTTCTTCTTGTTCTTGCTCAGATTCCGAATTTATATCACTGTGGTGTTCCTCCTCGTAGTAGTCCTCGTCCTCTGGTCCCGTAGATGGAACCTCAGGTGTGCGATTCACGTAGTCTCGACTACGTGTGTGCACCATGCAAAGTACCTGAAAAATGGAAATAGGGGTTCAGTACAATGCTTTGAACGAGTCAACACAATTATAGAAAAATAAAGGATTTTTTGAAATTTTTCTAAAAATAAATAAAAAAAAATAAAAAAAATGTGGCCTAGAATGGCCGCTCTTAGCACTCAAAGTGCCAATAATTCGCCGTATCCCCGGCAACGGCGCCAAAAACTTGACGTGTATTTTACTACGCGCTTAAACGCAAGTATACACGTCGAGTAATATAGGCCTTGTGAGGCCCGAGTCGAACTCAGGGATACGTGAATTATTGGAGACTTCTACTAACTAATCGCAATCAGCTAGGCCGATTAACAAAGTAGGGTTTTGTTGTTGAAATTAAAAGAAAATAAAAATAAAACAAAGCAAACAATCGATTAAAGGTTGATTTAATCAATTCAAAAGGATATCTTTAGGATTGCGGTTTCACCGCGGGTCAACATTGTATTAGGTTTTATATAATTCCTTAATCTTCTCTCTCTATCCGGGTAGTGGCATGAAAACAGAATTACCCACTGTCGTGGTGTAATTCACTACTTAGGTTTAGGTTGATTCCACCGTCGTAGTAATCATTCCCCTAAACTAAGCGCATTACAGCCGATTTCTCAGTTTCCACCATTAATTTTACACCTCCTTTGTCAAGGGATTTATCGATTAATGTAGGTTTCGTCTCTTTTCAACCGTTAATCCTTCTGTCGAAGTGATTAAGGGCATTAAGTTATTATTATGGTGATCAAGCATAACAATATATGGAGAAAACGAAACTATACCACGGATTTAAGAGAGAAAATATGAATTATTAATATAAAATTGTCATACAATGCATTCCCCGGGCTACTCCCGGTCCTAAAGACAAAGGGGATTAGCCCCGCATGGTCATCTCAATGAAAGACAGAGGAGTAGAGAAGAAAAACATGGGAAACATGGAGCAAACTCGTGTAACCCCTGATACAAAGGTGTTCCTGGAGATCCTCCTCGAGAAACGTGCGTTTTGCAGTCTTCCGGCAGCAAAATCGCCCGTCGGAGGTGCCCGGATCGCTCGGTTGACGGCCTTCGTCTCTCGTCTCCTATCTCTCTCTCCTTCTTGGATGTTGTGCAACACAATATGAGATCCCCCTCGGGCCGTCCGTGCTCTTCTTAGGTCATAGGACCACTTTACGGCTCTGAAAAAGCTCAACCGTCGGATTAAAACGATCCGTTTTAGTGCTGAAAATCGCCAGATCCCGACGCTGTCGATGGTATCGACCCTAGGTCGATGGTATCGACCATGGCACAGGTTATTCCTTCCAAGATCACGTTTTGGGGTTGCTTTTTGATGAAATGTCGATACTATCGACCTGGGGGTCGATAGTATCGACTCCGGACAATGCAAAAGTGCCTGAAAAAGTGCCAAAACATGTGTATAAGTCCAGGGATTATATAAAATCATATAAATATGATAAAAGAAGTATAATTTGATGCAAAAAGAGTTTAAAGGCCAACTATAGTGAATTATACAAATATAATCAAGAAAATGACAAATACATGCATAAAACAGATATAAAATAAGCCTATAAAAGTGACTCAAAACCCATGCATCAATTTCTTCTAAAAATCTCCAGAGATCTCGTGAGTATCGACATCCATGTCGATACTATCAACCTCCTTCTTGCGATCAACCTGTTGGTTAGTCGATACCATTGACGAGGCCGTCGATGGTATCGACGCAGAGCGATTTCTACAGTCACCAACCTGTACCCTTATCGATACCATCGACTCAAGGGTCGATGATATCGACTCTACCTCAGTCCTGCACATTGAGAAAACGACCACGGTACCTTTTTTACACTAAAAATGAAATCAAATCAAACCCAAGTACGAACGTGAAAGAAACTAAACTAAACTACCGATGGCTGGGTTGCCTCCCAACAAGCGCCCTTATTTAACATCTTAGGCTAGACAACATTAAGCTCCTCATCAACGTAGAACTTTGGAGAGTGTGCCCAGAGGATTGTGCAGCAGTTTAAACTCAACCCGATCTTGGCCAATCCCCAAAGTCAATGTACCTCTCCCGATGGTAGTTACAACATCAGCCGTTGCTTGAAATGGCCTACCCAATAGCATCTCACAACTTTTAAGCTGTGGCATGTCCATGACGATGAAATCCACCAGAAAGATGAACTTGTCTATCTTGACGAGTACATCCTCGCACACTCTGTATGGCTTTACAATGTACCCATCCGCCAACTCAATAGTTGCCGCTGATTTCTTTATTTTCTCCAACCCAAGCTTTTGAAATGTAGACATAGGCATAAGATTAATGCTGGCACCCGAATCACATTGTGCTTGTGGAAATAATTGACCGCCTATGGAGCATGGAATGTAGAAGCCTCCTGGGTCTTTCCTCTTCTGTGGTAAACTCCCATAGATAATTGAGCTCACCATCTCATTTACCCGGCACACGTCCGTGTCTTTAATCTGCCTCTTCTTGTTGATGATCTTTTTGATAAACCTCCCATAGGTGGGAATCTTCTCTATCATTTCCACTAACAGAATATTGACATGGAGTTTTCTAAACATCTCCAAGAACTTCCTGTAGTGTCGGTGCTCTTTTTTTGGCCTTGAACTATCCAGACAAGACACAACTGCCTCATTAAGACGCTTATGAGGTGGCACGTATGGGCTTTTCGGGGGCAAGCTCCCTTAAGCTTGCTTCAATGACACCTTCTAACGTGGACTTTGGTAGATCATTTTCAACAGGTTTAACTTGTAGTGGCTCCTCTCTAGCAGTGGACGTGGCTTCACCTGCTTGATGCATGGCCTTCACCTGCTCTTCTTGCATAGGTGTGGGCGCGATTGAGATGGACGCTTGGCGGGTTTTTCTGAATGGAACATATCCTCCTGGTAGACCATAATGACTTTGAGGATACGATATTTTTGGTGCAGCCTCCGTATCAAAAATCATTTTGCTTTTGTCCTGGACCTCTACCACCGGGGGTTCTACCTCAGTAATCACATATATGTATTTTACTTGATGATGTGCTTGGGCAACTTCTGCATTCCCTGCCTGTCTCTGTTGATTGGCATGCTTTATGGCTACCACTTCATTGGAAATTTGGGTCACAGTCGTCTTTAGTGCCCTCATTTGTGCTCCATGACTTTGCAGTGTTTGTCCGAACTTGGTCAAAATATCACCCTGGGACTGTAGCTGCTTACTAAACATGCTCATCATCTCTTGATTTTGCTGCACCACTTGACTAAGCAACTCAGTGCTTTTATCTTCAGCTCTTGGTTGTGGCTTTGCATCTGGATCTTGTAAGAAGTTGTTTGGATCCTTCCATGAGAACTTCCTATCCTTCCTCCAAGCAAAATAATTATTTCTATAGCCCTATTATTGCATGAATTTGACTTGGGCCTCCTCATCAGGTTCTGCACCCTCCTTGGCAAGCAATTTCTTGGCTAAAAGATCTAGTTTATCATTCAGATCTTTGATGGCCTTTGACTCCCCCACAACTCGTACGTGCTCAACGGCATCCCTGTCACCCCAGGATTGCTTTGCCATATTTTTCAAGATCTCCCAACACCTTGTGCCTGTGTTGTTCAAGAAAAATCCCGAACCTGCTGAATCTAAGTTACTTCTATCATGCTCGGAAAGAGCAAAATAGAAGATTTTAACCTATTTTTCCTTATCCAAACCATGGTGTGGGCACCTCCTAAGCATTATCTGAAATTGCTCCCAGGTTTCAGAATATGTCTCCCCTGCCTTCTGGCTGAAATTGTGAATTTTTCTGATTAGATCATTTGTTTTCTCAGGCGGGAAGAATCTTTCAAAGAATACCTCCACCATGTGGTTCCATGATTCCACATATTCATCGTCCAGATTGTGCAACCACTCTCGTGCGTTTCCTGCCAGAGAACTCAGGAATAGCTTCAAGTAGAGCGTCTCTTGTAGAAATCTATCAATTTTTATCATGTCACAGTTTTCCACGAATTGGCTTATATGAGTGACTGGGTCTTCGTTCTTGAGCCCATGGAAAGAATTCGACTTGACAAAGTTGATTAACGTAGGATCAATCTTGTAAGTTGGAATGTTTATCGCCTGCTTCTTGATTGGCCCCTTTGAAGCAGACGAAGAAGAAGCCTTAATCTTCTCCCATATCGTCTGTTCCTCAGCCACTTCTTCTTGTTCGGATTCGGAATCTGTTCCTTCCAAGTGTTCTTGATTGTAGTACTCTTCGTTGTCAGGTCCCGGCAGTGGAACCTCTGGTGCTTGTTGTGAGTAGTCGGTGCTACGCGTTTGCACCATACACAGTACCTGCAAAGTAAAAATTTGAGTTCAGTACCGTGCTTGACAACTACAAAATGCGAAAAATAAGCTATGAATTTAAACAGTGAAAATTAAAATTATGAAATGAAAATGTGGTATTGTAAAGACCAAGTCTCTACTATTAAACATGATAAACAAATACACCAATTGTGTAGCAGCGGAAATTTAAAATCTTGACTTTATTCAAAATGTATAAAGAGTACATTACAAAATTTCCATAAAGGAAGTACAACTTTATACAAAAACAAGGATATAGGTAGAGGAAGACTTAGACTAAGCCAAAATTGTCTCCAAACACAACAACTTAAAACATAAAAGCAACTATGATCATGCAATCTATATGCTCTTCTTCTTGTCCTATCCTTAGCGTTAGGTTCACCAAGCTTCCATGCGCACTCTGATCCTCACCTGGATGGTTGGGGTCATCCAACAAGAGAGAGATAAAAGGTATGTGTTAATAAAAGGATAAAGGCAATCATAAAGTTAAGCATAGTAATCCATTAAGGGATTTCAAGAAGTGAGAGAAAATGAGTGAATAAGATTCTAGAAAAACTGGCACATTTAAATATCAACAAATATTACAATTGCATGAATATAAATTATGACTCAACATCCTCTCAATGTAGGGTGAGGCACCTATCGGACCTCACCAATGGCAGGGGGACTAAAACCCCAGTGCCTAAAAAGTGGCAGGGAGACTAAAACCCCAGTGCCTAATATATAAAATGGCAGGGGGACTAAAACCCCAGTGCCCGGCAGGGGGACTAAAACCCTAGTGCCATGTGGGTGGTTTGTACTCATGTACACTACATTGTCAATTGGCCAATAACTATATCATGCATAAACATTCACTTGGCAGTAGAGTGAAAAGTAACAAGATTGCAACATAGCATTGGGAGTAAAACCCAAATAAATAAATAAATGGCCATCATAGGCAACAACAATATCCAAGAACTCCAACAAGTAAAGGAGCCAACAAGCAACAACATTACACAATGCTTCCAAATATTTCAAAAGGATGAGCCACATAGGCAATAACACGATTAAGAATTTCCAAGTAAAGGAGGCAACATATAGCAAGTTTCACATTATTCAAATGAATGAGCCACAATGACATTAGAAGCATAAAATAAGTAAAGAGCCAATAAATGCAATTAGAGGGATAATTAGGCTAGCACAATAATGATTGTGGGGTTGGAAAAGACCCAACTGAAGGATATGTAGTTTGCACAATTACATTCACATTCATCCATAGAGATCACATATATTAATAGGGTCCACATACTAGGAGTCACATACATAATAGGGTGCACATAATGAAATAGGGCTCACATACCTGATCTTCATGATTAATGTCTTGTTCAATTGTTATACTTGGTCCCAAAGTTGAGCACTCACCCTAGGAACACATTATATACATGAGATAAAATCAAGTGAACAAGTGGATACATTCATGTTATCCATTTTCATAGTACATTTTATTCCGATTCTAGTTGCCTAAAGGCGTATTAGGGATTTTAGTCTTAATTGTGTTTAACATGCTACTCTTAGGTATCCGATTTAGCTCTAACATCTATATTTAGCCACATAAGTCTAAATATGTATTACTTATACATATTAGCATTAATCTGGATCCCTCGATTTTAGCTATCTTTATTGAATTGCTCTTATTCCAAGAATCTATGATTTTAGTCTTGCTTACAAGCATGTATGAAAACATAAACATCTCTTATTATATATATGGGTAAACAAGTATGTATATTGCCTCATACTCCACACTAGTATTACTATAAATAATGTTTTCCTATTATTTAATTCTAGGTCACACTTAGAAACATTAGGTGTTGTTCTAAACAGTTAAAACTATATATATATAATCATCTACTAGTGTCTAGATATTGAGTTGATCTCATCCCCATATCCATATGCTAAAATACATTAGTATTTGGTTAATCTATTGTGGTATTATTTATTATCATCACCAAGTGTCGTATTCTTAGAAGATTGAGTAATGTCTAATTTGTGATTTAATAAACACATGCACAACATAGTTAGGCCTCTCATTATCATAACAATTAAATTACTGGATTCTAGTTGAATAATTATTTAAGTAATTAGAGTAGATAAAACCATATACATCATATTGGCTACTTCAAAGTTATTGATAATATTAAGTCTCATATCTCAACATAATATTAGTAGGTAACGTGATACCGTTAGCCTTTCTCGTATCCCATACAATTTTTGCTTACTGATGCTAGTACATTAATATCATAAAACTAGGGTAGTCGGCCAAGTAATTTACTATTTATTTGTTAATATCTCAATCCTTCAAATCAATATCATATGAGGAGAACTTACCATGATGGTCACAATATATGTCTATGGAACTTGAGTGTCTCCAAGCTCAGACAACCCACTCAAATCTGAGCATCACTTTGAGGCCTCGTGGATGCAGCAAGGACACCATAGGTATGTCATCCAGCCTACCATGGGTTGAGTCCGCTGATCTCTCTAGGGCTGGGCAGAGAAGGAGGAGCTTGCTGGAATCCCTGGATAGAAGTATAAGCTTGGTGTGGTGGCTCTAACTGAGAGGAAGAAATCTGTAACAATTAAGGTCGGCAGAAGAGGTCGGAACCTGTGATGGTAAGGGCGTGCTTGTGGGGTGGCGAGACCAAAGAAGAGGGAACCATTGATACTGCGGTAATGAGGTAGATATGGCACCACGAGGGTTGCAGGTCGGCAGACATCAGTCTACGCGATATCTAATGTTGTCTGTTGTGGTGGGGAGTCAGGCTGAAGAGGAGGTCGTCATGGTTGTAGGGGTGGCAGTGGTGGTGCTCGTGGCAAGGTGTCACAGGTTGTGGCATCGTTTCAGATGGCCGTCGCGACCATGCACCAGGTTGATGATGCCGGAGATCTTGAAGGAGTCAACCACCAATGTAGCGGATCGGCGGCCATCAGCTGTCTATCTGCTGGCGAGGCGCCGAGGTGGCTGCAGGCCGCTTGGGGTTGGGGCAAGGGCGCCCAGGTCTGAGTTGCAGACCACCACTTGGTAGCAAGACGGAGGAGGAGGCGAGGGCTAGGCTGGCGGGAGACCGAGTAGTGGCGAAGGGTGTTCTTGCAGACGACAGGATGGTGATGACGGGCCACTGGTGGTGGAGGTGACCACCGTTGTAGGACCTGTTGCAGGTCGGATCAGATGGGAAGCAGCGGAAGATCTGGAAGCTTCTAAAGGAGATCGAAATCGTTGGGTCTGACAGGGGCGATGACCTGTAGTTGCAGGTGGATAAATCGTCGGCGGCACCGAGAAGGAGGAGTCCGTCACGGTTGGTGGGCATTGGTCGGCGATGGCAGTAGGTTTCAAGCTCTTCATTGTTTCTGTAGGTCTAGATAGGTGGGAGGCCGCTAGGAGTTTATGGGGAGAAGAGGGAAAGCAGAACAGAAGAGGAGAAGATGAAGCGGAAGTGAAGAGGATCGGTGGAAGAGGAGAGGAAGAGGAGATGCCGTGAAACGCCAGCCATTACCACGGCCGCAGGCGTCATGAGGGGGAAGTCCCACGGGCATCGGGCGTTGCAGGAGGGTTAAGCGGAAAAAGGCATATAAGCATAATTATTAACAAGGCAATAATGTAAGTGAAATTTTGGATCTTCAAATGATAAATTGAATGGTCAAAGGATGTCCAAAAGGCACCAAATTTGGACCATAGGTTCTAATTAGCATTAAGAACAGTGGCATATAATTAGATTTCATATTTATGTCTAATAAGGTCCTTAATTAATATATTGCTCATTAAAGTGTATATTAAAATATTAAAATGAATGAGTTATTTGAAAGGTCTTCTTTTAATGGATTGCATGAGTGAATTTCGAGATATCCATCCATTATTAGCTTTAAGAACAAAACTCATCTTTATATTCTATTTATATATATTATTATCATTTTTGAGGAGAGAGAAGGAAATTAGGTTAATTACACTCATAATTAATTACATTACACATTATTATTAATATATTTATCCAAAAAGCTCCAAATTAATATTATCTACTACATTACCATCCTTAATGACCAAATTACATTATTAACCCTCACTAATATACTTAATTGGGTTATTTGTGCAAACACCCTTTTATAAACATGAATGGGGGCAAACATGGAATTTCACCATCATCAATGCTCAAATTGCAAATAGAGTCCAAAAGTGATTCAAAAGGATGGGAAATTTATGGAAACGGTCCAAATGGACTATAAGGCCAATAAAAGTTCAAAAGTGGGTAAATTGCAGGGAAGACCCTGATATTCAGTATTTTACAGGTCTAGAGTGGCCGCTTGCAGCACTCATAGTGCCGACAATTGCAGTGTCCCCGACAACGGGGCCAAAAACTTGACATGAACTTTCCGTGCGTAGAACGCAAGTGTACGCGTCAATGTAATATAGGCCTTTGTGAGGCTCGAGTTGAACTCAGGGACACTGAATTATCGGAGACTACTACTAACTACTTGCAATCAGCTAGACCAGTTAAAAAGTTGGAAGTTGTTGTAAAATTAAAAGAAAATAAAATGAAACAAAACAAAATAATCGATTAAAGGTTTAATTTAATCAATTCAAGTGGAAATCTTTAGGATTGCGGTTTCACCGCGGGTTATCATTGTATGAATTTCTTTATAGTCACTCAGATTCATCTCTCTATCCGGGTAGTGGCCTGTAGTCAGAATTGCCCACTGTCATGGTACAATTCACTACCTATGTCTAGGTCAGTTCCACCGTCGTAGTAACCTATACCCTAAACTAGGTGTATTAATATCGACCTCTGGGTATCCACCATTAACCTTACACCACCTTGTTCAAGGGATTTGTCAATTAATGTGAAATTCGTCTCTTTTCAACCATTAGTTCTTCTTTCAAAGTAATTAAGGGAATCAGGTTATTATTATGGTGATCAAGCATAATAATATAATTGAGAAAATGAATTCATACCACGGATTTAAGAGATTAATGATGAATTACTATGATAAAATTGTCATACAATGCTTCCCCGGGCTACTCCCGGTCCTAAAGATAAAGGGGATTAGCCCTGCATGTTCATCTCAAAGCAAAACACGGTAGAAAAAAGGGAAAACATGAGAAAAAATGTGATTGAGTGGTGACACCCCTGAACGGAGAAGATCCAAGTGTTCCTTGGCGTAGAATACGCGATCTCCCACCTTTCGATGGTGGAAAACGTCTTCTTCGGCGTCCGGAACGACTGGGGCGTGCTTCTGGGCTCCGTCCTTCTCTCCACACCTTGTCGGGATGTGTGCAGCGGCTAATGACGTGATATATTCCCCTTGGCCGCCGTAATTAGGTATATTCACCGAGTTAGGTCGCCAAATTAACACAACCGTCGGATTTAGAACGATCTGAAGCAAACTTGTATCTGACAGTGTCGATACTATCGACGCGGGTCGATAGTATCGACTCTGCACTATATTGGCTGGTCTTCTTTTCTTTTCTTTGTCACGACTGATGCTAACTCGATACCATCGACGAGGGTTGATGGTATCGACTCTCTTAGGCATCACTTTTGTCTTTTTCCATCGCTGAAGCTCCTCGTGTCGATAGCATCGACTTTAGGGTCGATAGTATTGACTCTCTTCTCACTAACAACCTGATGGTATCTCGATACCATCGACTTATGTGTCGATAGTATCGACTCTGCGATGCTCCTTGCGGCTGGCAACCTGTGGTTGTGTCGATGGTATCGACCACTGTCAATGGTATTGACAACAACAGATATTCATTTTTCCTGAAATTGCAACACAAAACCACATAAGCCGAAATAAAACATATTATTGTACTCATTTATGCTCAAAATACTAAAATAAGGGAGATTTGACATAGAGAAGGATCATAGACCAAAGTAGATGAATTATGCACTATTAACCACTAAAATGCCCAATAAATCCATAAAACACAAGTAAAATATGTCTATAAATGAGACTCAAAATCATCGCATCAAACTCCTCTTCAAACTTGGAGCTGTAATGTGGCCTCGGCTACCCCTGTCCTTGTCCATCCTCATTCTATTGTTTCCAAGAAAAGTTCGGGTGGTTCCTCCACTTGTGAGTGTAGGTGTTGGACATGGGGCCTTGATTGTTGCGGCCTCCAAAGGAGTGCAAATCATTCACTTCCTCATTCATAGAGTCGACTGCCATGGTGGGTTGGCTAGGAGAGCCACTAGCTTGATTCTTCATCAATCTCATAATGTCCACCATCATTTTCATCATATCAAGGTCGGTAGCATTACAGGTTGGAGTCACAAAGGAAGGTGGAGGGATGTGGCTTCGTCTACAATGCTCCCCTTTTGTAGAAGTGTGATGGCATGAGTTTTCAGTGAGGTGTTCGAATAAGGGCCATGATTCTTTGGGCGGCTTCGCCATGAAAGTACCTCCTCAGGAGGAGTCGACATTGTTTTGACTTTGCTCTTCAAGCCCAGTGTAGAATTCTTGAACGAGTTGCCACAAAGGTACTGCATGGTGAGGGCAGTCTCGGAGCATCTTTTGGAACCTCTCCCACACCTCATGGAAAGGTTCATTCTCCTTCTGAGCAAAAGAAGTGATGCACCTCCTCATGTAGGATAGCTTTGCAATAGGAACAAACTTCTTGAGGAATTCATTTTTAACTTCATTACATGTAACAAGATCTGGCTTTGACACATACCACACCTTAGCTTTCTCTTTTAGGGAGAAAGAGAAGAGGGTTCTATGGATGGAGTCATCAGTGGTGGTGGGAGTGCGGAAAGTTGAGCATGTCTCCAGGAAAGCATCAATGTGGTGATAGGGATTCTCTTTCTCCATCCCATAGTAAGTAGGGAGGAGTCCTAGGAGTGCAGGAAGGATGGAGAACTATTGACCCGACATCTGGTCAAATAAGGTGGCGATGGGGGAGTTATAGTTCCCCGGGGTGAAGTATTCGTGGAGCGGGTGGTGCTATTGTGGTTGAGCATCCGGTTATGGGTTGTTTTCAGCCATCTCAGCCTCTCTGTGCTCGTTGCAGTGAGCTTGGTGCCTCCTTCTACCAATCTCGGGGTCCTACAACACCATGTCGGTACAAGTAGAACACATGCGGCGCATGCACAACTGTCACCTATGTAATACACAAAGAAATAAAATGAAGCCAAGTTAGCAAACCAAGATGCAAAAGTAACACAAAGAATAAATAATAGAAATGGTGAGGGCAAAAGGAATGGCTAAGCTACACTATCTAAGTAGGCTGAGTGCCTCTATCCTTGGCAACGACACCAGAAAGCTTGGTGCGCTTCCGCTAGAGGTGCCACACACTAGCCGGTTTGACTCGACTAGATGCGCCTCACGAGGTCCGAGCACATGGGAGGGATCACTTTCGATATTTATATTGGCCCTAACCAAGTCGATCACAAAAACTAAACAGGTCACCGGAAAGCGTATGGGGTACCGTTGTAGTATAGGTGTTTGGCAATATAAGGGGTTGGTCCATAGGGATAGAGGGGCACTAGAGTTAGGTTTAGTGTAGGCTATGTTCCTAGTGTGGAGATTAGGGTTTGAGGGTTTAAAAAGGGTTTGGTTGTTAATTACTCTAATTGAGCAAGCAAGAAAGGCAAGATAGAAACTAAGTTATAAAAAATCTAAATTACCCTAAGCAAGTTGAATCTAAGAAACTAGGCTAAGCAATTAACCAAACGAGAGCAAGATGAACTACACTACTCTAGCAAGGCAAGAAACAATTAAGAAGATAAACTAATCACTAGCAAGAGTAAGAACCTAAGTTAACACTAATGATCAAGACTAAGCAATTTAACTAAGTTAATCTAAAGCAACTAAACTAGACTAGCATGAACAAGCAAACAAAGCAATTTGGATTTTAACAAGATGATTAAGATAGGTGGGACATTTGTGGGATGTAACTTTGATATTAGTTGGGGGATGTTATTAGACAATCATGGTTGTCATTTTACATCTAGATTACCAAACCAAACAATAAGACAATTCTATTAGAATGTACCCTATACTACTAGTAGAAGACTAGGGTTAGGTGTAATTCTAATAGGATTAGCAAAATCTAGGTTTCTAGGATAAGTGATAATGAGTAATTGAGGGTTGAGGGTAGAGATGGGAGTAGAGATGAGGATATTTGACCTCATGCCACTAGCCATTCTAGCCTTTAGAAGGCCTTAGGAAGTTACATC
Organism: Alisma plantago-aquatica; assembly: GCA_963693085.1. Classification (NCBI taxonomy): domain Eukaryota; kingdom Viridiplantae; phylum Streptophyta; class Magnoliopsida; order Alismatales; family Alismataceae; genus Alisma; species Alisma plantago-aquatica. The sequence goes on from OY856413.1 coordinate 212,226,931, forward strand.
AATGTTACTTATACTAGTAACTTAGGTCTCATACCAAGTAGTAGAAGAGGAGATAGGCATGTGGGAATAAAGGGGATTAGCTAGGGATCCCCTATTGGGACCTAGGAATCACTCCTAAGATTGCCACATGTATCCCAATTCTCCTAGATACATGGTATCATCAAACATTCTCAAACAAGCAATTAATGAAAAAAGCACAAATTACAAGTATGGTAATGTGATAAGAGACACAAGCATGGAGCAATCATCATAGATAAAAATGAGTTCATTACAAGACAAAAATTCCCTAACATGGTATCAAAGTCACATTTTAACCCCAAACATCCCACCACTAGGGGCTTAGCTACACATAGTCAAAGAAACAACAATAGGTAGGGGAAGAAGAGGAAGAAACGCCATGGAGCTTAGAGAAGTAGCCATCTTCTTCACCTCCTAGCTGTTGTGGATGACCCCTATCCTCCAAGGGTGCAGGTGAGCATGAAGATATGGGGGATTGTGGTAGAAAACCTAGAAAACTAGGTCTCCAAGGTGGAATGGAGGTGGAAATGGTGGATGGAGAGCACAAATGCAAAGGAAATGCACTATATGCTCAAGGAGGGGTAATGGAAGCTTGGAGCTATTGTGGGGTGTCTCTCCTTTTGTGCCCCAGCCGCCACCTATGTGTATATAGGTGGTGGGGAAGCACTAGGGTAAGTAGGGGTAGGATAGAAAAATCAGTGTAAAGGTATGGTAGGGTAGGTTGGTCACCATGACCTTGGTGATGTGCCACGGCCGTGGTGAGGGTAGGATGGAATGGTCGTAGAGTAAGAACACGAGTGTGGTATGAAAAGGGTGTGGATATGCTAAGGAAGGTGGTGGCCACGGTCACGATAGTTTTGGAGGAGGAGGGTGTGTTCGTGGTGCCGCAACACGGGCGAGTTGGTCTTCAGTGGCCACGGTCGTGGCAGATGGCCACGGTCATGGCGATTTGGGGGGCAACTTCTTATTGTCTATGTTAATTTTTCACAATAAACGGCACGACCGTGGGGGGTTCCCACGATCGTCTTTCACTCTTCTGACCACGACTGTGTAGATGGCCACGTCCATGGTGTCTTCAAAGGCCACGGTCGTGGCAGACAGCTACGGTCGTGGCAATCTGGGTGCAAATCCCCTGTTGTCTTTGTTGATCTTTCACAATAAACACCATGACCGTGGGGTTGTTCCCACGACCGTGTTGGGGTCTGCATCACTTGATTGTTCTTCAAACTTCACCATTTATGGATGTTATTTCTTGATGATGACCCTTGGCTATTGGAGGTAGGTTGAGGGAGATTTTGGGGCCTTCTTTGGACCCCCCATGAGTGGAGGAGCCCTAGAACTCCTTCCTTCTCTCTCATCCATCTAAGGCATGGTCCAAGTACCTAAAAACAGTGCAAAGAACATCCATAAGCGCATTTGGCAATGATAAACATATTAGGGAAAAAGCCTTGTAATCTAACAAGTTTAGATGTGATTTAAGTACAAAATGGCATAGGATGGAGCCCTAAAATAGGGCTACATCACAAGCCACTCGGAAAAGACAAGATGGAAGGCAAAAATGCATGAACCTATCCATTTCCTCTACCGCCCTACCTCCAAGGCCATCCTAAGCCTTACACACCCCACCACCTCCATTGCCACAACCTTCCCACCACTTCACCTTCCGACCTCAATTCCCTCCTCCACCTCAATTCCAAAGACCATTAATAACAGTGCCACAACCACAACTATCACATGCTCCCCCTATTTCCTATGAGAAAATGGATATGGTTTCAATCATGGGGCGTGACAAGGTTTTTGGGAAGCTTATCAAGGGAGGGAGTCAAGTTGACAAAGATCTTAATGAAGAGCCATTGTTAGAAACTCCTTTTTTGCAAGTGTCCCATATGATTGAGACCCCTCTCTTTGATGAAGACCCATTCCTCAAAAGAGAGAAAAACTATGGCATGAAATTTCTAAAGGTCATAAGGCTGATTAAGATCTATGACGATGATCCCCAAGGATAGAAAACTGCTGAAAAACACTTGAGAAGCTTGCATGACCCTTGGGAGAAAGATCAATCAAGGAATGGATTTGAGAGTATTTCCTATGATGAGGATGCAAACATTTTGTTTTTGGACAATGGTTGATGGTGAAAGAACAACAAGCCCATCCGAAGGCATGAAACTCAACGCTTGTGGGAGGCAATCCACTTAGGTTTGGGAATTTTAACCCAAATTTCAAATTTTGATATTTTTTCTTTATTTTTACACTTTCCTAGAATATACACACACACTTTATACTTGATGGTTCTAGATATTTGTGAATCATGTTAGGATAGGTGCATTGGAAGGAGGAGGATGCATGGTTGATATCACCAAGTAGGAGATCAAAATTGAAAAGACAATTACAAATCAGTAGAAAAGCTATAGGAAGGTGGCCAACACGTCCGTTCCACACAACATGACCATGGTGCTGGAAAGCCAGAATGGTTGTGGTGGCTCTATCATGCTCATTGCACACATTGAGATATCTCTCCCTCTTGGAATTTGTCTACCATGACTCCATGCCCACTACCCTATCATCCTAGACTTCTATTTCATTTTGAGGATAGCATGGTTTAAAAGTTTTGGGTGGTAGGGTGGTAAGCCCTTTCTCTACCCACTTTTATCTATGTTCCTTGTTCTAAATTTTTTCTCAAGATGATCAAATAGTATAATCATCTCTCATACTTGTGTATCCATACTTTGTTTACTTGCTTTGCATACTTGCATGCCATGTAGTTTGCTTTCTCTACCCACTTGATTGAAGTATCAATTTTAGGTTGTTCATTCATGTGGTGTGACATTGTTAGAGGAAGTGTTGGATTAATTTTCATGCAGGATACCTTATGTTGGAATCATGTCAGTGACCCCTCTTTGATTTGACTATTCACTCACCATCTTCTTACCCCTCCGCTTCATGAAAGGATGCCAAAGTGCACATATCAGCCGTGGCCACCAACAAAAGTTTGGGGTGGCCACATCTACATCTCACCACTTCACTCTCATCACCATATGCCCTATCTACTCCAAGGGCCACGAAAAAGAAAAAAAAGTGCAAAAATAAAATAAAAGGTGCTCTTGTTTAAGAGCATCTAAGTAAAAAAGAGATGAGTGCTCTATGTAATAACACTCCAAAATCTTACCGCAACACTTTCTTCCATTTTCATACCCATTGAGCTAGGAAACATCAAACCTAGCTTATTTTGCCCTTTTTCCTAGCCACGAGGGTCATTTGGTGTGATTTGAAACATAAGGTTGAAAGTATGAAGGTGAAATAGCACTCCTAGTCATCCTTTATTAACACCATCATGAAACGGTCTACCCAGAACTACATGAAAGAAATATGGATCGCTTGTGTGTTTTATGCACTATATTTGAAGTTCATATACTTTGTACTCTTTTCATGATTGGATTGTGAAAGAAGGAGAGGTGAAATGTGAAATGCATGTACTTTGTCACTATTGATTCCATTCAGAAATAGTCATCCTTTACATTGCAGTTGTCATTTCTTGATTGTGGAAAAATTGCAAAGACATTGAGTTGGAGCATACTTGAGGACAAGTATGTTTTAAGTTTGGGGTGGTGATCCAGCCCTATTTTAGGGCTTCATCTTGTGTCATAGTGCATTTTAATCACATCTATACATGTTATATTACATGTTATTTCCCTCAATATGTATAGTTGTGTAACGTGCACTTATGGGCATTATTTGCATGCTTTTTAGGCATTTGGACCACGCTTGATGGAAGAGAGAGAAGGAGTGATCCTAGGGTTTCTCTACTCTTAGAGATATGTAAACTTTGTAATTTCATTTGTTAATGATTATGTTCTATTTATATCTCATTCTGCAAGAAATGCTTGTTGGTTTGTGTGTGAAATCACCTAGGAATTTAGGGAAATTGCTTATATGTGTGAATTTTGGGATTTGCCCCTAGGTCCAATACTTAGATCCCTAGGTTGCCTCCCATCTTCCTAAATCCTAATAAATCTACCTAAGCCTAAGTGAGAGATCTAAGTATCTATATTAGGTGACTCTAGTGCAATTAGCATGGAGCCTTCTCAAGGCTAGAATGTGGGGAAATTGGGGTCCAAAACCTTAATTTCACTTCTCCATTACTACCCTCGGCCCCTAATTACCCTATGAATGTCTAATATAGAAACCTAGACTTGATAAGACTCTAATTGAATTGAACCTAATCCCTTTCCCAATCGATCCTCACAAGGGTAGTAGGGAGTGTTAGGGACTAGTTCCCCTATAACACAACCTAGAATATCCATGGCCAATTAGTAGCTTAGGTTAATTCATTTGACTCTAACTTGTTGTTTGGTTTGGATAATCTAAATGGAATCATAATGTTTATATGTCATCCCCCCAACTTAAGTGATAAGTGCATCCCCTAAACAACCCACATCTTCATTAATTGCTTTAAAATCCTAGTTTTCATCTTGCTTAGCTAGTGTTAGCTTAGTTAGCTCTTTTCTTACCTAGATAGCTTCTTGTCCTGTTCTTGCTTTATTCTTGCTAGCTTAGGTCTTTACTTGCTCTTTTTCTTTTCTCTTTCTTTCCTTAGTGTAATTTTCCTTTTCATACTTAGCTTAGTCTTTTCCTGCTTAATTAGTTTTAGTCTAGTCTAGGGTTAACTTAGATTTCATTTTTGCCCTTAATTGCTTTCTTTCTTAACTTAGTTTAACAATCAAAAGAACCTTCAAACCCTTAACCCTAGGCTCCACAGTAGGAACCCAACAAAACAAACCTAGCTCTATTGCCCCCTTTTCTCCCTGTGGATCGACCGTATACTTGTCGCCCTCCTATACTATGACACGACCCTATGCGCTTGTAGTTTTAGTGTTTTGTTGACGTAGGTGTGTTGGTCTTGGTTTATAAATATTGAAAGTAAATCCACCACATGTTCCAATCTCGTGGCACGCATCTAGTCGAATCTAATCAGCTTGGCGTGCACACCTCTGGTGGATGCACCAATACTCAATCCCCATGTGTTACAATGCACCTGATCATCACCTTTATGGTGACCCTTATTCAACGTCACATTGGATGATGTGTAAATTCATTGAACCAAATGTGATGAGTATAGTGACTTTAGGTCTAAGAACCACAATCACAATTATCACTATGAGAGTTGACTTTGACTACCAATCCATGGTATCCATGTATCACTCTCATGATGGCTCTGTCTAATTATATTGTTCTCTAACATGTACCTATATGCTAGACTTGATATCACATAGCATGACTAATGAGACTCTGTCTACAGTCAACACACACTCTAGTATTATGTATTACTATCGTCTATTTTGCTTCCATTGTAATATCTGACAAGGGACACAATCAAGAATGCATGTAATCTTATCATACATATGATCTCATTGCTCAGGTCCTCAACCTGAAGACATACGTCATCGAGTAACATCATTATTTAGACATCTACAATGTTTGTGTCATCATTACAAGATTGAGACAAGCATAATAGATAGAATTACCTTTATCATTATCAAATAAGGTATCTAATGCCCCATTGTAATCATCATATGATTGCCTATCTAGGCATACATACCAATACACTCCTAGTTGCACTTAGAGCTAGCTAACCACTCATAAATCTTATTCCAAGTGATCTTAATGTGTTCATCATGTTTCCACTGTAGTGGTGCTTTTATAGAGGGTTAGCAACATTTGCTTCTAGTCAGTATTTTGCAAGTTTCATGTCTCCTCATAGTACAACTTCACATATGAGATTGAAGTCTTGTAGCATGCTATCAGAGATTCCCAACCTATCCAGTAGATCCATTATTGTCATAGTATCTCTACTGTGTCATCAATGGTTTGGAACCTCCCACAAGTTTATCTATATAACCTTTTCAATCATTATAGTATCATTTGGTGTTCAAACTAACACTAAGATACTTGGCCTTTATTGTAGAATTAAACAACTATCTCTTGCTTAGAACTCTTCTAGCTTATAGTTCTACTTTAAGGTCAAACACAAACTTAGATTTTGATCATTAATTTTGTTTTACATTTTGGAAGCTTGCATCAGTGCAACCCTTTATGCCCAATTCTTCCGTATTTTCCACAAGGAAAGAAAGAAAAAAACAAAGTGGGGTTGTATACAAACTCTGAATAGGTGGGCCTTGGGGATCTCCTTCTCCCTAATCTAGTAAAAATGCTTTTTTCATTTTTCCCAACAAATAATACTTGCATGTCTTTATTAGTTCCATTATACTTGTATGTCTCTATTAGTTCAATAAGGGGAAAGTGCTCTATATAGAATTTACTGGTCTTGTGTGAACATAGATTAGTCTACACCCCTATTAGATTAGAATTTAGATTTGTTACACTCAATATGAACACGGAGTAGATACACCTTTAGTCATCTTTTGACATATGTTAATACAATTAAATATGTTAGTTCGGATTAAATAGTCATGACACTTGGTCTTGATCTGGTAGGGGATATAGGGTACTCTATGTTTGTACGTTAACCAACAAATCCTACAACACCAGATTAAGATCGCGTGTCTGGCACATTTAATCTGAACAAACAAATAATTGCATTAACACACAAGATATAGCTAAAGATGTAGCACTCTACATGTTCCCACTAGGAGTAGCAAATCTGAACACAAAGTGCTCCGAGTGTCCATGTAGTTAGGCCTCAAACTACATAAAATCTCCCCATAATGTTTTTTTCTTGAAGGATGACCAAAATACGATTATCTTTGGAAGACACTATAAGTCATGTGTACTAAAAATATCTTATTGGTTTTGATGTAATACATGATATTTAAGTGGACGAGTAGAGTTTAATCAAGATAATTTGGGTGACTTGGTCATGTATAGCGAGCGATTGACAAATTTAAACCCCCGCTTCATTTAAAATTCTCAAATAAACTAGTGGTTCCTATATTAGGGGCTTCATGTTTCATTTGACGAAGCAATATGGTTCCTTCGTCATTGATGACATCACAAGTGTGAGGTCAATTTCTAACAATTTCTTTGTCAAATGTGTGATTACCAACTACTTTTATTATATATTATTTTTTCTCCACATCAATCAGCAAATTAGATCAATTATTCATTTCTCACTGTGAGAAATTGATGTAATGACTGATCATTGATGAATGTAATATTTTTCTCAACTTCTACACTAGAGTCTCTTAAACCATCAAATGGATTGGCATTTTTATTAGTATTACTAAAAAATCCTCAACTTCCTATTGCTAGTGCAAGGAAAACCTTTGATTGCTAGCGCAAGAAAAATGCCAACCAATGTGGTGTTTTATCACTATTTCTCACATTCAACTTGCAAATCCAATAAAAGCCAACTTATATGCCATTTTATAACAAGCCCGTAAAAAGCCAACTTATATGTCATTTTATTAACGTAGTTAGATATATATAACAAGTTGCTTGGATACCACAAGTCTTATAAAAGAAAAGATAGGAAATTCCACATGCCACATGTCTAAACAAGAAAATATATTCTCCTACATTAACTACAATCAACAAAGTGATGCATTTAACCAAAACCCAAAAGTTGGCATCTGGAAAAATCATGTAAACAAAACTAAAGAATCATTCTATTAAATATCATTCTATTATTAGAAGTAAAGTGTTACAAAGAAGTGATGCATACCTAATGTTGATGAATCCCCCTCCCTTGGGTTTTTGGACCAAAGTGATACTTTGAGTCAAAAGAAGGTCTGATTAGACTCAAATATGTATGTTGAATCTCATGTGTAGACCAACTTGGAGGAAGTGATGGTGTGAGAGGCTGAGTGGAGGGCATATGAGGCTATCTCAGAAATGAGGAACTAGGTGATCTTGAAGTGAAGATAAATATCCATGTCGGTACAGGATAAAACATGGGTGAGTCCAAGATAAGGTGGAACAAAATCCACAATGATCCAATGGTGATGACGAATGGTAAGAGTAGAACATCCTAGGGAATGTGGAAGGTGAAGTGCCCCTAGACTGTCCTAACAGTGTGAACTATTCTGGTGTTGTCGAGTTCCATATTGGTGTGGATTTCCTGATGCAATCGCTTGCCCTCTAAGTCTGGAGTGTCACTGTATTGAGAAACTATGTATATCCTCGTGCTTCCATAGAATATGGAAGAAGAGAAGCATCAAATGAAGTCATCATAAGATGTGTTATATGTTAATTTTTTTGCATGTGACTCTGGATTTGTGAAAATCCAGGTGCTCTTTATGTTATATACATTGTCACACACTCTCTACTTTATGAATAGACCACTTATTCTATTTTGGCCAGTTGTTAACCGTGTTTCTACAACTTAGGTGCATCTTCCCACCTAACCGCATGAATTCTACAATGTAAGAACGATGTTGTTATCATCCACAGGAAATTGACTTTCAACTTCAAGAAGTGTTTATTCTTATAAGAGAAAAGATCTCTTCCTAAAATTTACTTGGTCTCATGTGAATATAGAGTAGCCTACACCCTTATTAGATTAGAATTCAGATTTGTTACACCCAATATGAACATGGAGTAAGATACACCTTTAGTTATCTTTTCACATGTGTTAATGTAATTAAATCGGTTAGTTGGGATTAAATAGTCATGACACTTAGTCTTGATTTGGTAGGAGATATAGGCTACTCCATGTTCACACGGGACCAGAAAATCCTACAACACCATATTAAGGTTGCGTGTCTCGCACATGTAATTTGAACCAACAGATTTAATTACATCAACATATATCAAAAGATACCTAAAGATGTAGGCTACTCCGTGTTCACACTAAGAGTAGAAAATTTGAACATAAAATGTTGGGGTATTCCTACAGTTAGGCCTCAAATTGCAAAAAATCTCCTCATAAAGTTTTTTTCTTGAAAGATGATCAAAATACAACTCTCATTGTGAGAAATTGTTGTAATGACCTATCAATGATGAATGTAATATTTTTTCTCAAATGCTACACTAGAGTCCCTTAAACCATCAAGTTGATTGGCATTTTTATTAGTATTAATTAAAACTCATCAACTTCCAATTGCAATCCAATGAAAAACTCTAATTGCTAGCATGAGAAAAATGCCAACTAATGTGGCATTTGTTGGATACGACAAGTCTTCTAAAAAGAAAAAAGTTACGTAGTTACACGTCACATATGTCAAAAGAAAAACATATATTCTCCAACGTTAACTTTAATGAACAAAGTGAGGTATATAACCAAAACCCAAAAGTTGGAATCTGGCAAAATCATGTCAGCATAATTAAAGAATTATTTCATTAAAACTAGTTCTGTTTATGAGAAGTAAAGTGTTATAAAAAGTTGATGCATACTTAATGTTGTCGATCCTCCTCTTTTGGGTTCATGAAACAAAGTGATGCTTTGAGTCTGGAGAAGGCCCAACTAGACTCAAATATGTATGTTCAGTCTCATATGTAGACCTACTTGGAGGAAGTACCAATGTGAGAGTCCTAGTGGAGGGCATAGGTAGTGATCTCAAAATGAGGAACTAGTTGATCTAAAAAATGAAGATAAATATCCATGTCGATACTAGTTGAAACATGGGTGAGTCCAAGACATGGTGGAAGGAACTCTAGAATGAGCTAATGGTGATTATGAAGGATAAGATTAGAACATTCTAGGGAATGTGGAAGGTAAAATTTCCCTATAGTGTTCTGACAGTGTGGACTGTTCTCGTGCTGTCAAATGCCCTAATGGTGTGGATTTTCCTGATGCATTTGAGTTCCCTGTAAGTCTGGAGTGTCATTGTATTATTAAAAGATGTGTAGAGTAGTGTGCTTCAAGAGAATATGGAAGAAGAGAAGCATGAAATGAAATCATCATAAAATGTTTTATACATTAGTTTGGTTGCAAGTGATTACAATTTTTGAAACCATGCACTCTTTATGCTATATACATTGTCACACACTCTTCCTATCCTCAACATGTGTCTCATCTATCAATGTTTACAATGACTCCCTTATATGCATCTAAGTTGAATGAGCAAAAATATAGCTTTAGCGAACATTATTTTGATCTATAAATTCGTATAAATATTTCTCAATATGCTTAATAGTTTACTTATGAATTCTTGCTCCATGTATCTCCAGGATAGTAAAGGTTATGGGGTGTAAGTGGTCATGAATGTGATACTTTACATTGTACCAATTAGGTACTTGTAGAACAGCTAAGGAACCTAGAAGTTGAAATATATGATTTTGCATGCCATTCTAGTGTTGTCATCCATATTGTAATTGGTCAACCAGTCAATGGTGTATCATCTTCAATCATCATTTCTTTTATATCCTAGAAAGTCTTGGGTTGGGGTTAGATATGAGTGCCAATTTGTTTTAGATCTCTATCAGGAACATGTCATTCCATGAATGTGAAATATGTCACTAATATGTCATTAGGATGTGTGTCATTTGATTTCGAATGTGCTTCCCATTTAAGGTTATGTATTTCTTACTTCCTCTGTTAAAAAAAAAGAAACATAGGATGATCAATGGTTGAAAGTTACAATCAAAATCTGATCTTTTCTAAAAACACACTGTTGTTATTTCTTTATCTACCTATTTGTGATTATCATGAATATGGACTTGCTTTTGAAATTGCTAAAACCCATCACATGTAGTCCACTCTCCTACAAATACACACATCATGGCATGGGTGCTAACCTCACGTTGGATCCCTAAAAATGATGTGGGGTGCTAGCAAAGGTATCAGCGCCAGTGTTAAGTTGGACGTCCAAAGGCATAAAAAACATCCCACTCTCCTAGAACTCATGACTGATTATGGCCGTTGTAATCACAAGGTGACTTTAGATAAATACCTTTATCTATTAAACTTGGGATACCTCTCGATGAGTGTCATCAATCAATAGGGAAGATAAGGATCCACCCCTCCTATACAAGTCATTCTTGAGTGAGGACGTAAAGTAGATCTAAACTCATAGGATGAAAAGGGGAATGTTGTTGTCTCTCTATATGTCTTGTCTTAGTAGCTCATATTTTATTGAGATTGTTGCTAAGACTTTTCTTGTGTAGCTTTCAAGTAATATTTTTTAAAGCTTAGCAATCTCAAACTCAAATATAAAACAATCTTTTTCAAATAGTGACAACTCTAACTCAAATCTCAAGCAGTCTTTTTCAAATATGAATAACCTAAAACTCAAATGTTAAACAATATTTTTTAAAGAATAATAATTGCAAATTTTGATTTCAAATGATCTTTTACAAACATTAACAACTCAAACAATCTTTTTATTAAAATCAAAAAGGGGTTTCATCCCCTAAACTCAGGTGGATATGGGGTTTCTCCACATCGTGTAAGACATCATTCATCAATGTCGGGTCCGCCCCATATGTTCATGGATTATGGCATTAAACTAACCCTGCCTTAACTTTCAAATCTTTTTAGTTCCTAGACCATGACCTAAAACTAGACCAATCATACACTTCGTCTTCTTAAATAAGGTCCTAGACTATGACCTAAAAGTAAACCAAAATCTTTTATTGAACACCATGAAATGGAGAGGTCACTCGAGGCTTCCTCTTTACTAGTCGTTCCTCACAAGGACTCTCCAGAGAAATCCCTCGAGCTAGTAGAAAATTAGGGTGTCATGGATGCTACCAAGGGTTTCAGTTTGATAACCCCGTTGGACAAGCAGGCCCTGAGGAAGAGAAGTGGCTGATTAAGAATAGGAATAATGTGGACTTGTAGGCTATTATGACTTGCCCGATGAGTATAGAAGTTATGCCAGTGGTGATGAGTCTAGACCTAGTGAAGATGACAGGGTTGGATGGGGTGAATGGAAAATTCATTCAAGATAATTGGAATATTGTTGGACCTAGTATGGTAAAATTTGTTACCAAGTCTATTATGACAGACCCCTATCAGACAAAACCAGTAACACAACCGTAGTTCTTATCCAGATGATATCTACCCTAGAGACATGTGAGAATCTGCATGTGATCTCATTAAATAATATTGAGTTGAAGATTACATCTAAACTAATTGTGGAGCGCTTGAACCCTTTATCTCTGACTGGGTGTCACATAGCAGCTTTGACCTGGGCAGGCATATCACTGATAATATCAACCTAGTCCAGGAACTGATACATTCTATGAAAAGGAAGAAGGGGTCGAAGAAAATTGCAATCCAAATAGACCTTACTAAAGCCTACGACCAGATGTCTTGGGAGTTTGTACATGATACCATTACACGTATTGGCCTCCCTACATATATTGTAAACTATATTGTGTCTTCCATCTCAGGGGGTGAAGTATCCATTGCTTGGAATGGCAGGACTACTGACTCCTTAAGGGAAAGTAGGGGGCTCAGGAAAGGCGACCCACTCTCCCCTTATCTATTTTTTTATGTATGGAATAGTTCAGTCAGATGATTTAGCAAAAGGTGGAGCAAGGCAGCTGGAATCCTATTAAACTAGGAGGTGGGGGCACTAAAATCTCTCATGTATGATTTGCAGATGACTTGATTTTGTTTTCGCACATTGATACTTCACATATGAGGACCACATGGACTATTTTAGGGAGTTTGAAGAACACTCAAGGCAGGTGGTATCTAGAAACAAGTCCATAATTTTCTTCTCCAAAAGCATGAATAGAACTTTCCAAAGAAGAGTTTGCATGATCAGTGGATTCCAGCATACTAAAGACCTAGGTAGGTACTTAGGTGTCCCCATTGTACACCATCGAGTGATGAAGTTAACATACAACAATGTCCTGGAGACAGTGACATGTAGAGTGACAGCCTGGGTAGGCAGAAGCCTATCCCTGGATGGGAGGGTCACTTTAGCTGGAGCCATATTGGCTTCCATTCCCATGTATGTTAGGTAGATAGCTATTTCACCTCTACAAATATGTGATTCCATTGATAGTACTATTCAACATTTCATATAGGGAGGAAACTATAAGGCGCTCCCTATGGCAGGGGTTTCATGGTTTAAGGTAACTTGTCAAAAAAGGGATGGTGGATTAGGACTGAAGGTGATGCACGATTGGAACTAGGCGCTATATATGAAACATGCCTGGGATATTAGCAATGGCAGGAGCTCACTGTGATGTGAAGGCACGAGGAACATATATAACAAGAACATTTATGTCCGAAGAACTACTTACTCTAGATTTAGTAATATTGTCATTGCTTGCAGGGAGTTTATTATTCAGAACTCCTATCTTATCCCCATGAGTAGACAGAGCATCAATGTTTGGCATGAAAGATGGTAGAAAGGTGGACATGTTCTACTTAGTCTTGTGCTGAAGTCAATCCCTACCATGTTAGAGGACCTAAATGTCAGTAGCCTGGTTAATCTAGATAGTGAGTGGGGTTGTGGTTTTCTAGAAGAGTGGTTATCTCTGGAAATTGTAGAACAAATACAACAGCTGAAGGTACTGATAGATGTAGATGGAGGGTGTGGGAGAACACACATAACAGTAGGTTCTCTACTAAATCAGTGTACATGAGGCTGTGAGAAGGAATGGGAACCAGGGTTTTGGGCAATTAGAAAATGGTGTGGAGAGAAAGAGTGAGTCAGAGGATCAAAATGTTCACCTAGGTTATGCTTCGTGGGGCACTTATGACTAATGATAGATGAGCTTAGTGAGGATTAAGTACTGAGAACAAGTGTCCTAGATGTTTCATGGAGGTGGAAACCACCGTGTATACACTAAGGGACTACAGGTATGCAAAGGAGGCGTGGGAAAAGCTGACACCTATCAATAAAATTAGCCAATTCCTAGGATAAGGTAACCTCAAAGAGTGGTGTAAAGAACAAATGAATACAGAAGAAAGGGTAGTGGTGCTCTTCCTCATGGCTTGCTAGAATCTATGGCATTACCCGAATGAATATATTTTCAACAACAACTGAGTTCATGCAATGCAACAAGTATGACATATCATAAGGGGAATGGCATCACATTTGGAGGCATTCTGAAAGGGTGTCACCCAGACGAGGGCCACTAGTACTACTCAATGGAGAAGACCGGGCAATGGTGACCTAAAAATCAACGCTGATGTTACGCTTAAGAAAGACTGAGGGGGCTATGATGTAATAGTGTGAGATGATCGAGGGAGGTGGGTAGGTGGAGCTGCCAAATGCTTTCAGAGCTCGGACGTGTTGGAGGCAGAACTCAGAGGTATCGATCTCTCTATGGAAGTTGCTGAAAGGAATGAACTGCAAGGTGTGGAGATTGAGAGTGATTCGTAGGTTGTTGTGCTGATTATAGGGGAGTCTGTTGATGAAAAACCTCTATTAGAGGAGGATGCGGTTGAATTGGCAAGTCGGGTTTATCAATAGATCCCGTATTGGTGTAGCTGATAGCCTGGCCAAAATACACCTACAAACCTTAGGAAACCTTCATGTTAATAATTATCCCCGTCAGAGATCTTAGGCTCTTTAGAAGAAGAAAAAATATGTAATGGTAGTAGTACCGCCATGTTTCCTTTTGACTGCTTAACTAGTGAATGTAATGTCTAGTTTGATTTATCTTGCATGTGGAGGGAGGGATAAATAAGATTGCCTCCAGACTTCTCTAGAAAAAAGAGGGTCGCCTTCATCTTACTCTTGACCAACCACTTAATCCCCCATCTTTTATCATAGTATAAATGGTTCTTTTAGAGAATTTCCTAAAGGAATAACACATCCACCATCTTTTTGTTTATGCCATTTCATTAGCAAGTGCATCTTATACAAATATGGATAGGTTCTCTATATAGTCTGAGCTAGGGGCAAGAAAAACCACCAAAAACTATAGGTTCCTTTTATCGTGAGATGAGTGCAAGAAATCCAAGAGTATCCCTTGCATACACTTCCCTCTCTGGGGGGGATCCTTTTTAATGTATTGTCTAAACAATATGTGCACATGGACCTGTCCTAAATCCTATAGTATTTTATCATGATGTTATACACTACTTTTGAATCCAGCGAATGTTGTTTTTAGGTCATCATGGAAGAAGCAAGGATCTCATACCTCACCTGGTCTCACCAACAATAAGTCTAGATGATCGGGCACAGCAATACAGACTGATAGTCTGATGGTACTTCTAAGGGGGAGACCGTATGCAACAAGTAATACAATCCAAAAGACGAGGAGAAAAGCAAGGAAGCTACTGTTGTTCCTGGAGCCACATCCACTCAAGAAGAACATCCCTTTGAGTAGCCCTTTAACATGTCTTTAATGCCTCCACCAAGCCCATCGTATACATGAGAATGGTTCTACCTAAGGTTTTCCTGACAAGGAACTATACCCACCGAGTCATCCACATCATTCTTGATGTACGACATGTGGGGTTCCCACCCACATCACCAAAAGCATTCTAGCTAGGGATTCATCAAAGCTCATCATGTGTGAACATTGGGTTTGTCATGATCCCTCAAGAAGTAGCAATGACCTTCTAGATCCTGAGGGAGAAGTCGAAGGAAAGAAGAAAGAAAGTGATGTTACAATGACACAGATTGAGTCTAAAATGGGAGACACTATAACAAATGTTAAAATGTGATATTTCAATGGTGGAGGACCAGTCCACAACCTGCACTCCATGTATCCACCACCACACTTCTAGTACAATCTATACATAGGGGTAGGGTATGGTTTCCCACCACCAATATTATGGCGCTGCCAAGGAAAATCAAACAACCAGTTATACTCAGGGTGGCCAAACATCAAGAAGTTGTCACACATAAACCTATTGTCATAGATCCCCTATTGCTTCAGATTGTGTAAAAGATCAGACTACTAGAAAGGAAGAGGGACAGTGGGAAGACATTCAATTTTTTTCATTTTTTATATGAAAAGCTCACTGGCAACTTCACCATGCCAAAATTCCAAGTTGATTCCAGAACGAAGGAACCCATGACCCACGTCAAGGTATATTGCACAGAGATGGTGGAAGTTCAGAATGACAACAAAGTATTAATACTCTATTTCACATGGACCTTGACTGGTCTTGTGTTGGCCTAGTAAAACAAGTAATATGACCACCATCACCACATCGGCGAAGATGGTCTAAAAGTTCCATAATCAATATGCTTGGAATGTAAACCAAGTCCCAACCAAGGAGGATTTGGAAGCACTGTAGTAAAAGACAGATGAGAGCTTCCATGAGTTTGTTGAATGATGGAAGGATCTTTCCACTCAAATGGAATTCAATCCCATAGATAAGGAGGCTCTAGACATGGGGATCAGAGCCACTACTCCATCTCTCAATGTCCCCTTTATCCTTACAAAGGTACAATATATTCCCAGAGCTCATACAAGTAGGTGTACATAGCAAGAATATAGTCAAGAGGGGGGTCTATCAAAATATAGGCCTCAATTTCTAGCCATGTTCTACTTCCTCAATGACCAATCAGAAGTCAAATGGGTGGCATAAAATACATCAGATGTCATGGTGGGAGCAGTACTCATCCCTAATGGATGAGAACATGAAAACAAACAACCATATAGGTTTCATCAGTGCAGACATCAAAGACTCAAGTTGTCCAGATTCTATCATCTCAACCACAACAAGCTTAGGTGATGCCACCCAATTGTCACCCTCACTACATGCCTCTACAATATGTGTGGCTGCCAAACAACAACTATGGGTATGTGCCACCACCATTCTAGCCATCCCTATAATAGACAACTGCAATCACTCCTTCGATAGTGAGTAATCTCACATCTCATGTTGATCCAACAACAACCGCTCCATCAGTTGAGGATCCTCCCAAACCAAAGAGGAAGTTCACACCCTTGGCAACTTCTCTTAGCACTATATTTCCAGATATCAGGCATCTGCTTAAGTTTCCAATAATAAGGGATCTAGTGAATCCCTTACCTATGAACGACAATGCCAATGCCTTTTGCAACTACCATAGAGCAAAGGGTCACAAGACGAACTCCTGCATCATACTCAAACACACCTTGTAAGATCTCATATATGTTGGGGAAGTCCACAAAGTCGCTTCTAAAGAGGCACTGCCATCCTCCAACACGGAGGATGTGATCTCATTGCTAGAGGACTCACCTTGTGAATTATTTCTTCCACTAGAGCAAGTAATCAAAAACTAGTCCAAAAGCACATCTATCATTGCTTTGATCCAGAAATGGAATTGTTAATTCCAATAAATGTCAAAAAGTTGGCTAGCATGCCAAGTGCCCGACAGGAGCAGAAAAAATAGTCAGTCATCATACCAGGGGAATATAGGAGTAAAAGATACAACCAATTAACTTACAAATGGCAAGTCTAAAGCCAAAACTACAGAAAGTCTAGATTCTAAAGGTGGAAGTCCCAACAAATTCATGCCATGTAGTTTTGGTATCAACCATAATGACTTCACCTGTCAAGGGAGATCAATGCTCTCCCTCACCCGAGCTACCACTGCCCCTTGACAAGGGAAAATAGAAGGTGACTACTTACATATGAGTCCCTGCCAACATTATTAAAGAGGGGGCAATAGAGGTATCAATTTTGAACATGGATACCAGAAAAGTACCACTAACGCCTAAACTTTGCAAAGAGACTGGTCCCAGAGATTCAGATAATATAAATTCCTCAATGAACCAGAGGGGGAATTATCACTAGAAAAAGTGATGCAAAACTCTCTAGTACTTTGAGATGTTGTCATCAAGACTCTTGAAGGCACCTATATCTCCAAGGAAGTATGGCAAGAAGCTTTGGAAGCCACCATTGGGTAGATTATGACCCTGCACTTGATCTCATTTTCCACAAATGAGATTCCAATAGGTGGGAATCAAAATAGGCTCATGTTGATTACTGAAATATACAATGGCCTCAAAATACCTTCCCGCTTTGTTGGCAATGTCACATGGCTAAATATGTGTCCCATAAAGATGCTTATCATCCTAAATAAGGGTCCTTCCTACCTCCATTTAACAACAAAGAAAGAAGCCTCCTTCAACACAGTAATCATGGATGCTTTGAGAGAAATCATGTTGGAGCTCCAAATCAGGCACCAGACATTCACATTCCCATTTTTCATCATGGAGTTGAGTCCCCCTATCTATCTCCTCTTGGGGAGGTAATGGATTCATCAAAATTTGTTAGTTCCCTCATTTCCACATCAAAAGTTAAAGTATTGTTTAGGCCATGCCATTGTCATAGTTGAGGTTGACGATGCCAGTACCATAACATGCATCTCCTACTTTTCTTTGAGAAAATACACGTTGTCAACATCAGTTGGGTGCCCCCACATAGGAGGAGACTTAATATTCCCTTAAAGCCCATATAGTTTGCACAATGGTTAAGAGAGATGAATATCCATCCACACAGTGGATTGGCAGTCCAGTGATAAGGATGGATAGAGATCATCTAGGTCACTCCCAAATAGAAAAGGGTGGGTCTCGGATTCTTCAAGCCATCATGCACATGACTTCAGTTTAATAGATGGATGTCGTATTGCAAGCTCGTGACATTGTATCCCACTATGAGGAACTTAACACAAAGACGTTACCTTAACAATCTACTGTTGACCTAATATCTGAGCCATGAAGCTTGACGCCTTCGATCAGAAGAAGAGTGCCAATTTAGGTTGTTATATCAGTCAGACATGGGTCCCGAGTGAAAAGGTCCACATCCATACTTCCCTTGTATCGTGGCCATCACTAAAGACCATGCAGACACAACTAAGGCAATCATTCCCACAACATTGCCTCACTCTACGTAAGAGGTTGGAGATGATCAAGATATCATGGGATCACTATGAATATCAAGGACAATTCCCTCACCAACAAAAAAGACCAGGGCATACAGACCACTGAGAATAATCAACAGTTTAAGACCAAACTCATTGCTTCAAATGGGGACACACTCAACAGAATGCCTACTTGCATCATCAGTAAGTGGTGCCCTAAGTACTCAGACATCATTAGTAGCGTCATGCCCCATCAATATGGTCACATTGTCTAGACAAAAATCATCAAAAAAACACTAGGAAAGGTGGAGACACCACCCCACCCAGATGGATGCAATCATCTTTGGGTCTGCCCAGGATAGCCCAACTGAGATGATGCCTACACTGCAGACACCAAAGTCATAAAAAAAGACTATGGTGTCATGTAGGATGACTATGACAATGCCTACAACATGATTGTAGGATAGGGCATCAATGCCATATTTGATTAAAAGGCTGACACAAACACTCATCACTCCTTTCCAGAAAGGAGTGAAATTCTTGAACTGGTGTGTGGATGATCGCAACATCCTAAGGCCTAGGTCTCCCCTCACACCCAAAAAAACATGTTATAAGAATGGAACCATGATGTGATAGAGATCCTAGAGTGGCTATTTCATCATGCTCTACCACATCCCCACTCATCATGAAAAAATCCAAAAAAGTTGTGAAAGACACAAAACCAAAAATATTACAAAATTTTGAAAAATTCTAAAAAAATAATGAAGACAATTAGGTTCCAAAAAAATTTCCATCTACTTTACAGAGTCAGAACAGGTCTACAACAATGAATATGAAAATTTTGAAGATGTGTTATCCCATAATATAAGACAAAGGATCATCAACCTATCAAGAACCAACTAATAGAGACTCTATTAAGGCACCAAGCCATGCAAAGTCAAAGGTTGGGTGTGTCTATGTCAACATCTCAAGAACCAACTAATAGAGCCTCTACACTACTACATTGACATGTTTTCCTGGATTTATTCTGCAGACCTAGGTTGGATGAAAAAATCATTTTCCATCAACTACCCATCACCCATGGTGTTTGCCCCCATCAAATAGAAGGCTAGATGGTTGCAGACAAAATGGAGCCTCAAGATCATGGAGGGAGTTCAAAATGAATAGAATGTTGGTTTCTTAGAGCCAGTCAACTATCCTACATGGCTCCCTAACATTGTACCAATTCTAAAGAAAGATGGAAATGTACAAATGTGTGTGGACTATTGCGACCTCAAGAAGGCATCCCCCAAAGATGACTTCCCACTTCCACACATAGATGTACTTGTTGATAACACATTCGACCATGTGTTACTCATCTTCATGGACAAATATGTCACTTACAATTAGATCAATATGGCTAAAGAATATAAATAAAATATTGCCTTCATCATAGAATGGGGGTTGTTTTGTTATCGAGTCATTCCTTTCACTCTCAAGAATTTTGGAGCTACATATCAAAGGGTGATGGTTGCCCTCTTTCATGACATGATGCACAAAGAGGTGGAGGTCTATGTAGATGACATGATTGGTAAATCTTGAAGTTATAAAGACCACCTCACCAACCTCAAGAAACTATTTCAACAACCATGATGGTTCTCCCAATGTCTGAATCCCACTAAGTGCACCTTTGGGATTAGATCTAGTAACATACTGGGATACAACATCATCCAGAGAGGGATTGAAGTAGATCTTGGGAAAGCATAAACCATATGAAAAATGCCAACCCTAAGAACTGATAATGAGATACGAGGCCAGCTCAAGTGTATCCTATACATAAGACACTTCATTGAAAAACTCACACATATATGTGATCCAATCCTCAAGTTAATAAAAAAGAACTTTGATTCTGTATGGAACGAACAATCCAAGGTAGCTCTCCAGAAGCTCAAACATTACCTAGCCAATCCTCTAATGTTAAGGTCATATTGGGTTTCCTTTCATTCTGTCCCTATATGTCTTTGAGACATTACTTGGCAGAGTCTTAAGTCAAGAAACAATGGACAACGAGCATATATGCTATCTATTACTTGTCCAAGAAATTCAACAACACATATGCTTGCTACACTACAATTGAAAAATACTTCCTAGCGTTAATCCATGCAATGAGGAAGCCACACCACTATCTAATGATGTATCCTCTATATCTCATTGCCAAGCACAATCCAATCTGGTATCAATGCGATCATCCAACTTTGACATTATGATATGATAAATGATAGGTGATGTTGTCAGAATTTGACATTAACTATCTCTCTATGAAGTCAGTCAAAACACATGCCCTTGTTGATCAACTAGAAGATACCCCACTATGGGAAGAAGGTACTCATGAGTATGAGTTCTTAGATGAAAATATAGGAATTATTAACCCATCAGACGTGGGGGCCCCATATGTTAACATGGGGATGTTCTTCTTTGATGGATTTGTAAATTGAAAAAGAGTTAGAATAGACATAGTACTGAAAAACCCCTATGAACATCATCTACTCATAGAGAGATGACTTGAATTTGACGCTACTAACAACATGGCCGAATGTGAAGCCTTCATTATGGGTCTCCAAATTTCTAGAAAGCTAGGGGGACAATGACTACAAATCTATGGTGACTCTCTCCTTGTCATCTCTCAGGTCCAAAACAATTGTAAAACGTGTCATCGAAACCTATACCCATACAGGAACACATATGCTCTCTCTCTCATAGCTTTGAGCACATCTCCTTCAACTTCATCAGAAGAGAGCATAACACCTTCGCTAACACACTAGCAACCCTAGCTTCATGGATTGACATCTAGGAAGGCCAAACCTTATCTCTGGAAGTAGAGGTATTTACACAACCAGCTTATTGCATGGTCATCGACAATGTACCCATTGAAAAACAAAGGGTTTGGTTTCATGACATCAATATGTGTGTATCAAACCAAGTCATTCCTGAGAACCTCTCCTGGATAGAACAACTAGCACTCAAGTAGCGAGCCATGTAGTATGTTCTAGGGGAAGAACTATTATATTGAAGTTCTTACAACCAGAGTCTCCTTTGATGCATCGACAAAATAGTAGTTGAATCCCTAATGAAGGAGGTTCATGCAGGGTCATGTGGCACTTAAATCATTGGGGATATGTTGGCCAAGAAAATACAACTCTTAGGATTCAAAAATCAACAGGAAGATTATGACCCCACACTTGATCTCATTTTCTAAAAATGAGATTCCAATAGGTGGGAATCAAAATAGGCCCTTGTTGATTACTACAATATAAAAAAGCCTCAAATTACCCTTTTGTTTTGTCGACAATGTCACATGCCTCAACATGTGTCCATAAAAGATACTAATCATCCTGGGGAAGGATCCATCCTACCTCCCGTCGACAACAAATAAAGACACCTCCTTCAATAGAGTAATCAAGGATGCTCTGGAAGAAATCACATTGGAACTTCAAATTGGACCCTAGATGTTCACCTTCTCATTTTCCATTATACAGTTGAGTCCCTTCTCAATCTTCTCCTAGGGAGGTCGTGGCTTCATCAAAACTAGGTAGTTTCTTCATCATGGTTAGGCCATTCTATCATCACAATTCAGGAAGATGATCCTAGTACCATTGCATGCATCACATAATATGATCTCCTACTTCACTTTAAGATTCTACACATTGCCAACATCAGTTGGGTGCCCCCACACAGGACGAGACTTCATCTTCCCTACAATTCTATATAGTTATCACAATGGCTATGAGAGATGAATATCCATCTAAAAGAGGATTGGGAGCCCGAAAATAAGAAATTATAGAGATCATATAGGTCACTCCTAGATAGAAAGGGTTTGGCCTCATGTTCTACAACCCATATTGCATAAGATCTTAGTTCACCAGGTGGATATCATATTGGAATCTCGCAACATTATAGCCCACTACGAGGGACTTAACTGAACGAAGATATCTTCACATCCTATCAATGACTTGAGATCTGAGATGAGAAGCCTAAAATCTCTGGTTAGAATTTGAACACCGACCCCAAGTGTTATATCAGCATGACCTGGGCCCTGAGCACAAAGGAGCCCACCAATACTTCCCTTGTATCGCGGTCATCATTGAAGACCATTTAGACACAACTGAGGCAATCGTTCTCGTGAAATTGCCTTACTCCATGGAAGTGGTTGACGATGACCATGAGGACTATTTTAGAATTTCTTACAGCATCGGGGAGATTCCCATCATCACCAACAAAGACTAGAATGTCCAGACCGTCCAGAATAATCAATAGTCTGAGACCAAAGTCATCCCTTCAAACAAGGACACAATCAATAGAATGCCTACTCCTGTCATCAGTAAGTCATTCCCTAACCACTCAGACATCAATAGTAGAATCACAAACCATCAATATGATCACATTGTGTGGACAAAAATCATTGAACCAACACTAGAAAGGATGGAGATACCACCCTACACAGATGGCTACAATCATCTATGGTTCTTCCCTAGATAGCCCAACCAAGATGATGCTAACATGGCAAACACCAAATTCACATAAGAAGACTATAATGTCACATGGGACGACTACAAAGGTTCCTATGACATGATTAAGGGACAGGGTGCCAAATCCATCTTTGATTCCAAGGTCGGAGAAGACCCACAAACACTCATCAGTCCTCTCCAAAAAGAGAGAAATTCTAGAACTAGTGTGTGGATGACCACAATGTCTGAAGCACTACGTCTCCTTTGACACCCAAAAAAGCATGTTAGACTGATGTGGTAGGGATACCAAAGTGACTATTTTGTGATACTCTTCCACATCCCCACTCATCACTACAAAATCTAAAAAATTCAAAATACACAAAATCCAAAAAATTACAAAATTCAAGAAAAAACTAAAGACAAGCATGATCTCTAATAGTTTGCTAGCTACTTTAGAGATTTGGCACAAATCTACAAAAATGAAGGTAAATAATTCAAAGACCTCCCCGACCCATAATATTGGACAAAGGAGTGTCAAAATTTTCATATTGAGGATGAGACAAAGATGATCAACCTCAGCTCAGGCCACGAATCACGCAAAGTAAAAGTAGGGGCATGTCTACCTTAAACCAGCTGAAAGAGCTTATATGCCACTACATTGACATGTTTACCTGGAGCTATGTCGACATGCATGGGTTGTATGAAACAATCATTGTCCATCAACTACCCATCACGCTAATGTTTACCACATCAAATAGAAGGCTAGATGGAAGTAGATAGAATGGAATAACAAGATCATGGCAAAATTTCAAAAGCAATACAATGCTAGTTCTAAGAGCTGCTCAACCTTCCTACATGGCTCCCCAACATTTACTTGTTCCAAAGAAAGATACCAAGGTGTGAATGCGTGTGGACTATCATGACCTCAATAAGGCATCTTCTAATGATGACTTCCCACTAAAACACATAGATTTACTCACCGATAACACGTCTCCATGCGTTGCTCAACTTCCTAGATGGATTTTCCAATTACAATCAGATCAAGATGGCTAAAGAAGATAAAGAAAAGACTGCCTCCATCACAAAATGGGGGTTGTTCAATTATTGAGTCATGCCTTTTGGTCGCAAGAATGTCAAAGCTATATATCAAAGGGTGATGGTTTCCCTCTTTAATGATATGATGTATAGAGATGTGGAGGTCTATGCAGATGACATGAACTCTAAATCTAGAATCCCTAAAGACCACCTCACAAACCTCAAGAAACTTATTCAAAGACTATGACAATTCTCCCTGTGCCTAAATCCTTCTAAGTGCACCTTTAAGGTTACATCTGGTAACCTACTTGGATACATAGTCTTCCAGAGAGGGAATTAGAAGGCATGCTCAACCATATCCAATACATCATTCTCTACATTGTCACACTCACACCTATATGTGAGCCAATCTTCAAGCTATTAAAAAGAACTCTAGTTCTGGATGGAACAAACAATCTGAGGTTGCACTCTAGAATCTCAAAGGTTACCTTACCAATCCTCTAGTGTTAAGCCCAGCTTGGTTTTCCCCTCTTTCTGTGCCTATCTATCTGTTAGACATCAATTGGATGAGTCTGAAAATAAGCAATAACCAGAAGTGAGCCTCTATCTATTACTTGTCCAAAAAGTTCAATGACATAGAGGATCGCTACAGTGTAATAAAAATACTACCTAGCCTTGATTCATGCAATGTGGAAGTTGCACCACTATCTTATGATGTATCTTCTACAATTCATCGCTAGGAACGGTCCACTCTAGGAATCTATGTCATTGTTCAACTTTGACCTGACGATGCATTGAATGGTAGGTGATATTGTTAGAATTCAACATTACTTGTCTCTCTATGAAGTCAGACATAGTACCGGCCCTTGCATACCAACTAGGAGTTTACCCACTATAAGAAGAAGCTACTCATGAGTACGAGTTCTCAAATGAAGATATAGGAATGATTAACCAACCAAACATGGGGATCCATCCAGATGTTGACACATGGACAATCATCTTTGACAGAGCCGTAGATTGAAAAAAGTAGGAATAGGTGTAGTCATGCAAAAACCCCATGGAAATAAGTTGCCTATAGTGAGATAGTTAGAATCTGGCACCACTAAAAATGTGGTCAAATATGAAGCCTACACTCTAGGTCTCTATCTATCCAATCAACAAGGGTTGTGATGGATATAGATCTATGGTGACTCTCTCCTTGTCATCTCTCAAGTCCAGAACAATTGGAAAATGTGTCATCAGAACATGTACCCTACCAGGATCACATATGTTCTCTAGCTTGTAACTTCGAGCGCATCTCCTTCCACTTCATCTGAAGAGAGCACAATGCCTTCACTGATGCACTAGAAACCCTCGCTTCATGGATTGACATCCATGAATCCCAGACCTTTTCTCTAGAAGTGGAGGCACTTACTCAACCAATGTATTTCATGATCATCAAAAATGCATCCAACAATAAATAAAGGGCTTAGTTTCAAAACATCAAGATGTATCTATAAAACCAAGTCGTTCCCAAGAACCTCTCCCAAAGATAGAAAATTGCACTCAAGCGGTGATCCATGCAATATGTTTTAGGGGTAAAATTGCTATACTAAAGATCTTGAAACCAGACTATCCTTCGATGCGACAAAAAAATAGAAGCTGAAGCTCAATGAAGGAGGTCCATGCAGGGTCATACGACACACACAATGGTGGTGAAATATTGACTAGGAAAAATACAACTCTTAGAATACTATTAGAACACCAAGGAAACATCTTGTGCCAATTTGTCCACAAATGTCAAGTCTGTCAACTCCATGGGGACTATATCCATTCTCTTGCAAATCAACTCTACATCATGGCCATGCCTTGGCCATTATCATCTTGGGGCATCAACATGATAAAAAAAATTAACCCTAAAGTGTCAAACTGCAATTTCTTCATCCTTGTTGCCCTTTTAATAATTTACCAAGTGGGTCGAGGCAATGTCCATCACTAACACATCATCCCAATAGGTCATCAAGTTCCTTACGAATAATATCATAAGCAGGTATGGGATACCATACAAGATAGTTTTAGATGACAGGACAAACTTCATTACTAAGACTGCCAAGAGTAATTAAACTCTTTTAGTATCAAACATAACAGAACATAACTTGATCAATCCAAGATGAATAGAGTGGCAAGAAGCTTCTAATAAAAATTTGGTTAGGAATTTGAAAAAGACTATCAGCTCCCATGCCAACTGGCATGAGCCCCTTCCAATGTCTTTGTGGGAGTATCTCACTTCCATCATAACATCAATAGGTGCTATAACATACTCCCTAGTATATTGGATGGAGGAAGTCCTACCAGTTGGAATCCATATCCCTTTGCTATACATACTATGATAAGCAAATACACTACAAACAGACTGGCTTCAAGATCAAGTTTACTACCTCAACACTATTGAAGAACGAGACAAAAATCCCTACACCATGCATAGTGTTACTAAGCAAGAATGGCTCGAACATTTAGTAAGAATGTTTAATCTTGCAGCATTCAGAAGGGTGACTTGGTATTACGAGTCATGCAAAATGTTGACTCTAGGGGTAAGCTCAACCCTAAATGGGAGGGACCCTACATCATCCATGACATCAAATACTGGGGCAGCTTTCACCTAAAAGACATGGATGGAAATGTCCATCTTCATCACACAAACTCCAACCTCATCAAACACTACTACTACTAATCAGACTAATGTGATGAGCAAAAATGATGTAAAGGAGCAAAAAACTCATGTTCTTCCAAAAATTTATAATATACTTAAATACTTGACCGTGTACCCCCATGCAACCTAAAGGAGGAAGGTCAAAGTAGAACCTAGGGCCTAGGACTAAAGGAGAATGGTCATTATAATGAGGCCCCAATGGTTCTCCAACATAAAAATAAATCCTTAAAAAGGCCCAACCTAACAAAATGTTCATTACTAAGGCTAAAGCTAGGAGAAGCCCCATGATAGAAGAAGAGAATGGCAGATGCTATGAGTCCCCTAAGGCAAGTCATATCTTATCCTCACAATCAAACATCCTTACATATCTATCCAAGGAGATTCCATAAGCTTTTTATCTTCCAGAGTTAACCTAAAAGGAAGGACCATCATGAGAAGGACAGAGGTTGAAAACCCCTTACAGCTACTCTCATCTCCTTGAGATAAAAGGCGAGACTAAGCTTCGAACGATCTAACCTAGGAGTCATGAGATCGGAAACCCTCGCTAGGAAAATCATATTCATTTTCCATGAAACCCTTGGCTCTCATACTAAGACTCTAAGTATCAATGTCAAAGCAAAAGCTTCAAACAAAATAGACTTGTATCCAGTGGCCACCTTTAAAAGTAAAAAAAAAAATCCAGAAAGCCTTTGAAATATGAAGAAACATGCTCATGTTTGATTGCTACTATAAGGCATGTTGGGAGAAAATCCTACGAGGATGTCTCCAACATTTGGAACCTTGGCCCAACTGTGTAAGGAATCACTGCTAGTGCACCCCCTACATGACATAGCTTTAGCTCTTAGCATGACACCCATGTCCTGTAGAGTTTCTTCCATCTCTTCCCCCTAATTCGAGGGATCCCCTCATAATAGAACAAGCCATGAACATTTGGAGGGCGAAAAATCTATCATCAAAATATGATTTCAAGTAGCTTAAATCGCTTGGTGTTTCAAGCTTCCAACTTCATGCTAGGAGATGGACAAGAAGGAGGTGACCCTAATATATAAAAATCTACAACAATCCCTAGAATTCTAAAAACACATAGACATGAGTTTTCTATTGTCCCAATTAGTCGATTTCCCACAAAGGATCTCACGGTCGCATCCACCTCAAGACCCAAGTCTAAATGCACATTTCTAGGTATCATGGAGGGAGTACCCATAGATGATGTCGCACCTTTATCTGGAAATAAATAATCATTAAAAAAGCTACGACACTTGATGCCAACAAACAAATGAACAAACAAAAAGGACAATCAATTTGGCTCTCCTAAAGAATCACAAGTCACTACCACTTAAGGTTTTGATGCAAGCCACTGCATGTACTTGGGAGAGAAGCCATACCCACATGGAAGGAATATCGAGTCAATCTCTTCTAATTCAAAAACATCTCTGCAACCTTCTCATGAACCTTTTTAAAATATAGCACCAACTTCTTTAAGAATGGGGAAAAAGCTTTGACTTGATACATATACTATCGATGATTGAATTGTTGTAGCACTAACACGTGGTAATATGCAACGTAACCCTCCAAACTAGGGGAAATGACTAGCCACTTAAAAGCAGGCATGGCCATGCCACATGCTGAGTTATCAAGATAGAATTCCATTCACACCAATGCACATCTACAACCTTCAAACCCGAAAGACAATGAGCCAAATCTCCACACAGCTGAAGGGGCTCACCTATCTGAATGTACTTTGACAAAACTCCTTCACCATGCTTTAATGAGGGTTCAAAGATTTTATCAATCTGGCAGGACTTATGCACATTCCCAGATAAATCGATAGAATCTGGAAGGCTCCTCTTATCTTTCCAGTCAGTTGTGCTTCATCCAAACACATATAACTCAACCCACATCAAAGGAACAATTGTTTCCTTTCTACATAGAGTGATTATGACTCCTAAAGCAACAATCATCACCTGTTCTATAATTTCTCCAAAGAATAGCTTTGCTAGGATGATCAAAGTATATACCTAGAAATGAGGCATGTATCAAGAGAGGCAACATCATGACACACTTCACTCTTCAATGAATCCCACATAAATCCCATTTGATAAAAGCTACTATCACTAGTCAACCATCGACCTTCTTGGAATTTCTTCACTCTAAGAAGATGACCCAACTCAACACTCCAATTTGACTTCCTCAGTACCACAGACCATCAGTCATGAAGATGAAGATGAGGGATCTTATCTACATCCTCCAAGGTAGGATTCATAGGGATCTCCACTGAAATCAAATCCCTTGCCATAGGGATGTACTCCGGATGATGAAGATGGTGATTCATGCCATAGCTTACCAACTTTACTACTTTAGTCACAGAAAGATCATTGATTAATAGTGCACCAAGGACAAGTTGATGGGAGGGTGCTGTAAAAGTGAGATCTCTCAGATTTTCTTCTATCCCATGACTCCAAGTCATGAGAGATAATTTGTGTTGAAAAGATTAGGGATATAATTCTATTTATAAGATAATATCATCTTCATAAAGTGGGAACTCTATGTCCTTTTCTTTGATGAAATTACATTACATCTGTGGCCAAATCTTACTCACATCCCAAGATAGACATGACATTGAGAATAGGCTAACAGATCATCACAATATGCCACCTTAGATTAACATGTAGATTTACGTAATTTGTTGATCAACCAAGCATCTTCCAAAGATCAAACTCAGAATTTGTTCCCAAATAAAATTTTATAGAACCTCACAATCTGTTCCAAAGTTGAACTCAGACCCTTATTTAAAATTTAAAATAGTTACAAAGACTGCAATAATTGATATGTGATTTTTCTTACAGGAAAGGGAAGTACATCATGAAATGGAAATACTAAAATCAAACAACTACTTATTTAGCTTGTTCTTCATCCACCCAGTGAAGCGCTTGGCCCAAGATCGATGATCAACAGGAGAAGACCCTAAAGATGATGCTCACTGCTTGTATTAGAGTGAATATTGCTACTAGACCATTAGTGACCAGATGAGGAACTACTAGAAGTTACCTACACAACCAAGGTAGTATCTATATGATGAGAAGAACCTACCCCTACACCTACTAAAAATGGATCTGCTCTCTGAACATGGAGGTTTGAAGAAAGGTCCCCAGCATCAGAAGGTCCCCCAAAATGTTGACCATTCCCAAAGTCTGATGGGATACTCAAGCCAAAGAGTTTTCCTGCCACATTTAAAGTCTCACTTGTCTTTGTGAAGGATAAGGTCTAGCCAAATTCACTTGGGAAATTACACGAGCCTCCAATGCCAAAATCATGATGGGGCCACATCCCAGGGAAATCATCAAAGCCATATGAGTCAATTGGTGGAGAAGGTGAGGCCTTAGGCAAAGATACTTGCTTAGGTGAAGGAACTACCTCAATAGGGAGTGAAAGAAGAAACTCATACCCTTTATCATCCTACTCGTCAGTCGAATCATAATCAATCACTTGAAAGAAAATGAATGTCAAAGATAATGCAAGAATACCAAAAAAGCAGCATCGGACATAGATTCTCACCACAGGAGGACTTCAGAAACAATCATATGTCTCTCTAGAAAATGGGATGGGTTGACCATGCACAAAATACCACATAGGTATTCTTCATGTGTAGTCTAAACATACATTAGCTCTTGAGTAGCCTGACAAATCACGTGTCCAATAAGGATTGACTCAGGAATAGGGTCGAAAGGGATGTGCAGCCATAAGCCCACCGACGAGTAGCATTCTCACCCATATATAGCACACTCCCAGATGGAGAATCAAACTAGATTAGGCATGCATCCACAACCAATTCCTCCAGTTAGGTTGCACATGATGTGGCTGCTTCATCAAGCTGTAACCTAGAGAGATCTTGAATCAGATCTAGGAAGTGCAATGAATTGGAGACAGCTAAAGTACAAACACACAATATAATACAATGTGTAAAATACTATGTATACCTCAGCTACTGTCATCATCTCCAGTTCATCTCCCCGTTCCTCTTATGACACCCTACTAGCATAGTTGGCTCAATGGTGAAAAGTAGGGAGGCCTCAACTACTCAAAGTAACATGTCTATGTATCCAAAAGTATTCATAACTCCACATCTGCAAAAAGTGTTATAGAAAATCATTTATAATAGTTATTTCAAAACATAAAATGAAAAATAAATGATAAAATCTCACCTCAATCAACCCTACAAACCCTCCATGACTTTTCATAGCCTAGATCGTCTCTCCTTTGAAGTTTCCCACAATACATCTCTGTAAGTGCGTTAGCAAATGGGCATATACGCTGCCACCCCAGTCAAAGGAAGAAATTGTACCCAGATGTAGTAGAAAGGAGAACCAACAAACATCTCCTCTATTCCCCAAGTAGGTCCTAAACGAGCAACCAGTGATCAGGGCAAACATGAATACCTAGACCCTCATGGTTGCATACAACATATATCTAGCACCTCGTCGATCACCCTCACAAAAGAAGGTGGACCTCAACCATGTAAACCTAACTTCATACTATGAGGCCATCTCAACATCTTTGAGGTTCAATCCTAGAATGCCATCTAGGTAGTGAAGTAGAGAACTAATGGGAGTCCCACCAAACCCTAATCTAGACATCTTGACAAACTCACTAGGGGTGATGGTCAACTCACTATGGCCAAAGTGGAAAGTATTGGTCTCCATACAGAATTGCTCAATTAGAGGAATGAGATAGGGTCTATCTATGGTCTTGCACTGACTAATGCTACCAAAGTCGATCCCCTCCAACAACTCCACCTCCTCAGCCACCAAGCTCTTATAAAAATACCCCAGTTCATTCCAATAGGTTCTCTAGTAAATGTTCAACAATCTAATACTCTACAAGAATAAAGTAGAAAATGAAGTCAAAATCACCGCTACATGGAGAAAAATCATGATTCAAGCTTGGAAGTGGATAGAAAATAACAAGGAGAAAAGTTTCCAAGTTACCTCATTTCTGCTCGATAGCCTCAATGATGCAAATTTATCCACTACATGCCCAAATGATAGACAAATCCCTTAATAGGGAGCAGTTCCTCCTCGATCCTGCGAACACCGAAATGTCGCCCGCTCAAGGAAGATTTCAATCAGAATATTCACAAAGTAGATACAAGTGCAATCAGAATGGCAGATACATATCCTGAACATGCCTCAGCCCCGACGTCATTAACTCCACCTTGTTCATTTACAAGAGGGTCTGCCTCATGCCAGTCATAAACATCCATTAGCTTGACCATGATGATAATTTCAAGAGCTTTTCATAATATCTTAAATCAGATTGATGGGGCAAATGATAACTGAGAAAATGACAAAACAACAAAATTGTTCCAGATTGCAAAACAAAACACACATTCATGTCATCTTCAACCTCCAGACAATGAAGAAGGCCGAGAACCCAAAAACTAGATTTCATCATCAAGGGCAAAAATGGCTAAACTGAAGTGCAAAATATAAAAGGTATACCTTTCATGAGATAGATGTAGATGAAAACTACACTAAAGAGCTACGAGAGAGGACCACCAGAAGTCTATTACCATCGTGGCACTGCTCCTAAAGAATGTTGGCTCAAAGTTGGAGGAACACCCCAATATACAGGCTCAGAGCTGGTGGATCACCATGATATGTGTCTTCCTCCTCCTTTCTCTCATCATTGTCGTAACTGTGACACCCCACCATCACACAGACAGCAAGGTGGCACACGAAAACGTGCAGAAACACCATAAACCACATATTACCGAAAACACAGGTTAATTAAAACCATTTGCAGAAAGCAGATGAAAGAGAACTATTACATCCAGATCCTGCAAGGAAACATGTTATATAAACATTTACAAGCCTTGATATATGTCCAAAACTTATCGAAACCAGTTGTACTATCAACACCAGAGTTCATTACCTATTTATACATACATAACGGGCCACGTAAGGCCAGCAACAGGATATATAAAATTACAATAGCTAGTCATTGTGAAACGTCATCAAACACCTCTGAGGACCTGAGAGTACAGGGAAAACTCTAGGACTCTATTACAAAACCACCAAAACAGCAACATATCCATCTCTTGCCTTCTACTACTCTTCTTGCTGCTCGGTCGCAACATCGCGACCACCACCATGCCTAGCGCGATCACCTAAAAAGGTTGTAAACCAGCGGGGTGAGACACATAGTCCCAGCGAGAAATATAACTCCCCGCCGAAACTATAAAACCTCAGAAGGTTAAAGCAGATAGCTGGTTAAGACATATAATAAGAGCAGCATACTGAGCAAGACTATTATTACCATCAATCTTACCAAGATATTCAGGAGGCATATAACCAAGTATTTCTTTATGGAACATGATTGACAAGATAAGCTTTATAAGAACTTATCATAAAATATATGGATCATACACATAACTGCAAGGTATAACTAGATCAACTATATAAGCAAGGCCTTACTCAATGTTATGTGTTTTACTCTAAGAAGTATATACTATTCGGCTGGATTACATTTTGTTATGCGCTGAGGAAGTGAGCTGTCCCTGCTCAAATCCAACCTTTGGCTGTGAAGCCCAAAAACCGGTGCCATACAAGGTCAATGGAAGAGCCAGACTTCATGACCTCACCTCCTCGTGGTCAGTGCATGAAAACCAAAGTAGGACCGCAATCTCATGCTTATATGGCCTCAGCCTTAGGATCATCTCCGTAAGCTACCCATATCTGTAGCTCACCTTGACACGAGTGTTAGTATCCTTTTGAGCCACGGGCATGATCACCGTGCTCTTGAGCCATGAACACATTCATTCTCTAACTCATTGAGTCATGGGCCTGTTCACCATGTTCTTTACCATACAGAGTCTACAACTGCAGTTGTACTATAATCTTCCTATTTTTGTCTAGGAGAAAAACCCTACATATTCAACAATATGCGCTCCAGGTAATCCCGCAAGATAAACCTGTTTCACCATCACCAAATCTGACGATGATGGATCTATGGCCAGGGAAAACTACATGATACGTTCCACTGTAATTAATTAGTATATTTTAAGTAAGTTTTTGAGGCAACCAAGTTATAAAACATACATAGCATTGAGCTACATTAATACTATTATTATCACATCATCATGGGATCTCAATCCCTCCTCATAGATTGCTACTGCCTCTCAAGGAATTAACATCTTGCATCAACATCCTGGGATAGAAATCCCTTATCGCATCATCAGAGGATAACACCTCAACTAGGCACTCAGTCTTTATCAGGTCCTTAGACCTATCTCATCATACTGGGATGCATGTTATCTCATCAACAAGGATTATTATCATTTAGTGTTATTCAAAGCACATATACCTCATAGCTCTTACCTAGATATGAATCCATTTAATATACCTACATCGTTAGTATGCACATCGAGAGAGATAACTTAAAATCACCATACATAGCTCTTACGGATTATCATGTCATTAGGATTTGTAGATGCACATGTCATGATTATAAATATGTGTGTCATACTGTATCAATTACATCACTGATATCAAATCATGGGCATCCATTTATGCTCTTTACCTTATAAACATGGGCAAGTATCTTATCATCTTAAACGACATCATCTTTAGACATCCAACATAGCATAGGCTGTCAACTATCAACCATATATCAAAAGATGTGGTTACATGATAAATAACTACTACCTAGGGTTTCCAGGTTGGACATAACCCTCACCAAAGGTGCTCTCTACCCTCACTAGAAGTGTGACGGGTAGTGCAACCTTTACTATAGGTGATATTGGGCAGGGTAACAACCCTTACTACAACTTGTTGGCCAAGGCACTTAGCCTCGCCTTCCGGCCAACACAAACTCAAGGTGTATCGTGTAGCTAAGTCCATGGGGCATATCGTGCACCCAAGGTGAAGGCATACCACTGAATCGGGAAAAGCCCTATCGACCCACTATGTTTAGGGTTAGGGTTATGTCGGGTAGAAACTACCATATCAGTTAAGATCATGGTGCCCAGGCCAACCTTATATCACCCACTAAGGTACTCATCATCAAATGACACAAAGGCACCATAAGGAATCCTATCGCCCAACTAAAACCAACACACCATATCAGTTACCACAAGGTACTCACAAGGGCCACCACTCAACCCATGTTGGGCAAGAACCCGAACCAACATGTATCGCCCAAGACTCCAAATAGAGATATCAACTAGGCACTCTATCGACCAAGGGGGAAACAACTACTAGGTCAAAGGATCATCTAGATCAAGGCATATCGCCCAAGCTCATCATCAAGGTCAAATGAGCCATATCGGGCACAAAGCCAACCAAACACATCATATCAGCCAAGATCAAAACCCTAGACCAAGGGAGGTGTGTAGGGAAGTGCTACTACAAGGTGTATCGTGCAAGGCACCAAGTTAATCCCGAAAAGGTCATCATCAACCTCAAGATCACCATCACCAAAACCCTAAAAGATCAAGAGAATTGGCTCACCTCTCAACAACCAAGAGAGAGGGGTTTTGCACAACCTCCATCACCAATCAGGCAACATGATGGATCATTTCCAACTTAGATCATCACTCATCCAAAGGCTCACCTCTCAAATCCATTGTGAGAGGAGGGTGTTGCCCAAGCATCTAGAGCATAGACTCACCTCTCAATGACCAAGGAAGAGAGGGGTTTTGCCTACACCACTAGAGCTCAAACTCACTTCTCAAAACCAAGGAGAGAAAGGGGTATTGCCCCAAAGAAAACCCTAATCTATGGGTTCGGCCAACTAGGTCCAAAGGAACACAAGAAACAACAACATGATCATTATATCCACAAGATTAAAGGTACAAACTAGAGCAAGAAACATATTTAGAAAGGAGTATGGCCGATCAAGATGAAACATATTATGCAACAAGAAATGGGAGTAGTATAGATAAGGTTAGGAGTTATGTAACCCACCTTAAGCAAGCTCCAAGCGTCTAGCACCAAGCAACACCTTCGGACACCACAAGAGGAAGAAGAAGAAGACTCCAAAGAGAAGGATCGACCACAAAGCTTAGCTCCTCTAAGGGTATCATCCACCAAGGTTGCAAAGGAGAGGTGTCATTCACCAAGGAAGAGGGGAAACTAAGGAACTGAAGGGATCCTTAGCAAGGGAAAGGAGATACATATATAGAAGAGGGTGGAGGGAAAACAAGGCAATGCGTCGCCCACCTAGGGACACTTGTCCATGGCCAATGCCACCTTCTCATCCCACCTCATACAAATGTCCAAGGCAATTGCCACATGCAAGCATCATGCACCAAGTGTCCACCAGAGTGGTGACACAAACAAAGCTAAGAGTCAAAGGTGGTCCATGGCCCAGATCTGCAGCGCTTACTGATTCAATCACAGCTGATACGCAAAAAATTGCAAACAGAACACTGGTTACTAGGGTAGGTTGTGGTGAACAAAGTCCCTCATGGAGGATTGATGCGAGAAATCCGGTGAAATAAGAGATGCCTAGCGCTTAGTCCCTTGGGAACTACTGCCAGCCTTTCACTCCTCAAGTCAGGAACCAAGCTACGGATGAGCGCTATTTCTCATTCTCAAGGAATTCTCCAAAGCGAGTCCTATTTACTCCCCCTTATTTTAGTGGGCGCAGACGAGTCCCGAGCAAGTACGGAAGAGAGTAGAGGGAAAGGGGATATTGAATTGCAGGAAAGGAATAGTCAAATCAGAGGTTTTCTCATTCTGGCGTCGAGCTATTTTTCCGCAAACTCACTCCCTTGCCCGATGCAGCCCCATGGGCGACACACCCATGGACGAAATAAGACACTCTTGCCCAATACAGGGTCCAACAAGGCAAAGCAAGGCCCAAACAAGGCAAAAGGAAGCCCAACAAAGCTCAACAAAGCCCAAGGCAACTCAAGCAACGAGCACAAACCTACCTCTGAACTCTAGAGGAAGCAAAAAGAGAGAAAACATCTCTCAATGTGATAAACTTTCTCATCAACCCTAAACTTAGGTTATTTGCAAGTAGCACCTCCAACTCTCAACAAAGCTCAAGCAAACCCTAATCACCACTAGAGGTGATTAGCAAGCAACGAAGCATAAGATTTAGGCAAAGTAAACAGGATAAGCCCAAAACAAAGGTCAGGGTCCTTACAGTAACTCTAAAATGCCCTGAGATAATCACCACTATCATTGCTTGTGTGAGTGAAGAAGATATGGGAATGGTGTTCAACCCTCCTCCCATTCTGCTCTTTTAATGTAGAATTCACAAACAAGTCCCTAGTTTTTTAGCAAATTTCCAGAACCCTAAACAAATTCCTAAAAAGTAGCAAAAATGGTAAAAAAACAAAAAACATCAAATCTTGATTCCAAAACAAAAATCCTTATTTTTCTCAAGATGCTCACCAGATCTGTCCACGATCTTTAAGGGTTCCAGATTATGAGCCTAATATAATCCTATTGCATTTTCAATTTCCAAATCTTTTCAAGGTCATGGCTCCCGACCTTAAACTAAACCACGTCGAACCTCATTTCCAAATCTTTCATGGTCCTGGACTAATACCTAAAACTGGACCAAACATGCACATCGATAGCTTAATCTTTTCAAGGTCCCAGATCCTGGCCTAAAACATAATCAGCTCAAAGATTCATTTTTAATCTAGCTGGATCCTAGACCAAGACCTTAAACTAGACCACGAGCCTCATCCCAAATAGGCTCCCTTCCCTACTTTTGTTTCCCTTTAATACATGATTTTTGCTCATGACTTTCAACCAAATTCCAAAATGTCTTTCAAATTTGATCAATCTTAGATTGCAACTAGGGTTATCAACTTGCTTTCACACACACATCTTTTGACAGTCATGGATCATGACTTAAACCAGATTGTCGACCCTGCTTCATGACCCTAAGTTGTGGAACAAAACTCCAAACTCTTGTATTGAGACCTAGAGAGTAGAGGAGCATCAACACTTTGGAGTAAGGAAGATGAATCGATAAAGGAACACATTGTGGAGGATCCTTTCATTGGATAATAGTTTGAATATCCACTTTCAATTCACTATCAAGTTCCTTAATCAATCAGATAGCGAATAGAAACAGTCATTGGTAGGAAAGGCCATCTTCATTCTAAAAGCTTTTCTAAAATAAATACAATAATCTTGATGATCCAAGCCCTACCCAGTAGACACAATTCTCATATCGTGCCTTTCAAGAGTTCAAATTGTGACTCTGAATTGGCCCACTTTAAAAAAACTAAAACTAATAGATGTGTAGGGAAGGGATGACTACTCTTTTTCTCTAAGATTTATTTTTAGGCAGAGAAGTTGTCACTATTTTTTTAAGAATCATAGACTCCTGATCTTAATGTCTCACTGACAAACCATACCTACATTTTCTTCTTCACATTCACCTTTTTCTCACTAAGGCATGAGTTAGTGGGATAATAAGACATGTGTTGGTTTTAGAACTGGAGCTATGATGGAAAACACTCATCAGATATTTAGGGGATTGAATGATTAGTCAAATACAGGAAATTGCCTAGGCCATACACTACGCTTGCTCTAGGGAAATCATTTATTTCCAACATTTTCCTCACTAATTCAACTTTATAAGAAAGAGATATCATATTCCATTTCAACCCTACAGTAGATTTATCAAAACATCCTCGATGAGTCCAATCTGTTTGGTCATCTATGACAAAAAATGAAGGTCAAACTTGGCTCAGGTATCTAGTTCTCCCTCTTATCTCAAAACTTGCCTTGAGAGGGGAAATTGTTGACACCTTATTTTTGCTCACTTAGCAAACATTCATGATTAATATCAATTCTTTGGTTCACATCTCACCTATTTTCATTTGTTTTCACAATTTTGCATATTTTTCATCTATTTAAAACACCATTTTTGTCCATTTCACCTAGTTCGGGCTCTTCTACAAAGGAACCTTCTTTCAAACCAAAAGTGTAGTTGTTTTTCAATTCTGCCTTAAAGTTTCTATCTTTTCATAAATTTCCAAATTGAATTGTCTGGAATTAAATATTCCCTTGCCAACTGCATTTCTAGAAAATAAAAAAGTTATCTCCCACTTATCTTTCTATGCAAGTTTAATGGACTTTCACCAAAATATTCCTGAAATTACTAGGAAAATGAATAATTTCCTTTTTTTTTCACTTTGGGACACCGGGCCGATCAAAGCCATCTGTTGGTTTCACCTAGAAAGATCACCTCGATCTGCATGCCATGTGTCACACAACACGATCCACCGCCTCTTCTCGAAGGTTCTATCTAGAATCCTGAATCTTGAATCCTGATCCCAGACTATATATAGCCCCCCATACACAACGCATATGAGGCCCCTCTCACCTCTCCTGAAGCCAAAGAAATGACTATCTCTCTCTTTATTTTTACATTGCCTAATCATAGAATCATTCCTCTAACACCACCTGCTCTGTTGGATCTGTAAAATGGTGAATTGCTCCAACCGATGCTTGAATTTATTATTTGTTCTATCTAATCTATAACTGTTGGAACTAACTCTACATCTAGTATGTTATCCTACTATAATTGCTTCCTTGTACTTATAGTTGTCGCCTTTATATTATTTTTGAATGAATCAGATCTAGTTTCATATGCATACTTCTGTTAGTCACCCTCTACCATCTTACACATCAATCCTAGTTAGTAATGACAAATCTGGTCGTGGGGTTCTGATGTTATCATTACCACAACACATCTACAAGTAAGGACTTTTAGGGCCATGTAAGGAAAGTCACAAACATCTTCATCCCTGAAAGTCACCCAGAATAAAAATCACTTTTTATCTTATTTTAATATTTTCTATAACTTATCAATTTTCTCGCAACCAAATAGTATTTTGATACGGATTTACTGTGTGGGATGGGGTGCTAATCTTGCTCAGTGATAACTAAATCATCTCATCTGATTTCTGGTTTCTTGCTTCTCTTTTCTATTTTCTTATCCAGCATGGATAATAACTCAGTTTACAACGTGGCTCTCACGATACATATTTTTTCTTATTTTTATAAAAATCATGGTGGTGAGTCTAAACAACCTTTTTTTCATGTGATGTTTCACTATTGAAAAAGGATGGAATTTTATTCTCTGAATATCTCTCTTTTTTTCCTCTTTTGAGCAGGGTGCGACAATGTGTTAATACGAGATGGGTACCACCATCTAAGGGACAAGCTGAAGATTAATGTGGATGGTACAGTTATTAAACGCCTATCCAGGGAAGCTACTAGCTTTGTGATAAGGTACTATAACAATGATTGGTTGAGTGATGGTACTCAAAGCTTCCGTTACATGAGTGTACTTGTGGTGGAACTTTGGGCCATTGCCAAAGGTATTACGGAAACCTTGCAACTTGGGTCTTCTGTGAAAATAGAAACTGACAGCCAATTAGCATACAAACTACGACAGCCCGACGTAGAGGTGTCAATCAAATTTAAACCCATCATCAGTCTCTGTAAGAGATTGTTGATGAAGAAGGCTAATGTCGTGGTGTGCTATAGTAGCAGAAGAAGCAATATAGTGGCAGACAAATTGGCGAGATGGGCGTCTAAATAAAACATTGTATTATATTGTTAGAGTACTGACCTACCTTCCTTTTAGAGGATCCCAAATCGGAAGGAGGCACAAGAGACAATGAAGGCAACCATCCTGAGGCACCAAGAGGGCAGGCAGGAATAATCACTTTTTGAGAGTAAAAAAAGTTTGTTGTGATGTGGGTAACCTCATTGTATCAAGCCAGATGAATTCTTATATTAAAGGACAATAACGACACAGTGATTGATGTTTCTGCATTTCAGAAAGGTACTTATTTGCAAAGGCACCCTCTTTTGAAGTGATATTTGTTCTTAATAGAATACGCGACCCTAACAACTTTACAACATCCAAATCGCGATATCGACAAATGAATTTAGTATTCCGATTCAATTGTTGTCAGTATGACCCATAGCAAATTTAGTGTGCATCTATAAGAATTTTAAAAAAGCATTTATTTCTCATAAATAAAATAGGATTCCTGTAATCCGGAGGAAGTAAATCAAATACTACAAAGTGTGTATGTGTCCCTAACGTATACAAAATATATACGTCATACAAAAACTACTTATCGATTTAAAAACCAAGTCGCAGTTGGCTCTATGTAAGTACGTCAAAGCTAGTCTGCAAGTGAAGGGTCTGATCGTGCTGATCTCAGACAAGGACATAGCCGACCACCAAGATGGCAGCTCCAAACACAGACTGGAAATAGCCGTTGAAACCACTGCCCTGAGCTGCTGATGTTTGTGGTGGAGGCATCACGGACCCGGTGGGCGTGGACGCAGGAGTGGTTGGTGTGAAAGGAGTGGTGGGAGGAGTGACCGGAGAAGATGGAATGGTTGGTGTGGAAGGAGTGTTGGGAGGAGTAACAGGAGAAGATGGAGTAGCTGGAGATGTCGGTGGGCTTCCTGATCCGGCGACGACGTTGACCTGGAGCTTCATACCATTTGTGCAGTGGCCAGGAATCCCGCAGATGAAGTATCGGCTTCCAGGTGCCGTGAGGGAGAATTCGGTGTTGCCGCCGGAGTTGCTGCTGATGGGGCTCGTGGCGGAGCATGAGTCGTAGGCCCCCTTATTCACCTCCAACACGTCATGACTTGAGTCATATCGGAAAACTGTATAGATCAAGTACATCATTAGATATTGCAGATTCAGCTGCTACAATTACTGAATGAAGAAATGCATACTACATCGCATGTGTCAATTTGATAAGAAGAGATAAGGCTTACTTAGTTTGTCTCCCACGGTGAACGTCTGCGATGACGCCCACGATGCCATGTTGGTACTTAAGTCCCAGCTGCCATTGGGACTTCCCACGGTGATGTCCGCGCCGACGGCTGCGTCGAGGAGCAGTGCGGCGAGTGTTAAAGCAAGCAGCCCTCTCATCGAGGCAGCCATATCACAACCAACTGAGATCGAAGGGTGAATTCCGATCGGAGGAGGGTTGGAGATCTCAGGATATTGAGCTAGCTGGAAGGGGCAGCAGACGAGGGTCGATGATAACCGATGATCTCTAAGTTTGAGTCGTGTTGTTGGATCGAAGATCTCTGGATATTGAGCTGGAAGAGGCAGCAGAGGAGGGTCGATGATAACCAATGAACTCTAAGTTTGAGTCGTTGCTAGATCACCAGGTTGAACTCGATTATATATAGACTTTCAGTACTCACGATGATTCCACGGCGGGGGTTGGTGAAGTGTATGCCACGGTCTGAACTGGTAAACGCTGCCCGAGAGATCCCAGTTACGTACGGGCAGCTACGGGTTACTTCATATCATGTTGCAAAATTTAGAGGAACCATTCACGATGTTTCCACAGCTACGTACGGGCAGCTACGGGTTACTTCATATCATGGTGCTAAATTTGACTGTCGGGAGTTCCACAATATGTAACTCCGCTGATGTTGGAAGAGAGAAAGAGACTGCTTCTATACGGTCAAACCTCGGGAGTTCCACAATACGTAACTTCGCTGATGTTGGAAGAGAGAAAGAGACTGCTTCTATACGGTTAAACCTCAATCGATATTTGACGTCGGCAAGAAACGTTCCAAGCAGGCTTGAATAGAATGGAGCACTTCTTCTGTCCCGGCCACTTGTTAATCGTGTTTCTACAATTTGGTGCATCTTCCCACCTAACTGCATGCATTCTACACCGTAAGAACGCTATAATTTTCATTCACGGGAAATTGACTTCTTCAGCTTCTAGAAGTGTTTTTATTCTAATAAGCGATAGTGCTACGTCTCCCTGCGGTTAGGCCTCAAACTATATAAAATCTTCTCGTAAAGTTTCTTTTTCCCGTGGAGAAGGACGCCGAAATACTTTTCTTACAATTTTCTTCCGAAGACATTATAAGTCACGTGCAATAAGAATACATTACTGATTTTGATGCAATAGACGATATTTAAGTGAACGAGTAGAGTTCAATTAAGATGGTTGCTTGGTCATGTATAACGAGCTATTGATAAATTTAAACCCGTGTTTCATTCAAAAGTCTGCGTTTCCTGTATTAAGGGCATTTATGTTTCATTTGACAAAGCAATGGCCACAATCTTCGATGGACAATCACATGCGG
Organism: Alisma plantago-aquatica; assembly: GCA_963693085.1. Classification (NCBI taxonomy): domain Eukaryota; kingdom Viridiplantae; phylum Streptophyta; class Magnoliopsida; order Alismatales; family Alismataceae; genus Alisma; species Alisma plantago-aquatica. The sequence continues at coordinate 212,269,955 of OY856413.1, forward strand.
TGGGTCAATTTCTCCAATCTCTTTGTTAAATGCGTGGCTACCAACCACTTTTATTTTATATTATGTTTCGTCACCATAACAATCGAAAAATCTAGAAATTGCTTTTTTTCATCGTTAGGAATTATTTTGATGACTATAAGTGATGGGCAATCAGCGATGACGATCTCTTTCTCAAAATGCTACACTAGAGTCGTTTAAACCATCAAGTTGATTGGTGTTTTATTAGTATTGGTCAACTTCAAATTGCTAGCCCAAGAAAAACTTCCAACTGCTAGCGTAAAAAAAATGCCAACCAATGTGGCGTTTCATCACAATTTCTCAAATTCAACTTGCAAAGACAATAAAAGCCAACTTATATGGCATTTTATAACAAGCCAATAATAAGACAACTTATATGGGATTTTATAAAAATAGTTAGATATATATAACAAGTTTCTTGGATACAACAAATCTTCTAGAAAAAAAAGATACGCAATATGTCTAAAGGAGAACATATATTTTCCTACATTAACTTCAATTAACAAAACCAAAAGATGGCATCTGGAAAAATCATGTTAACAAAAATAAAGAATAATTCCAATAAATATAGTTCTATTATTAGAAGTAAAGTGTTAAAAAAGAGGTGATGCATACCTACATTGCAAATCCCCCTCCCATGGGTTTTTGGACCACGGTGATGCTTTGAGTTAGGAGAAGGCCGAAATAGACTCAAATATGTATGTTGAGTCTCATGTGTAGACCACTTAGAGGAAGTGATGATGTGAGAGGTCGAGTGGAGATCATAGGAGGCAATCTCAGAAATGAGGAACTAGATGATCTCAGAAGTGAAGATAAAACTCCATGTCAGTACTTGTTGAAACATGGGTGAGTCCAAGATAAGGTGGAAACAGCTCCAGAATGATCTAATGGTGATGAAGAAGGATAAGAGCAGAACATTCTAGGTAATATGGAAGGTGAAATTTCCCTGGAGTGTTCTGATAGTGTGAACTGTTCTGATGATTTTGAGTGCCCTATTGGTGTGGATTTCCCGAAACATTCGAGTGCCCTACAAGTGTGGAGTGTCACTATATTGTGAGAAATGGTGTACAACGACGTGCTTCCATAGAACATGGTAGAAGAGAAGCATCAAATGAAGTCATCATAAGATGTGTCATGTAACTCTGTATTTGTTAAAACCATGTTCTCTTTGTACTATATACATTGTCACACACTCTCATCATGTCCTCAACATGTGTCTCATTTGTTCATGTGTAATATTTGTAATGGCTCCCTGATATTCATTCGAGTTCGAGTAGTGAAAATATAGTTTTAATTAACATTATTTTGGTTTATAAATTCATATAAATAATACTCAATATGCCTACAAAGTTTACTTACATATTCTCACTCCAGGTATCCTTGAGGATAAGAGTGCAACTGGCCATGGATGTGATACTCAAGATTGTACCAATTAGGTACTTGAAGAACAACTAAGGAATCTGGAAGTTGAATTATATGATTTTGCATGTCATTCCACTATTGACATCTATATTGTATCATGTCCTCCGATTAGTGGTGTTGTGTCTTCTAACTTCATTCCTTTGATATTCTAGGAAAGCATGGGTTGGGGTTAGATATGAGCACCAAATTGTTTTATAGCTCTATCAAGAATTTGTCATTCCACTAATGTGAAAGATATCTTTGGCACGTGTGCCATCAAAATTTCCATTCCTTCACAACATATTTCTAGGAAAATGGTCAACAATTTTTCAATGTACGAATTCCACACCAATCGTGATTTTACACTACCACTAATAAAAGATATAATTGGATATTATAAGGAAAACATAGACAACATAGTAAATCTCGCTTGACTCTACTCTTTTTGCATCAAACTTGTTAAGGTAGAACCTCACATTCCTCATGGAACATGTACAACCTCCATGAGATGGTTTCATCTATTATCACAATAAGAATTGAAATTATGATGCTTAAACTTTAAAAGGAATAAATATAGAGAGATAAATATTAAAACATTTGCACATGTATTGTAGTTAAGATACCCTATTAAGTGATTCATGGACTTTGATTTTGAATCTTGTAGATCCATTTAATTGCATAGCACTGGCATGGATGTTTGGCCAAAAAAAAATTGAAAAGAAAATAGCGGGATGAAATTGAGTTTCTAAATTTCAATCTTGTCATAAATTGTGTCTACACACGATTAACCTTCTCTATTATGACCTACAAACATTTCACCTTCAATAGAAACCTCCACTAGTGTATTGTCCCTGGATTTCACCTTCCCAAAACCATATGGGGTTGAGAGGACGAATTTTGAAATTGTTAACCAAATTGTATCAGACGCAATGTGGAGAAAAAGCATATACATGATCAAACAACCACAAGCATACACCATAAAAAATCTAAACATTCAACATATTTATTACATAGAAAATCATAACAAGTTATATATACATATTAATAGAAGAGGTAGTAGCTCGGTGGTACATGAGCTGGTTTCTCAAAGTAGGGACCCAGGTTTGAAACCCCGGTTGTATGCCTTAAAATTCCTTGGTCCCATCCTACAGCTCAAAATCTATGTGAGTTTAAGATCTCTTCTAATGTGCAGATACTCAAGGGGGGTAGGGGTTTACACTGGCAGGGGGGTCACAGTCGTGAACCACCTTTGGGAGTGGTCTCATGTCATGAAATATATATATATATATACATACACATATAATAGAGTTTTATAAGTGTGAAAATATATGCTAACTAGGGTCTTCACAATAGGCACAAACTTTACAACTACTCACTTCCCCTTTTTTCTCCCATACAAGCTCTGAACCTAAAACATATGTGAAACAACGAATCAACACAAGAGTTGTTGTATACATGAGAAGAGAGATACATATATTTATGATACTCATAACTTGAAATTATATATATATATATATATATATATATAGAGAGAGAGAGAGAGAGAGTTAACCTGGAATACACTTGAGTGTACCAGAGACGCTATACACCTCAATCATTTTCCATCATGAAGCAATTATTTTAGAAATCTAAACCATTTATCCTCTTAGGTATTTTAAGAACATACTATATAATTAATTTGATCTTATTTGGACACTTATAGGTCATGCATCTAAAAGAAGCAAAAATAATACATTTCAAACTAGTTATGTGTGTCAATTTTGTTGTCCTTGGATGAGTGACTTAAATTATCTGAATGGGCTCAAATTTTGTATGTGGTCTATTGTTATCATAACAATGAATATCAATGGATTATATTTTGAAAGTATATGGTCTACATAGGAAAACACCGTTGGGGTGTATAGTGTGAACTGTACATTCGAGTGTATTCTAGTGTGACTATATATATATATATATATATATATATATATATATATATATATATATATATATATATATATATATATATATATATATTGAAGGCACTTGACATCATTTAGCACACTGGTCCAGGGATGAGGCTTGTTTTATATTTTATTAAAACTGATCTTTTCCGACCTACTTGTGATGGTAGGAAGCTTCATAAGGGGTTGTTTCCCATGGACATTGGGAGGCCTAAGTTGGGACTCAAGCTACTTGGAGGAAATGTTAGTGGGGAAAAATGTTTTATTGAGGATATGGCCATGAGGGCTACCAAGGCCGTTGACTTGATGCACCTTCTCCCATAGTTACATGACCCACAAAGTGAGATTCATCTTCTCCGATCTTGTATGGTATCACGAAGCTTATGTTTGGCATAAGAACATGCTAACTTCCACACATGAAAGAGGCATCATTGTTGTTTGATAGAGGGATACGAGGGTCTATTGAGGATATAGTAGTATGTGGAGATCCTTTCTTTGATGACATTTAATGGAGCTTGGCTTCATTACCCATTAGATCCAATGGTCTGGGGCTACACTCGGAAAAAATGACCTCTTCATATGATTTTGTATCCTCCATGGCTCAATCATGGGTGCTTCAAGATCATATTTTATGAGATAGTGGGATATGTTGTATGGACTCTGATTATTATTCTACTTTGTATGGTATTCATGTCATGATTCCTTCTTTTGATCTTAATTGTTTTTATAACAATGACATTGTCCCCCCCTAAAGCCTCAAATGCTTTGGCAAATGCCCTTTTTAGCAAAATTGTTAAGGACATGGATGTTAAGTTTGACATGATGACTAGATAGAAAGCAGTTTCCAAGTGTTTGCAAGTGGAGCATGCTCAAGATTTCCTTATAGTATTCCTATTGATGGACTTGGACTGCATATGTCTCTAGTGGAGTACTGCACTATCCTCCAATATCATGTTATGATCCCTCTATTCTCTATTGATGAAATAAATCTCATTTTCCGCAAGGCGTGCTTAGACACTTTTTAAGAGCATGTGGTTCATTGCATTGAGCTCCTAGGTTTCAAATATAGACATGATCTTCTTAGGGATTTTCTATATGACGTACTTCAACATGCATGAGTGGCTACTAAGAAAGAGGAACCTATGGATTTTCTAATAGATCCACTTGAGGGGAGATCGACATTAAGACCAACAGATGTCTTGATTTTTGGTTGGGCTCAGGCTAAGCATGCATGTCAAGATCTTATAGGGGTTTCTCTATTGGTGGGAGTGAAACATGGAGATTTTATTGCAAGACAAGATTCCTTGAAAGCTACTTCAACCAAAGTGGTCAAGCATGAGAAAGCATGTATTGACAATCAACATGGTTTTAAGGCTTTTTAGTTTGACACTTTTAGGTTCTTGGCACCTGAGTTTGTAGATCTTGTCAAGAGGGTATACTTTTATGTATTAAATGTTAGATTACAAATGGAGAATAATATATATACACCTTTTTTTTGCAGGTCTGAACATGTATGCTAACTAGGATCATCAAAATAGGTGCAACCTTTACAACTACTCACTCCACATGTTTTATCCCATGCTAGCTTTGAACGTAAAACATACGTGAAACAACAAATCAACACAAGAGGTGTTGTGTACATGGGAAAAGAGATACATATATTTATGATATTCATAAGTATATTTTTTTTGCAAAAAGAAAGAACGATGATCATCAAAAATAGTTCTTTAATAAGTAAAATACACCAATATAATCATTTTTCTAGATGAGTACATTATCGAGGTGGACTAGTACCAAAACATATATGGTGGGACCAACCCTGTGTACCAAGTATTATGGGGAAATCCACGTACAATTTGTTCTCTAGGGAGGTGTAGTGGTCAACATTAATTCATTCCCTCATCAGGGGGATAATGAACACCTTAAATAAATACAAAACATCTACTTATAATTTATGTTTCAAGTGTCAAACCATCAAGTACTAATACTAATAATGCATCCAATATTTGCAAATAAATGATAAAACAGAGATATCATCATTCATCCAAGAAAACTAAAGTCGTATACTTAAATAAAAACCCACATACATAAGATCAGAATATCATAATTATCCTGGATCATTTAGATCTCTATCCATCACCTTATTAATAAGAATTAATCATAATTAATACATGATTTACCATTATCAATGATATTAGGTCCAACTTAGGGTTTAGACCAAACCTAGGTTCAATCTAATCTCAGAATAGTCTCTGATATTTTCTACTTATCTATGTGTCACAATTGAGGTATTGTTCAAGTTTCATATTTTTTTGATGCTTCACTAATCTCTAGAATTCAAATATAATTGAAGTCATCTAATAAGTCATTAATGAGGAAATACCAAATATTTTTTTCAAAATAATAGATCAGATTCCATTATTAGTTACCACATGATATTAGGGTTTAAGAGTATATACTTATATTTAGTTTCCATCATATGATGAATATACCATTTAAATAAACCCTAAATTAAGCAATATTATCTAAAATAAATATCATTAATTTGAATGTTGAAAAAGTCTAATCTAGTGGTATTATAAGAAATATGGTATTTTCTAAGCCCAAATGGTATTTTATACATTTATAGGACAATGGATCTATTTTTAATCACATTTATAGCCTTAAGTATATTTCTAGGAGTAAGAAATTGATTACCAATCAGGCTGCCCAATTTAGCCAGTTATCAGACTTGGTTTAGGATGGTTTGACATTCAAATTGAGCTTGGTTTCTCTCCTCCTCCTTTCACATGCATCAGAAGCATGATACCTTGCCCCACATTCTTCTTAATGCTCTGTGTATTCCGCACGAAGTTGCCTCCTCAAGGGAGGACTTTGGAGGCTCTCTTGGATATCTCTAACAAAGCTACTACCTCACATATCTCTAAGGGCTATGCCATCACATCGATGGATTGGTAGATAGATAATGGAGGTTCCAAATATGGTACGTTGCCTCACTCTTCTGTGTGTGGGAGTGTCACTACGATTGGGAGTCTAGAGAGGAAAGGAGGTGTCTTAGGATACAAGAATTGGTGATTAATGAAGCCTTGACCTTCTCTAAGACCCTCCATGAGATTTAGATAGCTTATCTCTTCCTTCGACGACCCTGACCTCATCACCAAAGGGTGGCCTGGGGTAGCAATGGAACAGTGCATGGACGATTGTGACTCTCCTCTTATGCCACCTCATCTCACAAATGTAGCATCTAGAAGGAGCTTTGAGACTCTGATAATCCTTCTTGGTCATCATGTCTGAGGTGGGAAAGGCAAAGAGGCACTCATACAAACTGAGTTGTTGTCTTGATCGAGGCTGAGGTTGGCACTTGGCAATCCCAATCAATGATTCCTATTGCAACAAGGAAAGTTTCAAAGCTTCCATCAAGATATTAGGTTGTTCTCCTCTCTATCATCTTTTTCTTGTCCTTTCATCCCATTACAGTTCTTCCTTCTCTCACTCTAACATTAGCATTAATAAGTAAGAGGTAGAGGAGTTTGGATCTCACACTTCTCACCACTACAAACCCCACATAATGGATTGTTGCAAAGCCTACAGAATTTTGGATTCGACTTTGTGACTAGAATCATCAACTAATATTTTCTTGGCTAACGAGATTGATTCTGACTAATTCCTCCAGATATATTGTAGGTGAACAAAACTCAACATCCATTTGATCCTCTATAGAGGAGGACCACATCTTGCTACGTCACCTAGTTGAGGCCTATGCATTGTAAAATGGGAAAACATGCCCGCGGGACATCTAAATGTCACAACTTAGGTACCTAAAACCTTATTGCTAAAGTCCGACAACATAAATTATCAATGTACTTCATTTCAAATAATTATATTTCTTAGTAGGAACCTCCAAATGTTCTGACATTTGATCTCTTCCAGAAAAGTTTAAAACAAAACTCCAACATATGTTTTTTAAACTTAATTCCTTAAATAACCTCACATAATATTTAAACCTTAAATATAAATAAATTAATCAGAAAACCTTGATAGAACACATTCAATCCCATTATCTTGATCATTATGTATTTCAATATTCATAATTGAACCTTATGCATTCCTATACACTCTAACTGATACACAAGGTCATAAGTACTCCAAAGTGGTACATATATAAAGATATTGGATTTAAGGTACACATCAAATATCCTTCCAAATTATCAACACAAGTTGAACTTGTTTAATTTGACTGCATAAAACCTCATGCTCCATCAATATCTATTTTACTCAATGTTTGTCTTCAAATTATATATTGGTATCAAATCCCTAAAATGTAGGTTATCACATTCACCACACCTTATATGTGATTTCACCCTTCAATTACAACTGGTCTCATACTTAAGGTGATATGAAGGATTCTTAACTACCTTTAGGCCACCACTTATATGTTCCAAGGCTTCTTCACTATGGATTTACCCTAAGTTTCCATCTTAGGAGGTAGAGATTCTTGGTTGTACCTACCCATATATAAAAAGCATCATTTAATAGTTTATTCATAGCATGGAATTCTAGTATTTTATGATTTACATCCCTTATTACCCTTAAAATTAGGTTTTGTTCATAAATATGATGTTGAGTATTTATACTCAATGTTCATATTTCACCACAATGGATTGTGCAAGGTGATACCAATATTTCATATCATTATTACTAGAGTTATCGTACTAAAGTCATTAGTAAGCTCACCATCAAAATAAAGTGTCATCAATATAGAAGGGGTTGTTTTACATGTTCCAATATTAGGACTCCACCCCATTGTGTGATTTATCACCAAACTAGAAGCTTAAATTAAGAAGGCTTAAGGTTAAGAACTATACTCAGTGATCATGTAATCCATGATCCAAAGATATCTTTATTTCAAGCACATGATTTCTATATTTCATTTATTATATGAAGAGAAAGAGAATATACTAGGTCAAGCTTATCATGATTTCAAACTTATATATTACATGTATGATACAAGAAGGGAATATAGAATAGGCCAAGCTTATATGAGTGACTCCCCACATATATAAATTATCTATATATCTCGATTGAGGTCTATAACATCATATACTAAGACAAGTAAGTGGAATGAAGAACATTAATGAGTATCTTGTGCACAAGGCATTCTACTCTCAAAACTAGAGTTTGATATATCACCTCACTTGTAGTTAATGATGAGCTTCACAAACTTAGGTCACTCAAGCTAGGACCTAACTCAGTTGAAGGATCAACTTTCTCATTATGAGTCTTCTACCCATAAATTTTTTTGTACCTAAATATCACACCTAATATTTAGATCATACACATAAATCATGCATAAGGACTCGACTCAGCTACTCAAGATGAATCCATCGTAGGATGCATCATTTTGCATGTATCTTATATTTCTCATATATTTGAGGTTAGGTCCTATGACTGTCACCGTATGGGTGTCACTCTCTCGGGTGTTCACCATGTATCCCATCCTAACACTAGAGGTCCCCCTTTATAAATGATCTTGAGGCTCATGCACATTCTACCTTGTCTTAACTTATATTGTCTTATGTAAGAAAAGCCTATATAATTTCATTATCAAGACTTAGCTCATATCTTTCAAATGGAATTAGACCTCATATACATATTATATCTTTATAAAGTAACATATATCATTGGAGATTCAAATTAGATATGATTTTCCATGCTTATATCATTTATCATTTTGTTTTCTTTCTATCTATCACATATCCTGATAAGGAACTAGAAATCCACTCTAGAACTACTCTCTCTTCAAGACTGATGTCACTCCCTTTCACTTAAGTTGCATGACTACCTCCTACTCTCTTGTGTGTAGGGACACATTTTCATATTTACTTACATATATTATAAAATATCAATAGATTTTCTTTAATAAAATGTGTGTTAGAGATAACTTTTGAGTTCAAGACATTTGGAAACAAAAATAGATATGCAAAATTGAGTGTGACACATAGAGTACAAAGTCTAGTGCTATGTCACATAGTGAAATGGTGAGAACAAGGTGTATACTAGTGTATCTACCCAATGCATATGAGCTCTACATGCAAAGGGTTACACACACTTGTCTAAACCTATATTTCAAACATCTAGGTTATAACCTAGAGGATAAGTCAAATCTAGTTCCTATAGAACAACATACTAAGCTTCGAGGATTTCAAGCAAAGGTTATAGTTTGTGTTTCATGGTGAGCCATTATTAGGTGTATCTATTGGTTATGCTCTATTATTAATAGTAACATCCTCAGATACTTCCTAAAAATCGATAGGGATTAGAGGACAAACTCCAAAAATATCAATTAAATTGTATCAAAATGTGATGTGGAATAAAAAGTGTAGACATGATCAAACAACCACAAGCATACACCATAAACAATGTCAACATTCAACATTTTTATTAGTTACATAGAGAATTATTACAATTTACATTTACACATTGAATAGATAATGTTACAAATTTGAACATGTATGCATACAAGGATCTTCACAATAGGTACAACCTTTATAGCTGCTCACTTTCCTTTTTTCTCTTAAGCTAGCTTGTAACCTTAAACATATGTGAAACAACATATCAACATACAACTTTTTGTGTACATGGGTAGAGAGATACATATATTTATGATTTTCATAACTTGAAAATAATATCATAAAGAAATAAAGAAGATCAACGGAAATAGTTCTTTAGTAAGCAAAATGTGTCAGTTTTAGTTATTTTTCTAGATTATTTGCTTTATCAAGGTGGACTGGTACCAAACATATATGTTTTTCCCAACCCCATTTACCAAGTACTCTGAGGAACTTCTAGTACACCATATGCTCTTGGAAGGTATACTAGTCAACATTAATGCATTCTCTCGTAAGTGGGATAATGGACAACTTGAATAACTACAAAACATCTACTTATAATTTATGATTCAAGTGAAAAATTATCGAGTATTTATAGTAATAATAGATTCAATATTTGCTAATAAATAGCATACATAGATACCATGTTTCAACTAAAACTGTAGTCATATACTTAAAAAAACCATGTACCTAAGTTCAGATAATCAGAATTATCCTGGATCCTTTAGATCTATATCCATCACCTAATTAATAAAAATAATCATCATTAATACATGATTCACCATTATTAATGGTAATTAGGTCCAATTTAGGGTTTTGACTAAACCTAGGTTCAATCTGATCTTAGATTGGGCTTTAATACTTTTCTATTAATCTATATGTGATAATTAAGGCAATTTTCAATTTTCATATTTTTTATGTTTTTACGAATTTCTAGAATTAAATTACAGTTGAAATCATCTAATTCGTCATTAACAAAATCTTGTTCGAGTTTCACATTAGGGTTTAGGCTACAATATGGGTTCATACCTCATCTCCCAGCCCTTGTGAGGTATCTATCTCAGATTTGGATTCTAAAAGGTAAGGTTGAGTGTTGAATCTTGGTGGGGGGTTTCTTGATTCGATTTTCAAATTAGTCAGATTTGGAACAATTTTGGATGGAGGAGCCTAATTTGTCAAAGACAAACTAGTGGTGCTACTGATATGGCATCTAGGGAAATTTCTAGCCAAATTCAAGAGGGCCTAAGTCCTTATGTGGATTAAGATACATGACTTTCCTCTAGATTTGTGGGAGAAACACATGCACACAAGGATTGGCTCTTACTCAGGAACTCCACTCCATTGTGAAGTAATAGGCTTACCCATGAATTAAAACGAATGAAGTATGTGAGAATGTAGGTATTAATACATATTAGTTCTACATTTCTAGAATATTTGGAGGCATCAAGTGAAGAAGGAGAACCTCAAAAGACTCTGTTCGAGTACAAACCCATGAATTAAAATGAATGAAGTATGTGAGAATGTAGGTATTAATTCATATTGGTTCTACATTTCTAGAATATTTGGAGGTAGCAAGGGAAGAAGGAGAACCTCAAAAGACTATGTTTGAGTATGAGTGGAGATGACTGCAAAGGTCCACAATGTCCAAAATTAAACAGAAATGGGTTGTCAAAAATCCTACCGTTGCCAGTGATGATAAAGCCAATAACATGAATAATGCAGATAAAATGAATGATGTTGATGCCACAAGAGTAGAGTCAAGAAGGAGTTCCATGGTGCTAGTGAAAGTTTTGGTCCTGATAACAAAGGAGTAGAGGACACTACTAATTCGGGGGTTGTTGATTTAATAACCCCTCCAAATTCCAATGATGACTCAAGAGCATCTATGTTGAGCCGGGAGTCAGATGGATTCTAAATTATAAGGAAGAGAGGAAGAGAAAAAAACTTGGAACCCAAGTCCCACCTATAACTCTCCTGGTTCAACTACTCTAAACAATAAGTTTAAGAACTTGGAAGAGGAAGACGTTGGAGAAGGTGACAGGGGGTCATTGGAGAAGCCCGAAAGCAATGAAGCACTAGGCAATGAGGGTCCCAATGGTTGATTCCAACTTTAACATAATGTCTTGGAATGTTAGAGGCCTTAATATCAAGGCTCCTAAAATCCAGGAAGAAATAAGATGGATAAAACCTCAGTTGGTGGTGCTTAATGAAACTAGAGTGAGGATAAGAACATTCAAAATCCCATGGGGAGATTTTTTTCCTAAATACTCTTAGATTTTGAACCACTCTTCCCACATTTGTGGAGGTTTATAATCCTGTGGGTGGAAGATATCAATAATGTTATGAAGATGGAGGAATCTAATCAACATATACACTCTTGTGCTCATGTTAGCAATAATTTATTTCATTTGACAGTTGTTTATGGTCCCAAAGAAGACTATGATAGATGCATGTTATGGGATAGAATCAAGGTTATTCATAGGTGCATGTGCAGTTCTTGAGTTATAATAGTAGAATTCAACTCTATGAGGAAGGAGAGTGAGAATATGACAAAGGAAAGCCTTCAAAGAAATCAATGCAAGACTTTAACAATTCTCTTTTAAATTGTGGTTTGTTTGATTTAAATCTGAATGTGCCCACTTTTTCCCGAGATACCATCAAGTGCATGATAATTTTATCACTTCTCTTATTGATAGGATTATCTATAACAATGATTTCATGAAGGAGATTTTCCAGTTTGAAGGTTTTCTTATATCTAACACAATGACTAATCATAAAATCTTAAGCCTATAGATTGGGAGTAGAAGAAGATTGAATTCTCCTTTTTGGTTCATAAATGCATGGATTAAAAGGGGAGATTACCAAAAAATTGTGAAAGAAGATTGTCTTACTGATAGATAAGGGTCACCTATGTTTATTCTTTTCTCAAAGATGAGAAACCTTAGAGGTATTCTAGAAAAGTGGAATAAATTTTTTATTGGCCATTATAGTGGCAATGCTCGTATTCTTGAAACAAAGCACTTGAAGCCCAAGTGTGATGAGAATTCTTTGAAGAAAGAATTTCAAATGTAGGCTATTTCTTACAAGAAACAAGCTCATAATGCTCTTAAGATGGAAGAATCTATCATATGGCAAAAATCCAAGGGTCTTTGGCTAAAATAAGGATATTCCAATATGAAGCTTTTTTGTTCTTCTATCAAGGTGAGAAGATAGAGAAATCATATTAAGGTCATTGAGCTTGATGGAATTCTTTACACAAACTAAGCAGAGATGAGAAAGTTCATAATGGATTGTTATCGTGTCATTTTCAACACCAGTCATGTGGACAATACTGATAGTTTGGATGATTTCAACTTCAAGAGTATGGATGATGTTCATAGACTTGCTTTGGATAGAGTTGTCACCATCACTAAGATTGAAGAAGTGCTCAAATACTAGTCCTGATAAATTTCTTGGTCCTGATGGATTTAATGGATATTTCTTCAAGAGTAGTTGGAGTATTGTTAAATATGATGTCATTGATGAGATCTTGCACTTTTTTAGGACAGGCAATCTCTTAAGAGAAACAAATAGAACTTTCATAATGCTCATACCCAAGTCTAAATATTCCCATTTGTTGAAGAATCAGAGGCCTATTACCTTGTGCAATGTGCTTCTCAAAGTTATTATTAAAATCTTGAGAAACTGGCTAAAGCAAGTTATTTCTTCTATTACAAACGTGAACCATTGTGCCTTCAGCCAAGGTAGAAGTATATGAGATGTTATTCTTTTATTTAATTAATTAATTCATGATTTCTGTAGGAAAAGGCAAACCATCGAATGTGTCATAATCTTAATATTTTAAAATCTTATGACTCAGTCACCTGGAAAGCTCTTTTCAAATCATTATGCTAATGGAATTTCCAATTTGTTGTGGCGTTTGTCTTAGGGAAATCTTTACTACAACTTCTTATGAGATTTTTATCAATGGGGAGCCTAGTATTGGAGTTAAGCAAGGAGATCATGTACCTCATCATCTCTTCATTATGGTTATGCAAACTTTTTCATGACTTATTGATAAGGATGCAAAGGAAGGAAGGAAAAACACTCTGAAGGCTTCGAGCAACAAGGAGATTACCCATTTGATTTTTGTTGATGACCTTGTGATCTTTCTAAAGTCTAATGAAAGAAGTGGTAGCTATTCAAAGAATATTCTTCATGAGTTTCATAACATCACTGGTTTGAAGATTGACATTGATAAGAGCTCGATCATTTCCAATAATGGAGCTGATAAATTATCTGGTTTGTGGAATTTTGGGATCGAAGAAGGCAAGCTAGGACAGAAATATGTTGACATTCCAACTTATTTACTGCTTTAATTTTATTTATGAACTGATTGGTTTTATTATATTTCTTCATCTACTATTTATATTTATTTATGTACTGATTTAGGAATTAATTAATTATCTACTGATTTATATTCATTGTTGGATAAATTGGACATTATTATAATCCCTTTGTTTTGATGATGACAAACATTTCATTGTTGTGAATCTAAATTGCTATTTGAGTGTTTCAGGGAAAATCACATAAGGTGGTGGATAACACAACTTGGAAGATCAAATTGTTAAAATTTCTTTATTTTCATGAAAGTACTCAAATGTAAAACCTTGTACAAGTATATAATGTACAAGTACTTAGACATCATGTAAATCAAGCATTAGATCTTCCCTATCCACTCACAACACTTAGATAGCTCTTCCCCTAAGATAGAAGCACAATTACACCTTGATACAAACACTTATTACATGGCTTAACACATTGGAACATGGACATTCTCGGTCGACAAATTCCTCGACCGAGACACTCTCAGTCGACAATATTCTCAACCGAGAATAGTCCTTCTAGCAAATTCTATAGATGTTAGACTGAGTTGAAAAGTGGTTGGTAGTTGGAAATGAATGTTTTAATACACTCATTCCAGACCTTCCCGCTGTCGACAAACTCTTCGATCGAGATACTCTCGGTCGACAAACTTCTCGACCGAGAAAGGTTTTGGACTGCACTTTTCAACATTAAACAACTATATGTTACAATGTAATTAGTGGACACCTAACAACTAGTTGAGCACTAAGAACACCCTAGAAAGTGTCTAGAACGTCTCTAAGCACTAGTAGACCATTCCTATAAATAGGACATGCCTTAGGACACCCAAAGCATCACTTGTGCATACAATTACACTTGAGATTCATTCTTTGTGAGCAATAAGCTGAGCAATACTTGCAATCTATTTCATTGAGACCTACATCAGTGTCCTATTTCTTAGTATCTCCTAGCCGCCACGCTACCATGTTCATCCACAGTGGATAGGAGATCAGTACACTTGATATAGGATCAAAGCGTTGTACTCAATTGGTAACATTGTTTCAATCTTCCAATCTTGTTCCTTCTATTGTATTTTGTTCTCCTTTGCTACTCCTAGGTTGGAGGCTGTAGAAAGGAGGTTGTTGGAGCTTCTTCATGGGGTGAAGGTAGATCGATGGACTTAGGATTACTTCAAGAAGGATGTCTCAATGGGAAGCTACTTCAAGAGGAAGGCTACTTCAAGGGGGAGCTTGGAGTTACTTCGAGGAAGGCTGCTTCAAGGTTGGTGGGACTACTTCTAGGTGAAGGCTATCCTAAGGGTTGTGAAGGTAGTTGTATCTTATGTAACATCCTTGCGAGGTAATAAAATACAATTTCTTTCAAAATCCTAGTTGGGAACAACTGGGTAGTGGACTGACTCCCTTAGTATTTGCTAAGGGTGGTACCACTCTAAACACCTTGCCTCCTTCTCCAATCGTTTTGTGGTAGTTTGCTTTAATAGTTTTTTTTAAAATTATCATAAAACCCTATTCACCCCCCTCTAGTGTTTTCAATTGGTATTAGAGCAGGCTTCAAGGAACTTTAACAAGTCTTGAAAAAAATGGGTGATGGAACACTTGTAGCTCGACCTCCACCATTTGATGGCACCAACTACAACTATTGGAAGAGGAGGATGCAATTATAATTTGAAGGGATCAGCTGGGATCTTTGGAGAATGGTTTCAAATACCTACACTCTTCCTCAAATGGAGTACACTACATGGGATGAAAATACAGTAAAATTAGCCCAATTGAATGCAAAAGCTGTAAGTATCCTTTATTGTTCAATTTCTATAAGTGAGTTCAACAGAATATTAAGTTGTGAAACTGCATATGAAATATGGCATAGACTCACTATTACTTATGAAGGAACTATTCAACTAAATAACCCCAAAATTTGTATGCTTAAACAAAAATTTGAACAATTTTGTATGGAACCTAATGAGTCTATTAGTGAAATGTATGCAAAGTTTTCTTCTATTGTTAATGGTTTGAATGCATTAGGTAAAGCCATTAGTGAAGAGGATCAAGTGTCTAAAATTCTTAGGTCTCATCCTCAAGTACAAGCCTAAGGTGACTGCAATTGAAGAAGCAAATGACCTCACTCGACTAAGGATGGAGCAACTCATTGGAAACTTAGAAGCACATGAAGCAACCTTGGAGGAGGAAGAAAGATGGGAGCATGAACTTCAACAAGGAAGAAAGAAGGACATGGCTCTAAAGGCTACAAAGTTCATCACTCAATAAAGTGATGAGCCAAGTGATGAAGATGAGGAAAAAGAAACTCTCGCTATAAATGGTAAGCAATATTGAAGATTTAAAACTAGCAAAACTTCTAGTGTTTCTTCTTTCTCTAGGTTCTTTAAATGTGGCAAAAGGGGACATTTAAAAAGTGATTGTCCCAAACTCAAGAAAGTAAAGAAAACTTCTCACAAGAAGAAGGAAAAAGCCTACAAATCTACATGGGATGAATCAAGTGATGATAGTGAGGATGGAGAAGAAGAAGTGGAGTGCCTTATTGCTACAACAAATGAAGAAGATGATGAAGTAAGTCTTTTTGATTTATCTAAAGAAGAGCTAGTTGCTAGAATTAATGAATTGCATGATAAGTATATTGATTGTAAAAAGAAACTGAAAAGAATTACTAAAACTAATGAGGGGTTGTATGCTAAATTAAATGATCTTGCTTATGAAAAAGAAGGTATTATTTCGGAAAATTCTACCTTGAAATCTTCTCTTAATGATTGCAATACAAAGTTACTTACTCTAGATACAAACTATAATCTTCTTTCTCAAGAAAAGGTAGAATTACTTGCTAAGATGAATAATCTTCAAACTAAACCTATTTTATGCTCTCATTTAGATTATGATGCCATTGTAAAAGAAAGAGATAGTTTGTCATCTAACTTAGATCAAGCAAACTTAGATATTAAAAGGAGATTGGATGAAATTGCTAAGTTACAAAAGAAAATTAGTATCTTGAAAAAGAATGGTATTCTTGATAAGATCTTAAAAGATTCTTCTGGTCAGATTGGAAGGAGAGGACTAGGTTATAAGACCGAAGGTAAATCCTATAAAAAACCTAGAGTAAGAAGGACACAAGTACCCAAGACTAAAGTCATGTATATGCCTAAAGATAATATAGCTAAGAAGAGAAATGAAATTGATTCTATATGTTGTCATTACTATTTACGTCTTGGACATTATTCATTTTCTTGCCCATAAAAGAAAAAGGATGCTGATCTAGTTTGGATTCCAAAACCCCAAACGTAGAAATATTGAACTTGATTAGTTGAGATTTGACCTAAAACTTTGTTTTGATACTCAAAATGTCTTATCTCAACTAAACTGAGCTATAATTTGCATATTTCTATAATTATATTGAAAGTAATTTATGTTTTACTTGAAAATAATTGCTGAAATAGAAACATTCTCAGTTGGATAAATCCTCGACCAAGATACTCTTCGGTTGAGAAAATAGTCGACCAAAGAAGTTTCTGTCTCAAACTTGCACTTTCTGGACAAATAGTAACTTGCTCGGTCGAGAAAGTTGTCGACCGAGAACATTTTGGTCGAGAAAACATTCGACCGACTGAGGTTCTGTAAAACCTACTTAATTTATTTCAGTTTGCTATCAATTTTCTATTAATGTTGATTTAATCTACAAATCAAGAATGAATCTTGGAGACATTTTTTTAAACATATTGATAAGCTTGCATCATGACTTATTAATTGAAACTATACTTTGATTATAACATTCTTATTGAACTTGTTACAAAACGTGTTGATTGAAAACCTGTATACTTTTTGCAAACGAAAATTGGACATGCTTTCTTGCAAAAATGAATCAATCCAAATATAGCATTGATTGCAAGTTCATATATTTTCAATTGCTATTTAAAAGGATATGATCTTATACATGGTTTGCCTAAAGTATTCCTTGGCCAATATGAAAATCATGAACTATGTTGTTTTGAGAAAACTTCATCAATAGAACTTATGGACTTGTTTCTATTAATTGAGAAAGATATTGTTTTTGTCATCAAGTTGTTTATGATGGCTCACAGTCTTGCAAATAGAGATTATGTTATATTCATACAATTTTGCTCTAAGATTGAAAATCAAATACTCTACTTGCAATTTTGTGAAATAAAACTTTACATGATAAATTGTTCTAAGTATTTAAATTATATAGGAATTTCAAAGCTATATTACTTGCAACTCTTAAAATGAACTTTCCTTTATATATGAAGAAAAGACATACTTTATGATCTTAATTGAGAAAAATTTAAATGGTAAGACTAGTGGAATAAGAGATCTTGCTTAGAATAAAATTATTCTATCTAAAGCCTATTCTAAGCAAATCAAGAGCAAGACACCATTTCAAAAATAAATATTGCTCACATGAATTAAGTTCTATACAAACTTGATCCTAAGATATAATCTTTCAAATTGATATAAACTCTTTAAAATTGGTATACAACTGTTACATAAAGGCTTTATATTCAATCAAGTGGATCATTGTGAATGCTTAAACTGGAAATATGCAGAAATGCCTCTCGATTGAAAAAGTGTCCGGCCAAGGGGCGCCCCGGTCAAAGTCATGGTTGACCTAAAATAAGCCTGGCAGAATGCTTATTTGTGATATTAAATCATTTCTTTACATATTGATCCAAAACTTGTTCATCATGTAGAAAATAAGATTTTAGTGCAAATCTCTCATAAAAGGTTGACTTATTGTAATCAAACTTTAATGCGTGTTATTCTTAAACTATCTTGATTAAAATATTGAGGGGGAGCTCACAAAAATTTGTAAACATTTCTTGATCAAATCAAAACTTCAAAACCTAGCTATGACCTTAGGATTATTGAATTATCCTGATCTAAAATGGACTCTCTATATCAATATGGGCTTAACATCCCTCATTATTGATTAGAGATATAATTCTTGATCCTACTATGCCCTAAAGAAAATCTCATATCATTTTTAGGACTTAACATCCCTTATAAAATGGATGAGAAATCAATATATACATGCCATGAACCTAAAAGGATCTCATATTATTTGCAAATGATTGAGAAATAAATTGTGGCTAAATTTGACATAAAAATAAGTGGTTTGTAATAAATTGTGTTGATTACCCTTGATTTAAAAATTGAGCATCAAATTATTAAATTAAGGAGGAGAAATAAAAGTCATACTTAATGTTTATCTTGGTTATCTTTTTGAAAGGACAAAGGGGGATAAACAATGTAAATCATTAACATAAAGTAAAATGAGTTTCATAATCTCTTGGCAAGTACACACTTTAAGAGAATGGGTGCAAAAGGTAAACATCATGTATGACACTCATATGATTTATATTTCCTTGATTTATATTTTGGAAATGTTTGTCATCTTCAAAAAGGGGGAGATTGTTGTATAAATTGGACATTATTATAATCTCTTTGTTTTGATGATGAAAAACATTTCATTCTTGTGAATCGAACTTGCTATTTGAGTGTTTCAGGGAAAAACACATAAGGTGGTGGATAGAAAAATTTGGAAGATCAATTTGTTAAAATTACTTTATTTTCATGAGTGTACTCAAATGTAAAAACTTGTACAAGTATATAATGCACAAGTACTTAGACATCATGCAAATCAAGTGTTAGATCTTCCCTATCCACTCAAAACACTTAGATAGATCTCCCCCTAAGATAGAAGCACAATTACACATTGATACACACACTTAGTACATGGCTTAACACATTGGAATGGGGACATTCTCAATCGACAAATTCCTCGATTGAGACTTTCTCGGTCGACAATATTCTCGACCGATAATAGTCCTTCTAGAAAATTCTATAGACTTTAGACTGAGTTGAAAAGTGGTTGGTAGTTGGAAATGAACGTTGCAATACATTCATTCCATTCATTCCCTCGATCGACAAACTCTTCGACCGAGAGACTCTTGATCGACAAATTTCTCGATCAAGAAAGGTTATGGACTGCACTTTTCAGCATTAAACAACTAGCCATTACAATGTAATTAGTGGACACCTAAAAGCTAGTTGAGCACTAAGATCACCCTAGAAAGTGTCTAGAACGTCTCTATGCACCATTCCTATAAATAGGACATGCCTTAGGACACCCAAAGCATCACTTGTGCATAGAATTACACTTGAGATTCATTCTTTGTGAGCAACAAGCTGAGCTATACTTGCAATCTATTTCATTGAGCTCTACATTAGTGTCCTATTGCTTAGTATCACCACACTACCACGTTCATCCACAGTGGATAGGAGATCAATACTCTTGATATAGGATCAACGTGATGTACTCAATTGGTAACATTGTTTCTTTCTTCCAAACTTGTTCCTTCTATTGTATTTTGTTCTCCTTTGCTACTCCTAGGTTGGAGGCTGCGGAAAGGAGGTTGTTGGAGCTTATTCAGGTGGTGAAGGTAGATAAGTGGACTTAGGATTACTTCAAGAAGGCTGTCTCAATGGGAAGCTACTTCAAGAGGAAGGCTACTTCAAGGGGGAGCTTGGAGTTACTTAGAGGAAGGCTACTTCAAGGTTGGTGGGACTACTTCTAGGTGAAGGCTATCCTAAGGGTTGTGAAGGTAGTAGTATCTTATGTAACATCCTTGCGAGATAATAAAATACAATTGCTTTCAAAATCTTGGTTGGGAACAATTGGTTAGTGGACTGACTCCCTTAGCATTTGCTAAGGATGTAACCACTATAAACACCTTGCCTCCTTCTCCAATCTTTTTGTGGTTGTTTGCTTAAATAATTTTTTAAATTAATCATAAAACCCTATTCACCCCCCTCTAGCATATTCATTCATTTATCAAAGAATTTTTATTTTTCATTTAGCTATTTGTATTTATTCATCTACTAAATTTATTTGTGTTTTCTATTTAGTTATCTACTCATTTGAATTTATTTATGTACTGCTTTTGAAATTATGTAATCATCTATTGATGTAACTTTATTTCTCAACTAATTTTTTCTTATTTATTCACTTAATTGTATTATTCATCTACTTTTTTCTATTTATTTATCTATTATTGTTTGTTTAGTTATCTAGTGGTTTGTGTTTGTTTATGTACTATTTTTGATATTATTTAATCATCTATTGATTTAGATTTATTTGTCTACTGGTTTAACTTTATTAATCAAGTGATTTGTATTTATTGTATTCATTGATCTACTATTTGTACTTAGTTAGGTATTTATATAGGAATTGATTAATCATCTACTGATTTATATTAATTTATCAACTGGTCTGTATTACTTAATTTACCTATTTGTATTTATTCATCTACTAAATTTATCTATTTAGTGTTTGTTATTTAGTTAATTATTTATTTGAATTTATTTATGTATTTCTTTTGAAACTATATATCATCATCTACTGATGTAACATAAATTTTCAACTGATTTGTAATTATTTATCCATGTAATTGTATTTATTTATATTACTTTATTTCTCAACTGATATATATTTCTTTATCCACTTAATTGTATTCAATCATATACTTCTTTATATTTATTTATCTACTATTTTTTTATTCCGTTATTTTGTAATTTATTTTTATTTATGTATTTATTTTGATATAATTTAATGATCTATTGATTTGACTTTATTTATTAATTGATTTAATTGTATTTATAAACTGATTTGCATTTATTATATTTATTCATCTACTATTTGTATTCATTTGTATATTAATTTAGGAATTAATTAATCAGGATATTGATTTCTTCAGACATCACTTCTATATCTCATCTTTTATCACACAGATAAGAGACATTATAAAGCATTTTAAGGAATACTGAGTAAAATGTAAATTCTCATCTCCGTCATATCCTGATAGGACTAGTCAGGGAAAGCTCAAAACAACTACTTTCTTATTTTTAACACATACAATCATGAAATGAAATATTAAAATGACACTATTTCATATGACCTGTCTGGGACGTCTGCCCACGTCCTCTATTGTTACTAGAAAACTACCTCCTTTGTGAGCCTTGCTGACTCTTCCCCTGGGGTTGAGTCATCATCAAATTCCCGTTTGGACAATCCTTTACTAGATGTCCTGGTTGTCTACATTGGTAACAGATCCTGGGCGCAATATAGGGTCTATGAAACCCAGTCACTGATGTTGATGCTATGTCGGAGGCTCTACTTGGAACATTACTACGATCCCTACCCCTACTTGACTTCCATTGCGTCTGGGTATGGAATCTCGATGATGCTGCCGATGCAGAAAATCTCGACTTCTTAAAACTTTTGGATCTTTGTCCTTGAGACTGAGTCCATACCTTCTTGCCACTAGTCCGTCATTTCTTGATTTTAGACCTCTCTATCTTCCTTACCGACTCCACAAAGGTGGAAAACCTCTCCCTATTCTGTAAAGCAGACACATGAGTGGTCAGTTCAGCGTTCAATCCCTTCTTAAAATGCCGAATTCTTTCTTCATCATTAACTGCCATTTGCGGACAAAACCGCAACAGCTCCATGAACTTAGCTTCATACTCGCTAACGTTCATCTGTCCTTGTCTGATCCTCTCAAATTGAGAGATCTTCTCATCTAGATATGTCTTAGGGAAGTATCTACTGATGAACTATCATCAGAATACCTCCCATCCAATTTCTTCACCTGGTCTCTTATCTTCCTCTATCATCCACCAATGACCAACACTCCCTTTTTGGAGGTACACAACATGTCTTACCTTTTCATCTTCAGGAATATCAAGGATCTTGAAATCCTTTTCCAGCTCTGTCAGCCACAAATCAGCATCTACTGGATCAGATGTACCAGCATAATCTATGGCTCCAACCCGGCGAAGTCTCTCGAAAGTCTTACCGGCTCCATAACCCTCATGATGGGCTGGTGCCCTATGTGCAGGTGGTGGCATCCTGTCTGCCATGTGTGCCATGGTTGTCAGGAATTTATCAAATAGAGCATGGAGGGTTGGGTTTTCTATTACAATAGGGTCAATCTGAGGCTGTTCAGGTACATGCCCTTCCCTATTCTGGTCTCTTACACCTCCTCCTGGTGCTGCCACACTGCTCTTAGCAGCATGTTCTTCATGTGGTCCAGACATCTTCAAGTTCTTCTTCTCCTATGTGAGCAGAAGATACTATCAGATAAACTGGAAGACACTTAGAATAGACTCAACAACCTTAGTCCTATGTCTCTGTAGACTTAGCGAACCTAGAGCTCTGATACCACTAAATTGTAGAATCCAACTCACAAAAACATGATTAACTAATGCGGAAGAGTTCACTAAGCAGCGGATTACAAAAAATCACTAAAAATTAAAACCTTTTTACCAAGAGATCCATCAAAGGAAAACTTTCTCACATAGAACCAAAGTAACACATTTACATTCTAGTTTAAAGGTACATGTCCTGCATCGTCTCTTTCTGAAGGTTACAAGCATCAACTGCTCCGATAAACTAAACACAGGCAATATAGAATCTCGAGGCACTGAGCCAAAATCTGGAAAGCACTAACTACTACTCCGAGGACCTAAGAGTATAGAGATGACATATAGGACTCTATCTACATCTATTCAAGGCAAAACAACCAGTGTCTCCACCTAAGACTTCACTATTGTCCCTGCTACTGCTGTTGCTGTCCTTCTCCTACTGAAGGGTTCCTGCCTCCTCGTCTGCGTTCACGTAAAAAGAATGTGGTTCCCACGGGGGTGAGACAATTGTAAATTTCCCCAGCAAGAGTTATAACTCTCTGCCAGAAACATTATTATTGCAGTTTAATAAGCATATAATTGAACAAAGGAATCATAATTATTTGACAACAGTTACTTTATTGTCCAACAGATTAGAACATTATTCTTATCTAAAGCATTGCATCTATAACTTGATAAAGCATCATGTCACTTATCCATTTAAGGAATATGAAGAACATGTATAGCATTTAATCATTGTAGAGTTATAACTGTAGCATATACTCTCTTTAGGCTTAGATCACATAGCTAATGCTTGGCATTGTCTTTGTGGAGTTATGGCTTGTAGCCAAACTCTTTTCACAAAGTATTGGGATCTTAATCCCTCAACTCATCAAGTACAATTCCATTTCTTAACAAGTTCATCATCATGATTATAGAATATGGGCATTTGAACTCTTAACTCATCATAGAGTACTTGTTACCACTTATTAGGTAACTTAATACCTTCAAGTTGTTTGACCCAGGACATTATGATTCTTGCTACACAAAGCATTGCACATAGTTCACAAAGCTCATATCACCTCTTATTACCCCTTAATAGGCAATAAGGCATATTATGGCTTATAAAGCCCATAAACAATTTCAATATACAGAGCATCATAGTCCATACCTGGCTATGCTCATCATCTCAATTTTCCTGCATGACTAATACTCATGATAACAATCATATATTAGTACCATGGAATATAAGGGTTTTCTTATTAGATTTATAACTTATCAATATGTATTTGAACTTCACATAGGATTACTCTGTGTTAAGACCTCGCATAGCATCATCCTGAATTAGGGTTTCACATAGCATTACCCTATTTTAGGGTTTCACATAGCATTACCCTGTATTAGGGTTTGACATAGCATTACCCTATATTAGGGTTTCACATAGCATTACCCAATTTTAGGGTTTCACATAAATAACCATATAGGTTCTCAAGATCATTTTATTAATGATCAAGTCCTATTTCATTGCTTCACATAGCTAGGAATCAATATGGATAACATAAGTATTCAATCATACTTATTTATTCTCATCATTCATCATTAAATGAATTACCAATGCACAGTATGTGTTTCCCTCTCATCTTTACCAGAATATGATTACATCATAGTTTATAGGTTTGGATTAACCTTTTCATAAGGCATGTTAACTTACATTCAACAAGGTGCATTACATCTCAATGTAACAATTGACATGAAACATCTCATATGTCACTCATCCAATTATATTGGACTTAAAACACATCAAGGTATATCAGTATTGGGGTGTTGGATGTGATATCTATCATATCTTGATGTATCACTTCCCTTAACACCTTCATCTTACTTGAGTTCACCCACTTAGCTTGTATTAGGGTATTCCTCATCCTAATAATTTATGCACCAGTTCATCACATTTATCATGTAATGTATTGGTCATAAGTCACTTATTTAGAATATACAACCATTGCCAATGATATGGACTCATTCTTGAGTTAGAAATTATTATTGTAAGGATATCCATTATCAACCCATCTAGGTATTTGTCAATACATTAATCACTATTACATTATTAGGAATAGGATTCTCTATATTTATAATTTGAGGGTTCACATAGCATTTTCCATACATATTATGGATTTCACATAGTATTTCTCTTCATTAGAGATTCACATAATCATCTTTCTATATCATAATTTCTCCTAGTATTATGTGAAATTAATATTTCACACTACATCACCTAGTGATAGGGCTTCACATAGCATTAGTGGTACTACCCTATATTAGGGTTTCATGCACCTTTACTCCATTTTAGGGATTAAGGTTTACCATTAACATCGAAGTAGGGTTTCACATAACCTTCCCTAAATTAGGGTCAAGGTACATCAATCTTTTCAATGAGGATTTCATGATCTCATTATTATGGATCAAACCCTGATTACATATTTATTCATAATGAGAGAATTAGAGCTTTATTATGTAAGCAATCATCTCTCCCATTCTTTCTCCCTCTCATCCTCTCTAGGATATTAAATACTCCAAGATTGATCTAGGTCAACTCTTCAATTAAGTACACATGGTTAGGGTTAACCTTCATAATCATCGTTGGTACACATCATTAATAATCAAGTAGCTATTTGACCTTTGATCATATTAGGTGTCCAAATGGTTTAACCAATTTGAACCTCAAAAGGTCTTGGTCACCTAGACCTCAAACGATCTTGATCAATTAGACCTCAAACGGTCTTGACCAATAAGTTCAAACGGTTTGAAACCGTTGAGCAAAGTTGGTTCTTGAAACCGTTTAGACCAAACATATTGAAACCGAATGACTTGGGTCTCCAAACGGTTTGAGACTGTTTGGTCCAAACCCTCTCAAAACCAAATGGACCAAAAAGGGTCTTCAACACTTAAACAATTCAAGGTTCCAATCCATGGACCAACTATCAATTGGGCCACCAATTTATTCTTCAATTGAACCACTAAATCACTCTTCAATTGGACCTTCAATTAGGGTTTTGAACCCAATTGAACTAGGGTTGATAATCAAGAAACCATCACTTAGGGTTTTGAAACTGAGGATCCATCAATGGTTAACATTGTGGAGCTAATTCAATTGAAATCAGTGAACCATTATTATTACATGATATGACCTGTGAATGCAATGAAGAAAATATAGCTCAACTTTTCTTTGAATGTGATCTGGCCAAGTTTATTTGGGGGAATTTCTGTCTTCAGTTTTCTACTTCTGCAACCTCTTTAAATGATCTTCTCAGGCTCAGACATCCTAGCAAACAAGCTACGGGTCTCTTATTCTATCATCTTTGGAGAGAAAGAAACAATAGGATCTTAAATGGTTTTAAGACAGAAACGATGAAGATTTGGAAGTCAATTTTGATAGATTCTAGAAATATGAATGTATAGAAAGGCTGTATAGTTTTCCTCTTCTTTTTTCTTTCTTTCTTTCCTTTCCCTTGTATCCTTGTTACACTCTGTAGCAAGGCTAATTTTTTTTTGGTTAGTGAATAGATGAGGCACACATGGGTTCACCAAAAAAAAAAGATATGACCTGACCTCAAACGGTCTTGAATGACCCTCAAATGGTATTGAGGTCATTAGGATGATCTCCAAACGGTCTTGACACCGTTTTCCTCAAAACACCATTGAAATCTATGACATTCACTTAGGGTTTGCATCATTGAATCACTCAACACTTTTAACTATTGATTGTAATTTAATTTGATATCTTTGGGTCTTCAAATACTCAACCATACTCAACCCTAGACCTCAAACGGTCTTGATACCATTTGGGAGATTCCCAAATGGTTTTGAAACTATTTGGGTCAGTCAACCCAAATCATCAACTTAACCAATTGCAAAATCAATACTTAGCCAATTAGGGTTTCTATTTGAAGTATTGTCCATGTGTTGAATTAATCAATTGGAACCATTGGATCATCATACAACACATACTTGGGTTCAGACCTCAAATGGTCAACCCATCCAAATAGTCAAATCCTCTAAATGGTTTGGGGTTCAAGTCTCCAAACAGTTTGGAAACCGATTGGTCTCCAAACAGTTTGGTGAAACCGTTTGGACCATTTTGTTGAAACCATTTGCAAGAGATATTTGGGGAGGTGTGTGCTTATGATGATGTCATCATCATAAAGCTCCAAACCCACGAAGTTTTCTATGATTTCCATGGTGATTGCATCAATCAACCAAAAACAATTCTGAGAATGAAGAAAGTATCCACAATTGATAAGGAATTGAATGCAATAACTATATTAAGGGTTCAAGTTATAAAACCCGCCTCCAATTGAGCTCCAAAGCTTCAAGCTCATGTCAAAAATGGTGGATGAAACTCCTTTCACTATTCCAAGGCTCAACCTCAAGCTTTGAGTGAAAATGAATGGTTTGAATTGAAGAGGGGATCGAGATAAGAAGAATTCATGCATTGATTTTCGATTTTCACCATGGATTCAAGGTGAAAGGAGGTCAAGAAGCATACCAACAGGTTGGAGGTCGTCCTCCTGCTCCTCCAAAGCTTCCTTGGTCGTTTTCCAATCAAGGAGAAGAAGTGGAAACGAAAAAGCCTTTCATTTGGCTTGTAAAGGGTCTTTTTATAAGAAAATCAATGAGAGAGAAAATGCTTTATAAAAATTCATTTAATCCCAAAAATAGAGCCGCCTATTCCCTCTCAACTTCTTGGATCCTAGGCTATCTTCTTTGCCTATTATTCCTCTCAATTATCCATGATTTAAAGAAAAGCCAATCAAGCACCTTAAATCATATAATACTAATAGCCATAAGTGAGTGGATATTTCTTTTTCTTATAATAATGCGAGTGAGTTATCCACTTCCCTTGGATATTTTCCTGGCCTAAAAAAGGCATAAAGGTGTTCAAAATTGAGCAAATTCAACCATCTCGATTTTGGTTGAAGGACCTTCAATTATTTTATTTATTTTTGCATTAAATGGAAGTAAAGTTACAATTATGCTTAAATCTTGATTATTTTAATATCAAGATTCTCTCTCCTCCAAATTGATTCTAATGAGGTGCCCATATCATTTTCTTGCCTCAACATGATGCTAAGATACATTAGGGACCTTTTGAATTGGTAATTTGCATATAGAACCCTGGGTTTTGGGTAAATTGCACATTACACCAAAACTAGGTTTTAATGCACAATATTGCTTTATCAGCTCTTTCTTGGTACTCAGGCTACCACAAGCCATACTTCTGCATCATATTCATTCTCATGATGCCTCAACACATAAGGAACATCTTATCATGTAACATTTACAATTTAACCCCTCAACTTGGGTAATTTGCACTTTAGTCCAAATCAAGTAAAACATTATTTCAACATTATTCAAAACAGACTAAAATTGAAATATAAGTTCCTATTGAGCCTTAATTACTTTCCACAAAATAATATTAAGCATATAATTATCTTTCATAATCAAAACACCTAGGGTTAAAGCATAACCCAGGTCAGGGATGTTACAAGTTATAAACGCCTAACAAGGATTTCGTCCCCGAAATTCCAGGAAAAAGGAGGGACAGATTTATTCATTTATCGTACCCTCAAGTCTCCACATAACTTCTTAATGTCATGGAGATACAATAGATCTACAATCTACACAAAGTTCCTTTCACTAATTCAACCTTATCAATGTTTATGTTTATGAAGAGCATAAACCCCTAATATATGATGTCCATATTATTTGAAAGGAAGAAGCATAAAAGAACATACTCCTATCGTCACCCAAGAGTATTTGTCAAAAGAGAAACATATATATCTAACAGAGATAATCCACTCATCAATCCTTTATTTGTTTGGGAAAGTTCACTTAGCAAACTCTTTGTTATTGGGAATGTTCACTTAGCTATTCCTTATTATTTGGGAATGCTCACTTAGCTATTACTTTTTAATTGGGAATGCTCACTTAGCTTTTCCTATTTAATTGGGAATGCTCAGTTAGCTTTTCCTATTTAATTGGGAATGCTCACTTAGCTATTCCTTTTTTTTAATTGGGAATGCTCACTTAGCTATTCCTTTTTAATTGGGAATGTTCACTTAGATTTTCCTATTTAATTGGGAATGCTCACTTAGCTATTCCTTTTTAATTGGGAATGTTCACTTAGCTATTCCTTTTTTTATTTGGGAATGCTCACTTAGCTATTCCTTTTTAATTAGGAATGTGCACTTAGCTTTTCCTATTTAATTGGGAATGCTGACTTAGCTTTTCCTATTTAATTGGGAATGCTCACTTAGCTATTCCCATTTTTTAATTGGGAATAATCACTTAGCTATTCCTTTTTTTAATTGGGAATGCTCACTTAGCTATTCCTTTTTGATTGGGAATGTTCACTTAGCTTTTCCTATTTAATTGGGAATGCTCACATAGGTATTCCTTTTTTTATTGGGAATGCTCACTTAGCTATTCCTTTTTAATTGGGAATGTTCACTTAGATTTTCCTATTTAATTGGGAATGTTCACTTAGCTTTTCCTATTTAATTTCATTATACTCTCTAGATTGTTTCAGAATGACTACTTGATCAGAGTAATAAAAAAGATAACAATCTAAGAGTTTCATACTTGCCTTATCTTCAATAATCATATACCTGGCTAGGATATACAAGTATTGAGATTAGGTAGTATGCACTTTCTTTACTATCATGTTCCTCACTTTTCATATCATTATACACATGATTTTTCATTTCTGAATTTTCTTCAGACATCACTTCTATATCTCATCTTTTATCACATAGATAAGAGAGATTATAAAGCATTTTAAGGAATACTGAGTAAAATGTAAATTCTCATCTCCCTCATATCCTGATAGGACTAGTCAGGGAAAGCTCAAAACAACTATTTTCTTATTTTTAACACATAGAATCATGAAATGAAATATTAAAACGTCACTATTTCATCTGATATGTCTGGGACGTCAGCCCACATCCTCTATTATTACTAGAAAACTGTCTCCCTTATGAGCCTTGCTGACTCTGCCCCTGGGGATGAGTCATCATCAAATTCTCATCTGGGCAATCCTTTACTAGATGTCCCAGTTGTCTACATTGGTAACAGATCTTGGGTGCAATATAGGGTCTATGAGACCCAGTCACTGATGTTGATGCTATGTTGGAGGCTCTACTTGGAACATTACTATGATCCCTACCCCTACTTGACGTCCATTGTGTCTGGGTATGGAATCTCGATGATGTTGCTGATGTAGAAAATCTCGGCTTCTTAAAACTTTTGGATCTTTGTCCTTGAGACTAAGTGCATACCTTCTTGCCACAAGTCCATCGTTTCTCGATTTTAGACCTCTCTATCCTCCTTACCGACTCCACAAAGGTGGCAAACCTCTCCCTATTCTCTAAAGTAGACACATGAGTGGTCAATTCCGCATTCAATCCCTTCTGAAAATGCTGAATTCTTTCCTCATCATTAACTGCTATTTGCGGACAAAACTGCAACAGATCCATGAACTTAGCTTCATACTCGCTAACGTTCATGTGTCCTTGTCTGATCCTCTCAAATTGAGAGATATTCTCATCTAGATACGTCTTAGGGAAGTATCTACTAATGAACTATCGTCGGAATACCTCCCATCCAATTTCTTCACCTGATCTCTTATTTTCCTCTATCATCCATCAATGACCAACACTCCATTTTAGGAGGTACATAGCATGTCTTACCTTTTCAGCTTCAGGAATATCAAGGATCTTGAAAGCCTTTTCCAGCTCTGTCAGCCACAAATTAGCATCTACAGGATCAGATGTACCAGCATAATCTATGGCTCCAACCCGGTGAAGTCTCTCGAAAGTCTTGCCGGCTCCATAACCCTCATGATGGGCTGGTGCCCTATGTGCAGGTGGTGGCATCCTATTTTCCATGTGTGTCATGGTTGTTAGGAATTTATCAAATAGAGCATGGAGGGCTGGGTTTCTATCACAACTGGGTCAATCTGGGGCTGTTCAGGTACAATCCCTTCCCTATTCTGGTCTCTTGCACCTCATCCTGGTGCAGCAGCACTGCTCTTAGCAGCATGTTCTTCATGTGGTCCAGACATCTTCAAGTTCTTCTTCTCCTATGTGAGCAGAAGATACTATCAGATAAATGGGAAGACACTTAGAACAGACTCAACAACCTTAGTCCTATGTCTCTGTAGAGACAGCGAACCTAGAGCTCTGATACCACTAAATTGTAGCATCCAACTCACAAAAACATGATTAACTAATGCGGAAGCGTTCACTAAGCAACGAATTACTGAAAATAACTAAAAATTAAAACCTTTTTACCAAGAGATCCATCAAAGGAAAACTTTCTCGCATAGAACAAAAGTAACACATTTACATTCTGGTTTAAAGGTACTTGTCCTGTATCGTCTCTTTATGAAGGTTACAAACATCAACTGCTTTGATAAACTAAACACAGGCAGTATAGAATCTCGAGGCACTGAGCCAAAATATCGAAAGCACTAACTACTACTCCGAGGACCTAATAGTATAGAGACGACACATAGGACTCTATCTACATCTATACAAGGCAAAACAACCAGTGTCTCCACTTGAGACTTCACTACTGACCATGCTGCTGCTGTTGCTGTCCTTCTCCTACTGAAGGGTTCTTGACTCCTCGTCCGCGTTCACCTAAAAAGAATATGGTTCCCACGGGGGTGAGACAATTGTAAATTGCCCCAGTGAGAGTTATAACTCTCCACCAAAAAAATTATTATTGTAGTTTAATAAGAATAAACTAAACGGAGGAATCATAATTGTTTGACAACAATTATTTCATTGTCCAACAAATTAGAACATTATTCTTATCTAAAGCATTGCAGCTATGACTTGATAAAGCATCATGTAACTTATCCATTTAAGGAATATGAAGAACTGTATAACATTTAATCATTGTAGAGTTATAACTGCAACATATACTCTCTTTAGGCTTAGATCACATAGCTAATGCATGGCATTGTCTTTGTGGAGTTATGGCTTGTAGCCAAACTCTTTTCACAAAGTATTGGGATCTTAATCCCTCAGCTCATCAAGTACAATTCCATTTCTTAACAAGTTCATCATCATGATTATAGAATATGGGCATTTGAACTCTTAACTCATTATAGAGTACTTGTTACCACTTATTAGGTAACTTAATACCTTCAAGTCATTTAACCCAGGACATTATGATTCTTGCTACACAAAGTATTGCACATAGTTCACAAAGCTCATATCACCTCTTATTACCCCTTAATAGGCAATAAGGCATATTATGGCTTATAAAGCCGATAACCAGTTTCAATATACAGAGCATCATAGTCCATACCTGGCTATGCTCATCATCTCAATATTCCTACATGATTAATACTCATGATAACAATCATATATCAGTACCATGCAATACAAGGGTTTTCTTATTAGATTTATAACTTATCAATATGTATTTGAACTTCACATAGGATTACTCTGTGTTAAGACTTCACATAACATCATCCTGTATTAGGGTTTCACATAGCATTACCCTATTTTAGGGTTTCACATAGCATTACCCAGTATTAGGGTTTCACATAGCATTACCCTATATTAGGGTTTCACATAGCATTACTCTATTTTAGGGTTTCACATAAATAACCATATAGGTTCTGAAGATCATTTTATTAATGATCAAGTCCTATTTCATTGCTTCACATAGCTAGGAATCAATATGGATAACATAAGTATTCAATCATACTTATTTATTCTCATCATTCATCATTAAATGAATTATCAATGCACAATATGAGTTTCCCTCTCATCTTTACCAGAATATGATTACATCATAGTTTATAGGTTTGGATTAACCTTTTCATAAGGCATGTTAACTTACATTCAACAAGGTGCATTACATCTCAATGTAACAATTGACATGACACATCTCATATGTCACTCATCCAATTATATTGGACTTAAAACACATCAAGGTATATCAGTATTGGGGTGTTGGATGTGATATCTATCATATCTTGATGTATCACTTCCCTCAACACCTTCATCTTACTTGAGTTCATCCACTTAGCTTGTATTAGGGTATTCCTCATCCTAATAATTTATGCAACAGTTCATCACATTTATCATGTAATGTATTGGTCATAAGTCACTTATTTAGAATATACAACCATTGCCAATGATATGGACTCATTCTTGAGTTAGAAATTATTATTGTAAGGATATCCATTATCAACCCATCTAGGTATTTGTCAATACATTAATCACTATTCCATTATTAGGAATATGATTCTCCATATTTATAATTTGAGGGTTCACATAGCATTTTCCATACATTATATAGATTTCACATAGTATTGCTCTTCATTAGAGATTCACATAATCATCTTTCTATATCAGGATTTCACCTAGTATTATGTGAAATTAAGATTTCACACTACATCACCCAGTGATAGGGCTTCACATAGCATTAGTGGCACTACCCTATATTAGGGTTTCATGCACCTTTACCCCATTTTATGGATTAAGGTTTACCATTAACATCCAAGTAGGGTTTCACATAACCTTGCCCTAAATTAGGGTCAAGGTACATCAATCTTTTCAATGAGGATTTCATGATCTCATTATTATGGATCAAACCCTGATTACATATTTATTCATAATAAGAGAATAAGAGCTTTATTATGTAAGCAATCATCTCTCCCATTCTCTCTCCCTCTCATCCTCTCTAGAATGTTAAATACTCCAAGATTGATCTAGGTCAACTCTTCAATTAAGTACACATGGTTAGGGTTAACCTTCATAATCATCATTGGTCCACATCATTAATAATCAAGTAGCTATTTGACCTTTGATCATATTAGGTGTCTAAATGGTTTAAAAATTTGAACCTCAAAAGGTCTTGGTCACTTAGACCTCAAACGATCTTGATCACTTAGACCTCAAACAGTCTTGACCAATAAGTTCAAACTGTTTGAAGTTGTTTAGCGAAGTTGGTTCTTGAACCCGTTTATACCAAACATATTGAAACTGAATGACTTGGGTCTCCAAAAGGGGTGAGACCATTTGGACTCAAATGGTCTTGAGACCGTTTGGTCCAAACCCTCTCAAAACCTAATGGACCAAAAAGGGTCTTCAACACTTAAACAATTCAAGGTTCCAATCCATGGACCAACTATCAATTGAACCACTGAATCACTCTTTAATTGGACCTTCAATTAGGGTTTTGAACCCAATTGAACTAGGGTTGATAATCAAGAAACTATCACTTAGGGTTTTGAAACCGAGGATCCATCAATGGTTAACATTGTGGAGCTAATTCAATTGAAATCAATGAACCATTATTATTACATGATATGACCTGACCTCAAACGGTCTTGAATGACCCTCAAACGGTCTTGAGGTCATTTGGATGATCTCCAAATGGTCTGGAGACCGTTTTCCACAAACTACCATTGAAATATATGACATTCACTTAGGGTTTGCATCATTGAATCAATCATCACTTGAACTATTGATTTTAATTTAATTTGATATCTTTGGGTATTCAAATACTCAACCATACTCAACCCTAGACCTACAAACGGTCTTGGTTGGCCTCCAAATGGTATTGAGACCATTTGGGAGATTTAAAAATGGTTTTGAAACCGTTTGGGTCAATCAACCCAATTGCAAAATCAACACTTTGCCGATTAGGGTTTCTATTTGAAGGATTGTCCATGTGTTGAATTAATCAAATGGAACCATTGGATCATCATACAACACATACTAGGGTTCAGATATAAAATGGTCAACCCTTCCAAACAGTCAACTCCTCTAAATGGTTTGGGTTTCAAGTCTCCAAACGGTTTGGAAACTGTTTGGTCTCCAAACGGTTTGGTGAAACCATTTGGACCATTTTGTTGAAACCGTTTACAAGAGATATTTGGGGAGGTGTGTGCTTATGATGATGTCATCATCATCAAGCTCCAAACCCACAAAGTTTTCTGTGATTTCCATGGTGATTGCATCAATCAACTAAAAACAATTATGAGAATGAAGAAAGTATCCACAATTGATAAGGAATTGAATGCAATAACAATATTAAGGGTTCAAGTTATAAAAACCACCTCCAATTGAGCTCCAAAGCTTCAATATCACATCAAAAATGGTGGATGCAACTCCCTTCACTATTCCAAGGCTCGTCCTCAAGCTTTGAGTGAAAAGGAATGGTTAGAATTGAAGAGGGGATCGAGATAAGAAGAATTCATGCATTGATTTTCGATTTTCACCATGGATTCAAGGTGAAAGGAGGTCAAGAAGCTTACCAACAGGTTGGGAGTCGTCCTCCTTCTCCTCCAAATCTTCCTTGGTCGTTTTCCAAGCAAGGAGAAAAAGTGGAAACGAAAAAGCCTTTCATTTGGCTTGTAAAGGGTCTTTCTATAAGAAAATCAATGAGAGAGAAAATGCTTTATAAAAATTCATTTAATCCCAAATATAGAGCCGCCTATTCCCTATCAAATTCTTGGATCCGAGGCTATCTTCTTTGCATCTTATTGCCCTCAATTATCTATGATTTAAAGAAAAGCCAATCAAGCACCTTAAATCATATAATACTAATATCCATAAGTGAGTGGATATTTCCTTTTCTTATAATAATGTGAGTGAGTGATCCACTTCCCTTGGATATTTTCATGGCCTAGCAAAGGAATAAAGGTGTTTATACTTGAGAAAATTCAACCATATCGTTTTTGGTTGAAGGCCCTTTAATTATTTTATTTATTTTTGCATTAAATGGAAGTAAAGTTCCAATTATGCATAAATCTTGATTATTTTAATATCCACATTCTCTCTCCTCCAAAATGATTCTAATGAGGCACCCCTCTCATTTTATTGCCTAAAAATGATGCCAATATACATTAGGGACCTTATTGAATTGGTAATTTGCATATTGAACCCTGGGTTTTGGGTAAATTGCACATTACACCAAAACTAGGTTTTAATGCACAATATTGCTTTATCAGCTCTTTCTTGGTACTCAGGCTTCCACAAGCCATACCTATGCATCATATTCATTCTCATGATGCCTCAACACATGAGTAACATCTTATCATGTAACATTTACAATTTAACTCTTCAACTTGGGTAATTTGCACTTTAGTCCAAATCAAGTAAAACATTATTTCAACATTATTCAAAAAGGACTAAAATTGAAATATAAGTTCCTCTTGAGCCTTAATTAATTTCCAAAAAATAATATGAAACATATAATTATCTTTCTTAATCAAAACACCTAGGGTTAAAGCATAACCCAGGTCAGGGATGTTACAAGTTATAAACCCCTAACAAGGATTTCGTCCCCGAAATCCCAGGAAAAAGGAGGGACATATTTATTCATTTATCGTACCCTCAAGTCTCCACATAACTTCTTAATGTCGTGGAGATACCATAGATCTATAATCTACACAAAGTTCCTTTCATTAATTCAACCTTATCAATGTTTATGTTTATGCAGAGCATAAACCCCTAACATATGATGTCCATATTATTTGAAAGGAAGAAACATAAAAGAACATACTCCTATCATCACCCAAGAGTATTTATCAAAAGAGAAACATATATATCTAATAGAGATAATCCACTCAGCAATCCTTTATTTGTTTGGGAAAGTTCACTTAGCAAACTCTATGTAATTGGGAATGTTCACTTAGCTATTCCTTATTAATTGGGAATGCTCACTTAGCTATTCCTTTTTAATTGGGAATGCTCACTTAGATTTTCCTATTTAATTGGGAATGCTCACTTAGCTTTTCCTATTTAATTGGGAATGCTCACTTAGCTATTCCATTTTTTTAATTGGGAATGCTCACTTAGCTATTCCTTTTTAATTGGGAGTGTTCACTTAGCTTTTCCTATTTAATTGGGAATGCTCACTTCGATTCCCTTTCTAATTGGGAATGTTCACTTAGATATTCCTTTTTTTAACTAGGAATGCTCACTTAGCTATTCCTTTTTAATTGGGAATGTTCACTTAGCTTTTCCTATTTAATTGGGAATGCTCACTTAGCTTTTCATATTTAATTGGGAATGGTCACTTAGCTATTCCCTTTTTTTAATTGGGAATGCTCACTTAGATATTCCTTTTTTTTAATTGGGAATGCTCACTTAGCTATTCCTTTTTAATTGGGAATGTTCACTTAGATTTTCCTATTTAATTGGGAATTCTCACTTAGCTATTCCTTTTTTTTAAAATTGGGAATGCTCACTTAGCTATTCCTTTTTAATTGGGAATGTTCACTTAGCTTTTCATATTTAATTTCATTATACTCTCTAGATTGTTTCAGAATGACTACTTGATCAGAGTTATAAAAAAGATAACAATCTAAGAGTTTCATACTTGCCTTATCTTCAATAATCATATACCTGGCCAGGGTATACAAGTATTGAGTTTAGGTAGTATGCACTTTATTTACTATCATGTTCCTCACGTTTAATATCATTATACACACAGGATTTTTCATTTCTGAATTTTCTTCAGACATAACTTCTATATCTCATGTTTTATCACACAGATAAGAGAGATTATAAATCATTTTAAGGAATACTGACTAAAATGTAAATTCTCATCTCCCTCATATCCTGATAGGACTAGTCAGGGCAAGCTCAAAACAACTACTTTCTTATTTTTAACACATAGAATCATGAAATGAAATATTAAAATGACACTATTTCATCTGACCTATCTGGGACGTCTACCCACGTCCTCTATTGTTACTAGAAAACTGCCTCCTTTGTGAGCCTTGCTGACTCTACCCCTGGGATTGAGTCATCATCGAATTCTCATCTGGAAAATCCTTTGCTAGATGTCTCGGTTGTCTACATTGGTAACAGATCCTGGGCGCAATATAGGGTCTATGAGACCTAGTCACCGATGTTGATGCTATGTCGAAGGCTCTACTTGGAACATTACTATGATCCCTACCCCTACTTGATGTCCATTGTGTCTGGGTATGGAATCTCAATGATGTGGTCGATGTAGAAAATTTCGGCTCCTTAAAACTTTTGGATCTTTGTCCTTGAGACTGAGTGCATACCTTCTTGCCACTAGTCCATCATTTCTCAATTTCAGACCTCTCTGTCCTCCTTACCGACTCCACAAAGGTGGCAAACCTCTCCCTATTCTCTAAAGCAGACACAGGAGTGGTCAGTTCAGTGTTCAATCCCTTCTCAAAATGCAAATTTTTTTCCTCATCATTAACTTCCATTTGCGGACAAAACTGCAACAACTCCATGAACTTAGCTTCATACTTGCTAACGTTCATCTATCCTTTTATGATCCTCTCAAATTGAGAGATCTTCTCGTCTAGATACGTCTTAGGGAAGTATCTACTGATGAACTATCGTCAGAATACCCCCATCCAATTTCTTCACCTGGTCTCTTATCTTCCTCTATCATCCACCAATGACCAACACTCCCTTTTAGGAGGTACACAACATGTCTTACCTTTTTAGATTTAGGAATAGCAAGGATCCTGAAAGCCTTTTCCAGCTCTATCAGCCACAAATCAGCATCTACTGGATCAGATGTACCAGCATAATCTATGGCTCCAACCCGACGAAGTCTCTCGAAAGTCTTGCCGACTCCATAACCCTCATGATGGGTTGGTGCCCTATGTGCAGGTGGTGGCATCCTATTTGCCATGTGTGTCATGGTTGTTAGGAATTTATCAAATAGAGCATGGAGGGCTAGATTTTCTATCATCGTTGGATCAATCTGGGGCTGTTCAGGTACATTCCCTTCCGTATTCTGGTCTCTTACACCTCCTCCTGGTGCAACAGCGCTGCTCTTAGTAGCATGTTCTTCATGTGGTCCAGACATCTTCAAGTTCTTCTTCTCCTATGTGAGCAGAAGATACTATCAGATAAACTAGAAGACACTTAGAACAGACTCAAAAACCTTAGTCCTATGTCTCTGTAGACTCAGCGAACCTAGAGCTCTGATACCACTATATTGTAGCATACAACTCACAAAAACATGATTAACTAATGCAGAAGCGTTCACTAAGTAGAGGATTACCGAAAATCACTAAAAATTAAAACCTTTTTACCAAGAGATCCATCAAAGGAAAACTTTCTCACATAGAACCAAAGTAACACATTTACATTCTGGTTTAAAGGTACATGTCCTGTATCGTCTCTTTCTGAAGGTTACAAGCATCAACTGCTCCGATAAACTAAACACAGGCATTATAGAACTCGAGGCTTTGAGCCAAAATCTCGAAAGCACTAACTACTAATCCGAGGACCTGAGAGTACATAGACGACACATAGGACTCTATCCACATCTATACAAGGCAAAACAACCAGTGTCTCCACCTGAGACTTCACTGCTATCCCTACTGCTGCTGTTGCTGTCCTTCTCCTACTGAAGGGTTCCTGCCTCCTCGTCCGCATTCACCTAAAAAAATGTGGTTCCCACGGGGGTGAGAAAATTGTAAATTGCCCCAACGAGAGTTATAACTCTCCGCCAGAAACATTATTATTGTAGTTTAATAAGAATAAACTTAATAGAGGAATCATAATTGTTTGAAAACAGTTACTTCATTGTCCAATAGATTAGAACATTATTCTTATCTAAAGCATTGCAGCTATAACTTGATAAAGCATCATGTCACTTATCCATTTAAGGAATATGAAGAACATGTATAACATTTAATCATTGTAGTGTTATAGCTGCAGCATATACTCTCTTTAGGCTTAGATCACATAGCTAATGTCTGGCATTGTCTTTGTGGAGTTATGGCTTGTAGCCAAACTCTTTTCACAAAGTATTGCGATCTTAATCCCTCAGCTCATCAAGTATAATTCCATTTCTTAACAAGTTCATCATCATGATTATAGAATATGGGCATTTGAAATCTTAACTCATCGTAGAGTACTTGTTACCACTTATTAGGTAACTTAATACCTTCAGTCATTTGACCCAGGAAATTATGATTCTTGCTACACAAAGCATTGCACATAGTTCACAAAGCTCATATCACCTCTTATTACCCCTTAATAGGAAATAAGGCATATTATGGCATGCTCATCATCTCAATATTCCTACATGATTAATACTCATGATAACAATCATATATCAGTACCATGCAATACAAGGGTTTTTTTATTAGATTTATAACTTATCAATATGTATTTGAACTTCACATAGGATTACTCTGTGTTAAGACTTCACATAGCATCATCATGTATTAGGGTTTCACATAGCATTACCCTATTTTAGGGTTTCACATAGAATTACCCTGTATTAGGGTTTCACATAGCATTACCCTGTATTAGGGTTTCACATAACATTACCCTATTTTAGGGTTTCACATAAATAACCATATAAGTTCTCAAGATCATTTTATTAATGATCAAGTCCTATTTCATTGTTTCACATAGCTAGGAATCAATATGGATAACATAAGTATTCAATCATACTTATTTATTCTCATCATTCATCATTAAATGAATTATCAACACACAATATGAGTTTCCCTCTTATCTTTACCAAAATATGATTACATCATAGTTTATAGGTTCAGATTAACCTTTTCATAAGGCATGTTAACGTACATTCAACAAGGTGCATTACATCTCAATGTAACAATTGAAATGACACATCTCATATGTCACTCATCCAATTATATTGGACTTAAAACACATCAAGGTATATCAGTATTGGGGTGTTGGATGTGATATCTATCATATCTTGATGTATCACTTCCCTTAACACCTTCATCTTACTTGAGTTCATCCACTTAGCTTGTATTAGGGTATTCCTCATCCTAATACCTTATGCACCAGTTCATCACATTTATCATGTAATGTATTGGTCATAAGTCACTTATTTAGAATATAAAACCATTTCCAATGATATAGACTCA
Organism: Alisma plantago-aquatica; assembly: GCA_963693085.1. NCBI lineage: Eukaryota > Viridiplantae > Streptophyta > Magnoliopsida > Alismatales > Alismataceae > Alisma > Alisma plantago-aquatica. The sequence continues at coordinate 212,311,221 of OY856413.1, forward strand.
TTCTTGAGTTAGAAATTATTATTGTAAGGATATCCATTATCAACCCATCTAGGTATTTATCAATACATTAATCACTATTCCATTATTAGGAATAGGATTCTCCATATTTATAATTTGAGGGTTCACATAGCATTTTCCATACATTATATGGATTTCTCATAGTAATGCTCTTCATTAGAGATTCACATAATCATCTTTCTATATCAGGATTTCACCTAGTATTATGTGAAATTGAGATTTCACACTACATCACCCAGTGATAGGGCTATACATAGCATTAGCGGCACTACCCTATATTAGGGTTTCATGCACCTTTACCCCATTTTAGGGATTAAGGTTTACCATTAACATCCAAGTAGGGTTTCACATAACCTTGCCCTAAATTAGGGTCAAGGTACATCAATCTTTTCAATGAGTATTTCATGATCTCATTATTATGGATCAAAACCTGATTACATATTTATTCATAATGAGAGAATTAGAGCTTTATTATGTAAGCAATCTTCTCTCCCATTCTCTCTCCCTCTCATCCTCTCTAGGATGTTAAATACTCCAAGATTGATCTAGGTCAACTCTTTAATTAAGTACACATGGTTAGGGTTAACCTTCATAATCATCATTGGTCCACATCATTAATAATCAAGTAGCTATTTGACCTTTGATCATATTAGGTGTCCAAATGGTTTAAAAAATTTGAACCTCAAAAGATCTTGGTCACTTAGACCTCAAACTATCTTGATCACTTAGACCTCAAACGGTCTTGACCAATAAGTTCAAATAGTTTGAAACCATTTAGCAAAGTTGGTTCTTGAAACCGTTTAGACCAAACATATTGAAACCGAATGACTTGGGTCTCCAAACAGTTTGAGATTGTTTGGTCCAAACCCTCTCAAAATCGAATGGACCAAAAAGGGTCTTCAAAACTTAAACAATTCAAGGTTCCAATCCATGGACCAACTATCAATTGGGCCACCAATTTATTCTTCAATTGAACCACAAATCACTCTTCAATTGGACCATCAATTAGGGTTTTGAACCCAATTGAACTAGGGTTGATAATTAAGAAACCATCACTTAGGGTTTTGAAACCGAGGATCCATCAATGGTTAACATTGTGGAGCTAATTCAATTGAAATCAGTAAACCACAAGAATATGGAAACAAAAATGGCAGCAAAAATATAAAACTTTCCTTTGGCTTCTCCTTCACAACAAGCTGCTCATTGGTGAAAATCTGACCAAGAATGGCTTCATTGGTCCTTCCAGATGTCCTCTTTCAAAGACGGACACTGATTCAGTAGATCACATCTTCTTCAAGTGCAACACCTCACTAAACATCATCTTACACTACACACGAAACTACAATTTATAACTCAAATCAGCAACCTTCCCCCTTCAGATTTCACCAAATATACATTACAAATCCTTCAAGGGAAATGACATATTCATCATCATCAATTGGAATCTTTGGCTTGAGAGAAATAATAGAATATTCAACAACAATAAAAAAAATGAGGCAAAATATTATCTCACAAATAGATGCAGACCTTCACTTACTATCTTTGTGAAGGTAAACAAGCCTATGACAGGAAAACTGACTCTGAAGAAGGTGAATCGGAAGCTCGTTTTCTCTGCGACTTAAAAGCCATGGTGGACGATGAAACGGGCATCAGTTTGCTGCAACAACATCAATGATCCCATATGACAAGGAGATGAAATCTTTTCCTAGGAAAATTTGATTTTATGCTTCTTGAGGCTTGTTAAGGGGTGTCTCCCCTAAACGATTAAAACATAACCATTTTCCTTCATCGTGTTTTTTTGTTTCTTTTGTCCTGTATGAACTCACTAAATTAGATGTTTGCTTGCTTTGTTGTGCTTTAATATAAACTATGACCTTTACCTCAAAAATTATTACATGATATGACCTGACCTCAAACGGTCTTGAATGACCCTCAAACGGTCTTGAGGTCATTTGGATGATCTCCAAATGTTCTTGAGACCGTTTGCCTCAAACCACCATTGAAATCTATGACATTCACTTAGGGTTTGCATCATTGAATCAATCATCACTTCAGCTATTGATTGTAATTTAATTTGATATCTTTGGGTCTTCAAATACTCAACCATACTAAACCCTAGACCTCGAAACGGTCTTGGTTGACATCCAAACGGTCTTGAGACCATTTGGGAGATTCCCAAATGGTTTTGAAACCATTTGGGTCAATCAACCCAAAACATCAACTTAACCAATTGCAAAATCAACACTTAGCCGATTAGGGTTTCTATTTGAAGGATTGTCCATGTGTTGAATTAATCAATTGTAACCATTGGATCATCATCCAACGCATACTAGGGTTACGACCTCAAATGGTCAACCCATCCAAATGGTCAACTCCTCTAAATGGTTTGGGGTTCAAGTCTCCAAACGGTTTGGAAACCGTTTGGTCTCGAAACGGTTTGGTGAAACCGTTTAGACCATTTTGTTGAAACCGTTTGCAAGAGATATTTGGGGAGGTGAGTGATTATGATGATGTCATCATCATCAAGCTCCAAACCCACAAAGTTTTCTATGATTTCCATGGTGATTGCAACAATTAACCAAAAATAATTCCGAGAATGAAGAAAGTATCCACAATTGATAAGGAATTGAATGCAATAACAATATTAAGGGTTCAAGTTATAAAACCCGCTTCCAATTGAGCTCCAAAGCTTCAAGATCACGTCAAAAATGGTTTATGCAACTCATTTCACTATTCCAAGGCTCGTACTCAAGATTTGAGTGAAAAGGAATGGTTAGAATTGAAGAGGGAATCGAGATAAGAAGAATTCAAGCATTGATTTTCTATTTTCACCATGGATTCAAGGTGAAAGGAGGTCAAGAAGCTTACCAACAGGTTGGGGGTCGTCCTCCTGCTCCTCCAAAGCTTCCTTGATCATTTTTCCAAGCAAGGAGAACAAGTGGAAATGAAAAAGCCTTTCATTTGGCTTGTAAAGGGTCTTTTTATAAGAAAATCAATGAGAGAGAAAATGCTATATAAAAATTCATTTAATCCCAAAAATAGAGCCGCCTCTTCCCCCTCAACTTCTTGGATACGAGGCTATCTTCTTTGCCTCTTATTCCTCTCAATTATCAATGATTTAAAGAAAAGCCAATCAAGCACCTTAAATCATATAATACTAATATCCATAAGTGAGTGGATATTTCTTTTTCTTATAATAATGTGAGTGAGTTATCCACTTCCCTTGGATATTTTCATGGCCTAGAAAAGGCATAAAGGTGTTCACACTTGAGAAAATTCAACCATATCGTCTTTGGTTGAAGGCCCTTCAATTATTTTATTTATTTTTGCATTAAATGGAAGTAAAGTTCCAATTATGGTTAAGTCTTGATTATTTTAATATCAAGATTCTCTCTCCTCCAAAATGATTCTAATGAGGCGCCCCTCTCATTGTTTCCCTCAACATGATGCCAATATAAATTAGGGACCTTATTGAATTGGTAATTTGCATATTGAACCCTGAGTTTTGGGTAAATTGCACATTACACCAAAACTAGGTTTTAATGCACAATATTACTTTATCATCTCTTTCTTGGTACTCAGGCTACCACAAGCCATACCTCTGCATCATATTCATTCTCATGATGCCTCAACACATGAGGAACATCTTATCATGTAACATTTACATTTTAACCCCTCAACTTGGGTAATTTGCACTTTAGTCCAAATCAAGTAAAACATTATTTCAACATTATTAAAAAAGGACTAAAATTGAAATATAAGTTCCTCTTGAGCCTTAATTACTTTCCACAAAATAAGATTAAGCATATAATTATTCTTCGTAATCAAAACACCTAGGGTTAAAGCATAACCCAAGTCAGGGATGTTACAATTTATTTTGTTGAAAGTTCAATTTATGCTTCAATTTTGTGTTTTGATATCAATTATGTTTATACATTTGTTTGTAGTTACATATATTGTCATACACTTGACCATAAATAATTAAATAATTATGATGATCAGAATTATATTGGTTATAGGTAATTGTCATCATGAAAGAACTAGAAAACATATGTAGTGATATTTAAAAGATCAACATAGAGATTGGAGTAACTTACCTACAAAATTATATATATATATATATATATATATATAAATTACCACATAATTAAAAAAATGTTACACATGCATATTTTCAAGAGAGAAACCATTTAGGATTTCCATCATGTATTTGCATACATTATGGTGCATGTGGTTTTCAAAGAGAGTCATACATAAAGGTGACCAGATTCCTCATTTTTATTCATGTTGCTGGGATGGGAAGTTTAAGTTGCTGACGCTACAATCTATTCCCTATAATCTTGATGATTTACTAAAGGATGTTTCTAAGGAATCAAAATATGTATGGAAACATATTCTTCAGTACAATAATGCTTTTGCATTTAGATACATGGTTGCATTACAAGACACATCGATCATTGATGGAAGAAGTCCTTACAATTTCTGTATACATGAACAACTTTACCACCATATTGATTCACTTTTACCTTTAGAAAGTAATCAAACTCTATACACTCAACTCTATGTATATGAAACTGAAAATGAAGATATTCATAGAGTAATATATTCTTGAGTAATAAAGAATGCTCTAAGATAGATATGCTTATGATTATTAAATTACGAGATATGATTGAATAGATAAATCATTGTCATAATCTTACAGTCAGTCAATCTATGGATATCAATTAATTTTATAAGTGATTTTTTATTACATTTGATTGCAAACAGATGAAATGTTGGGACTTAACATTCATTACCAACTATGGGAGAAATATCCATGTTAGTTGCTGGTGGAGATGAAAGAGTTTCTCAGTGTAGAGATATTATTGTATGCCTAAAATATTAAATGCTCAACAAATAAGTGAAAAACATCCTACTTATATGCCGTTATAATATCCATTACTTTTCCCTTATGATGAAGATGGGTAGAGACCAGATATTATGTGTGATCAAAGTGTAAGTGGATGAAAGAGAAAAAAATGTAACTATGTTTGAATTTTATTCATACTGATTGCATAATCATAATGTTGAAAGGAACAATGACTTCAAAGTGGTCGGTGGTTACAACAATTTATTATTGACGCTTATGCTTGCATTGAATCTTATTGTTTAGAATGCAACATGAATAATCAAGACAAACTTCAAGATGATACATATGCTAATATCAAAGATTCATTCTTTTTTTGGAACAAAAAGTGCAGTGCACATAGGAAAATATATTATCTTACCATCGTCGCTTAAAGGAGGACCTAGGTAGATGAGGCAAAACTTTCTTGATGCAATGATCATATGTGCATGGGCTGGTCCACCAGACATTTTCATCACATTCACATATAATCCAAAATGGTCAAAAATACGAGAATATATCTATCATTTTGGAGGTACACCAAGAGAAGATCGACCAGATATTGTATCTAGTATAGTTCACATCAAGCAAAGACAACTAAGAGATGACATTATTAGAAAAATACTATTCAAAAAAGTAATTTTAGGTATAAATTTGTAATTTTTCTTAGGTTTCTTTGTATCAACACTGATTATATTTTTGTTAAATAGATCTTTTAGTTATAGAGTTTCAAAAGTGAGGGCTACCACACATGCATTTGTTAATTACTCTCGATCGTGATAGAAAAACAAGATCCGCCGAAGATGTAAATCGTATCATTTCAGACAAAATACCAGATATCTACATTGAGCCTTTAGCTTTTCAGATAGTCTCTATGTGTATGTGATGTGGCTTTTTGAATGCACTAACAAATTCACTCGGGGTTTATATCCCCGAGCTTTTACCAAAACCAAGTGCAACAATACCACCCGCAAGCGGACGGATCTTATCGCAGTATAGTTGAGGATCGAACCCAAAGGACAACGTTTTTAAGAATCTTTGTCAGTTAGATCTAGCCCAAGTAAAACTAATATTTAGAACAATTGGTTGATTTTGGTTTGATTAAACTAATTGCAAGAAAGTAAATGCGGAATAAAAGATGGGTTTAGATCAATGATATGGAATCGCTGGGATGGTACCGGGTTTGACCACCGCTACGCACACAAACATACTCTTTTGCAAACAATCCAGGCACGATATAACACTCCAAATAGAGCTGCTGCAGAACCCCCCATACGGGCGTTAGGTCCGCGTAAGCATCACCATAGGCAGCCGATTTCTCATCGCCATCCGGATCACATGTCTTACGGCTCTGAAGATACAAAAATCCACGGAGGTTGTGAACCCCCCATACGGGCGTTAGGCGCACAGAAGCGTCACCGAAGGATAGATGGCTCGTCCCCTCGCGGATCATAAACTTACGACCTCGATGAAATCCCATCCTATTTCTAGTTTGGGAGTCATCCGCGTTAACCGATAAACAAGCAGGAAGGTGACATGCGAGCAAACATCGACGTTTAGCAAGATGATGCAAAATCCAACTAAGGTTGTGAACCCCCTATACAGGCGTTAGGCGCACAGAAGCGTCACCGAAGGCTAGATGGCTCGTCCCCTCGCGGATCATACACTTACTACCTCAAGGAACCCATCGGAAGTTATCGTCAAGGGTCAAACATGCTAAACGACGTTCCAACCCATGCCTTGAAGTTATCGCAACATAGGAACCCATGCATTGAAGTTATCGCAACATAGGGAGCACAAAGATGAAAACACGCACATAACCAACCTACAAGCTTAACAATAAACAACAAAATGAAGAGTTATATACATTGCCTTGGAAAGTTTAACAAAAGAACATGGTTTGCATGGGCAGCGGGGCTAGTCCCCGCACCCCAACGAAAGAGGACTACTTGCTCATGATACGAGATACAAGAAGGATAGGAGATAAAGATAGATCCGCCATGAGCTTGGTGTAGAGGGTGGACGCAGCTCGGTGATGAAGATGCGCTCCTTGCGCCGTCTTCTTCCTCTTCTTGGCCTCCTTGGACGCAACACCAGCGGTAGATGGAGTGGAACTTGATCGGTGTGGTGCTCTGGCAGCCTTTCGGCGTCCGGAACTGATGCCTCGAAATGGGGACCCTGGGGGTCTATTTATAGTTTCAGATCTGATCCCAAACGGTTTGGGTAAGTTGCTGGAAATATCTTCTCCAAACGGTTTGGAGACCGTTTGGGCGTCAAACGGTCTTGGGACCGTTTGGGTGCCAAACGGTCTTGAGACCGCTTGGGCACCAAACGGTCTTGAGACCGTTTGGGCATCAAACGGTTTGGAGGTCGTTTGAGCGCCAAACAGTCTTGCTTTGATCGGTCCTGGCTTTGGCGTGGTCGCGCGGCTTTAGTTCTTCAATCAATCCTTGCGCTTGCATCGAACGGTCTTGGGACCGCGCGGGACCAAACGGTCTTGGGACCGCGCGGGACCAAACGGTCTTGGGACCGTTTGGGACCAAACGGTCTTGGGACCGCATGGGACCAAACGGCCTTGAGACCGCATGGGACCAAACGGCCTTGAGACCGCATGGGACCAAACGGCCTTGAGACCGCATGGGACCAAACGGTCTTGAGACCGCATGGGACCAAATGGTCTTGGGACCGTATGGGACCAAACGGTCTTGAGACCGCATGGGACCAAAAGGTCTTGGGACCGCATGGGACCAAACGGTCTTGAGACCGCATGGGACCAAACGGTCTTGTGACCGCATGGGACCAAACGGTCTTGGGACCGCATGGGACCAAACGGTCTTGAGACCGCATGGGACCAAACGGTCTTGAGACCGCATGGGACCAAACGGTCTTGAGACCGCATGGGACCAAACGGTCTTGAGACCGCATGGGACCAAACAGTCTTGAGACCGCATGGGACCAAACGGTCTTGGGACCGCGTGGACTTCTTGGGCAACTGGTTTCGTCTTGTTCTTTGTGTATTCCAGCAAACGGTCTTGAGACCGCATGGATCCAAACGGTCTTGAGACCGTTTGCATGGAGTTGCCTGCTACACCTGCATAAAATGAAAGATATTTAGTTAAAACCTTGATTATTGAATCACTGAGTAGTTTTGTGCATTATGATTCATATTAGGGTAAGAAGATGTGGAATAGATATTGAATTGTTCCAAAAAGGTAATTGAAAATCATAATGAGTAAGCACTCATCAAAATACCCCGAACTTAAGTCGTTGCTCGTCCTCGAGTAACATAAAATTTGAAACTGTTGCCTGATGGAATACTTTCGATCCGTGTGATTTCTTCATCTTCACATCACAAATGTTTTCTTTTTGCTCAGTATGAGTGAGTACCTCAACTTCCTGGGACCACGAAACACGTCTTTCCATAGCTTCGTTCCTGAGTTCGTTTCCCAACAATGCTTCCTCCCCGCCTTTTCCAACACCAAGCATGTCGAAGAGTTTTGTAGGAGTTCAGAGATACCCGTAGAATCGACAAGTATGCATTTAATCTGACACTGGTGTAGTTCAGGATGGTAGGGCATGTATTGTGCCCTTAGGTAGAAAAAGGAGTGAAAGGTGGTATGGAAATAAGAAGTAAATCTCTCCTCTATTCGACTCGAGATTTTTATTTGTTTTACAATTTTATTTATTGCATATTTTTTTGTGTGCGCTATGGCATCTTTTGTTGCAGATCTCTCCTCTATTCGACTCGAGATTGCATTTATTTTGTGTGCACTTTGGCATATTTTTATTGCAGATCTCTCCTCTATTCGACTCGAGATTGCATTTTTGGTGGTACGCCCCTATTTATTGGAAGGGGTATGGAAGAAGCGGATATGGGGAAAGTGGCGTGCCACCCCGAACTTAGGGTTTGGCACAAGTTTGGCTATTTTGGTGGTATTTATGGATGGAGGGATACGAAGATGATAGAAGAAGTGTAGAAGAGAGTTCATATCAGGATGCAACTTGATTTATAATTCAAAACTGGGTTATTCTCTTTGTCATACTCTGCTCAAATAATGACTTGATGCGGATCCGGTGGGGTTTCTGAGCCATTGTTCCACTAGTCAGTTAGGAAGCGCGACGTGTTTGATCCCTATCAGTTTGATAGATACTTATCATTATGTAAAAAGAATTATGATGTTAGGAATCATAAGTTTCACAGGATGATATCAGGCAAGTTTCAAAAGTCAGTCCTCTTGAGGATTTGCTTCGAATAAGGAGGATGTTATGATAGAAGATGCATAGCAAAAAGTTAGTTACATTTTTATCAACAAAAGACAAAATTTCATCAGGTATCTGTTCAAAATTTTGAAACATTTTATGATAGAGACATATTGAATATGAAAAGAGGGTGTGTCTGTGGAAGTGGAATACGTACCACCCACCCTCCACCCCGAACTTAGAGATTTGCTCGTCCTCGAGCAAACCCTAAATTCAAGATGGAGGGGAAAGGAAACACCAGGTATGACTGCTGAGAATGAATTCGTTCTGATCAGCACCAATCCGATCTCGTGTCCTGAACGAAAAACTCTCTCATAAGGCAAATTTTATTTAAGGAAAATTTAACTATAAGGAACAAAATTTGAAAAGGAGAAGTAAAATAGATTTATTGGTCGGGTTGCCTCCCGACAAGCGCCTTTGTTTTATGTCGATGGCTCGACAGAGTTCTTCGAAATTATGGTGGGTCCTTTGGATTGCTGAATTCCAACATTATTTCGGTGCCTTTGTCAGCTGGTGTGAAGTATCTTTTCAAGCGGTGACCATTTGCTATAAATTTGCCAGACCCGTCGCTCCATAAAGAGAAAGCACCATGGGGAGAGATGCTTTTGACGATGTAAGGTCCGCACCAACGTGAGCGGAGTTTTCCTGGGAACAATTTTAATCTGGAGTTGAAAACTAGAACTTGGTCTCCCACTCGTATGTCTTTTTGTTTCAGATGTCCATCATGCCAGAGTTTTGTACGTTCTTTGTAGATTCGTGCATTCTCATAGGCTGTCATTCTGAGTTCATCCAGCTCATGGAGTTGCAGAATTCTGGCTTGACCCGCTTGTTTCATATCGAAGTTTATTTGTTTAATTGCCCACCATGCCTTATGTTCAAGTTCGACTGGTAGGTGGCAACTCTTTCCATATATCAATCGAAAAGGGGTAGTCCCAAGGGGAGTCTTATAAGCAGTGCGATAAGCCCATAAGGCGTCGTTGATTTTTGTCGCCCAATCTTTTCGATTACGTCCAACGGTTTTCTCAAGGATAGCCTTAAGTTGTCGGTTGGAGACCTCTACCTGTCCACTGGTTTGTGGATGATAAGGCGAAGCTATCTTGTGTGAGACGCCATATTTTCGTAGAAGAGCTTCAAGGCTTCTTTCAATGAAGTGGGATCCTCCGTCAGATATCACGGTTCTCGGCACTCTGAACTGTGGGAAGATAATATCTTTGAATAGTTTGATGACTGGTTTTGAATCACAAGTGACGGTTGGTATAGCTTCAACCCATTTGGAGATGTAGTCCACCGCCACAAGGATGTAAGAGAATCCATTAGAAGACGGGAATGGCCCCATATAGTCCACTCCCCAGACGTCAAATATCTCGACTTCTTGCCATAGATTCAGTGGCATTTCATCTCTCTTGGTTATATTGCCAGCTCTTTGACACTTATCACATGATATGACAAAATCATAACAGTCCTTGGATAAAGTTGGCCAGAAAAATCCACATTGCAAAACTTTTAAGGCAGTCTTTTTAGAGCTCATATGCCCACCCACGGGTCCTGAGTGGCATTGTTCCAAAATAGAATGGGCTTCTTCTTCGGCGACACAACGTCTATACAATCCATCTGCACAGAGTTTGAAAATATATGGTTCATCCCAATAATAATGCTTCACATCATGCATAAATTTCTTCAGAGCGTTCCCGGTGTATTGAGGATGGATGACTCCGGCGGCAAGGTAGTTTACTAAGTCTGAATACCATGGTTCGAATCCTGAGACTCTCATAAGCTGATCATCTAGTAGAGAGTCGTTTATCGGAATCCCTTCAGCATCCAGAGTGTGGATGCGACTCAGGTGATCTGCCACGACATTCTCCGTCCCTTTTTTATCTCTTATTTCAAGGTCAAATTCTTTTAGAAGGAGTATCCATCTGATCAGCCTTGGCTTAGCATCCTTCTTTGTCATAAGATAACGGATAGCAGCATGGTCAGTGTAAACGATTACCTTCGAACCAGTAAGGTAGGATCTGAATTTGTTGAAAGCATAAATGACTGCTAAAAGCTCCTTTTCAGTAGTAGCATAATTTCTTTGAGCTTCGTCGAGGGTCTTTGATGCATAATAGATCACATAATGTTTCTTCTCTATGCATTGTCCTAAGACAACACCCACCGCGTAATCACTGGCATCACACATAATTTCAAAGGGGTGGTCCCAATCGGGAGCTCTAATGATGGGAGTAGTTGTAAGGGCTTTCTTCAGCATATCAAAACTTTTGACGCATTCTTCATTGAAATTGAAATCAGCATCCTTTAAAAGTAGATTAGTCATCGGCTTCGTTATCTTGGAAAAGTTACGTATAAACCTTCTATAGAATCCAGCGTGACCAAGGAATGCGCGAACTTCTTTTACATTTGTGGGGATTGCCAGTTTAGAGATGACTTCTATCTTGGCCTTATCAACTTCAATTCCTTTATTACTAACCTTGTGGCCCAAGACGATGCCTTCCTTTACCATAAAGTGGCATTTCTCCCAATTTAGCACCAGATGTGCTTCTTCACAACGTTTGAGGACCATGGAGAGATGCTTAAAACAAGAATCAAAGGAGTCACCATATACGGAAAAATCGTCCATGAAAACCTCCATAACTGTTTCAGTAAGCCCTGCAAAAATGGCAGTCATGCAACGTTGAAAAGTTGCAGGGGCATTACACAGACCAAAAGGCATTCTTTTAAAAGCATATGTCCCGAAGGGACAGGTGAAAGTTGTTTTTTCTTGATCATCTGGATGTATGGGGATCTGATAGAATCCAGAGTAACCGTCCAGGTAACAGAAATATTCTTGATGGGCTAATCTTTCCAAAACTTGATCGAGGAAGGGCATAGGAAAATGATCCTTCCGAGTGGCCTTGTTTAATTTTCTATAATCAATACACATCCTCCACCCAGTCACCGTTCGGGTGGGGATGAGCTCATTGTTTTCATTTCTTGTGAAAGTAGTACCTCCTTTCTTGGGTACAACATGAACTGGGCTCACCCATGGTGAGTCCGATATCGGGTATATTATTCCAGCTGTAAGGAGTTTGATGATCTCATGACGGACCACTTCCTTCATATTCGGGTTCAACTTTCGTTGATGCTCGATCGTTGGCTTATGGTCTTCTATCATGGGGATTCTGTGCATGCAAAAGGCTTGACTGACCCCTGTGAGGTCACTCATTTTGTAGCCTATGGTTTTCTTGCTCTCCTTTAATACCTCCAGAAGTTGCTCTTCTTGTTTGGTCGTTAAACCAGAGTTAATAATGACAGGACAAACTTTGAGATCGTCTAAAAACATATACTTCAGCCCTTCAGGTAGGGGCTTCATTTCAGGAGGTTCTGGTTTTTCACTGATTTCTTCTGGGGTTTCGGTAACCTTTAATTCTTCATAGGTAGCTTCAGGATTTTCCTTAGCAGAGTCGGGAGGTTCAGTGCAATCCTTATCTTGTTGGTCAGTAGGTTCATCATTAAAAAGGTTATATAGAGAAATTTCCAAGGGATCGCATGACTCGTGATATTCTTGAGTAAGTTGTGACATCTTCTCAACACAATCTATCAGATAGACTTCCTTCTGTATACTCGGTCTTCTCATGCTTTCAAAAACTTTGAACTCCAGAGTTTCTTTACCTAACCTGAGCAGTAAGGTTTCGGCTTCAACATCGATAAGGGCTCTAGCAGTGGCGAGGAATGGACGACCGAAGATAATAGGGTATTTGGTGTCTTCTTTTATGTCCATGATGACAAAATCACATGGGACATATGCGTCCTTGCCTACCTTGACCGGGATGTCTTCGAGAATTCCTAACGGTCTTTTTACCGAATTATCCGCAAGTTGAATTGTCATAGCAGTTGGAAGTAATTCCTCAAACCCTAGTCTCTTGCATAGATTGAGCGGCATAATAAAAATACTTGCGCCAAGATCTGCCAATCCTTTCTTGCATGATGAGTCGCCAATGTGACATGAGATTCCGAAGGATCCTGGATCTTTTTGTTTCTTAGGCATCTTGCTTAGTATGATATCTGATGTGGTAGCAGCCAATTTTACAGTTTCATATTCTTTAGTAATGTACTTCTTGGTGAGAAGTGACTTTAGATACTTGGTCCAGGCTGGTATCTCATTAAGAGCATCTAGGAATGGTATATCAACATGGAGCTTTTTCATAGCCTCTTTGAATTTGATGAATCTAGTATCAAGCTTGGTTTCCCTCAGACGGGATGGGAAAGGAACACGAGGCTTATATACAGGAATATCCGGTTCAGGTGTCTCTACTTCTTCATCGATAGATTCCTCAGAACTTCCCTTATCAGTATTTCTTTCCTTCGGTTGCGATTCTGGTGTTGTCGAGTTTTGGTCCGTCAAAGGTTCATTCTCCTCAGGGATATCCATAGTTGTTTTTGTTGGGGGATCCAAATAACTTTTCCCTGATCTTGTGGCGATAACCTTCAGCTGCTCCAGATGTTTCGGATTGTTCTCAGGTTGTTCGGCGAAGACTCCAGCTTGTGGCTTAATACTAGCAGCAAGTTGAGCTAGTTGAGTTTCAATAGCCTTCTGCTGGGCTTGTTGATTGGCTATCATCGTTTGTTGTGTTTGCAATAACTTTTCAATGGTAGATAGCTTGTCATTAGAAGGGATGGATCCTGTTTGACCCTGTTGTTGGTTCAAGCTTTGATACTGAGAGTTATTCTGATAATTTCTGTTCTGAAAGTTTCCCTTGAAGTTTCCTTGATTCCCAAAGTTCTGTTGCTGGTTAAACTGATACCCAGATGGGCCTCTTGGTTGATTATTCGGAACAAATTGATGCGAGTTCATAGCTCCTGAAGGATTTCCGTACTGGAAGCCTGGGTGATTCCTATTTTGATTCGGATTGTAATAGTTCTGCCCAGGGTTGGTGTTAATAGCATTAAGATTTTCCATCTGGCAATTATCTCCTTGTCCACAGGCATTACTTAAAACAACATCATAGAGAACATTGCATGATAGTGTGGAATGGTCAGTGCCTTTGCACGCTTCACAAAACAAAGAAGTGGTCTTGACTTGTTCTGGTTGCCTAGTTGGAGAATGTCCTCGTCCAATCGCAGTAAGGGATGATTCAATGTGATCTTGCTTTGCAACCAAGATTTTCAAAGTTTCAGCTATAGATTTGTATTCTGGGATAGCGTCAGCCATAGCTACCTTTAAGACTCCTTTACCAACAGATCTGCCCCAGTTGGCTTGATTTTCTGCTCCCAGGGTGACTACTCTCCATGCGCTGTCGTAACTTTGCCGCATGAAGTTCCCTCCAGATGAGGAGTCAAGGAACATCTTAACATCATCCTCCACACCCCTGTAGAATATTTTTATCAGCTGATTCTTAGGAATTCCATGGTGTGGGCATTTGCGTAGGAGCTCCTTGTATCTATCCCAAGCTTCGGAAAGAGTTTCTCCTGGGACTTGAGTGAAATTTGTGATTCGTCCCCTGATCTCATATGTAAGAGATGGGGGGTAGAACTTTTCCAGAAAGGCGTTTTGAAGCTGCTCCCAGGTGGTGATGGGCACATCACTCTGTAGTGAGTTGTACCAACTAATGGCTCTATCAGCCAGAGAGTACTTGAAGAGACGGAGTCGAATAGCATCATTAGAGACTCCATTTTGCTTCGTCATAGCACACATGTCAATGAATCTGAGAAGATGACCTTGGCTGTCTTCAGCTTGTTTACCGTAGAATGGGTTGTTTTGAAGCAAGGTTATCCAATGTGCTCTAATCTCAAAGTTGGCAGCTTCGATGGGAGGAGGCTGCACCGGATGATAGACATTCGCGGCCTTTGGGATAGAGAACTCTCTAAGATCCTTCTGAAGTTCCGCTGCTTGCGCTGCTGCCTGTGCTGCTAAGATCTCCTGTTGAACCGCAGCTCTAGCTTCTTGCATGAACCTTTCTCTCTGCGCATTGATGGCTTGAGGCACCCTACGGGCTACTTCTTCTTCTTGCGCCATTCTGGCTTGATTCTCTCGGATCTGACGATGGAAGGTTCTATCGATCTCGGGATCAAAGCTCGCAGTCAGTCCGAGACTATCCGAACGGTGCATACACTAATCGTCAAAGAGCACCTGAAATTTGAAAACGTTTGAAAGTGAGATCCCTGAAGTAGAAATAAAGATCAAATAGATGAGTGATAGTTTCGAAAAGAAAACAAAATCCTAGATTAGTCTTAAAAGAACTAGAATTGACTGACTGATTCCGTTGTCCCCGGCAACGGCGCCAGAATTTGATGTGGCTTTTTGAATGCACTAACAAATTCACTCGGGGTTTATATCCCCGAGCTTTTACCAAAACCAAGTGCAACAATACCACCCGCAAGCGGACGGATCTTATCGCAGTATAGTTGAGGATCGAACCCAAAGGACAACGTTTTTAAGAATCTTTGTCAGTTAGATCTAGCCCAAGTAAAACTAATATTTAGAACAATTGGTTGATTTTGGTTTGATTAAACTAATTGCAAGAAAGTAAATGCGGAATAAAAGATGGGTTTAGATCAATGATATGGAATCGCTGGGATGGTACCGGGTTTGACCACCGCTACGCACACAAACATACTCTTTTGCAAACAATCCAGGCACGATATAACACTCCAAATAGAGCTGCTGCAGAACCCCCATACGGGCGTTAGGTCCGCGTAAGCATCACCATAGGCAGCCGATTTCTCATCGCCATCCGGATTACATGTCTTACGGCTCTGAAGATACAGAAATCCACGGAGGTTGTGAACCCCCCATACGGGCGTTAGGCGTACAGAAGCGTCACCGAAGGCTAGATGGCTCATCCCCTCACGGATCATACACTTACGACCTCGATGAAATCCCATCCTATTTCTAGTTTGGGAGTCAGCCGCGTTAACCGATAAACAAGCAGGAAGGTGACATGCGAGAAAACATCGACGTTTAGCAAGATGATGCAAAATCCAACTAAGGTTGTGAACCCCCTATACAGGCGTTAGGCGCACAGAAGCGTCACCGAAGGCTAGATGGCTCGTCCCCTCGCGGATCATACACTTACTACCTCAAGGAACCCATCGGAAGTTATCGTCAAGGGTCAAACATGCTAAACGATGTTCCAACCCATGCCTTGAAGTTATCGCAACATAGGAACCCATGCATTGAAATTATCGCAACATAGGGAGCACAAAGATGAAAACACGCACATAACCAACCTACAAGGTTAACGATAAACGACAAAATGAAGAGTTATATACATTGCCTTGGAAAGTTTAACAAAAGAACATGGTTTGCATGGGCAGCGGGGCTAGTCCCCGCACCCCAGCGAAAGAGGACTACTTGCTCATGATACGAGATACAAGAAGGATAGGAGAGAAAGATAGATCCGCCATGAGCTCGGTGCAGAGGGTGGACGTAGCTCGGTGATGAAGATGCGCTCCTTGCGCCGTCTTCTTCCTCTTCTTGGCCTCCTTGGACGCAACACCAGCGGTAGATGGAGTGGAACTTGATCGGTGTGGTGCTCTGGCAGCCTTTCGGCGTCCGGAACCGATGCCTCGAAATGGGGACCCTGGGGGTCTATTTATAGTTACAGATCTGATCCCAAACGGTTTGGGTAAGTTGCTGGAAATATCTTCTCCAAACGGTTTGGAGACCGTTTGGGCGTCAAACGGTCTTGGGACCGTTTGGGCGCCAAACGGTCTTGAGACCGCTTGGGCACCAAACGGTCTTGAGACCGTTTGGGCATCAAACGGTTTGGAGGTCGTTTGAGCGCCAAACGGTCTTGCTTTGATCGGTCCTGGCTTTGGCGTGGTCGTGCGGCTTTAGTTCTTCAATCGATCCTTGCGCTTGCATCGAACGGTCTTGGGACCGCGCGGGACCAAACGGTCTTGGGACCGCGCGGGACCAAACGGTCTTGGGACCGTTTGGGACCAAACGGTCTTGGGACCGCATGGGACCAAACGGCCTTGAGACCGCATGGGACCAAACGGCCTTGAGACCGCATGGGACCAAACGGTCTTGAGACCGCATGGGACCAAACGGTCTTGAGACCGCATGGGACCAAACAGTCTTGGGACCGCATGGGACCAAACGGTCTTGGGACCGCATGGGACCAAACGGTCTTGAGACCGCATGGGACCAAACGGTCTTGGGACCGCATGGGACCAAACGGTCTTGAGACCGCATGGGACCAAACGGTCTTGAGACCGCATGGGACCAAACGGTCTTGAGACCGCATGGGACCAAACTGTCTTGAGACCGCATGGGACCAAACGGTCTTGGGACCGCATGGGACCAAACGGTCTTGGGACCGCATGGGACCAAACGGTCTTGGGACCGCATGGGACCAAACGGTCTTGGGACCGCATGGGACCAAACGGTCTTGAGACCGCATGGGACCAAACGGTCTTGAGACCGCATGGGACCAAACGGTCTTGAGACCGCATGGGACCAAACGGTCTTGGGACCGCGTGGACTTCTTGGGCAACTGGTTTTGTCTTGTTCTTTGTGTATTCCAGCAAACGGTCTTGAGACCGCATGGATCCAAACGGTCTTGAGACCGTTTGCATGGAGTTGCCTGCTACACCTGCATAAAATGAAAGATATTTAGTTAAAACCTTGATTATTGAATCACTGAGTAGTTTTGTGCATTATGATTCATATTAGGGTAAAAAGATGTGGAATAGATATTGAATTGTTCCAAAAAGGTAATTGAAAATCATAATGAGTAAGCACTCATCAGTATGATTCATGGTCCTTGTGGAATTTACAATTCCAATTCTCCTTGAATGTTGAAAAAGAAATGTAGTAAGTTCTATCCAAGGAAGTTTAATGAGTCAACTATGTTTGACTCGGATGGTTATGTGGCATATCGAAGAAGAGATAACAAAAGACATTTCATTTCGAATTCAATAACCATAGAAAATTATTGGATTGTTCCTTACAATATTTATTGTTGAATAAATATGATGCTCACATAAATATTGAAATATGTAATTAGGTACAAACTATCAAGCATCTTTACAAGTATTTGCATAAAGGTCATGATACAGACATTGTTGTTGTGACCAATAGAAATGATAAATGTGTCGATGAGATAGCCACTTATTTAAATTGTCATTACATATATGCTTCTGAAGCATCTTGGAGAATATTTGATTGCAATATATATCATCACAATCCTTCTGTTTTGTGATTAGATATAACACTTACTGTTACAACCCCAATTTTTGGGTTCTTTTGGTGAGAAATGTCATTTCTCGTATTAAAGATATTTGAACAAATAATGATATAATTTGTCTTGAATAAATGTATTACGTTTACAATAGCCTTGTTGGTTGTTTTGTGGGCTTTATTGGCTATTGGGCCCAACCGCCCAATAAAGAGGAAAAGACAAAGAAAACTCCATTATTAATAAGAAATGGAGAAAAGAAAGATGTAGAAACATCTAGAAGGCAAAAGTATATAATCCAAAGGAGGATTTCGTGCCTCTTGGGTTCCTTGGGGCCCAAGGAGTCCAAAGTTGCAACAAGAAAAGAAAAGATCAATTAAAGATTTCTTTATTAAGAAAGAAATTGAAAACAATGATAAAATGTGGAAAATAAGTGGAAAGAGGTATAATTGAGTTATCCTTGGTGGATTTTCATATCCAAAGGATTCATAATGCTAAAAGGAATGACAATGAATAAAATAAAAAGAAAGATAAAGAGAAATCCTCAAAAAGAGATATTTTAATAAAGAAATAAACAAGATAATGAGAAATAATGAATATATATGCATCTAGAAGGATAATAAGTATCCTTAAAAAGGAATTTCGAAATCTTAGAGTTTCTTGGGGTCTAAGGAGCCCCAATGGAGAAGAAAAAAAGAGAAAATACCAATAATGCAAAATAAGAGGAAAATGTGATACATTATTAATGAATTTTGTTGTATTGATAAAAAGGAAGTATTTTCTACTAAAATAAAATGGAATTTGTGCCAATGGGATTAAAGTCAAGTATAAAAGAGAATACGTGAGAGGATTTTCGAATTCCTAATATCTAAAGAATAAATAATATTAAAGAGATAATTAGGAGAGAGAAGCTTGCTTCCTAATGAAGGAACTTGGGTTCCTATTGGGAAAAGAACTCTTTAACTCTTAGATGGTCATCTTAGGGCGTGGATATCCACCCCTATATAAAGGGTAGATCCCCTGGTTCAATGGGAAGAGAGATCCCACATAGCCCTCTCTATTCTCCTTCTTCTTCTCCTTTCAAACCCTAACCTTAGAGTAAAGCTCTATCTCAGGAGCAGCAGGGAGTCGTGAAGGGGTTGCAATGGGGGCATGATGCTCCCACAATGACCTAAGGAAGCTCCGCCGTCGTCTTCTTGATCTAACCTTTGTAAAATACCTACAAGTGGTCTATAACCTCACTGCAGATCACAAGATTGTCACTCTTGAGATCGGATGTCTCAGCCAGGTGTCGAGGTCTTGGTGGACGTGGGGGAGAGCGGCCGAGGTAGGGTGTTAGTTTCCTTCGACCTCTGGACCTTGGGGAAGGGGGAGATGACCCTGTGACCAACTCCAGTCGACGTCTAGGGTGACACAACAGGGATACATGAGGTTGAAGAAGACGGAGGTGACATTGGACCGTTATGCCCCTCTGGGGGCTGAAGAAGTTATCACTTAACCAAGCGCAAATACATCATTTCGTTATGTTTTCCAAACCAGCGGGCCGCGTTGCATGGCAAGGGTGATGTGGTAGCCTATCATTGGCTCAAGTAAGTAAGTTCTTACAAAATTCATAACTAATTAACGGTAGCTCAGATGGATGCACATTATATATGAATTTTGATCAGGAGATGTGATGACCCTGATTTTAGAGTTTTGATACCCGATATGATATTTGTGGACAATGAGTGTTCTTGAGGTGGTTGAACTCAGTTGAGGAATTAAGTTAGATGACCAAATGTTGTAAGCATGGGCTCAACCTTGGATATACAAGGATTCATGTGACGAGGAACACGTGGATTAAAATTCCATCTAAATTGGGGCTTCCTATTAGGAAATATAAGAGTTTGAGTTATGAAAGATTATGATTAAATGAGTATCTTGAAACTAGGCCATATACCACTCGAACAAAGTCCAAGCTGGCAGGTTATTATGTGTGTCACACGGCCCATTTAGTCATAATCCCTGGTCACACTCACAATCCTAACTATTCAAATAGATCCAAGACCAGGTCATCCCTAAGCTCCGCATATGGAGGAACAAAACACAACTGAAGCATCCTCTAGATCCGATGAAGGGGAGGTGAGAGAGACATTATCCTGGACCTCCTCCTCCTTTTCCCCATTGCTTCCAACAACAATGAACCCTAGATATGGAGGGAGTCGTCTGCTGTCTCCAATCGACATCAAAGGGTTTAGAGAAGATGGAAACAAAATCATCGAAGAGGCGAGCTTAGTCTGATTGTTCATCCACCCTCACCAGTTGTCCGGCGTCGTACCTTCACCTCATGAGTTCCAAGTTACCTTTGGTCACAGAGAGCAGGTGTAGGCCTACCACTCTAAATGTAAAAAAGGGAAGATAAACCCCCTTTCCCCCTTCTTGGTTCCTCGCAACGATGACTGCGTCATGGGAGCTTGACAGCAGAAGGAGGCATCATCCGTCAACACCTTGCCATTTCCTTGCGTTATGGCAGAAGCGCCACCTATAGGAGCAGATTACAAGGAGAGGAGCTAGGTGGTAGGAATGTTTCCGTTGCTATGCCGCTCTGTAGAAGCAGCCATAGCAACTTGCTTGTGGAGGCAGATCTCCGGCTCCACGACCAGAGCCTACATGAGCATGCCTTCAAGGAGGTGTCGCAAGTTTGGATGACGAGGAGAGGTGAAATCGTCACCATCCTGATCCCATGCTAGAACTATGATGCCTAAGATCGCAGAGTGCTAGATCACACAGAATGGACGACGCACGTAGGCGTTGGGCTTGGGCGTCGAGGAGCTTCTCGAGCTGTGGAAGAAGGGGCAACCTGCGGCTGACCACCCTGCAGTGTTGGCGCTCAAGGAGGATGACGGTCTTGGAAGCAAGGAGTCCCGCTATGGACTTGATGCACGAGAGAGAGATGGAGGTGATTAGAGGATGACCGACCACTCACTAGAATTTCAGGCCAGCGGTGACAGCAGATTCATCACTGAGAAGGATGCCTCAGGCGTCCGTTTCACATGGATCGCGAGAAAGGAGAGGGTGAGTGCCGTGAACCAACCAAATATCAAACTGGGCCCAGCCCAAGCCAGTTCAATCGTGAACCCAGGAAACTAAAGCAAAGAGTTGCGCTTATCCTCAATGCCACGTGGCGCAATCCGATTGGAAAACAGAGGTAAATATCTCATAAATGTCCAGATCTTCAATAATTCATACAAATTAGCTCAATGATCACAAAAATACAAATAATATACCAAAATTCTCAGAAAAATGAGTATAATAGTTTATAATCATGATATTAGGTTTTTGATGCACTAATATCAGTGATATAATGTAAAATGTATTATGCTTGTTTCATGAGTAATAAATATCAAATGATGATATAAAATTATGAAAAAATGTCAGTAATTCTATAATAATGTTTATAATGCATATGATGTCAGATATGGTCATGATGATGCACGAAAGTATATGATTTGATTAATATGGATATTTAGGGAAAATAACCCTAAATGAAAGTTAGAAAATACATATATGGTTATTAAATGTTGAAATTTTCAGTATAGATTCATACCAATATGTGAAACCTCACATTTAATTTTTATATCATAGATATGCATATAAATAATGTTGCATGTTAAATTATCTTAAAATGATGAGAAATCCTAACATGATTAATACATGTAACCTAAGGTTAATATGTGCACACATTTATATGCAATGAAATAATCAAGTTATGTATCTTAATCTGGAATATAAGATCAGTAAATATTCTAATAAGTCAAGAGGAGTAATGATGGAAATAACATCATGAACTGAGCTTAACCCTAAAATGATCATGTCTAGGATTAAGACGATGAGAATCTAATAATAGTACATGATTTTTTTATTAATCAGGTGATGACCAGATTGTCTAGATGATCAAAGATATCTATGAATCTCTGAACTCAGGTACATGGGGTTTTATTTAAGTATATGACTATGGTTTTCTTGCTTGCAATCATGATATGTATGTATGCTCTCTTCTATTTGCAAACATTGGATGTAGTAGCACTATATAGTACTCGATGTTTTATCACTTGTAAACATAAATGATAAGTAGATGCTTTGTAGTTATTTAAGGTGTTCATTATCCCCCTTACGAGGGAATGGATTAATGTTGGCTAGTACACCTCCCTAGAGCATACGATGTACGGGGAGTTTCCCTCGAGTACTTGGTACATGGGGATGGGCCCAATATTTATGTTTTGGTACTAGTCCACCTTGATAATGCAATTCATCTAGGAAAATGACTTAAATTGGTGTATTTCGCTTAATAAAGAAGTGTTTTCTATGATTTTCTTTCCTTCTGCAAATCTTTTTCAAAATTATGAAAGCCATAAATATATGTATCTTTCTGCCCATGTACACAACACCTTGTGTGTTGATTTTTTGTTTCACGTATGTTTTAGGTTCAAAGCTAGCATGGGATAAAAGGATGGGATGTGAGTAGTTGTACATGTTTACCTATTGTGTTAAGATCCTAATTAGCATACATGTTCATAGACTTATGTAAAATTTTCTATTCAATGTGTAAATGTAATATGTAATAGTTCCTGTTATAATTAATATTCATGTTGAATGTTGAGTATGTTATGGTTGTATGTTCATGTATGCGTATTTCGCTTCCGCATCGCTTTCTGATATGATTGGATGATGTTTTCGGATTCTGACCTCTCATTCCCAATAGGGTATGGAGAAGACAAAATCTGGGGACGTCACAGGAGAACTCAAGGAATTAAATAAAATATATTTTAAGCCTAATTCTAATTACAATTCAAAAATTAATGGAAGTTATTAACTTTAATGTATTAATGATTAAGAAACCTTATTTTGAGATGATTAATCTATTTATAAGGGTTTTATGGATGATTAAAGTTGATATTAACCTGTTAATTGTAAAAAGGTACATTAAGAA
The DNA here is from genome assembly GCA_963693085.1 of Alisma plantago-aquatica. Lineage (NCBI taxonomy): Eukaryota > Viridiplantae > Streptophyta > Magnoliopsida > Alismatales > Alismataceae > Alisma > Alisma plantago-aquatica. The sequence continues at coordinate 212,334,514 of OY856413.1, forward strand.
CAAAAAGGATGAACTTTGCACGTAATTGGTTTAATTTAGAGTTTCATGTGCATAAATATGCTTTAATGGGGCTGGCCAAAAAAATATGCTTTAATGGGCCTTGAAACCCTAATGATGGTAATTGTGAATCTTAATAGCTTTACTTGTTCAAATTCATGATTAAAGTAGATATGATAATTCTAAGCTATTTTTAGTATAAAGATTCCTAATTGTGGATAATTACCCTTAATATAGTAATTAGGGTTTTCTAATGGATAAAGGTGGAATTAATGAGATCATATATGAATTAGATTATAATGAACTATGAGTTGTTAATCCGGAAGGAACCAAAGATGATAAATGGGCATAATGATCTTGTCATGGATTAAAAGGATAAAAATGGCAGCTTTAATGTAAAAGAGGATTGATGGACTTAATTGTCCTTTTTTTGAAATTAGGATTATATGTAGTTAAAAGATAACCTTAATATTTTTTTGTGAAGAATAGATGAGATAATTAGGGTTTGTGAGTAATTGTATAAAATTAGGGTTTAAAATAATAAAAGATGAAGGGAAACCCTAATTGAAATGGAAACCCTAAAAGTGGACTAGAAACCATAAGAAGTGATCTAGGTTTAATAGATCTTGATGGCATGATTAATAATAGGAAATTGTATGCATATTTCAGGATCTCATAATGTGCTTGCTTGCCTATTTGGATTTCTTGATTGGATTATTCTATCTCAAATCATCCTGACAAGTATGTGGTTATGCTTATGGATAATCACTTTAGTTTCATGGTGATTCCCGAACGTTTTTATCAGTTGCCTGAAAATAACTGCTTGGATGACTTTTATTTCATACAACTATAAAGTGACTATGATTATCACTATAAATATGTATAACTGGCTTAGATCCGGGTCCTCCTCTGTGGCTTTGCAAATGCTAAAATGGGTAACCTAGAGCAAGGTCTAGGCTATCATGAGTTAGAAATTGGGCTACCCATGTGTAGTGCCATGAGACTTTCTAGCACACCATGAGTTAAGGAGTGGGCTACCTATAGGTAGTGCCATGTGACTCAACCCTAGAAATTGATTCACCTGTTAGGTAGGATCATGACGGGTTTAATGGGGATCTACCATAAGGAAGGTAGCATCCATGTCCATTGCAGGGACAACACAGAGAATAGGATATGTATGGATCGTGCAGTTATATTTAAAATGTAAAGTTGTTTGTTAAATCATAGTTGACTGCAATATGTTGTTACAGTTAATTGCACGATTATTGTTTCCCCCACATACCAACATAATTCATTTATGCTAACTGACATTTTGTTTGTCGGCGTTTTAGGTTCAAGTGAAAAGAACAAACAATAAAGTGGCTTATGTAGAATTAAATGAGAATTAAAGTGCAAAGGAGGATTAGTTAGAATAGACTCTAGATGTGGATAAAAGTAGATATCCAAGTTTTTGAAAAAGGTATGCAAAGTTAAATTTTTTATTACAACCTTTCAGTTTAATTTAGTAGAATTTGATAATTATTTTTGATTATTTGTTGAACCTTTGATCCGGAAATTGGGATAACGGCTCTGACCTCTTGGTCTCCCTTAATTGGGGGTTACTGGGAGGTGGGGTCGTTACACTTACCTACTGAAATCATGTGACATTTTAGTTCATGAACGAGTTAAAAATATAATCAATCATCCTTTTGTTGGAAAGACTATGTTGAATGAATGTTTTCAAAAAAATACAGAAGAAAATGTCTCTAGAAAATTAACTTATGTCCAATTCCCAAAACAGTGAACATGGGATAGTAAGAAAAAAAAATTGGTCAATATAAAAAGTTACTTTTTCAATTTGTCGGCTACCTCATATCAATTCATTTGTTGGTGAATTATATAATTTAAGACTATTACTTTATAAAGTTGTCAGGGAAAAGAACTATGCAGACTTAAAAATAGTCAATGATCATCTATATAATACTTTTAAAGAAGCTTGTTATGCAAAAGATTTGCTTTTAGATATGTCTAAATGGGAACATACTTTTATTGATAGTATTATATGGGCAACATAATGGCAATTACATCATATTTTTTGTTCCTTACTTTTGTGTACTAAAATAAACAATCTAAAAAAAATTGGAGTAATTATGGGAAACAATTAAGTGATGATTTCAAATGTAGAATACCAGTTGATTCTAATATTCCAAGAGATAAAGACGATGAGATAGTTTTGGAAAACAAAGACTTATTACATATTGATGAAATCTTAAACAAGAATGGGAGATCTTTAAGAGATTTTGTTGGGTTCCCTTAATGAAAGATTATCTAATAATAGGTTAATATGTAAAGAACTTATGAATGATCATAAGAGTTTATGTGTGGAATTCAATGAAAGATTTAGTAAGTTAAATGCCAAGCAATGTTTGATTTTCAATGACATTGTTGTATCACATTATTCTTCTATTGCGTCATTTTTCTTTATAAGTGGTAGTGGTGGCACCAAAAAAACATTTTTGTGGAACACATTGGCAACAAAGTGATGGATAAATAGTTTTGGTTGTTGCTTCATCTAGAATTACAACATTACTACTGCCTGGCAGATGCACTGCTCATTCTAGGTTTTAAATTCCACTGGACTTGGATGAAAATTCAACATGTGGTGTACCTTTATGGTCCGATTTGGCTAAACTGATAAGCAAAACATCATTGACAATTTAGGATGAAGCACCTATGACGAATAAGTGTGCATTTGAAGCACTATACAAAACTTTAAAGGACATCATGCATTCTACAGTAGAAAATTCAAATGATCATTTATTTGGAGGCGTGATAGATGTTTTAGGTGAAGAGTTTAGGCAAATTTACATGTTGTACCTAAAGGAAGAGAATCTGACATTGTTAATGCTACTATTACTCAATACAGACTTTGGTATGAATGTCACATTTATGAATTGCTAACAAATATGAATGTTGAACATATGAATACAGATTATACCACTATAAGAATTCTATTTTTTCCTTCTTTGAATAAATACTAAGAGAAGTTTACATGTGATGCTTTCTCATCCTACAATTGTATTCAACGTGTGGGAAGAATATTGCTAGCGTGCATCTCATCAAGAAAGCATTAGATTGCTACAGATTATGATTCAAGTTTCCTTACAAAAATGTCAAAACCATGTTTGAAGGCTATGAAGTCTATGTTGATGTTTCTCAGTTGAGCCAATTGCATTCTTGACTACTGCTATTGCAAAATCTCCTGCTAAAAAAAAGAACAATGCTAGCTTAAAGGTTATGTTCCCTAGCGGTTCATAATGAACATGACATATCTGCAAAGGTGATTGGTATGCAACTGCAACAGCCAACTCATCGAACAAAAGGAGAAGACAATAAAGACATTGGTTGAGAAAGATACATACTCTTTTTCCAACATGTGTTTAAACCTCAATGAATCATTGATATATGTATATCCTTTTCTTTGTACACATTGTGTAATAGGGGCAAGGTATATGTCCTCCCCATGTACATTTTACATTTCAGTATAAATGAAAGTAAGATTATTGGCATATGAGCATAACTTGCACTACTACAGAAACCCCATTTGGCGTCGGTCTTTTAACCCCATTTGGCGTCGGTTTCCGACCGATGCCTATGTGGGCGCCGCTAAAGGTCGAACATTTCGGCGTCGGTTTTTTAACCGATGCCTATTTAACCTATAGGCGTCGGTCTTTTAGTAGACAACCGACGCCAAAATGGTTCACGCCACAGAAAACGGCGTCATCTAGGGCACTTTCTGCGTCGGTGATTTACTAAAAGACCGACGCCTATATTCCATGTAGCGTCGGTCTTTTAGTTGATAACCGACACATAAAGTGTCCTAGATGACGCCGTTTTCTGTGGCGCGAACCCTTTTGGCGTCGGTTATATACCAAACGACCGACGCCTGGTTGTTTAAATAGGCGTCGGTTCGATACGAATATCCGACGCCATTTCCAGGACTGCTTTGGCCACATCAGGCGTCGGTTATCTATAAATAACCGACGCTGTATGTCTTTGCTGACGGTTTTCTATAAATAACCGACGCCTATTTATATATATTTTTTTTCATATCAGTTTGCAGGCCTGCTGTGGCTGGTCAGCAGGATGAGAACCTACAGTTCAGTTTTCTGAACTGCAGGTTTACGACATCCATTGATATCAGCCTACAAACATGCCGCAAACCTGCAAAAGTCACAAAGAAAATTTCACTCAAGTACATACATTCAGACATCAATTCAATTCTCACATTCACACATATAGAAACATTCAAATACATGTATTAACATTCAAAAATATTCATTTACAAAGTATCATTCATTATCGCTATCAACATCCCAATTATATCTTACAGTTGCCACTGCTTGTATGGCTTTTGCCCATTCTTCTCTTACTTCATTTAATGCTTCCATCGTATATGGAGCATGTATATTTTTTAAGCATTTACCTGTAGTGTTGTCAGTTTTAAACACCTGCAAAGAGAATGATGTATATATATAAGTAATAATATAAAAATAATATAAGATTGATATATTTCATACTAACTAATGAGACTATATATAATACCTCATGTATGGTATCGATGTCCAATGCGGCATATTTGATAATCATCTGCATAAATCGCATCACATAGTATGCGCATGCCCAGCCATTGTCTTGTGTAGCGCACTATAAATTGAAACATACAAAATAATACAACTAAGCACAATTCACATCAATAATATATACATTGGAGTCGGGAACTTACTTGTACGTTCTCCCAATTTATTGGCTGGTTCTTTTTCCTTGGGACCGTTCCTCCAGCCTTTTTGAATGCATCTAAACCCCTACATGTTAATATAACACAGTAAATTACATAAGTAAATAGTAATGTAATAACAGATGTTAACAGATACAAAAATGAAATATTTCTCACCAGAATAATGACATTCTCATTACGTGTCCAATTTTAGTGTTTAATGTACTTCCCGCGGGATCTAGATAATAAACAGTGAACGTCCCGGGGACAATAACTAGTAACTCCCAATGTTTACCACTAGAGGTAAAAAGTTAACAATTAATAACTCAAAATGCACAATAAAAATGGAATTTTCTTAAGTCCAAATTATAAATAAAGTAAACTTACTTGACATTGAATGGAGCTATTATTATCGTCTTCTTTTGCTGACCAAAAATTGTAAAAGCATCTATACAGTATTGTTGAACATTATCAGGGTCTTTAGCTACCATACTAATCAATGATGGAATCAAAAATCCCACATGATCAAATGCAAATTGTTTGCAATGATCTTCGACTAAGTAGCTGCAAAACATGTATTACGTATGTATTAATATATAAGAAACCAGATCACCAGATCTTACACAAGGTATATGTATATATAAACAAGATCTCACCTTATCCATGTCTCTATCATTGATGTATTCAGCCAATCATACATAAACAGCTCAATAATATCTTGTATAAATAAAGAGCTATCATATGATCGACCTGCATAATCTGCATCTAAAGAGACTATTATAGGGCAATGTGTATTATGTGCACGTAGCCAACATGCCATTCCCCTACAAGAAGGACCTAATGGGTATGTTAGGTCAGTTGGAACCCAAGTTGGTAATGCGGGAAGTGGAGGTGGAGGCCTAGATGCTCCTGGTGTCTTCTTTTTAACCTGTATATATAATTTCAGATCAGTTGACATAATATATACACATTAACAGTCTAAATCAATGTAAATTTATCTTACAATTTCAGTCGTGTAGACGACATCTGCTTTGGGCCACAATATGACCCCGCCTTCTGCCTCACCAAGTGTATCAATATCTTGGTGGGCATATGGCAACGCAACTTCCCTCCAATCGGGTAACACACGTAATGGGCCCACACGAACATAGCCCTGTGGCATTGGAGTCCCGTGAAACCTTTCCCCAGGAAGGGACGGGTAAGCTTGCGCCTCTGCAACAACATAGTCTTGTATTCTTAAGCGGCATGGCTTCAATGCCTAAAAATTTACGTAAAGAATGTTATACATATATACATATAATCTTGAAAACATATCATCTTGAAAAGACTAGCTACAATGTCATAAACAATACTTACAGCAGACGTGCTAGGCGATGGGTCTCCAGGATTACTCGCAGTCTGTGCATCAGGAGAAGAGTGGGTCGCCACAGGCATATTGGAAGCCTGAGATGCCTGCCACCGCAACAATTCTTCCTTGACTTTCTCAGCAACTACATCATTGACCTTCTTAGCAACTAAATCCTCAACTCTCTTATTCTCCTATACATGGATAAAAGAAACAATAGCTTCTTATTAATGAATTTCCTTTTGCAGTAACATTCTAAAAAAAGAATAGGTTACCTCTTCTTGAGAAAGTCCCGCTCTGGGTTTGCGCTGGGATGGCCCAAAGAATGCTTTGATGCCAACACCAGCGCCGGCACCTCTAACACGTCCAGGATGCTCTGGGTTACCCAGAGCAACTGTCAATTCATCCCTTATGCCCTGAGGGATGAACGTGCCTTGTTTCCTCTGCTCGTGCAGCTCCCGCTAATCACCATAAACAGAAATTGGTAAGTTAACACCACAAATAATCAATATTCAAACGATTTCTCTAAGAGTTGTATTTTACCATTTTTGCATCCGCCTCAGCAGTTACAGGCTTCTTTATTTCACCCTTCTTGTTTTGCCTGCCAGCTATCCAGATATCATGGCGAGGCATGGGTGTGGCAGACTCCTGAGTAGGAGAAGACTCCTGAGTAGCCGCAGACTCCGCCTGTAGTCTTTGGCGAATGCTTGCATAGCCTTTTGGACCCATAGTGTGGTCATGCACATTCAGTGCACGCCTTGCTTTTTGTGCGTCACTGAGGGCCTAGTTAGTATGCACATTAAAGATTTGGTTAGTAGCACTAAATGTTAATCTTGAATAGGTGAATACAATGTATATTAATTAAATTGGGAGTGACGCCTAATACCTTGAATTCTTCAGATTTTCTTGAAGCAACAAAATTGCCCCAATCTTCTTTGTCCAAGAAGTTCCATTGTTCAAGGGCTGACTTCTTCTTCTTATCACCCTCTTTTATGTATTCTCTGTTCAGATTTGTCCTATAATTCCTAAGCATCTTTCCAGCGCGTTGCATCACATTTTTACGATGCAACTTCTCATCCAATGCAAACAGATTCTGTAAAATAGAAATGTTATTAACTAGTATCCAAAATAGAATTGCAAATAATAGAATTTGTAATCTACAAAATAGAATTGCAAATAATAATAACTCACACATAAATCCTTCCATATCAAGTCTTTTTTCCCTTGAGGAACTTTATGCCAATTGTCATACTTAACACCATAATGGCTCCGAGTGGTACACCCAAGATAGTTTACAAAATTATTGCGGTTCACTCCAATTGGATTTCCTCCATTATCAAACTCCACCACCAATTTGGATCCACTACCACTTAGCGCTAATAACTTCTTCAATAGAGTGATGCCCCTTTTCTTGTTAAGTGTTTGGTACTGCGCATCAAGTTTCTCCAGTGCTTCAGTGGGTACAGGTGCATCAACCTAAAATTTGACAAAAATAAAACACACTAAATTAGCCCAATATAGAAATATAGGATATATGACATAACTAGAAGATAATGAATTTTATAGAAATACAGGATATGTTTTTAGAACTTACATTAGTATCCTCGCCATGCTCGTCATGGAAAACATGCTCATCATGGACTTTATGCTCATCATGGACATCATGCTCATCATGGTCAGCCATCTGAAAATGTCATTTAAAATGCAAACATTTAGCATTTGTATTAACTAGAAAAAGGCAAACATTTAGCATTTGTATTAACTAGAAAAAGGCAAACATTTAGCATTTGTATTAACTAGAAAAAGGCAAACATTTAGCATTTGTATTAAAATACATGTCTCTAAAATTGTGATCTTTTATCAATTAACAATCCTTCATTGTGATCTCCGCGCACATATAAGTCATCATTAGCTTCAATATTTTGTGGAGTGGGCAACCCAACTGAGAATGGACTGGAGTCATCATACTTATCATAGTACTCTTCTTCATCTATAGGATCTTCAATGAATTGTCTTTTACCATGAAGAACAACCGACCATTTATCATTCGCAGGATCATCGATATAGAATATTTGTTTCGCCTGTGATGCCAATATGAATGGTTCACCCTTCTCGCCAATCTTTTCAAAGTTCACCAAAGTGAAACCCAATTCATCCACTATAACTCCTTTGGTGTTATCAACCCAATTACATTTAAAGAGCGGAATTTTGAAATCTATGTAGTCAAACTCCCAAATGTCCTCAATGACACCGTAATATGACATTTTAGCTTCACGTGGACTCTTATCCTTTGCACTTGCAAAGTACATAGTCGACGCTTGAAGAGTGACCCCACTATTTTGGACGACACTCTTATCATCTTGGCGCTTTGTGTAATATGTTAATCCATTAATGTCAAACCCTTCATAAGACATAACATTTGGTTTTAGTTTAAAGGCGAGGCATTTGATAGTTTCTGTAATATCATTTGGTGTTTGAGATAGTTGATGTAAGACTTTATCTTCAAACCACTTAGTAAAAGTCTTATTATGCTCTCTAGCAAGCCACATTGAACTTGCTCGAGGATGTTGTCTCTTTATGAAATTGGTATGTTCCTCGATATAAACACTCACTTCGTCCATATTGTGTAAAATATACAAGTGAGCTTGTTCCAACTGCTCACGGCTGATTACTTTCACCCGTGATCCCAAAATTCCTTTGCCCTCCTCAATATTCTTGTCATTATCAGGAGTGTCATTACCACTGATAAAGTCATTGCAAAAATCCATAACCTCTCTCGCCACATAACCTTCAATAATACTCCCTTCAGGCCGATAACGGTTTCGAACATCACCTTTAAAAACACTCATGTATCGTTCAAAGGGATACATCCAATGCAAGAAAACTGGTCCCAACATTTTCACTTCCCTAGTCAAGTGGACAACAAGATGTACCATGATATCAAAGAACGAAGGAGGGAAATACATCTCAAGCTGACATAGGGTAACAACCACTTCTCTTTGCAAATTATCGAGAGTATCAGGGTCAATAACTTTGTTGCATAGACTGTTGAAAAAGAAACAAAGTCTGGTAATTGCAAACCTTACATGCTTCGGCAATATAGATCGAATTGCCACGGGCAATATTTGTTGCATTAGAGTGTGACAATCATGAGATTTAAGACCTATCAACTTCAGATCTTTCATTGATACCAATCTATGGATGTTGGATGAGTAACCATGTGGCACCTTAACATTTACCAAGCATTCACAAAAAGTTTTCTTCTCCTTTCTAGACAACGTGTAACAAGCGGGAGGTAAGTATGTTCTTTTATTACCCATTTCACGTAATTCTGTTAATTTTGACCTTATTCCCATTTCACGTAGGTCCAGTCTGGATTTTATCCCATCTTTAGTCTTACCTGGTATATTTAATAGAGTACCAATGATGCTATCACAAACATTTTTCTCAACGTGCATTACATCGATACAATGCCTGACTGTCAAAGAACTCCAATAAGGAAGATCCCAAAATATTGACTTCTTCTTGAATGAAGAATTGTCACTCCGTGTGGCCATACTACATTGTGATTTCTTACCAAATTCATTGACAATGTCTTTTACTCTTTCATAAACAACATCCCCTGGTATAGGTTTAGGTGCACTCCGTTCATCATTCCATCCATTGAATGCTTTGCGCTTCCTACGATACAGATGGAATTTTGAAAGAAACCTTCGATGACCAAGATATACAGTCTTGCCGCCATGTTTTAGTCTTATTGAATCAGTGTTTTCTTCACATATAGGACACGCTTTAGCTCCTTTGACACTATATCCAGACAAATTCCCATATGCTGGAAAGTCATTAATAGTGCAAAACAACATAGCGTGCAAACGAAATGTCTCTCTTGCTGAAGCATCATAGGTCATCACACCTTCAGCCCAAAGTTTCTTTAAGTCATCAATCAAAGGTTCAAGATAAACATCGATATCATTTCCGGGTTGTTTAGGGCCCGATATCAACAATGACAACATAACGTACTTATTTTTCATACACATCCAGGGAGGAAGATTGTATATAACAAGCATGACTGGCCAAGTGCTATGTTGGCTGCTCAATGTCCCGTACGGATTCATCCCATCTGTACAAAGCCCAAGTCTTAGATTCCTATCTTCTTCACCAAATTTAGGGTACAATAGATCAATCTTCTTCCACTGTGGGGAATCAAACGCATGTCGTAGGATCCCATCATTATTTTTCTTAACATCTGCATGCCACCTCAAATTCTTCGCATCTTTCGGATTTGCAAACAAGCGTTGAAACCGTGATATTATAGGTAGATACCACAACACCTTGGCAGGAGAACCAGTTTTGGACTCCCCCGAAGTCGTCAATTTATACCGTGACGCACCACATTTTGGACAATCTTTCAAATCTACATAGTCCTTTTGAAATAATACACAATCATTCGGGCATGCATGTATCTTCTTGGCCTCCATTCCCATTGGGCACAACATTTTCTTTACCTGGTATGTTGAGATTGGAAGCTCGTTTCCTTCAGGAAGCATTTCTTTCAACAAAGTCAACAATGAAGTGAAGCTTTTGTCGCTCCATCTATTGTTAGCTTTCAACTTATACAATCTCAACACAGCGCTAAGCTTCGTAAACTTAGCACAGCCTGTGTATAACGGTATCTCAGCATCATGCACAATGTTTGTAAAGATAGGAGGTGGATCGGTGTGCTCTACCCTACAACTATCCAGCATCGCATCAACGATGTCTGCTGGAACTGGTTCGTTCACATTTACGTCATCAGAGGCAATTTCTTCTTCCACCCAAGCACTGCTATCGACATGTACTGGTTTCGATTTTGAAATCTCTCCATGCCAGTGCCATTCTGTATAGCCTTGTACAATCCCGTTGCACATGACATGACTTTTGATTTCCTCACCAGTGTTGACTTTCAAGTTGTTACCGCAATGCCTACATGGACAGTAGAACCTATCTGTAGGTTTTTTCCTATGTTCCTCGGCAAATCTAATAAACTGATCAAGACCAGATATAAACTCTGGGGTGCAACGATTACGAATGGACATCCATGATCTATCCATTCTATGATAAGAGAAAACAAGTATATATTAGGAAACAAGTATATATTAGGAAAAGATTAGGCAGCATTTCCCCGCTGTTCTCTAAGTACATATGTACTTAGAGAACAAACGGGGAAATGCCAACAAACACATTTGATGTCATTCTTATATATAATAAATGTGTACCACCTATCCCATCCTTGAACACCTAATCTCACTAGTAAGTGTATAATGTGTATTGGGTTTTCAAGAAAATTTCGGCAGCATTTCCCCGCTGTTCTCTAAGTACATATGTACTTAGAGAACAAACGGGAAAATGCTACCAAAATTTTCTCGAAAACCCAATACACATTATACACTTACATCCTAAGTGAGATTAGGTGTTCAAGAACAGTCCCAAACTGGGGACTATCCAAGATTTACTCCTAATGAGTCAATCTTGGACGGGTTTCTAGGCCAACAAACACAATAATAGATATCTACAATGAAGCCGGACTCCATACAAACAGTATATAATTTAGTGATTGTTCATTCTAATTTATACCAATGTACAAGTAATATAAAGAACAATGATTGTTGACTTTCTAGGCCAACAAACACATGTGATGTCATTCTTATATAATAAATGTGTACCACCTATAACAAATACATTGTCCAACATTAGGTTCAACACTTGAAACATACATTCGTTTTCAACATAAAAAATTTGTATCATTAGGGTCCAACATGTGGATTATATGGGACATACACATCAAGGTGGTCATAAGGGAGGATATTTCCTTATTTATGAGTAAGCGATATAAGATTAAGATCCATATAAAAATTAGGGCAGAAGTAAGAAATAAATCTTCTTTAGGATACAATAGACCCTTATGGATGTATTTAGGGTCATAGGTACCATCATAGAACAAAAGGGGTACACTCTAGGATTTAAGATCACACTACATCATGTATTTTATACAAAATTACATGTATGTGTATATAAAAAATATATTTATAAGGAACTTATATACATATCTAATCAACAAATCAGTAATTAACTAAGTATTCATCAATACTTACTATTAATCAGTATCTCTAATCATTAAAATCGGCAAGCAGATCAGTAATTGTAAATAACAAACTATGAATTGTTGAAATAAAGTAATCACTAAAGTAATACTAACCAGTAGTACCAATCATTAATCACTAAAAGCAGCAAGGAAATCAGTAAAACTAATCATGCATTACTAGTATATAAGGAAACCAGTAGTACCAATCATTAATCACTGAAAGCAGCAAGGAAATCAGTAAAACTAATCATGCATTACTAGTATATAAGGAAACCAGTAGTACCAATCATTAATCACTGAAAGAAGCTTACATACCTTTTCCAGCAGTGGTGGTCGAAGCAGGAAGAAGGGGGTGGCGCCGGGCGTGAGCAGGAAGAAAGGAGCTAGGGCGGCGGTGGGCAGGCAGGTGGGCAGGCAGGTGGGCACCAGGCGTGGCGGCGGCGCCGGTTCTCAGGTGTGGCGGCGGCGCAGGAGGTTGGAGCAGCGGGGCGGGCAGCAGGGGCGGCGGAGAAGAAACGCGCCGGAGAGGGGCGCCGGAGAGGGGACGCCGGAGATGGGGCGCCGGAGAGAAGCGCCGGAGAAAAACTAGCAGCAGCAGCAGAGAAATCGCCGGAGAAATCGCCGCAACAGGGAAATAGGGTAGCAATGAAACAGAAAAAAGGGGAAGAGTCGGGCGATCGCGGGTTATGAAGTTCCCAAATAGCGTCGGTTGTTTTAAACAACCGACGCCTAAACATCTTTAGCGTCGGTTGTTTGCAACAACCGACGTCCAATTGGACGATATTTTCATGAAAATGTTTGGCGGGAACCACCTTCAGCGTCGGTTATACAAGGATAACCGACGCTGAAAGTGACATTTTCGGCGCAAATTTTCATCGCACATAGGCGTCGGTTTTCTAGGTATATAACCGACGCTGACAATGACACTATTTTTTTTATCGAAAAATGGATTTCGTGGGCGGCTTTAAGCGTCGTTTTTTTATAAACAACCGACGCTTAATATAAAGCGGTACCCGTGTCTGGCTGGTCTTCGAATATAGACGTCGGTTTGCTTAAACAACCGACGCCTTATATGATAGGCGTCGGTTTTCCTTAATAACCGACGCCCAGAAAAGCGACACTGAATGCTATTTCTGTAGTAGTGTTGGTCTAACTACTATTATTTTATTACTAAAAGAGATTTTGTACTAATAGATTACACAATATATGAATAATCTAACCATGCATATATGTATGTGTAATAAATGGACTACAAATGTAGCTAGATGCATAATTTATATATATATATATATATATATATATATATATATATATATATATATATATATATATATATATATATATATAGACACACACACACACATAGTAACTGCTGCCTTTTCCTACACATTAACTACATATAAAATGTATTGACTTCATCTTTTTGCTACATACTGACTATATGTGCAACTGTAGTCATACATTTAGCTATAATTATACTTACATTTAAATATGTAAGGACAATATCTAGCTACACTTCTGGCTAGATATGAAATTGTAGAGAATGGATTATCTAACTACATATTTGAAAAATATAGTTAAAGGCTTTAGCTATCGAGCATATACTACAATTTGTATGTGTAAAGAAATATGTAGTTAAAGTCTTTAGTTACAAAATATGGGGTTTTTGCTACAATTTTTTTGTAGATAAAGACCATTTTTTTAGTAGTGTTGTAAGTGCATGCATCATAAAACATTACTTTTTTTATTCACCATCCTACTGATTGGATCACAAAATTAATAATTTCAATGCATGTCTCAATTTTGGAGATTACATGCATTGCAAAGCCCACTTATGAGAATATGAAGCCACAAAAAAAAGTTTGGGTTGCTCCTATAAAGAGGGAAGTTGATCCAGCAAGTTCCAAGCATGACATAAAAAGATTATTTAAAAATAGTGTTGTTATATCAAACATTTTATGTTAACTTGTACTATATGTTAACTTATTTAAATGAATCCTAAGAAAGATGAAGATGGGTTGTAGAGATGATTGGGAGGCAGTTAAAGCAATGAAATATTTACCATATTACTTGGCCACCAATTGGTAGTTATAGAATTATTTATGATGCTTCACTATTTACCAAAATAAATGAAAATATTGTTTATTTCATATTATAATATTGGGTTGTGATGTTTAATGAGATATAATTATTTAAGAAATGTTCCACATTAAGTATAAAAAAGAATATTGTTCAATTTATATGGTGTTATTATTTGTGTGTGTGTCTTATTGATTGTATTTCTTGTTTTAAATACATTTATTAATTATTTTGTTAATTTGATATCACTTTTCTTCTCTTCTTTTTCACAAACTTTTACTACTTTGGCATAGTATGCTTTCCCGATCATCTTCTTGGACATGTTATTGACATCATAAATTACTTTAGACTTTTATATGTAAATCTAATTTTATCAAGGACCCAATTGTCATTGAAATTTAATATTATTTTTTCTTTAATTATTAATCAATCTTGTTGGGTTCAATTTTGGTTGTCACTTATATTCAATAACATTTTATGTTTTTATAGTCATAGTAATCGCAATGCTCAAATGATTACAACACTTGTAAGAGGTACATGTTTTTCTTAAAACATTGATAAAAAATAACTTGTACTTCCTCCTAATATATCACAATACATATTATTGTTTAATTTTCTTGTTTCTAGTAGTGAAAAATGTCAATCTTGGTTTGGGTTTCTTTTAATAGGAAATGACAATGCATATATAGAAACATATGAGTTACACAATATATAGAGAAGAAAACTCTAAATCTAGAAACTATAATATTTACTATGTATTGGACAACATTTACTAAATGCTTACATATAGATAAATAACATATTAGAACATATTAGAAAGTTTATAAAATAACATATTTTAAAAATATAATCCCTGATCAATGAATATTGCTAAATCATATATCGAGGGACCTCATATATGAAATGTTGATATAGTATTTGATTTGAGCAGAGTGATTTACCATATTTGTTTGAATAATAATTATTAAAAACACTTGGTGTATCTGAACATTAGAGAAAATATTGTATAGATATTTTAGAACTTCAACGACAAAAATTCCAACAAGTTTTCCACTTGAATGTTGCAAAAAATGTATAATAAACTTTTGATAAATTAAAAAATTGTTAGGTAAAATCTTTGTGAGAATATTTGATTATTTTATATTTTTCCAAGTAATCAAGTTGTTGTTCATCCATGATGACCTCTGCGTATGTAGTTATGATCTTTCCACTTATGAAGAGTATCTATGATTAAGGTTTTAATTATTTGACAGTATACTTTCAATTTATGGTATTCTTTGTAGCATTTCTATAGATTTAACAAGCATTATTAATATTTAACTCATGAATATTTTATTTTATAATATTATAAAAATATTTCATAAACATATGTCTACTCCTCCATACCATCATATGCAATATGTCTATATCATATAAATTTATGGCCATATAAATAGTTTAATAATTTAGTATTGCATCTTCTGTCCATTTAAATAGGAATAATCTATATAGGTTATATAAGTACAGAAGATGGTCATGACAATAGCACATAAATTATAATATTGTTTTTTCATTGATCCAAGTCCAGATAAATATTTTATGTGAGCTGTGTTGAAATAGATAAATCATTTGAATGGATCAAAGATAATTATTGAAACAATTCTAAAAATATGTATGTGCTTCATGCATATATCCTTTGTAATGTTTATGACATATTCAACATTCTAAAGAAGAAATCAATATTGGTATATAAAAAATGGTTGTGTTTGAAAATACTACAAACAAAATGAATTGTGATTTTAAGTAACAGTTGAAATTATTTTTTGAAAATTTTCTACATGTAAATAAAAATGTCATTCAAAAATTTAAGAGTTCAATATGGTTCAAGTAACATATTTTTAAATAGTTGTATGATATTGTTAAAAATAGGACACAATTACTTACAGTCATCAAGAGGCTTATCATGAATTATAAGCTCAAATTATTCATTTTTCTTACAGTAATTTGGTTAAAAATATAGTATTATTATTGTTTTATGCGTTATACTTCAAATACAAGAATTCATGCTACTTATTTATTATTTGATGATACATATATTGTGATGGATTTTGTAGTTTCTTAAAAAATAACTACTTGTAATTCTATGACTCAAAATATTTTCTTTGAAACTATTTTTGTAGGTTAAAATTGTAGGTTATGACAAAGATATTGTTAACCATATGGTTAAAAATTTACCATAAACATCTAGTATAATTTAAATAATATTATATATCATATATTTTTAAATTGTTACTTATATCATTAACATTTTGTTGTATAAGAAAATTGGTTTTTTTAATACCTAACCTTGCTAAATTCACTAACCATTGTTCATATAAACCTATAAAGAATTTTTTGTACTCGTATGTGGAGTAAGAAAATGATTAGTTATACAATAATCAATTATAGTCATCATAGTAATGAGACCAACATGAACACCCTTCCAAAAAATGTAAGTAATGCATAAAATAATTACACTTGCATGACAAGAAATAAGTACCCATTTCTTACATGGTCCATCATTATGGAAAAGTAATTGCAGGATATTAGTAAGATAATTACTAAGAATAAAATATGTTGTATCACTAATATGTACTTTTAGTTATCTAATAAATATAAGCGAAGTTATGTAGTAATTGGCAACTTATGTTTATTGTTTTGGTGTTGATTTGAGAATAACATTTGGAGATTCAATTAAAAAATATCTCTTTCTGCTTCACCTCCAATAAAGTCTTTGTTCTTGTACGATATGCCTATGATACACTATAATAATAACAGTCATAAGTCTATTACAAAACCAGTGGTCATCGCTTGCAGAGACTATCATGAGGTTGTTGTTTCCTATTGAGGAACCATCAAGGAACTAAGATGATCAAAGACAACTATCAAGATGAGACGACACTATCTTGAAGATAATGGACATACATAAGCACTAAATTAGAAATGATTATATTGTTGGAAATAGTCTTACAAAAAAAGCACTAAATTCAAGTCACATGCTTAAGAACAAAGTTTGTACATGTTCAATATCTTACTTGCAGAACTCACAGAGAAGCTTTCAGTTGATGTTTGTATCTAAATGATGCATATGTGCTTGATATATAGTCATGGTGGCAGGATATGCATAAGGCTGCATTTGGTACATGGTGAACAAATATGTTGTGATGGTGACAGTGATAGTGATAGTGACGGTGATGGTAAAATTATTAAAAATTGTTGTTTGGTAACACCTACATGGTGATGGTGAAAGGGATGGAAAAATATTTAAAAAGTGTAGTTTGTTACATGGCCACGGTAATAGGATAGATAACTATTTTTATAGAAAATACCTCATACAAATATAAATTATATTTATTAAAGAACTCATAGATAAAAATTTCTTATGGCATGAATAACACAAATATTCTATCATCAAATTTTAGTATGAAAAAAAAAATATTTGACAGGAAACGTCCTCTTGGAGAAAAAAGGTGTCTTTGACAAAAATGTGTGGTGGGAATTTTTTTTTAATGAGAAAAAGATTTGACGAAAACTTTGTCTTACGAAAAAAAGATTTACTGGAGAATTTTATTTAAGGGGAAAATGGTGTGACGGGAAACATTGTCTTAGAGGGAAAAAGATATCTTAGAGGAAAAAGGTGTGGCGGAAAACTTTTACTTGGAGGGAAAAAGATTTGACAAAAAAAATTATCTTGCAAGTAAAAAGATTTCGTGGGAAACTTTATTATGGAGGAAAAAAGGTGTGTCGGGAAACATCGTTCTGGAGGGAAAAAAGTGTCTTGGAGAAATAAGTGCGGGAAATTTAGTCATGGTGAGAAATTTTTCTGTTAGAAGGGAGATTTTTAATGATAAATAAATATTTTTAGTTGGTAGTTGGTTCATAAACAAATAAAAAAATAATGGGAAAAAATCTTGTTAAAAAAAAGATATATAATAGTATTGAGAGCAAAATAAGTTTTGGTGGGAAGTCAAAATTTGTTGACGTGAAAGAAATCATGGAGGGAAACATGTGGCATAGGGAGAGAAGGAAAAATATAGTAGAATTTTTCTTTGCACATATGTGCATATATTAATAGAGATTTTAAAAAGAACTATTTTCACCATCATTCACCATACTTTTCCATGGGGACAAAAACAAATCAAAATTCACCATGAGTTCACCTCGGAAAAATCCCTATCACTATCACCATACGTACCAAACAACATTTTTGTTTCATAATCATTCTCTATCACCATAATTCACCATGTACCAAACGCCGCCTAAGAGTAGAGAGATGTTGTGGTTGTGTCCCATCAACTCCTACATAAGAGTTGGTGACCCCATAGTAGTTGTGTTATTACCAACAACACTTTGTCCTTAATTAGATTCTTGGCAGCACTATACAATGGATGCCTACCAAACAACAACTAATCTAGACCTCGATTCAAGATGAATATAGTTGCTGAGAGGCTGCAACTATTTGGAAAATAAATTTGGTTTGTCATATGGATTTGTGGCCGCCATAGAAACTTGGAATAATGTAAGGGCTTGGAATCTTGAAATTTTGTGACTTTTGCTAGTTGCTGCTGAAACCGAGCGGGTAAATTAGAGAAACGTTCAGTCAGGAGGTCGACAAACACAATCAACAGAGCATGACATTCCATCATCGTTCCACAGCCGCAACTGCACTCCAGGAATCTAACCTATTGCGTCGACTACCACCGATTCCTCTATGTATGTATATTTCCAATTTGAACAAGCTTTTCTTAGTTGTTGTTCGACCTTGTCTCCTTGCTAAATCTAGTACAAATGCACAACCAGACATCATCCATATCATGTTCGGAGATCCTCACGTCATGCTTGCATGCTCATAAGCATCATTCATACAAAGGTCCATGCAAACAACTGTAGCCGTCAAGGTTAATAAGCACAAAGCGTTCCTGCAGATCGCCTGACGACTGTTCCTTGTTAGCACACACACTCACCCGGCCGAAGCAAATTTAAGAGTTGGTTATGAAGCGATGTAAGTCACAACAATCTATAACCAGTGTCCTTACTTACGTGGTAGTCGTCTGTGGCGGCAATTTATCCGCAATGGCACCTGTATGTTCTTGCTTGCCTCTAACATCCCCTCATGTTGATGCTAGTTGGACTGTATCAAAAGTGAACGTCTGCTACTCCTAGAAGTAGCACTGGTCGCCGTCCTGCGAATTGGCTTTTTCACAACATGCGCTCCCTCGGCGCAATTGGAACAGATGTTTGGGGCAACCACTCTTCTTTTATTTTGGTTGTATACCAGAACTGACCCTGCACGTCTGGACTGAGTTTCACGGAATAGAATACAACGGATTAGGGTGTCGGCAATACAGTGGATTAGGGGTGCACGTCGGAGATCAGCAGGAAGAAAAGATTTAGAACGGTCTTTAATAAGATCAGCACAGAATTGGAATCAGTAAACCTCATATATCTCAAGAAATTGAAAGCACCAATCCATTAAGAGCCCTACGATTGTATGGGACTGGTAGGATGTTAATTAGTATAACGTCACAATAACGGAAGCACCGTTTAAGAATCTAAATAGGCGACGAAATAGATAGGACGGAAACGAGTGTTGGTTCTTAGTAGATTATGGTACAATTATAAATTTAACTAAAATTCATGGTTAAATATTACATAACCGTATTCGTACTGCTAACATCTATAGTCATAAATATTTGAACTTTGCTATATACACGACCCACCAGACCCCTGCCATACGACCCAGCATCCGTACCGCTGGCAGGCTGACAGCTGATGGATCACGTTATTCAATAGTGGCGCGGGTCGCCAATAAGTCTTTGTTTCCAACATGAGAGAGAGAGAGAAAGAGAGAGAGAGAGAGAGAGAGAGGGTCCCCACTAAGTCCTTGTTTCTTCCAAAGTGTGAGAGGGAGAGAGAGAGAGTGTGTGTGGAGAGAAGAGAGTGGATAGAGAGAGTGGGTTGTAGGAGAGAGAAAAAAGAAAAAATAAATTTTGTTAATTACTTTTAAGCGGTAAGGAGTTTTCTAACTAAATAAATACCGATGCACATAACTAGGAAGGAGAAACTTAATTTGATTATAACTCTCAAATCGTAATAAAATGCATAACATGAAATACATGTTATGACAAATGCATAACATGGGATATATGTTTGGACAACAAAGTATAACAACATGGAATAGCATGAATAACATGTAATAACATGCATAACATGGATAACATTATTATGAGACACATGTTATGACAAATGTATAACATGAAATACATGTTATGACAAATGCATAACATGGGATACATGTTAGGACAACACATTATAACAAAATAGAATAACATGAATAATATATAATAACATGCATAACATGGATAACATTGTTCTAATGTATCATGTTATCCGATGTTATCCAATGTTATCGCGTCTAAAATTATATGTTATTCTGTGTTATTCAATGTTATCCCATGTTATCCAATGTCAAATTGGATCGGTTGTAACGTACAATTAGACCGGAGATTAGGTCTAAGTGAACTAGAGATAATGTATTTTCTCTCTATTTAAAAAATAAATTAAACTTATAATAGTGTGAGAAAACATGTTATAACACATGAGATACAATAGGATAGAACATGATATACCATGTGATAAATTTCTATCTCCATTTTTTTGTCAACATTTGGCTTGCTCTAAATTATTTTTGTGTAGAACAAAATAATTTTTATTTCATATAAAATCATTACACTTGCAATATTAGCAAAAATGTCAAAGAATAATAGGGAAATATTGTCATACATTATTTTTCTTTATCAAAGTCATGCTGGCATTGGTCTTATTTTAAAGTATTATAAATAACGTAAAAAATTATATTATAAAAAAATCCATCACGATTTGAAAGATATTAGAAAAAATATGAAAAATATGAGGGAAGTAGTGTCATTTACTTGTTAATCTAAGGTATGTTGATATTGGTTTTGTTTGAAAATATTTCTGGTACGTAATTTTTATTTCATCAAAAAAATCATTACGATTTAAAATATATTAGCAAATCAATGAGTAGGAGGGAAGTAAAAATATTTTTTTATCAAAAATATATTGATATTAGTCTTGTTTCAAAGTATTTTTCATAGGAAACGCAATAGTTTTTGTTTCGTCAAAAATTTCCTTACGGTTCAAAAATTATTAACAAAAATAATTTTTTCTTTTTTTTCTCTCTCCCACACCACTCTCTCTACTCAATCTCTTTTCTCCAGACCCCCTTCCATTCTCTCCCTCTCTCTTTCTCTCCTTTAGGTTCTTTTTCTCTATTCATTGGAAAAAGTGATAACTTTTAGTGGGCCCCGAACAAATAGCAATAACACCAGTCACGTTTTTTGGCAACGTGCACCACGGGAAAAATAACGCTATCGGACGAAAGTTCGTTTGATTGGTCGTCTAAACTAGTCGTGCATGTATCATTTCTCTAAATATTTTAAATTTGACATTCATGAAAAATGAAGAATAAAATTTGTACATAAAGTATTGTCTATGGAACTCATATTTTATAGCTCTCAACAAGTCACTGTAATTAAAGTTCCTCACTTACATTATATCAATCTTGTAAAACTATATAAATCTCATGTGCATAAATTTTCCAGACCAGATACGAAAAGCAAATCAGAAGGTAAGACAAAAGTGCATTGGGTCATCCTACGGTTAGGCTTCAAACTACAGAAAATTTTATTGTAACGTTTTTTTCTTGAAAGATAGAAAAAGACTTTTCTTACAATTTCCTTGTGAAGACATTCTTAGTCACGTGTACCAATAAAATTTTATTAATTTTGGTGCAATATGCAATATTGAAGTGAACGAGCAGAGTTCAATTGAGCTAATTTGGGATTTCTCGGTCATGTGTAACGAGCAATTGATAAATTTAAACTTAGATTGCTTTGTTTTTAGGAGACATATCTAAAGGTACATCAGGCCAAATATGATGGAAAGAAAAGGTAAAATACAAATGTGGCACTAACATAGTTAGTGCTATGCCAAAAATTCCAACATACCCCACTTTTAGAAAAAGGATCACTCATTGGCACTGTACTGCAAGCCGATCACCAGGATGCTTAAAATGTCCGGTTAACCCGTGTTTCATTTAAAACCCTCAACTAATTAGCGTGTTTCGTGTATTACGATCATTTATAATTCTTTTGACAAAGCAATTATGGTTCCTCAAGGAGTGATGGGAAATCACAAACAATGAGTCAATCGTTACAAATCGTTTCGTCAAATGCGCCCTTAAAACACTTATTTTATATTTTTTTCCATCCACATCGATCAACAAGCTCTAACAATAGGTTATTTCGCAACATGAGCATTGTTGCGATACCTAATCAGCGATGAACAATAGGAACTGAACACAATTGTTTTTGCAAACACTACATTAAAATTTATTTAAACCATCAAGTTGAGCGATGTTTTATTAGTATTCTCCAATTTTTAGCTCAAGAAAAATATCAAGCTATGTTGCATTTTATCACTATTCCTCAAATTAATTTGCTAGTCCAATTAAATGCCAACTTATATGGTATCTTATATCATTAGTAGATCTATAAAACAAGTTTGTTTGATTTGATATGTCTTTTAGAAAGCAAAAATACGCCATTACACATGGCACATATGTAAAAAGAAAATATATTCTCTTATATAAATTGCAAAAACAAAGTGAACCATTCAACCATACCCAAAAATAGGCATCATGCAGTACAATGTATACAGAACTAAAGAATCTTTATATTTAATCGTTAAAAGTATAGTGTTACAAAAATAGATGCATACCTAATGTTAATGGCCCCCTCCCTAGGGTTCACAGCTTGTCTGATGCTTTTGATTAGACTCAAATATGCATGTTGAAACTCGTGTGTAGTCCTTTTTGGAGAAAGTGGGGGTGTGAGAGGATGAGCAAATGGAATAGGTAGTGATCTCAAAAAGGAGGAACCACTTGATTTCAAAGATAAAGATAAATTTGAATGCCAATCTTGGATGATATATTGGTGAGTCGAGACAAGGTGGAAGGAACTCCAGAACGATCCAATGGTGATTATGATGGATAAGAGTAAGTCATGCCAGGGAATTTAGAAGATTCAATTTCTATGGAGTGTCCTAGTAGTGTAGAATGTATTAGTGTTGTTGAGTGTCTTATCGACATGGATTTTCCCAATGCAATTGATTGCCTTACTAGTGTGGAATGTCATTATACTGTGAGCAACAATGTGGAGAATCATGCTTTCATAGAAGACGGAAGAACATAAGCATCAAATGAAGTCATCATAAGATGTGTTATACATTAATTTGGTTGCAAGTGACTCTACATTAGCTGAAACCATGCACTCTTTATACAATACACATTGTCATGCACTCTCATCGATTCATCAACATGTGTCTTCATGTGTCAATGTTTACATTGGCTCCCTGATATGCATCACAATTAGACTAATGAAAATTTAGCTTATGTCACATTATTTTTATTATAAATGCATATAAATAATTATCAATATGCTTACAAAGTTAACTTACACATTCTAGATCCGCACATCCCCGAGGATATTAAAGATTATGCAACACAACTGGCTGTGGATGTGATACTCTGGATTAACCAGTTAGATACTTGCAGAACAACTAAGGAATTTGGAAGTTAAAATAAATGATTTTGCATGTCATTCTAGTGTTGACTTCCACAATGTATTAGGTCAACCGGTTAGTGGTGTTTTATCATATATAATCAATTCTTTGATATTCAAGAAAATCTTAGGTTGGGACTAGGTATGAACACCAAATTATTTTACTTCTCTAACAAGCACATGTCATTTTATTAATGTGACATATATCATTGGGACATCCAAATTTCCATTCTTTTACTACATATTTCTGGACAATTTTGGTTAACAATTCATCATTATGCAGTGATCACACCAACAACAATTTTTTATTACCATAAATGAATGATATGCAATTAGATACTAAAAGGAAAACACACGTAAAATATAATCTCTCACTTGACTACACACTTTTGCATGAAACTTGTTAAGATAGAGTCTTGCAGTCCTCATAGAACATGTACAAGCTCCATGAGATAATTCCACCTATTATCAAAATATGAATGGAAATTATGATATTTCAACTTTATATATATATATATATATATATATATATATATATATATATATATATATATATATGGGCCCATCTTTATTGCCCGCGCAGGTAGCTACCCGCCCACCCTTCCGACCACTTTTTTCAAAAAAAAATTTCGTTATTGTAGAGGACTATTTTGTCTAGCTCTCCAAAAAATTTTGGCCAAAAATAATATCATTTGCCCCTCCAAAATAAAAAAACCCGTCCTTATATATATCTGTTGTATATTTTTTACAGAGTTACTTTTTTGGTCAGCAGAGTTACTTTTTTGGCCACCATAGTTACTTTTTTGACAGCAGACTTACTTTTTTTGCTAGGAGAGTTACTTTTTTGGCTGCAGGATAGCGAAAATCTAAGTTATCCGTGCGGGCAAGGAATGAACGCCCTATATATATATATATATATATATATATATATATATATATATATATATATATGGCCCATCTTTATTGCCCGCGCGGGTAGCTACCCGCCCACCCTTCCGATCACTTTTTTTCAAAAAAAAAAATTCGAAATTGTAGAGGACTATTTTGTCTAGCTCTCCAAAAAAATTGAGCCAAAAATAATATCATTTGCCCTTCCAAAATCAAAAAACCCATCCTTATATATAACTGCTGTATATTTTGTACAAAGTTACTTTTTTGGCCAGCAGAGTTACTTTTTTGACACCATAGTTACTTTTTTTACAGCAGAGTTACTTTCTTAGCTAGGAGAGTTACTTTTTGGCTGCAGGGTAGCGAAAATCCATGCTACCCGCGCGGGCAATGAATGAACACCCATATATATATATATATATATATATATATATATATATATATATATATATATATATATATATATATATATATATAGGGCGTTCATTCGTTGCCCGTGCGGGTAACCTGGATTTTCGCTACCCTGCAGCCAAAAAAGTAACTCTCCTGGCAAAAAAAGTAACTCTGCTGTCAAAAAAGTAACTATGGTGGCCAAAAAAGTAACTCTGCTGGTCAAAAAAGTAATTCTGTACAAAATATACAACAGAAATATATAAGGACGGGTTTTTTGATTTTGGAGGGGCAAATGATATTATTTTTGGCTAAAATTTTTTGGAGAGCTAGAAAAAATAGTCCTCTACAATTTCGAATTTTTTTTTTTGAAAAAAAGTGGTGGGAAGGGTGGTCGGGTAGCTACCCGCGCTGGCAATAAAGATGGGCCCATATATATATATATATATATATATATATATATATATATATATATATATATATATATATATATATATATATATATATATATATATATATATATATATATATACGAAGATCAAAATCCATGCATGAGTATTGTAATTATACTACCATATTAAGTGATTCGTGGATATTGATTTTGAATCTTACTGGTCCATTCAATTTCACAAAACTAACCCACTATGTGGCCAAAACACAAAATGAAAATGTAAAGTTTGGGATGAAGTTGAGATTCTCCAATCTTGCCCTAAATTTTGTCTGCACATGATTAACCTTATAAAAAAGTGACCTACAAACCTTGCACCTTTGATTAAGACCTACACAATCTATTCACAACCCTCCATTCCAAACTCCCTTCCAAACCTCTGTGGGACCTTTACAACCCTTCATTGATACTTTGTAACCATCCTTCAGTCGCTACTATCATTGGTGTCTATTTTCGTCAATGTTTTGGCCACAACCATGTGTTTATGCATTGTCCATCGAAGTCAACTGAGAACTTCTGTGATACGGTCTCAGAAGAAAAATGGGAAGAAGAGCAAAATATTATGGTGGGTAAGAAGAGGAATCAGGAAATGGGGTTGGTGAAACTAACAAATGATGATATGAATACAAAAATATATTACCATTAGTATATTGTACTAAGGGATCGATTAAATGAAAGAAATATGGAAACAAAATCTACTAAAAAGACTAATGTGAGTGATGTATGTAACAATGTTTCAAGGGAGTCATGGGATGAAGAACATGAAATGGATATTGAGAAGTCCTATGATTATGGAGAGGATGAATATGAATCCATTGTTGATGAAAGCGAAATAGATGATGAAAAAATATTGGAGTAGAGTGATATAATGCTCTTGGCGTCTTTAGAGAAAAGCCAAGAATCAAAGAAGCAGGAGAGCTTGAAGATGGATATTAGAGAATAGAGAAAAGGTGTAGAAGGCTAATGGTTGTTGTTTTAAGATGACAATTTTACCAATTTGAGCTTGAATCCATTAAATTACACATGGATGCTAATCTTCACACGAACTTTTAGTGTATTACACAATTAACAAATAGGTTACATTGCAAGAGCAATAGTTACACTTCAGTACAAAATTGGAATATGATTTAATTAGAAAAATTCATTCAAATGTATTATGTTAAGAAAATTTAAAATCTATGTCCGAAAAATAACTATATGTAATGTAAAGTAGGTATACACTACAGAAAGTAACTATGTGGTATAAGAAGAAGTAAATATATAATATAAGAAGTAATTTTTTTAATAAAGGTAATATTGGGTATAATATAATTTGATAAATTAAAATGAATTCAGTTAAACAATCATGAACTAAAGTGTTTATTGCATTGGATGACTTTACGGTATAGCAAGTGATAGAATAGTAGCATTGGGTTTTATCCTGATTACTAGGTAATCATATTTATATCATTGATATTATTGTAAGAGCTATATTTAAACAAAATATAGAGCTACAAAAATATGTGTAGATCCTAGATGGTATATCTATCTACCACATTCCTAGTACCAAACACGACCTATCATGCACCATGGTACCAACTTTAATACTTGAATTATATATGTGACTGAATAGGGTAGATGAACTAGGCAAATTGTTGTGTAAGGAGAAGGGATAGAAGTATAAGAACATTTTTTTCTACAAGATAAGATAATGTTCCTTTGTGTAAGTGCATGCATCATCAAACATAACTTTTTTTAGTCATCATTCTACTAATTGAATCTCAAAATTAATAATTTGAATTTATGCATGTCTCAAATTTGGAGATTGTGTGCATTGTAAAGCCCACATACGAGGATGTGAAGCCACAAAAAATAAGGGTTGGTCCTTTAAAGAGGGAAGTTGATCCAACAAGTTCAAATCATGATATAATAAGATGATTTCTTAATATTGTTGCTATATTAAACATTTTTAACTCCTACAACATAAATATATTAACTTGTATTACATGTTACTTATTTAAACCAGTCTTAAGAAAGATGAATATGGGTGATAGAGATGATTGGGAGGCAATTCAAGCAATGAAAGATTTACCAAGTTACTTGGCCACCAATTATATGCAACGATAGGTTGGTTTGAAATGAAGGTAGATAGAAAACGTAGAACAAGCTATAAAATGATTGTTAAGTTGGAAGGGAGAGTGAATTCAAACACCATAAATAGGTTTGTAGCTTGATGTTTCTTTAAAGATTCTGATCATTTAAGGAAGACAAAGAGAGGGTGAGAAGGATAATTAATGAACTTGAGGAAGATAACAATATGTATAGGAAAGTGTTGTGTGGGAATGAAGATGTAACAAGAACAAATCTGGATAGTACAAGAGATTATGAAAATGACATAAGCAATTTGGTAAATTTATAAGAAGTGAGAACATATGTGATTCTCTCGTAAGGAATCCTTAACAAGAACAAAAATATACAAAATAAGAAGAAGAAGTTTAATGAAATAATAAGTCAATTATAGTTATTGATGCTCTGGGTCACACACACATGGGGTAACAAATTTATAACTATTACAACCCCAGTTTCGGGTTCATTTGGTGGGAAATGTGATTTCTCATATTAAATATATTTGAACAAATAAAGATATGATTTGTTTTGAATAAATGGATTTCATTTACAATATCCTTGATGATTATTTTGTGGGCTTTATTGGCTAATGGGCCCAATAATAATGAAGAGACAAAAGGAACTCCATTATTAATAAGAAATGGAGAACATAAAAATGTAGAAACCTCCATAAGGTAAAAGTATGTAATACATAGGTGGATTTCGTGCCTCTTGGGTTCCTTGGGTCCCAAGTAGCAAAAATAATACACCAAGAAAAGAAAAGACCAATTAAGTATTTCTTTATTAAGAAAGAAATTGAAAACAATGATAAAATGTGGAAAATAAGTGAAAAGAGGTATAATTGAGTTATCCTTGATGGATTTTCGTATCCAAAGGATTCCTAATGTTAAATGGAATGCCAATGAGGAAAATAAAAAGAAAGATAAAGAGAAATCATAAAAAAGAGATATTTTAATAAGAAATAAACAAGAGAATCTGAAATAATGAATGTTGATGCATCTAAAAGAATAATAAGTATCCTAATGAAGGAATTTCGAAGTCTTGGAGTTTCTTGGGGTCCAAGGAGCCCCAATGAAGAAAGAGGAAAGAGAAAATACCAATATTGTCAAATAAGAGGATAATGTGATACATTATTAATGTTTTGGTGGCATTGCTAAAAAGGAAGTATTTTCTACTAAATGAAAATAGAATTTCGGGCCTATGAGTTAAAAGGCAAGTATAAAAAAGAATAAGTAAGAGGATTTTTGAATTCTTAATTATCCAAGAAATATGGTATATTAAAGGAATAAGTTAGGATAGAGAAGATTTCTTCTCAAGGAAGGAATAGATTTCCTTTAAGAGTGAGACTTGTTTCCTCTTGGATGAACATCCTTGGGCGTGGATTCCACCCTTATATAAAGGGTAGAGCTCTAGTTCGAGTCTAGGAGGGAGATCCCATGTCTCTCTCTCTCTCTCTTCCCCATCTTCTTCTTCGTGTGAACCCTATCTACATAGAAGCAACTTGATCCTGAAGCCACAAGGACGTAAGAGGAAGTTTTGAGGAACGCCTGATGCTCCATGACACCATGGAGTAGCAACGCCATCATATTCATACTCAAACGTAGGCGCAGAAACTAGAACTTGGCTGCATAGGTCTGCCGCAGGTGGTGATCTGTCACAACCAATCCGCGCCACCACAACCTAGTTTTGAGACCCCCACAGGTGAGGCGGAGGGAAGAGGAGGCTTTAGAACCTTCGAGGGTGCTGAGGAGCCGAGGATGGAGGGAGGAAGCCCTCCCCCGAGCCACTGCAGGTGGCATCCCTAGGGTTGTCACGAGGAAGAAGGAGAAGGGGTGGTGTTGGACCATTCTACCCCTCTGGGTATTGAAGAAGCAATCGAATTATCGAGGGTAGTTTTGTCAATTCGAAATGTTTTCAAACCCAGCGAGCGACGTGCATGCAAGGAGTGACGTGGCACGCGCACATTGACCCAAAGTAAGTTAATTTTGCAAAATGCATAGCTAATTAACCGTAGCTCGGATGGATTAGCATAATATATGAATTTTTCTCAACAGAACATGCGGAATTCAATAAAAATATAATTGAAGCCTTTTTCTATTTGCAATTCAAAAAATAGCGTGAGTTATCAACTTTAATGAATTAAAGAATAAGAATCCCTATTTTGAGATGATTAATGTGTTTAGTAGGGTTTAATGGAGGATTAAAGTTGATATTATCCTGTTAATCATGAAAAGATACATTAAGATAAAAAATGATGAACTTTGCATGTAATTAGTTTAATTAAGAGTTTCATGTGCATAAATATGCTTTGATGGGCCTTGAAACCATAATATGAGTAAATGTGACTCGTAATGGATTTAATTATTCAAAATCATGAATAAAGTTAAGATATGATGTTTCTAAGCTATTTTGGGTATAAAGGTTCCTAATTGTGGATAAATACCGTTAATGTAGAAATTAGGGTTTTTCTAATGAATAAAGGAAGAATTAATGACAAATAGAAGTTCATATGAGAATTAGATCATAATGAACTATGAATTGATGATAAATGAGCATAATGATCTTGTCATGGATTAAAAGGATAAAAATGGTAGTTTTAATGTAAAAGAGGCATAATGGGCTTAATTGATGGCTAATTATGCCTTTGATTTGAAATTAAGGTTAAATGTTGTAAAAGGATAACCTTAATATCTTTTGTGGAGAATACATGAGATAATTAGGGTTTATGAGTAATTGTATAAAATTTGGGTTTAAAATCATATAAATGAAGTGAAACCCTAATTATAATGGAAACCCTAAAAGTGGACTAGAAACCCTAGGAAGCGAGCTAGGTTTAGTAGATCTTGATGGTGTGATTAATAATAGGAAATTGTATGCATATTTTAGGATCTTATTATGTGTGCTTGCTTGCTTGAATTTCTTACTTGCATGGATTATGTTGTCTCAAATCAGCCTGACAGGTATGTGGTTATGCTTATGAATATCTCAAATTAGTTTTTTGAGGCTTCCTGAAGTTTTCCTTGATGACTTGAATTAAACTATTGGATGAATTTAATTCATGCAAACTATAATGTGGATATGTCTATCACTTAAGATATGTGCTTACTAGATCAGATCCTAGTCCCCTCTGTGGCTTAATGGTTTGACCTAGTACATGTCAACCTATGGGGTAAGTCCATCAGGTCATTGGATGACTTAGTACATGGATACCAATGGGGTAGGTCCATCAAGTAACCTTGAGTCAGTGATTGGGCTACCTTTAGGTAGGGCCATGCAACTCTATAACCCTTGGTATTGGCTACCTGTGAGGTAGGGCCATGGGGGTAAGGATCTACCATAGAGAGAGGTAGTATCCAAGTCCACTACAGGGACAACACAGAGATAGGGGTAGGTAAGGATTGAGTAGTATTTCTTAAGATGTAATCTTTACTGTTAAATGATACTTGGCTGATTACATTATTATCATCATTGCATGATTATTGTTTCCCCCACATACCAACTTTATGCTAACTGATGTTTTGTTTGTCGTTATTTTAGGTACAAGTGAAAAAAACAAACAGTAAAGTGGCACATTGATCCAACCCTATTCTAGGGATGTATCTTGTGTCATTTTATACTCTTATCACATTCAAATGCATTATAATTACATGTTATTCTCCCCAATATGATTATCATTGCAAATATGCTTATGGATGTTCTTTGCACTATTTTTTAGGTACTTGGACCATGCTTAGATGGAAGAGAGAGAAGGAGGGACCCAAAGAAGGCCCCAAAGTCTCCCTCAACCTACCTCCAATGGCCAAGAATCATCCCCGAGCAAAGACATCCGAAATTGACAAAGTAAGAAGAAAAATCAAGAAGTCAACCCTCACCACAGTCGTGGCCCCAATGCCACGATCGTGGGTTTATTGCCAAGTTCGAACAGGTTGCAATAGGGAAATCCTTATATCGCCCACGACCATGGCCTCCCAGCCACGACCGTGGCCATCAGCACGGTCGTGGTCAGGAGAAGAGAACACGGCCGTGGCACCCTGCCACGGTCGTGGGAATTAATTGTAAGAAGTCAGTTGCCAATAGGGAATTTGCCCGAAAAGCCACGACCGTGGCCAAGTCGCCACGACCGTGGCCGAAGACAATCAAGATGCCAGTGGCCCCTCCCCACAGTCACCTCCAACTCCTCCAAAATGGTCGTGTTAAGCCACACAGCCGTGGTACATGTTACCCACCACGACCGTGGCACTCCGCCACGGCCGTGGCCACAACCATACTTTGCTTTTTCACCACTTCCTTCACACCACGACCGTATTCACCCCCCACGACCGTGCCCCACTACCCTCACCACGACCGTGGCACACCCACCATGACCGTGGTGATCACCTACCCTATACAACTTTCCACTACTTTTCCTATTTTACCCCCACTTAGCCCTAGTTCCTATATAAGCACTAGCTACTTCTAGGGCATGACAGAGAGCACCCCCTGGATGCAACCTAGCTGCTCCCTTGCCTCCATAACTCCCATCCACCTACTTCCTTGCATTTAATCCCATTTCCACCCACTTTCCACTCATTTCCACCATAGAACCCTAGTTTCTCTAGGTTTCTATCCATCCATTCCACCATTTCCATGCTCTTGGGCACCATTGGAGGAGGAGGATCATTGCTGGCAGCAAGGTGGTGAAGAAGTCAAGCTTCATCAAGCATCCATGGCGTTTCCCACTCTCTTCCCCTTCTCCTTTGTTTCTATTTTAATCATGTATAGCTAAGCCCCCCTTGGGTGGGCTGTTTGGGATAAAAATGTGACTTTGATACCATGTTGGGGGAATATAATTTGTAATGAACATATTTCACTTCTATGATGATTTCCTTTGCTTGTATCTCATTTCCCATTACTTGTGCATGTGATTGTTGTTTAATTACATTAATTGCTTGCCTTGTGGTGCTTGAAGACATTTGCCTCTAGGGTGTTGGTTTCTATGTAGCTATCATAGGATTGGCTCCTAGGTCCCTAATTCGGATCCCTAGCTAGCCCCCTATCTTCCTACATAATCACCTTCTTCCTACATGCAAATGTGAGTTCTAAGTGACTAGTATAAATGTGATTAATGCAATTGCCTAGGATTTCCTAAAGGCTGAGATGGCTAGTGGCATGAGGTCAAATATCCTCATCTCTACTCCCATCCTCACCCTTGGTCCTCAATTGACTAATACTACTTATCCTAGAGACCTAGACTTGGTAAGTCCTATGAGAATTACACCTAGCCCTAATTCTCCAACTAGTAGCATAGGGTACATTCTCATAGCACCCACCTTGTTGTTTGGTTTGGTAATCTAGAATGAAATATGCTAATTGCTTATTATGGTGACATCCCCCAATTAATGTCAAGGTCACATTCCCAAACTGCCCACCTCCTTCATCTAATTGCTTAAAACCTCAACTGCTCTGTTTGCTTGTTAATGTTAGTGTAGTTCGTTTGATTTAGTTAACTTAGTTAATTGCCTAGTTTTGCTAGCTAAGTGTTAATTTAGGTCTTTGATCTTGTTTAGTGGTTAAATTAGGCTCTCAATTGCTAGTTGCTTGCTTAGTCTAGTATAGTTTGTTCTTGCTCTTGTTTAGATAGCTTGTTGACTTAAATTTCTAACTTAGCCTTTTGATAACTTAGTTTCATATTGCTTTTCATACTTGCTCTCTTAGCTTAATCAACAACCAACCAACCTTTAAACCCTAAAAACCTTAATCTCCGCAAAAGGAACATAGCGTACGCCTTCTAACTCTAGCGCCCCCTCTATCTCCGTGGTTCGACCCCACATCTTGCCTTTGATCTATACTACAACAGTACCTCATACGCTTGCGGGTGCATTGTTTTAGTTTTAGTGATAGACTCGATTTGGGACCATACAAATATCGAAAGCAAAGATCACATCACTCCCGTGCCTCCCGACTGCGTGGATTGCACTCGGCCACCCTAGTTGGTCGTTGTTGCAAGCCTCTAGCGGGAGCGCACCAAGCTTTCTGGCACCGTTGCCGGGGATAGAGGCGCTCGGCCTAGTTAGATAGTGTAGCTTAGCCTTTCCTTTTTCCCTCACCATTGCTATTATTTATTCTTTGTGTTACTCTTACATATTGGTTCGCTAACCTGGCTCCTTGTTGTTTGTTTGTGACTTGCGCATGTGAAAGTTGTGCATGCGTAGCACGCGTTCGACTTACACTGACTTGGTGGTTTACGACCCCGAGATTGGGAGAAGAAGGCGTCAAGCTCGCCGCAACCTACACCGAGAGGCCGAGATGGCTGAGAACGACCCGCCACCGGAGGTTCCACCTCCACCGCCACATCGCCCGCTTCACGAGTACTTCACGCCGGGGAACTACAACTCCCCCCATCGCTACTCTAGTTGACCAGATTCTAGGTCAACAGTTTTCCATCCCGCCGGCTCTCTTGGGGCTTCTCCCTACACACTTTAGTATGGAGAACGAGAACCCCTACCACCACATAGATGCGTTCCTTGAAACGTGCTCTACCTTCTGCACGCCAGCCTCCACCGACGACTCAATCAGGAGGACACTCTTTCCCTTCTCTCTCAAAGAGAAGGCCAAGGAGTGGTATGTCTCGAGGCCAGAGTTGGTCACTTGGAATGAGGTGAAGAACGAGTTTCTCAAGAAGTTCTTCCCCATCACCAAGTTATCCTACATGAGAAGGTGCATCACATCGTTCGCCCAGAAAGAGAACGAACCCTTCCACAAGGCGTGGGAGAGGTTCCAGAAGCTGCTCCGTGATTGCCCTCATCATGAGGTTCCTCTTTGGCAGCTAGTTCAGGCCTTCTACACCGAGCTTGAGGAGCAAAGCCAAAACAACGTAGATTCTTCTTGCGGGGGCACGTTCATGGCAAAGTTGCCCAAGGAATCATGGCCGCTGTTTGAGCATCTCGCCGAGAATTCTCACCACTGAGCTTCCACTAAAGGGGGGCATTGTGGCCGGAACTACATTCCTCCACCCTCCTCCGTGGCTCCCGCACGCAATGCCACCGACCCTGATATGATGAAAATGATGGCTGATATGATGTGAATGATGAAGAATCAAGTGGGTGGCTCTTCTATCCAACCCGCTATGGCTGTGGATACTGTAGACGAGGAAGTCAACGCTCTACATTCCATTGGTGGCCACAACAACCAGGGCCCAATGTCCAGTTCCTACACTCCCGAGTGGAGGAACCACCCCAACTTCTCCTGGAAACAACAGAACGAGGAAGGGCAAGGGCAGGGGCAGCAAAAGCCACGCTACAACTCCAAGTTTGAGGACGAGGTACTAGGAAGGATAAGAAGCCTCGATGAAGTAAAAAAGGATGTCAATGCACATGGGCAGTCTATAAACCGTCTTGAGAAGAGGTTGGACCAGATTTCTCTCTCTTTGGCTAGAAGGGAAGAAGGTAGACTTCCATCTCAACCACTGCCAAATCCAAACAATGATGGGGTTTTTCTAGGGAACACTTTGAGTGCTTATGTTCCACCATCTTACCAAGCCCCACCAAATCCCTATGCTCCTCCACCTCCTCAAGCACCGCTCAATTATCAATATGCTCCACCTCCACCTCACACTTACCAACAACCACCTCCACAATATCACCCCCACCACAACAACAACCGCAACCCCCATTCATCCTTCAAAATCCCAACTCCCCTCACCAAAGGCCTCCACCACCCCAACAACCACAACCACCTCCACAAGCTCCCTCTTCTACCACCCATGAGCATGTGAAGGCTGTGACTACGTTGAGGAGTGGCATGACCTTGGAGAGGCCCCATGGTACAGTTGTTCGCAGAGATGACACTGAGGCAGAGCAAGTTGATACTGAGATGCAGATTGATGATACTGTGATAAGAGGCAGTGTTGATACCGTGACACCGAGCATTGATATTGTGATACCGAGCCGTGATATTGTGATTCCAGTGATACCAGTAGATGATACTGTTGATTTGGACCAATTGGGGTCCCAACTCCCGCCATATCCTGATGCACTTGAGGAGCCTTCTGTTGCAAAGAAAAAGAAGAAGCATGCAGATGATATTTTGGAAATCTTCAAGCAAGTGAAAATCAACGTACCTCTTCTAGATGCAGTCAAGCGAATTCCGTCCTATGCAAAGTTCCTTAAAGAATTATGCACCTTCAAAAGAAAGACAACAGGGAGGATGCCTAAGAAGATCAAGCTCACTGAGCAAGTGAGCTCCATTCTCCAACACACCATCCCCCAGAAAAGAAAAGACCCCGCTGCTCCCATCATCTCATGCTACATCGGGGCACATCACATAGACCAGGCTCTTCTTGACTTAGGGTCTAGCGTAAACTTGATGCCGTATGATCTATTTGCTAAGCTCCAAATGGGGGAGTTGAGGCCAGCCCATTGCACTCTACAGTTGGCCGACCAATCTGTGAAGACGCCTAGAGGGCGTGTGGATGATGTGTTGATCCGTCTTGATGAGGATACTTCTGCCTTCTTCCCAGCCAATTTTATCATTCTTGATATGGAAAAGGAAGCTAGAAAGGTGCCAATCATCTTGGGGAGACCTTTCTTTGCCACAGCTGATGCCGTGATCCATGTGAGGACAGGGACCATGTATGTTACATTCATGCTCATGAAGATCCGGTTGAACATCTTCAAGTCTTCTACTACAGTTGAAGTGATAGGGGCCACCGAAGAAGATTGTTATTTGGTGGAATGCCTAGATGAGATTGTTGAAGAGTTCCTACCTGTGTGGATTGAGACTGCCACTCAAGGTAGAGGTCTGGAACCAATTGTTGAGTTCCCTGACGACGATGATGAAGACGATGAAGAGTGTGAGCTAGCCTTAGTGGCTGCAAGTCAGGACCTCCCTTCTATTTCTGCACCTTTGAAGAACTCCCTTGAAGCACCCCTCGTTCTTGAGTTGAAGAAACTTCCTAAAGGATTGAAGTATGCTTTCCTTGGCTCAAATGACACCCTCCCGGTGATCATTTCCTCCATTCTCTCTCCTGAGCAAGAAGATGCCTTGATGGAAGTCTTGAGGAAGAACATCCAAGCCATTGGATGGTCTATTGCTAACTTGAGAGGGATTGACCCCTCCATTTGTGTGCATCGGATATACTTAGAAGAAGATGCGAGACTGACCCGACAAATGCAAAGAAGGCTAAATCTAAAGTTGAAGGACGTTGTAACTCAAGAGGTTGTTAAGTTGCTTGATGCAGGGATCATCTATCCCATTTCTGATAGTACGTGGGTGAGTCCCATCCAAGTTGTGCCCAAGAAGGGCGGGATTATGGTTGCAGAAAATGTCGATGGTGAGCTTATGCCGGTGAGAGAGCAGTCCAAGTGGAGAATGTGCGTTGATTACTGAAAGCTCAATGAAAAGACAAATAAGGATCACTACCCACTCCCGTTTCTTGATCAGATTTTAGAGAGATTGGCTGGACAGAGCTTCTACTGTTTTCTTGATGGGTACTCAGGATACTTTCAGATTGTTGTGCATCCGGCGGATCAGGAGAAGACGACATTCACTTGTCCAAGTGGTACATTTGCCTACTGGAGAATGCCATTTGGATTTTGCAATGCACCTTCCACTTTCTAGAGATGTGTAACCTCAATCTTCGCTGACATGCTTGATTCGTCACTTGAAGTTTTCATGGATGATTTTTCAGTTTTCGGGAAAACCTTTGATGAGTGCTTGCTACATCTAGCTGCTGTTCTGGAAAGATGTGTGAAAGTTTGCTTAGTTCTATCTTGGGAAAAGAGCCATTTCATGGTACCTGAGGGTATAGTTCTGGGACATCGAGTTTCTAAAGATGGGATTGAAGTTGACAAGGCCAAGGTGGGCCTTATTTCTACACTCGACCTTCCTTCCACCATAAGACATGTTCAATCTTTCTTGGGACATGTAGGTTTCTACCGTCGCTTTATCAAGGACTTTAGAAAAATCTCAAGACCACTCTGTCGATTACTAGAGAAAGATGTCGAATTTCAGTTTGATGACAAATATATTGAAGCCTTCAATCATTTGAAAGAAAGGCTTATTTATGCTCCTATCATGCAGCCCCCAGATTTCTCTCTTCCATTTGAGATCATGACGGATGCATCTGATATGGCGGTGGGGGCTGTGTTGGGTCAACACATTGGCTGAATTCCTCATGCTATCTATTATGCAAGCAAAACATTAGACGATGCTCAAAGAAACTATACGACTACCGAGAAGGAGTTTCTTACAGTGATCTTCGCTCTTGACAAGTTTCGGCCGTATCTCTTGCAAAACAAAGTGACAATCTACACGGACCATGCTGCGTTGAAGTATCTCATGTCCAAGAAAGACTCAAAGCCAAGGTTGATCCGATGGATTTTGTTGCTCCAAGAATTTGACATAGAAATTGTGGATAAGAAAGGAATAGAAAATGGTGTTGGGGATCATCTCTCCCGCCTTGATGGAACTTTTGATATGACAAGTCCAATAAAAGAGACAATGCCACATGAACAACTACTCTTGATCTCATCTTCCCAAAAGCCATGGTACAAGCACATAGTGAATTTCCTAGACAGTGGGAGGGTACCGAGCATGTGGACAAGAGAGGAAAGCAAGAGATTGTTTGCTATGGTAAAGAACTACATTTGGGATGACCCTCACCTCTTTAAGTATTGCCCGGACCAACTCATTAGGAGGTGCATTCCAGAGATGGAGCAGCAAGAAGTCTTATCTATGTGCCATTCCGGAGTGTGTGGAGGCCATTTTGGAGGGAAACGCACGACCGCCAAAGTTCTTCAATGTGGATTCTACTGGATGACATTGTTCAAAGATGCTCATGACTTTTGCAAGGGTTGCTTCAAGTGCCAAAAAGTGGGCACCATCTCAAAGAGGGACACGATGCCTCTATCACCTATTCTTGTGGTACATGTGTTTGGTGTTTGGGGGATTGACTTTATGGGTCCTTTCCCTCCTTCTTTCGGGTATGTCTACATCTTGGTCGTCGTAGACTATGTATCAAAATGGATTGAGGATGTGGCAACAAGGACAAATGATCATAAGGTGGTGTGTGATTTTGTGAAATCCAACATCTTTAGCCGTTTTCGTGTTCCAAGGGCTATGATTAGTGATGGCGGTAGTCATTTCATCCACCGCACCTTCGAAGGGTTGCTAAAGAGACATGGAGTGAACCATCATGTGGCTACTCCTTACCACCCTCAAACGAGTGGTCAAGTTGAGTTGGCAAATCGGGAGATAAAGCTCATCTTGGAGAAGACGGTGCGAACGGACCGCAAGGATTGGTCACTTCGCCTCAATGAAGCTTTATGGGCATATAGGACTGCATACAAAGCCTCGATTGGCACTACACCGTTCAAGCTTGTCTATGGTAAGAGTTGTCATTTGCCGGTTGAGATTCAACACAAGGCACTCTGGGCCTTAAAGAAGATGGACTTCAATGAAGAGAAAGCTGGAATGAAAAGAAAGTTTCAATTGCATGAGCTAGAAGAAATGTGGCATGAAGCATATGAAATGTCAAAGAGCTACAAGGAAAGAACCAAGTTTCTACATGACAAGATCATAAAGAAGAAAGAGTTTGAGCCCGGAAAATGGGTATGGTTGTACAATTCAAGGATGAAGTTCTTTCCCGGAAAGCTTCGGTCTAGATGGGAGGGTCCTTACCTTGTCAAGAAGGTGTACCCATCCAGGGCAGTGATCATCTATGCAAAAGAAGGAGCTAAGGAATCCACTGTTAATGGACAAAGGCTGAAATCTATTGTTGAGGTCGGCCCGGACAAAGCCAACCAAGACTTTGATATTGTCATGCTTATAGAAGAAGAATCTGAGGAAGAAGAATGCTTGGACAAGGATGAGAAAGGGATTTACTACAAGGATCTTTTGAAGATTCCGAAAAAGTGAAAAAGTCCAACAATCAATAAGCCTGGCTGAAGGCGTTAAATTTAGCGCTAGTGATTCTCGAACCCTTCTTTTGATACTTTAGTTTTGTTTTACACAAATACACACACGCACACTTGTGCTTTATAGTTTTTGTTTGATTTTTGATGATGGCAGGTGATAGACATTAGAGAGAGAGGATCTAGAAGTTAATCATGGTCATTCAGTCATATTTGGGGCAAAAGAACAAATAAAATCAAAAATTCAAGTTTTAAAGTTTGAAAGCTGAGGAGACAACCCCAACACGGCCGTGGAGCTTGACCACGACCGTGGTGGATGTGGCCAAGCACGACCGTGGGCTACAGCCACGGCCGTGGGAATTTTTGCTGCAAATTGGCCAAAGTTACAGGTCGTTTTGAATATCGGCCATGACTGTGGCGAGTTGCCCATGACCGTGGTCCTCACCACGGTCATTTTGAAGACGGCGGGCCACGACCGTGCCAACAGGCCACGACCGTGGAAATTTATGCTGCAATTTGGCCGAAGTTACAGGTTGTTTTGAAGATCATTCACGATCGTGGCAAGTCGACCACGACCGTGGCGTGAGGACAGGACCACAACCGTGGCGAGGTCAAAACAGGGGGTTCTTCATCGACAACACGACCGTGGCACCCACCACGGCTGTGCTACCCAAACCTGGCCACGACCGTGGCCCCCTACCACGACCGTGGCCGAACCCGGTTCAGGAAAAAAAATATACTTTTAAGCGTCCAAACACGACCCCCCCTCATTCTTTCGTCTTCCACCTCTAGCAACGCACTGTGGCGGCGGAAAATAACTGTGGGCTCCCCCGTTCGTCACCTCAAACCCCAAAAACCACCTCCTTTTGATCCCTAATCCATCCCAAATTGATCCCCAGCCATCCCTCTCCCATTCCCACCGTCCAATCTCTCCCAATCGCATCTCCATCTCCATTTCCATCTCCATTCTTCCCAGCAACTCCCCTACACAAAACCTCCACAAAAACCCTTCCATTCTCGCCCAAATCCACCACTAATCATATAACCACCATCCGTACATCACTATCCTTCCATTCCACCAACAAAACCACACCCACACCACCTTCTCCACCAAATCCAAAAATCTCCATCCTACACCACTTTCACCTCCATTTCCGCAATGAAGAAGATTGGGAAGGCTATCACAAAGGGGACGAACATCCTCACCGGAGGGAAACGGCGTTTTAAAAATGCCTCCTCTGATGTGTCTGTTCCATCCCACACCCCATCACCTACCGCTTCCGCCCACCATTCCCTCTGCCAGTCGCAATCGGTGAGCGGATCACACTCCCGCTCATCCGATAGCCACCACATCACAGACACTACCTAAGAGGGGGAGGACGAAGAAGAGGAGGAGTCCATGGGGGTCGACTTGGACAACCTCATAGATGAAATCGAGCCGGCGGCCGCAAGAAGAAATCCAAAATATAAAGCAACGCCGTCATCATCCAGGTTGCATCCAAAGCCCACACCACCCTGCCACTCGACGTCTTAGGTGACAGCGAGGCGTGGTGTGCAGCCGCAACCCTCGCGGAAAGTGCAGCAAGACGAGGAGTAGTCGGCCCACTGGTACAATTTTGACACCATCTCGGGGTCGCAATCCTATGCGATGGAGGAAGAACAAGATAGCGAGGAGGAAGAGGTGGAGCTGGAGCCGGAAGGAGAATATGTTATGACATTTTTAGAGGCGGACAGAGAAAAGACCCTGGACAAAGCACCGGCGGGGGTGTCCTATGGTAGAAGACACAGGAAAAAGAAGGTTGATCTTATCTACACCGAGTGCATGACAAGGAGAGTCATCACCACCAAGTACGGGTCTCATAAAGTGATCGATGATCTAGGGATCAAGGAGGCAGTGGAAAGGAGCTTAAAGAGAA
The DNA here is from genome assembly GCA_963693085.1 of Alisma plantago-aquatica. NCBI lineage: Eukaryota > Viridiplantae > Streptophyta > Magnoliopsida > Alismatales > Alismataceae > Alisma > Alisma plantago-aquatica. The sequence continues at coordinate 212,376,113 of OY856413.1, forward strand.
TAGGGTTGTGGGATATCCTTTTCACACCGCAGCCAACCTACGTCGCCTTGACCCAATAATTCTTCGCTACTCTCGAAAGGACTAAAGTGAGGGGTTGTGACACAATCAAATTTGCCATAATGGGCAATGTGCACACCCTCACTTCCACTGAGCTGAATGGGATATTTGCTGCAAGTCTTGAAGAGGCCGTCAAGATGGATGACGGCTTGTTAGAGAAGGTGAAAGAACTGGATTAAGCCTATTTCTGGGAGACAATCACAGGAAGCGGTGTGTACGACGTAGGAAGATCAAAAATAGTCGCCATAAGCAATCCAATGATGTGCTATGTGCAGAAGGTCATGGCAAACACAATTATAGGGAGGTATGATAATCAAGGCTCCATTTCACAAAAAGATATGTTTGTATTGATATCGATGTACCTCAAGAAGCACCTCGACCTCAGTGTTCTATTGATTGATCATATGAAGTCCATACCCTACAAGAGCACAAAACCCTTTGTCATGGGTGGGTTTGTGACTTCGATTGCACTAGCGCTGGGATACGATCTCTCGGGGTTACAAGACGCACTTGAGGCAGAGTTTGTTGACCTCAACTACTTGGTGCGCTCGCACACTATAAAGATAAAGGAAAAGAAGATGATCTATCTTACTACTAGTGTGCCAGACTTCGAGCTCGAGCTGCCATACCATGCGGTGTTCCGCGTTGGGAATTCATTTCAATTTGAAAGAAAAACTTTTCAAATGGCAGCAAGAACACCCAAGAGAGACGTATATAAGGGGAGCCACTGCCATACATGAAGACATTGCAGAATCTAATTTACAAGGGCAGGAGCATGAAGCAGACGAAGAAAGGCAGCCCTGAAGAATAAGGAGGGATGAGGGGACATCCCAGCTACAACCACCCTTAGGGAATGCCTATGACATGGCCACAATCCAGGCACACCTTGAGAACATTCAGAAGATCCAAAGTGACATGCAGATTGCCCAGCAACAAATGTGGTATGATCAGCAGCAGATGCACTATCAGATCAACCACTCGTATCAATATCACCATGCCCAAGCAGAAAGAAACCCCGAATGGGGCGCAGATTTTTGGGGTGGTTTAGCTGGGTATCCACAGACTTACCCTCCACCCCAGGACGACTACTGGGGGAACTATTACCAGCATCCTACGTCAAACTCAGCTCCAGACTCAGCTACTCCTCCATATCCCCCGAACATGCCAGACTAGCCACCGCAACCATGACACTTCCCCTATCTCCCCTAAGCTATAGTTTCATGCTGAGGACAGCATGATTCTAAAGTTTGGGGTGGGTAGGACAGTACGCATCACCCTATCTCTCTATTTTTGTCATTTTGATATCACCTCTTCCATCTAGTTTAGTTTTACTATTTTTGTTCTTTTCATTGCATCTTTGCATGACATGTAGTTGATTTCTGCATTTTTGAGTAATTTTTCAAAATTTTTGCTTTTTCAGCCATGCATTACATCTCATGTAGTTGTTTTTGCTAATTTTTACATGTTTTAGCTATGATTTACTTGCTTTTTACCCAAAATTGTGTTTGAATGTGATTTAGTGCAATTTGGCACCTTTTTGGCCAATTTTGCCCAGATTTGATGTTTCTTGTCCAAAAAGCATGTTTTGACTCAATCTTTACCATATTGAATGAAATTGCTTATCTTTGACAAATACAAGATGATATGCTATGATGAAGTGCTATGTGGTATCAACGAGTGACTTCTTACATGCTCGTCACCTCCCTTGGGAATGTGTTGGTTTGATTGAATTATGATCCGAGCAAGCATAGAACGTTTGATGTTTGTGGAGTTACTTGTTTGATATATGGATTTCATTTGGTTCATTCATGTGATGTGATATCTATGGTGAAGTGTCGGACTAGTTTTCATGCAGGAGACCTTATGTGGAAGATTATGCCAAGTGACCCCTCTTTGACCCGACCACACTTTCATCATCTTCATACCTCCCCGCCTCATGAAAAGATGCCAAAGTGCACATATTAGCCGTGGCCACCTCCAAAAGTTTGGGGTGGCCACATCTCTATCTCCTCACTTCACTCTATCCACCATATGCCCTACCTACACCAAGGACAAAGAAAAAGGAAAAGAGAAGCAAAAATAAAATAAAAGGATGCTCCTGTTTAAGAGCATTCAAATAAAGAAAAGAAGAGTGTGTAGAAGCACTCCAAATCTTACCGCAACCCTTTCTCCTTCTTTCATACCCATGGAGCTAGGAAACATTAAACCTAGCTCACTTTATCCCTTTTCCGCAGCCATGTGGGTCATTTGGCATTACTTGAAGCATAAGGTTGAATGCATGAAGGTGAAACAACACTCCTAGTCATCGACGATTAACATCATTATGAAACAGTCTACCCGGAACCTTATGAATGAGATATTGATAACTTGTGCAATCCATGCATTATATGCGAAGTTCATGTGCTTTGTTCTCTCTTCATGGTTGGTTTGTGAAAGTAGAAGAGGAGGGAAGTGATTTGCATGTACCTAGTCACCTTTGATCCCATTTAGCATTTTTCACCCATCATATTGCATTTGTCATTTCTTTTGATTGTGGAAAACATAAAAGAGATTGAGTTGGAGCATACTTGAGGACAAGTATGTTTCAAGTTTGGGGTGGTGATCCCACCCTATTCTAGGTTTGTATCTTGTGTCATTTTGTACTCTTATCACATTCAAATGCATTAGAATTACATGTTATTCTCCCCAATATGATTATCATTGCAAATATGCTTATGGATGTTCTTTGCACTATTTTTCAGGTACTTGGACCATGCTTAGATGGAAGAGAGAGAAGGAGGGACCCAAAGAAGGCCCCAAAGTCTCCCTCAACCTACCTCCATTGGCCAAGAATCATCCCCGAGCAAAGACATCCGAAATTGACAAAGTAAGAAGCAAAATCAAGAAGTCAAGCCTCACCACGGCCGTGGCCCCAATGCCACGGTCGTGGGTTTATTGCCAAGTTCCAACAGGTTGCAACAGGGAAATCCTTAGATCGCCCACGACCGTGGCCTGCCAGCCACGACCGTGGCCAGTGAAGACAACACAACTGTGGCCATCAGCACGGTCGTGGTCAGGAGAAGAGAACACGGTCGTGGCACCCTGCCACGGTCGTGGGAATTAATTGCAAGAAGTCAGTTGCCAATAGGGAATTTGCCCGGAAAGCCACGACCGTGGCCGAAGACAATCAAGACGCCCGTGGCCCCTCCCGACGGTCACCTTAAACTCCCCCAAAACGGCCGTGTTAAGCCACACGGCCGTGGTGCATGTTACCCACCACGATCGTTGCACTCCGCCACAGCTGTGGCCACCACCATACTTTGTTTTTTCACCACTTCCTTCACACCATGACCTTATTCACCCCCCACGTCCGTGCCCCACTACCCTCACCATGGCCGTGGCACACCCACCACGAACGTGGTGATCACCTACCCTATACAACGTTTCACTACTTTTCCTATTTTACCCCCACTTAGCCCTAGCTCCTATATAAGCACTAGCTGCTTCTAGGGCTCGACAGAGAGCACCCCCTGGATGCAACCTAGCTGCTCCCTTGCCTCCATCACTCCCATCCACCTACTTCCTTGCATTTAATCCCATTTCCACCCACTTTCCACTCATTTCCACCATAGAACCCTAGTTTCTCTAGGTTTCTATCCATCCATTCCACCATTTCCATGCTCTTGGGCACCATTGGAGAAGGAGGATCGTGGCTGGAAGCAAGGAGGTGAAGAAGTCAAGCTTCATCAAGCATCCATGGCATTTCCCACTCTCTTCCCCTTCTCCTTTGTTTCTGTTTTAATCATGTATAGCTAAGACCCCCTTGGGTGGGCTGTTTGGGATAAAAATGTGACTTTGATACCATGTTGGGGGAATATAAAATTTAATGAACATATTTCACTTCTATGATAATTTCCTTTGCTTGTATCTCATTTCCCATCACTTGTGCATGTGATTGTTGTTTAATTACATTAATTGCTTGCCTTGTGGTGCTTGAAGACATTTGCCTCTAGGGTGTTCGTTTCTATGTAGCTATCATAGGATTGGCTCCTAGGTCCCTAATTCGGATCCCTAGCTAGCCCCCTATCTTCCTACATAATCACCTTCTTCCTACATGCAAATGTGAGTTCTAAGTGACTAGTATAAGTGTGATTAATGCAATTGCCTAGGATTTCCTAAAGGCTGAGATGGCTAGTGGCATGAGGTCAAATATCCTCATCTCTACTCCCATCCTCACCCTTGGTCCTCAATTGAATAATACCACTTATCCTAGAGACCTAGACTTGGTAAGTCCTATGAGAATTACACCTAGCCCTAATTCTCCAACTAGTAGCATAGGGTACATTCTCATAGCACCCACCTTGTTGTTTGGTTTGGTAATCTAGAATGAAATATGCTAATTGCTTATTATGGTGACATCCCCCAATTAATGTCAAGGTCACATTCCCAAACGGCCCACCTCCTTCATCTAATTGCTTAAAACCTCAACTGCTCTGTTTGCTTGTCAATGTTAGTGTAGTTCGTTTGCTTTAGTTAACTTAGTTAATTGCCTAGTTTTGCTAGCTAAGTGTTAATTTAGGTCTTTGATCTTGTTTAGTGGTTAAATTAGGCTCTCAATTGCTAGTTGCTTGCTTAGTCTAGTATAGTTTGTTCTTGCTCTTGTTTAGATAGCTTGTTGACTTAAATTTATAACTTAGCCTATTGATAACTTAGTTTCATATTGCTTTTCATACTTGCTCTTTTAGCTTAATCAACAACCAACCAACCTTTAAACCCTAAAAACCTTAATCTCTACAAAAGGAACATAGCTTACGCCTTCTAACTCTAGCGCCCCCTCTATCTCCGTGGTTCGACCCCGCATCTTACCTTTGATCTATACTACAACAGTACCCTGTACGCTTGCGGGCGCATTGTTTTAGTTTTAGTGATAGACTTGATTTGGGACCATACAAATATCGAAAGCAAAGATCACATCACTCCCGTGCCTCCCGACCTCGTGGATTGCACTCGGCCACCCTAGTTGGCCGTTGTTGCAAGCCTCTAGCAGGAGCGCACCACACATGTGGAATTAAATGAGGATTAACGATCAAGGAGGATTAGTTAGAATATTCTCTCATATGGATAGAAGATTAGTAATCCAAGTTTTTCAAAGGTATGCAAAAAGTTTTAATTTTTACTAGATTTTAGTATAGTTGATAGAATTTGATAATTGTTATTGATTATTTGTCGAACCTTTGATGCAGAAATGGGAATAACAGCTCTGACATGTTGGTCTCCCTTAATTGGGGGTTACTAGGAGGTGGGGTCGTTACATTTAGTATCAGAGCATAGGTTCCTCATTTAATCTTTAATAATTATTAAATTTTACAAACTCTGTAGAACCCAAGGGAGTTACTAGAGGAATTTCCGAAAGACAGAGGTGTCTAGAAAAGGATCACGTCCGGGGGATGGCAAGATTTTCCTCCACACCTCTAGTTGGAATATGAGGATTCTCAGATTAGTGTGACTGTTTGGCCAATGTCTCAGGATTTGACTCGAATTAAGATACCTTTAGGACTCTCTCATCTTGTTCATCCCTTCTCAACTCAAATGTTGTTAAGGACCTTGAGGATTAGGGTTTCCTCTCTTTTCCTCACCCTCTTGAGGTATGGGTAAGGTTGATAAGGTCTAATTAATCCTCCACCAAAATTAATAAAAAGTATGTAAATAAATGTCATGGACATAAGCTTAATAGATTAAGCATAAAGGAATAGATACATGCTAAGGTCGTATGACATAAGTTGTCATGCCCTCAGGAGAGATCTGAGGCTAGACCTTCTTGTCAGGAGGATAATTAAAGAGAGTTAGTCTTGGAGGTAGAGATCTCCATTACAAGTAGAGACCTGGCACATCCTCTGAGGATGATGTTAACCCTAACCCTAAGTGCAGGTTATAGAGAGAGATGACATGATGAGTCAAACGTCATGGTAGATCAGGTGTTTGGATAGACATGCCTTGGATGCCATACGAGCCATGAAAAGTTGGATGACCGAGTACCTTTGGAGACCCAACCCTGGGAAGGGTCGTGCATGTTAGAGTGAAGGATAGCACCTTCTTTGATGAGGTTAGAGAAGGACCTATAAGAACCCCATGAGCTTATATGAGCATGGCATAGTAGGCACCCAGAATACGTCAATAGTGTGAGCAGTAGGTTGAAACCTTGGCCAAGGGAGTATGTTGGATAACTGATGAGATAAGCATAAAGAGTTATGGATGACCTTGAACAAACATAAGTTTGAACATAGGCTTCACCCACGTAGAGGTATGCTTGTGAGCTTGAACCTCCATGGAGAGAGGACCTCTAGTAGTAAGATTGGATGTGGAGTTAGCTCTAGAGATAGAAAGCAAGACCCAAGAAAGAAGGTTGGAAGCTTAGATTTTGAGACATAAGGAATAGCAGAGGGTTGAGGATGATGCGGCCTAAGTGGATGATAGTGGCTACCTGATGTTTGACCCCTGGAGGCTGATGATATCTTGGTTTCCTTTAGAGGAACCAAACCCTAGAGAGAGGATGATGCTTCTGGTACCTATGTGCCTATGGTATAAGTGGTTACCTGCGGAGATGAGACAAAGAGTGCCTTAGACCCTGAGGAGGTATAAGTAACTAGTTGTGAGGCATTATACCTAGTTGTTTGTCCTTGAGGAGGACTCAACTCTGAGGTGTTGCTTATATAAAAGGATCATGGGAGTACATGACATACCTTGGACATGATTGATTCATGGTTAAGAGTTTGAGAATGCAGTTAGATACCCAAAGGAGAACCTAGGGTTCGTAGGCCTAAGAGGGGAAGTGGTGTACCTGATGCTCATGATGAGGTTTTTGTTTCAATAGATTCGAGCATGGTACTTCTCATGTTTAAAGGAAAGAGAAACCCCTTAAGTTTAAGGTAGGTTTGATGAACCCCCACAACTAAGTTGATAACATGGGAAGGTACGATCTTGATCTGATGTTGAGGATGAGAACAAGTATGACCTAGCATGGTTTAGTAGGTGGTCTTCTTGTGCCTTAGTGGCTGCTGGGTTAAGCATGCTCATGTGAATATAACCCTAGGGATGTTTGTGACCTTGTTGTCAAGGGTTGTAGTTTCCTCCCTTGGAGAGGAACCCTTTAGTAGGGTGTGTACCAGTTTTGTGGGTTTTGTGGAAACCTAAAGAGGTCTCATAGAATCATAAGAAGCTAAGTGGAAAAGTACATGTTATGAGAATGAACCTGTAGACCCATAGATAATCATCTCTAAGTGTATGTGGATGTGTTACCATGGAGGTAATTGGTATGGGGCCTGACCAAGTTAGGCAGGTTGCCATGACCCCTATGAAAGCATGAAAGTCTGCCCATGAATGCAGAGAGAGATGATGAAGGCTTGGGTAAGGTTCTAAGTTGGACATGTACTATGTTAGAATCCTAAGTCTATCCTAGGTTCAGGTAGGGATAAGACTGATGGAAGTAGGAGTTGCCTAATTCCCTAGTTGCACATGACCATAGAGTTGGGAGGTAAGAACTATCATTGTCTGAGGGCCATGGGTTAGGAGATTTATCACCTTCATGAACTCATGGGAGCCAAAGGGCAGATGAGTAGGGCATTCTTTAGATGCATGAGGGAAGAGGGATGGCCCCAAATGTGTCAGAACCTTGTAGACCCAGAGAAGATGACCAAGGATTGTGTCGTGACCCAAGTAAGTTCGAGACCAGTTTTCCATGAAAGTAACTTTAATATCAAGATGTTGGTGATGTAGAGACATATGTTGTACGTTTCAATGTAGATTTAAAAGGTGTACTGGCAAGGTGGGATGTACCATCTCTACTCTTGGAAAAGGAAGAACTCTATATTTGGACTGCAGCCAAATGCTCATTTCCTCTTGTTATGATAGTGAGAGATAGGACAATACACATGCCATACACCAAGGATAAAAGGTGATGTGAGTTGGAGCATTGCCATGAGGTATGAGGACAGAGATGATAACATACCTTGGTGGAGTGAATGATACATGGATGGTTACAAACATTAAGAGAAACAAGATAGTCATCTTACGTGGATGTTTTATCATGAGCTATGTTGAGTTTGAAAAACTAAGAGAATTTAGCTCAGACTTTTCATGATGAAGATAGGCTTAAAGTTGAGATGAGATAATAAGTGAAATACATGGAGGTGTATGTCTTCAACGTTACCTAATACCTAAGAAGGTGAAGTAGTAATGGATGCTCTGGTTGAGATATAGCTGCCAAGTATGGCTAGAGGCTAGAAGAGGTTGTTAGGGTAACCCTAAGTTTGAAAAAGAAGATATGTTTGGCTAACACTCAGATGTAATGAGATTTGTTGAACAAGTTAGTGGTTCTTTGGTTAGTCAACCCTTGGTGCAATAAAAGGATGGTTGTGGAACCTCAAATGCACTTCTATGGAAAGGAAGGTGTTGAAAACCTGATTAGAGTGGTTAGGGTTTCTGGGGAATCAATCTTGAGGAATCATGACATACAGGAAAACATGATTTTAAGATCACCATACACCGTGGTACTATGAAGATAGTAGGTGACAGTAGTACTTTGGATGTATAAGATGAGGATGCATGTGGCTTGTGGCCATGCATGATAGGAGGTGAAGGACGAACACCAGTAACCCAGTGTTTTGACATAGAGGATAAAGAATCCCTGAGAAGAAATGGGAGATCATCATTATGGATGTTGTAAGTATCCCCTAGACCAAGGAAGGTCGAGATGCAATATGGGTTATGGTAGATTGCCTTACCTAGATGGCAAGAGAAAGAAAGAGTTATGTCAAGGGATAGATCTGGTTGAACTATACATGAGAGAGATGGTTCAACTACACCATGATGTGATTTCAGAAGTTATTGAGTATGACCTAAAGGTTCACTTCCATAAGGTGGAAGTAGGTACATGAAGAACTCGAGGTTAGTACCATTTATCACCCTTAACTAATGGTTAGTGTGATCCAGACTAGGGGGTCTGATGAGAGCATGTGTGCTCATTCAGGGTGATATATAGAGATAGTTCTTGTCCTCTATAAGATGTGATGATAACCACCATAGCTAGTATCGAGACATAAAGAAGCTATGGAAGGGAGGTTGTGTTGGTCACCACTTCATTAAGATGATGTTGGTGAAGGGACCTCACGAAGGTCAAGAAAGGACCACAATGTGTGCAGATGAAGTTGCTTTGATCATGCAAAGGCTGAAAGGAGCCCAGAGACGACATGAGTTGTAAGCTAATGCAAAGCAGACTAACATGCAGTTCACTGTGGGGGAATATGTGACATGAAAATATGACCGCTCTAAGTTATAGCTAAGAGAGTTGAGTCCCCGATGCATGGGTTCTTTTGACATGGTTTGGTGGAGAAGGTTAAGTTTTCCCTTACCCCTTGGGATAAAGTAATGTGTGATGAGTTCCATATGTCCAATTTAGAGCACTATGTGAGGTACCTAGACCATGTGCGGAGCAATGAACCTAGTGAGCCCCAAGGGAGGCTGAAATGACCTGAGTCACCTGTGAAGTTTATAGATGCCAAGGTGAAAGATCTTAGAGAAAAGAATATGTGATGATAAAGGTTCTTTGAAAGTGCCATGGATAAGGTAAAGCCACATAGGGGCCAATGATGGGCATGGAAAAGTCTTATCCTGAAATGTTTGTTTGCTTGATGGAATTTTGAGGTCAAAATTCTTATAAGAGGGGAAGGATGTTACAACCCCAGTTTCGGATTCATTTTGTGGGAAATGTGATTTCTCATATTAAAGATATTTGAACAAATAAAGATATGATTTGTTTTGAATAAATGGATTTCATTTACAAAAGCCTTGATGATTGTTTTGTGGGCTTTATTGTCTATTGGGCCCAATAACAATGAAGAGACAAAAGGAACTCCATTATTAATAAGAAATGGAGAAAAGAAAATTGTAGAAACCTCCAGAAGGTAAAAGTATATAATACAAAGGTGGATTTCGTGCCTCTTGGGTTCCTTGGGTCCCAAGGAGTCCAAAGTTGCAAAAATAATACACCAAGAAAAGAAAAGACCAATTAAGTATTTCTTTATTAAGAAAGAAATCGAAAACAATGATAAAATGTGGAAAATAAATGAAAAGAGGTATAATTGAGTTATCCTTGATGGATTTTTGTATCCAAAGGATTCCTAATGTTAAATGGAATGCCAATGAGGAAAAAAAAAGAAAGATAAAGAGAAATCGTCAAAAAGAGATATTTTAATAAGAAATAAACAAGATAATGTGAAATAATGAATATTGATGCATCTAAAAGGATAATAAGTATCCTAATTAAGGAATTTCGAAATCTTGGAGTTTCTTGGGGTCCAAGGATCCCCAATGAAGAAATAGGAAAGAGAAAATACCAATAATGTCAAATAAGAGGATAATGTGATACATTATTAATGTTTTGGTGGCATTCCTAAAAAGGAAGTATTTTTTACTAAATGAAAATAGAATTTCGTGCCTATGGGTTAAAAGGTAAGTATAAGAAAGAATAAGTAAGAGGATTTTCGAATTCCTAATTATCCAAGAAATATGGTATATTAAAGGAATAAGTTAGGAGAGAGAAGATTTCTTCTCAAGGAAGGAAAAGATTTCCTTTAAGAGTGGGACTTGTTTCCTCTTGGATGAACGTCCTTGGCCACCCTTATATAAAGGGTAGAGCTCTAGTTCAAGTCCAAGAGGGAGATCACATGTCTCTCTCTCTCTCTTCCCCATCTTCTTCTTCATGTGAACCCTATTACATAGAAGTAGCCTGATCTTGAAGCCATGAGGAGGCTAGAGGAAGTTTCGAGGAACGCTTGATGCTCCATGACACCAGGGAATAGCAACGCCATCATAGTCATGCTCAAACGCAGGCGCAACATCTAGAACTTGGCTGCATAGGGCCGTCGCAGGTGGTGATCTGTCATGACCGGTATGCGCCACCACGACCTAGTTTTGAGGCCCCCGCAGGTGCGGCGGAGGGTAGAGGAGGCTTTAGAACCTTCGAGGGTGCTGAGGAGTCGAGGATGGAGGGAGGAAGCCCTCCCCCGAGCCACTGCAGGCGGCAGCCCTAGGGTTGTCGTGAGGAAGAAGGAGGAGGGGTGGTGTTGGACCATTCTACCCCTCCGGGTATTGAAGAAGCAATCAACTTATCGAGGGTAGTTTCATCAATTCAAAATGTTTTCAAACCCAGCGAGCGACGTGCATGCAAGGAGCGACGTGGCATGCACTGATTGGCCTAAAGTAAGTTAGTTTTGCAAAATTCATAGCTAATTAACCGTATCTCAGATGGATACACATAATATATGAATTTTTCTCACCAGAACATGAGGAATTCAATAAAAATATAATTGAACCTTTTTCTATTCTAAATTCGAAAAATAGTGTGAGTTATCAACTTTAATGAATTAAAAAATAAGAAACCCTATTTTGAGATGATTAATGTGTTTAGTAGGGTTTAATGGAGGATTAAAGTTGATATTAGCCTGTTAATCATGAAAAATACATTAAGATAAAAAATGATGAATTTTGCACGTAATTATTTTAATTTAGAGTTTCATGTGCATAAATATGCTTTGATGGGCCTTGAAACCCGAATATGAGTAAATGTGTCTTGTAATGGATTTAATTATTCAAAATAATGAATAAAGTTAAGATATGATGTTTCTAAGCTATTTTGAGTATAAAGGTTCCTAATTGTGGATAAATACTGTTAATGTAGAAATTAGGGTTTTTCTAATGAATAAAGGAAGAGTTAATGACAAATAGAAGTTCATATGAGAATTAGATCATAATGAACTATGAATTCATGATAAATGAGCATAATGATCTTGTCATGGATTAAAAGGATAAAAATGTTAGTTTTAATGTAAAAGAGGCATAATGGGCTTAATTGATGACTAATTATGCCTTTGATATGAAACTAAGGTTAAATGTTGTAAAAGTATAACTTTAATATCTTTTGTGAAGAATAGATGAGATAATTAGGGTTTATGAGTAATTGTATAAAATTTGGGTTTAAAATAGTATAAATGAAGTGAAACCCTAATTGCAATGGAAACCCTAAAAGTGGACTAGAAACCCTAGGAAGCGAGCTAGGTTTAGTAGATCTTGATGGCATGATTAAAAATAGGAAATTGTATGCATATTTTAGGATCTTGTTATGTGTGCTTGCTTGCTTGGATTTCTTACTTGCATGGATTATTTTGTCTCAAATCAGCCTGACAGGTATGCGGTTATGCTTATGAATACCTCGAATTAGTTTTTCGAGGTTTCTCGAAGTTTTCCTCAATGAATTGAATTAAATTGTTGGATGAATTTAATTCATGTAAACTATAATGTGGATATGACTATCACTTAAGATATGTTCTTACTAACTTAGATCCTAGTCCCCTCAGTGGCTTAATGGTTTGACCTAGTACATGGCTACCTATGGGGTAGGTCCATCAGGTCATTGGATGACTTAGTACATGGCTACCAATGGGGTAGGTCCATCAAATCACCTTGAGTCAGGGATTGGGCTACCTTTGGGTAGGTCCATGCGACTCTATAACCCTAGGTATTGGCTACCTTTGAGGTTGGGCCATGGGGGTAAGGATCTACCATAGAGAGTGGTAGTATCCAAGTCTACTACAGGAACAACACAGAGATAAGGGATAGGTAAGGATTGAGTAGTATTGCTTAAGATGTAATCTTGGCTGTTAAATGATACTTGGATGATTACATTGTTATCATAATTGCATGATTATTGTTTCCCCCACATACCAGCTTTATGCTGACCGATGTTTTGTTTTTCGACATTTTAGGTACAAGTGAAAAGAACAAATAGTAAAGTGGCAGATGTGGAATTAAATTAGGATTAATGATCAAGGATGATTAGTTAGAATATTCTCTCATATGGATAGAAGATTAGTAATCCAAGTTTTTCAAAGGTATGCAAAAAGTTTTAATTTTTACTAGATTTCAGTATAGTTGGTAGAATTTGATAATTGTTATTGATTGTTTTTCAAACTTTTGATCTGGAAATGGGAATAACGGCTTTTACCACTTGGTCCCCCTTAATTAGGGGTTTCTGGGAGGCGGGGTCATTATAATAACTTTAATTTGCATGCTCAAATATACAATGTATACTTCTTTGACAGTGCACTGGTTTATATCCCACTGTAGATAAGTCAAGTTAGGGGTCGATTCCCAAGTAGAGATAGGGGGACTAGATTAAGAATCACTTTAATAGATTGCTATTATAGAGTGTAGGGTTGTTAGTGTTTGACTTTGGATTAAGTTACATTGAGTGAGCATGCAATAAAGAGAGGAAAGAATCAAACCTAAGAAGATCTTACACAAGTAATGCTTTCTAACTAGGAAAGAAAGGTAATTACACTAGCTACATAAGAGAAATGCTAGTTATCACTAAATAAGACAATTCACTTGGCAAGGCAAGTGTGATGACCTAGAAATTCACACTTCAATTTTGACTTCTAATTTTGGTTTTCCCTTGTCATCACCATCAATTTCATATACATATGTAGTTTGATTCACAATTGATCCATCTAGTATGCTTCTATCACCTTGGTGGTAAATGAATCTCCTATTGATATCACACACTGTCGCTTTTCTCTCTTAAAGTTTGATCATACCATTGTGTAAATCTACATTCTTTTCTTGTTTTCATGTTGTCGAGGGAAAACTCAAGTTTCCAATGCACCTAATCTCACCCAATTTCAATCTTGTATGAGGGAGATATGCCCATTTGTTTATCTTGTAGTGCAAACCTTTATTTTGGTCTTTTAAATCAATTCCACCCCTTAGTGGGCCCAATTTATAGAACAACTTGTGCGGCTCAGTCCATCATCCCCCATTTCTTTCTTTTTTTTACTCATCTCCCCCGTCATCTCCCTACGTGTGCATTATGGGCCGTACAGAGACTCGGCACCTCACGTGCTTCTGCTTCTCCCCTTCTTTTCTCCCTCTCTCCTTACCTCCTCCCATTTTGCATGCTTGACCAGCTGCCTAGAAGTGGGGTGCCAGTGGGGGGATGAACCTAAATGGATACTGTTGCCACCACCAGCCTTGTAGCACTAAAATCCTAAACCTACTCCAGGCTTCCCCTTCCTCCTACTTAAACCTTCCAATCTCCACCACATGATGGGTCCAATGTTCCCTCCGTGGGAGTGCTACCTCTCTCGTTCCTTACCCTCATGCCCTGCTAATCACCATATCGGGGCCTCCTCTTCTTCCTAGTTCTAGAAACCCCAACGTCACTGTGGAGACGACTGGGTAGGGATAGCACGGTGCTAGTCTCCCCAGTCATGTTCTCCCTCTTCCCCTCTCTCTATTCCTACCTGATGAGCATCTTGTTTCATAGAGGTTGCATCAGCAACTGCACCCAATCTGCTACAAAGAGTAGCATCACGTCATCACAGTGAGGATGATGATAGGGTAGGGAAGGTCACACCACCACCAACATCCTCCCACACACACTCTCTCTCTCTCCACTGCCATGTTACTCAAACATACAGCTAAAACTGACTCCTCAAGGTTGCTAGGAGCTTGGTCGGCCCCTGGGCATGTCCGTGCAGGGGGAAAAGGTGCCCTTGTCCCAGATCCGACAGGGTGGCATTGGACAAGTCCATGCTATGCACCGGTAATAAGAGGATGATCGCCAACCTTGAAGCTGGTTAAGGTTACAGCCGACATCTATAGACCGCGAGTGGACGCCATGTGAGCCGCTTGAGGCATTGAGCTAAAGTCGAAACATATGGGAACCATTGGCCGACACTCTATGGTCATTACACCACAGTCGGGCACTAGTGAGGGTTGGTGCACCAACGAAACTGCTAGGGTAATGAGACGGGTCACAACATGTGAGACCCAGGGAGAGTCGGAAGCCTAAAATCTTGGAGTTTCAGCCCAATTAGGGTAAAACTGTTCCAAAATACCATATTATTGATGCTATCTTCAAATACCTATTCTCTCACATCCATTAACCAAATATTGAAGTATTATATACATTTCAATCAGAAAAATGGCACCTTTCTGATGGTGATAACTTGTGTTCCTATTTCTTCTCTGGACACTATTATTTTATTGATTGATCACCTATCTTGCTCTTTCAATCATGTAACTTTATGCACACATGCAAGTCTTGTTACATAAATTCTATGTAACTGTATTTCCATGAAAATTAGTAAACTTTGCTTGTTTGAAACGTGACTTAACGATCTATTTCATTAATGTGTCCCTCTATAACATCTTGATATATCATAAACTAAAAGTTTGTTCCTTTATGTACTTACATGATGTAATTGGATCTTATATGAAGTTTTCTACCCTTGATTCTTATGCCAAAGTGGATCCTTATGTACAAACCATCATGATAACATTCTAATCAATCTTTATAATGACTCATTATCCAAAAATGTCATGTATCCCCCTCATGTACTCTTGTAAATACATGTGACATACTTATGACCCTTAACATGTTCTTGATGCATATGTTGATTGTTTGATTCTACCTTGCTAGATCATACTCCCAGTGTTAGATATGCCATATTAATGAATTCAAATCATTAGAATTGTCATTATATAGCTCTAAATGGTGTTTGATCTACTTAATGCTTGTATGACTTGGAAATGCTAATCTATTGCATGATTTTGACCTAGCATGACTAGTCATGATCCCATATGATTGAACCTTGATGAAATATAAATTCATGTATCCCTAACTCCAAATACGAGATGATATGACCCTTATATGTAATCTAATATGGATGGTTTTCCTAGACCTAGGTCTTAATGTTGATACTTGTGCTATGTAGAATCACTGTATGCATGTTTGGAACTTTGGAAACTATGTTTGGACTAAGTGGAACCTAGATCTAGGGAAACATTCACAAGACTTATAATGTTCAGATTTTCAATGTCAAATGATGTAAGACCCAATATTATTCCTTTTTATATCTTAGGTCCCAAATGGATTGGACATGCTCTACAATCTAACCAAGAATCATAACTAGTACTCACATTGCAAGGTACACTTACTCTCTTGACCCTACTATGTTATTGGCATATTTGTATTTATGCTAGTATGAGTGCTTGACTAGATAATTACTTGTATGAGCTACTTGTTCCCTACGAACACTACTTTCATGTTGATTATAGTAATGTTGAACAAACCTTGACCATAATTTAGAGAAATCCATTATATACCCTGGTGCACCTGCCTATTGTTTTGGGGTAAGGACACTAGGTTGGGCATATTACTTGATAAGGTGGACCATTACCATAAAAGGGTCACCTCTTGGTGAGACCTTGAGGCCCCTTACAGATAAGGGTAGCTAATGTTGAGCACCCTTATAGACTCTTCCTATGAGAAGTTAGTTAAAAGGCCTACAGTTGTTACAGTGGATAGATGAACTTAAAACTTGCTTTGTATAAAACAACATCATTACTTGTTTTAGCCTTGTCTCTACTTCTTTATTATATGATATTTCTATCCAAGAAACTTCTATAGTATTCTTAAACATGTTTACATGCATTTTTATAGAATACTCAATGCATCTACATTGATATATTTTTTTATCGAATTTTTAGTTGCCTAATGAAGATCTGTGGCACTCAAGACTCTAAGATCTAAAATGAAACACCAATGGGGTACATGATATATAAATAGGTACTTGCTACTCTATCTCCTTTCAGTATCTTATTATATCTTATTGTTACTACTTTTACATATATATATATTGCATGTGTGAGATATTTGTGCCATTCTACAGAAAAGCACCCAAGTCTACTCAGCTTTGGCTTTGTAACCATTAGGAGTGAAGACCAAGGGTAAGAAATAGTTCCATGACAAATGGTATCAGAGCTATACACATAGGCCTCTATATATGTTTAAAGCATAACACCTCATAAGAACAAAAAAAGGACTAAAATCATTTCCTCAAAGTTTAGAGAGTCTTGTAGCATCTCATCTCTTCTTTAAGGACCACCTAAGCCACTCCAGTAGATTATGTTTTGTTAGTCTTCTTATCCCCTCATGTGATTCTTCTCTCTTGACTATTAATCAAATGACATCTCGATTATTGGTAGCTTATTCATGGAAAAAGTTCAAATTTACTTGAAATCATAAAATTTGATTAAGACGATAATTCCATGATTTGATCATAAATTGAAAACCCTATTTGATGTATGAAATTACTCTTGAAAGCAAAGTAATCATGTCTAGAGTTTATGAAACCCAATGTTACCTGATCAGACATAAGTTATTTCTATGTTTGACTCAATTTTACTCAACTCGATATAAGTGCTTTCAATGTTTGAGGTAAATTCTAGAGTTGGTGAAATAAGGTGGAACTCTTGTCTTACAACTCATGTTTGATGAGGTCCTTATTGAAGTCTTTGTTACCCCATTGTTGATTAAACTCCAAATATAGTTAATCAAACCTTTCCCCTATTTGATGTGTGCAATGATCATGCTATGAAATGACCATGTCTTTCAAACCATAGATCATGATGTGATGATTTAGATACATGAGGCACTCCCCTACTGACTATTATGCCTCCTTGCAAGCTCAATTTTAATAATGTCATGGACTTATATCCCAATCTATCCATATTATACTCAAATTCTCAAGTTCTTAATTTCATTTCCCATTTTCTAGAATCTACCCTTACCTTTATCATAAAAGGAAGGGAATGTTATTATGACCTTGAACTCACAAAATCTTGAAATATGGTTGCTCTATAATGATCTTGATGTTTGACTCGTGACCTTGCAAAATATGATTTGATAGTTGATACTCACCCATATTTGATATGCTCGATGACTCAAGACTAATATGGACTAATATGCCAGATTAGGGTGGTAGTTGAGTTATGACTCCCTAACCTAGGTCAGATCTCTACTAGGCATGCCTCTAAGTTTTCATCTTTTGATAATTTAGATTTTGGAAAGGTAACCTCTTCCACCCAATTGTGATTTCTTGGCCTAAGTATCTAATAGGTCAAATTCATGATGATATTGATACTTGATCTTAATCACATATTGGTAACAACCTTGACATATGATGATAGATTATATTTTGGGGTTAGGTTCCTAGATAGACTAAGGCCTAGATCATTCATATTCCATGAATACCATGAAAATGAATTCAATGTGGATGCAACAAAATGTTGAATAATGCTCTAAATGTTTCTCAATTGTTGCTTTATTGTTGTATACAGTTGAATGACCACCCCTAGGGTCCACATAGGAATATAAATCCTAGCTTTGAAATGTTTGGACCTATGACATTGTCCAAACATGACTCTCTCAATTTTGCACAATGAAATATTGAATCATTTTTAATGATCATGATACTGAATTGAATCCTATAATCCCCCTTTTGGATCTGGAGATCACCCTCGATAAATAAATAACAACTTTCATGTACCTAAATATTAAAATTTTGAAATGATGATTATCTTTATTCGCTCGATTTATGACTTGGGGGCGAGCTCCATGTGGACTAAGGTGAAACCTTCCATTGGTTTTTAGTAGGAAATTACAATATTGAAATAAATATTGGTATTGAGTTGTTGAAATATGAAATCTCAATCATGAACCCCACATATGCCACTATAAAAGCTAGAACCCTAAATTTTGGGAATGAAAGTCTTTCCTGACTCTTGAACTTTATTTGATTGGTGAAGAATGTGATCTCTTCAAATTGGTGATCTATATGACAACCTCTCCAAATATGTGACTCGCCTGATGATATTTCCCAATTTGATGATCCATGTGACTATGTGTTGACCTAGATGCTCGATTTCTTGATTTTGGAATGAGATTGGCTTGGTATGTGGTGATGATACCTTACAGATAGTGATATGATTTTGACATTGAAGATGAAATCTCAATTCTTGACTTTGGTTTGATTTAATTTTGGGGAAAAAAATTCTTTTAAGGTGGGGAGGATGTGATGACCTGGAAATTTACACTTTGATTTTTACTTCTACGTTTGCCTTTTCCTTTGGTCTCACCATAAATTTCATATTCATATGTAGTTTGATCCACAATTGATCCATCTAGTATGCTTCTACCACCTTGGTGATACTCTTTTTGATTAAAAAAAATGAAGTTCCCATTGATATCACACACCCTCACTTTTCTCTCTTAAATTTTGATCATATCATTGTGTAAATCTACACTCTTTTCTTGTTTTCATATTGTTGAGGGCAATCACACATTCCAATTCACCTAATCTCACCCAATGTTGAGCTTGTATGAGAGAGATATGCCCATTTGTTTATCTTTTAGTTTAAACCTTGATTTTGTCCCTTTAAATCAATTTCACCCGTTAATGAGCCCAGTTTATAGCACCATGCACGCGACATAGTCCATCGTCCCCCTTTTCTTTTCTTTTTTTATTAGTCTCCGTTGTAATCTCCCTGTGTGTTCATAGTGGGTCGTACAAAGACCCAACACCACTCATGCTCTTGCTTCTCATCCTCTTTTCTCCCTCTCTCCTCACTCCCTCTCCCTTTTGACTGCTTGACCAGCTTCCTGACATGGGGAGCCAATGGGGGGGATGAACCTAAATGGCCTCCACCACCACCATCCTTACATCACTCAAAACACTAAACCTACTCCACACCTTCCATTCCTTGTACTTAAACCTTCCAATATCCACCACACAACGGGTCTACGCCTCCCTCCGTAGTGGGAGCGCTGCCTCTCCCGTTCCTTGCCCTCATTCCCTACTAATCACCATCTCTCTGCCTCTTCTTCTTGGTTTTCAAAACCCTAGCATCATCGTAGAGATGGCTAGGTGGGGATAGCATAGAACTAGTCTCCTCTATCCCGCTCTCCATCTTCCCCTCTCTCTATTCCTACCCGAAGAGCCTCCTATGGCGTAGAGGCTGCATCAACAGTTGAACCCGATCTGTTGCAATGAGCAGCATTGCGACAGCACGGCGAAGATGATGATGGGGTAGGGAAGGCCACACCACCTCCAACATACTCCCATGTTCTCTCGCCACTGCCATGTTGCTCAAACTTGGAGCTACGACTGACTCCTCAAGGTTTGTAAGAGCTTGGTCAATCCCTAGGCTTGGTCGTGTATGGAACAAAGGCACCCTCGTCTCGGATCTGGCGGGGTAGCTCTGGAAAAGTCCCAGCTACACACCAGTAGCAAGAAGATGATTGTTGACCCTGGGCCTAGTTAAGGTTTCATCCCACATCTACAGATTGTAGGTGGACCCCACGTGAGAGGCCCGAGGCATTGAGCAACAGCCACAACAGTTGGGAGCCACTGGGCGACACTCTATGGGTGTTACACCATGGTTATGCATCGCAGAGGGCTCATGCACTGACGAGACTACTGGGGTAAAGAGACGGGTCACAACATGTGAGGCCCAGGGAGCGTCAGAAGCCTAAAAGATTGGAGTTTCTGCCCAATTAGGGTAAAACTCTACCAAAATACCAAGTTGTTGATGCTATCTTAAAATGCTTGTATCTCTCACTTCCCTTAAGCAAATGTTGAAGTATTATATACAATTTTGATCAGAAAAGTGCCACCTTTCTATTGGTGATAACTTTTGTTCCTTTTTATCCTCTGGCCTCTATTGTATTATTTATTAATCACCTATCATGCTCTTTTAATAATCAAACTTTATGCACACACGCAAATCTTGTTCCATAAATGCAATGTAGCTTTATTGCCATGCAAATTAATATACTTTTCTTGTTTGAAACATGACTTAATGATCTAGTTTATCAATTTGTCCCTCTATAACATCTTGATCTACCATTACTGATATGGTTGTTCCTTTATGTACTAACATGAAGTAATTGGATCTTATCTGAAGTATTGGACCCCTTATTCTTATGCCAAAGTGGATTTACATGATAACATTCTAATCAATCTTTATAATGACGTGTTACCCAAAATATGTCATGTAATCCCCTTATGTACTCTTCTAAATACATGTGACATACTTATGACCCCTAACATGTTCTTGATGCATATGTTGATTGTTGGATTCTAACCTTTCTAGATCATATTCCCAATGTTAGATATTCCATATTAATGAATTAGAAGAAGTAGAAATGTCATTCTATACCTCTAAATCCTGCTTGATCTACTTAATGCTTCTATGACTTGGAAATGCTAATCTATTGCATGATTTTGACCTAGCATGACTAGTCATGATCCCATATGATTGAACACTGGTGGAAATCTAAATTAATGTTTCCCTAACTCCAAATTAGAGATGATATGACCCTTATATATAATCTAATGTGGATGGTTTGCCTAGACCCCTCTCTTAATGTTGATACTTGTTCTATGTAGAATCATTGCATGCATGTATGGAACTTCGAAAAATATGTTTGGACTAAGTAAAACCTAGATCTAGGGAAGCATCCACATGAATCATAATGCTCATATTTTCAATGCCAAATGATCTAAGACCCACGATTATGCCTTTTTATGTCTTAGGTCCCCAATGGATTTGGCCTACTCTAGAATCTACCCACGAATCATAACATGTACTCACCTTGCAATATATGCTTACTCTCTTGACCCAACTATGTTATTGGATTGCTTGTATGTATGCTCATATGAATGCTTGGATAGATAATTACAAGTAGGAACTACTTGTTCCCTATATATACTGCTATCATGTTGATTATTGTTTGCTGAAAAAACCTTGAACATAATTTAGATAAATCCATTATGTACCATGGTGTACCTACCTAATGTTTTGGGGTAAGGACACCAGGTCCGATGTCTTACTGGATAAGGCAGACCATTACAATACAAGGCTTACCTCTTGGCAATGACCTTGAGGCCCCTTACAAATAGGGTAGCTAAAGTTGATCACCCTTACAGACTCTTCCTATAAGAAGCTAGTCAAAAGACCTATGGTTGATTTAATGGATAAACACACTTAAAACATATTTTCTATAAAACAACATCATTACTTGTTTTAACCTTGTTTCTACTTCTTTCTTATATGATGTTTCTAGACAAGCAACTTATATGTTATTCTAAACATGTTCACATGCCTTTTCATAGCATACTCAATGCATTCACATTGATATTTATTGTTTATCAAATTTGTAGTTGCCTAATGAAGATTGGTTGCACTCAAGACTCTAAGATCTGAAATGAAACACCAATGGGGTACTTGTATAGAAATGGGTACATGCTTCTCTATTCCCTTTTAGTATCTTGTTATATCTTGTATTACTACTTTTACATATATATTGCATGCATGAGATGTTTGTGTCATTCTTTGGGTGGGCGCCCAACTCTATTTGCCTTTGGCTTTATAGACATTAGGAGTGTAGACTTAGGGTAACAAAAAGTTCTGTGACAAATGGCATCAGAGGTATACACATAGGACTCTATATATGTTTAAGGCATAACACCATATAAGAACCTAGGAAGGACCAAAATCCTTTCCTCAAAGTTTAGAGAGTCTTATAGCATCTCATCTATTCTTTAAGGACCATATATGCCACCCCAATAGATGATGATTAGTTAGTCTTCTTATCCCCTCATGTGATTCTTCTCTCTTTACTATTAATCACCTGACATCTCGATTATGGGTAGCTTATGCATGGGAAAAGTTAAAATCGACTTGAAATCTTCAAAGTTGCTTAAGACGATAATTCAATGATCTAATCTTAAACTAAAGACCCTATTTGATGTATGAAATTTCTCTTGAAAGTGATGTAATCATGTATAGAGTTTATGAAACCCAATGTTACCTGCTTTGACATAAGTGTTTTCTATGTTTGACTCAATTTTACTCAACTCGATATAAGTGCTTTCAATGTTTGAGGAAAATTTGAGAGTTGGTGAAATAAGGTGGAACTCTTGTCTTACAACTCATGTTTGATGAGGTCCTATTGATTAAATGTATGTTTCCCTATTGTTGATCAAACCTCAAACATAGTTAGGCAAACCTTTCCCCTATTTGATGTGTGCAATGATCATGCTACAAAATGATCATGTCTTTGAAACCCTAGATCATGATGTGATGATTTAGATACATGAGAAACTCCCCTATTGACTATTATTCCTCCTTTCTAGATCAATTTGAATAATGTGATGGGCTCAGATCCCAATCTAGCCCTATTATACTCAAATACTCGAGTTCTTAATTTGATTTCTCGATTTCTAGAATCTACCCTTACCTTGATCATGAAAGGCAGGGAATGCTATTATGACCTTGAACTCACAAAACTTTAAAATATGGTTGTTCTAGAATGATCTTGATGTTTGACTCACGACTTTGAAAAATACAATTTGATAGTTGATACTCTCTCAACTTGGATATGCTCGATAACTCAAAACTAATATGGGCTAATGTGCCAGATTAGGGTGGTAGTTGACTTGTGACTCCCCTAACCTAGGTTAGATCTCTATTATGAATGCCTCTAAATTTTCTTCTTTTGATTATTTAGAGTTTGTAAAGGTAACCCCTTTCACCCGATTGTGATTTCTTGGCCTAAGTCTCTTATAGGTCAATTCCATGATGATATTGATACTTGATCTAAATCATGATTTGATGATGACATTGATTGTAGTTAGTGGTTAGGTTTGTATACAAACCCAGAACTAGATCATTCATCAGCCATGAATAACATGAAAATGAATTCAATGTGGATGCAACAAAATGTTGAATAATGCCACATATACCCAATTCTCCTAGACATAGGTAGTTTTAACAATCAATCACCATAGCAAGAGATGTGAAAATGAGATAGGAACACAAGGATAATATCACCAAACAAAATTATAGTGTTTATAATAATAATTCCCCAATGTAGTATGAAATTCACATTTATTCCCTCAAATAGCCCAAAAATGGATCTCAGCTACTCATGATAATTAAAAACAAAAAATGAAGAAGAGAGAGATTGAATAATCAATGGAGTTCGATGTAGAGGTCGAATCCTTCTTCTTTAGTATCTCCAAGCCTGAGAACTTCCGTACTCAAGGGGCTATGTCATGGAAATGGAAGGGATGATGGACAAAACCCTAAAATCTAAGGCTTGGGTTGGAAGGTGATAAAATGGGAGTGGATTGAGGTAGGTAGGTTATAGGTTGGTGAAAAGACTGCTTAAAGGAGCCAACCCATGACCTTTGTAACCTCCAATGCATATATAGGGCTCTACGAGGTCTAGGTATAAGTGGGGGTAAAATAGGGAGATCAAGTGATAAAATAGGTTGGGTTCAATGGTAACACGACCATGGTGGCCACCTCCCAGCACGACCACTCTACAAAAAATAGTTGTTTTGCCCAACTAGTTGATATTTTGAATGTAGTGTGAGAAGTTTATGATTTGTGCATGCCCAGAATTATCGTTCTCTAGTAGCAAGGCCGTTTTGGGACCCTTCCCTTGTATTTGGGTGTTGATCTTGGCCATCCATAGAGGTTGTTTCTTCAATACATTCCTTGATCACTTGGACAAGGTTGGAAGTCTTTTGGCTTCATTTTGGACTCTTCCAAGCACGGGGAAACCCTAGATTCGACCTTCATATCTTCCTTCCATGAAGGAGTGGTCAAAGTAACTACAAAACATGCAAAACCCATCCATATGTACACTTGATAATAAAAGAGTATATTGGGGAAATATCATGCATTATGAAACATCTAGATGTAAATAGTAAGAAAAATAACACAAGATGGAACCCAATCTAGGGCTCCATCACCACCCCATTATAAAAACGTAATTTTCCTTAAGTATGCTCTAACTCAATATCTTTTTTATTTCCCAACAAGAAATGCATGAAAAATGAATTCAAATAGATGTATATTGACTAGATGGGCTCAATAATTAAAAACATGTACACCACCTCTTTCCTATTCTTTTTTACAAGACAAAAATGATCATATAACTGAGCATACACATTTTAAATATAGGATATCAAAAACAAATTCAACCAATATAGTTTTCATATAGATCTGAGTAAAACCATTCCATGTTGGTTATGATAATAAATATTAGGATCTTTATTTCACATTCATACATTGAATCTCATACTTGAGTCCACTTTCAGTGGCTCACGTGGCTATGTAAATGATAAGATGAGCTCTTTATATGTTTCCTAGGTCAATGGGCATGCAATTTAAGAAGGGGATGTGGTGGGATATTGGAGTTATATTACATAAGATCACTCTTTTTTTCTTTTTTTAGATGCATTACATAGGAGCATCTTTTATTTTCTTTCTACATCTTTTTTCTTTTCTTTACCCTTGGTGTAGCTATGGAATATGGTGGTAGGAGTGAAGAAGAGGTGCAAAGTGTTGGTCACTCCAAGCTATTGGAGGGTGTCCAAGGTTTACTTCTTTTTCGCTTTGTATCATCTTTTCATGAGGCTGAGAGGTATGAAGTGGTGAAAGAAAAATGAGTCAAAAGAGGAATCACTAGTGTGGTTATAACATGAGATCTCCTGTATGAAGATTAGTCCAACATACTTCATCAGTTAGTGGAACATCACATGAATGAGAAAAAACAAAGCCCACATTTCTATAATTAGATCTGACAAATCCTAAGCATTTGTGTCTTGCTTAGATCACAATCTAACAAAACATTTCACAAGCATGAAAAATGTGATTCACATGTATAACGTAAAATAAATGATACACATTTAGGAATAGACCATGGGAATCTAACATGCATTATCAATGGACAAATCTCCCCTTCCAAATGTACTAATTGGGATGAATCATGTTTTTAGGCAAGAAATTTCAAGATTGGGAAAATTGGCCAAAATTTTTCCAAATGCCCTTACTCACATCAAGATCTAACTACTAAGCAAGAAAGAGACAGAAAGTAGGTTCTAGATGATCACTCACAAAGAATTTAATAAATTTGACATGCAATGTAATGTAAGAAAATGGAATGGAAAAAGAGAAACAAGAAATACAATGCAAAAACTCGAGGAAAGAGACTATATCACAAGCAAGTGTGCAAGGATTAACAATGAAAGTGTATCTAGAAAAGTATGATTGTTAGTCATATTATATTACCATCTCATGAAAGTATTAGAAAAAGGATCAAAATAAAACAAGGGCTTACCTCCCTACCACCCAAAGCTTTTATACCATGTTGTCCTCAGCATGAAATAGAAGCTTAAAATGATAGGATCATGACCATTGAACTTTGATGGATAATAATCATGGTGGGAGTGATCCGTGTGATACACAAGTGGGGTGGATCATGACCACCATGACCGTTCTGGTTGGATCTTACCATGGTCGTGGTGAAACGAACGTCATAGTAATCAATTTCCTCTAGTTTTTCATTTTAGTTCAACATTACTTTTCTTTGAATTTTTGAACTCCACATGGTTTGGTCATTCCATGGATAATTTTTTAGGCTGAAATCCTATTTTAAGGTGGATGAAAAACAACAAAACTATCAAGTGTGGTTTTTTTTGTTTGTCTATTTCTTAGAAAGTATAAAAAATATATAACAAAAATGGGGTTTGAGTGAAAAGGAACTCCAACTAGTGTGGGTTGCCTCCCACAAGCAATAAGTTTAGTGCCTTCAGCCAAGCTTGTACGTTTTTTAATTATTTAACCATTAGAAACTTTGTGACCACCTTCTTGAAGTAAATGTCTTTCTCATTTACATTCAAAAGTTGTATCGCATCCCATTGATCATGTGCATCCTCAAAATTATCACTTCATATATAGCCTTCTCTTCCTCTTGTCTTGTTGAAGCCTTAAAGATGTTTATACTCAACTTCAAGTTCTTGAAGGTCATTGTCATTATACTTATGTGTATGTGGATATCAAGACCAACTGTTGCAAGGAAGGGCATCCTCAAGATTATAGGGATCTTCTTGCCCTTTAGTTTCATATCAAGAACAATGAAATCCATTAGGATCACATCTACCATTTCTTTGTCCAACATCACTAAGACATCATCCTTCATTCCTTTTGGAAATTTGATAGAATGATCCACCAATTGAAGAGTGCATTTTGCTAGATTTAGCTTTCCTAGTCCTAGTTAAAAATAGACACTATAGGGCATAAAATTCACATTAGAACCCAAATCAAATAGGGATTTATTACAGCCCCAATTTTTGGGTTCTTCTGGTAGGAAATGCAATTTCTCCTATTAAAGACATATGACCAAGTAATTATGTGATTTGATTTGAATGAATGTATTTCATTTATAATAGCCTTTCTTGTTTGTTTTGTGGGCCTTATTGGGTATTGGGCCCAATAACAAGAAAAAGGAAATAAAAAGAAAAAGAAATTCAGTTAGTAAAAGAATAACCAAGATAATGAGAAAAGAAAGATGTAGAAGCATCTAGAAGGCTAAGAATTATCCTTCAAGAAGGGATTTCATATCTTTAGGATTTCTTGGGTTCCAAGGAGTCCAAGTTGCAAAGATAATAGGAGGAGAAAGAGATAAAATCAAATAAAGCATTATTAAGAAGGAGATTTGAGATAATGATGAAAATATAAGAAATATGTGAAAATATGGATAATGGAATCATTATAGAGTGGTTTTGACTCCACTTGCCTTATATTTTTTTATAAAAATAGAAATAGAGAAAATAGGAAAGAAGGAGAGAGAAAATATGTGTATTTATACATAATATATTCTTTATAAGTTGTTGACTTGCAAAAGAAGAAAAGGTATTATTCCTTTTGAATTTCATCTTCAAACTTGGAATATAAGTAGTTTAAGTCCTTATGGACTTTTCCTTAAAATTTGGGTTTAAAAGGATTCGTGGTTGAGGAGATATGAATTTTGGAATATTTCCTAAAGTGGAAAGGAAATAACATAGTATGTATTAAATGTAATGAGTTGTATATGTTCTGGGAATCTTGGGCCCGACCCATGATGATGTCACGCAGACTCTTGGTCGTTCTATCATAGAACTGATGGTGTAGGGATAATCTCCAAGCTCACGACTAAACAAGGAAACTATACAACAATGTTACAGCTTTCCAAATTCAATTCCTCCCCTCTCCGATCTATAATTGAAACTAAACCTCTCCCATTGGATTTGGGAGACAAATCCACACTTTCCTATCCCTTTCTTCTTCTATTTTTGTGGGTATTATGGTTTTCCCCAATGTCTATTGGAGCTTGGACTCCATGGGAGGTCGTCTAACAACTCCTTGCCTATAAAAGGGGTTGGAAACTTCACAATCTAGGGAGAAGAGGGCTGGTTGGTAATACCGTGGTAGGATTGCACATCCAAGACTCGAGGAAACCACACTCAGGGCCTGTGTCACCCTGCATCAACCCTATTCTGCTGCCAACAGGGAGCTTCTTCCTTTCCCCACCCTCTATTCTTTGGTCGAAGCTGTCACTACAGGGGGGGCGGTTGGGGAAGACCTGTGGAGATTTCCCCACCGTCGATCGGTCCTCTCACACCCTGAAGGGTGAGGTCAACGGCTGAGTTGATCAGCCATAGAACAATGTTCGCAAGTGCAAGGCGAGCAGAGGAGGAAGAAGAGACAGGGAGGAATTACCCTCCTATCCATCTCGCGCGAGGCCTAAAGTTAGAGGGGTAGGGGTAAAGGTGTAATATCACCTTGACTGAGATACCAGTTAAGCAAGCCGTGCGCGTGGAAAAAAGGGGTCGAAGGGAGGACGTGGCGGTCTACTATTGGTCCAGAGGTAAATTATTTAGAAAAATCATAACAAGAGATTGGTAACTCGGATTAAAGCATGTTATACATGGAAGTTGATCAACAAAATGCAATGAATTCATTAAAATTGTAATGGAAGCCTGATTCTTCTTGAAATTCAAAAAGTTTGTAAATATGTTATCTTTAATAGTTTTATTAATGAAAACCCTAGATTTTGATGATTAATGATTTGGGAGGGGTGATATGGATATTTAAAGTGGAAATTAACTTGTTGTTAATAAAGGGATGATTAGATCTAAAAAGAATGATCTTTGTACATAATTGTCTCAATTTGGGGCTCCATGTACTTTTTTTTGTTTGAAGAAAAGCTGATTTCATTAACTAACTAAATCTGCCACTACACAGTTCATTACGGACATAGGGATAGAAGCGTTATCGCTAAAATAGAATACTTGAGATCACCAGCCTAACTAAGTGATGAACTAGCAAATTAGTCTACCTCTTGCATGAATAGAAAGAAATACTAGGTTAAAAAGAAATCAGTTGGTAAATGTCATCCAGGATGGTTCCCAAAAGGTCCTTCCTCCAAGATTTGGCATTGATAAGGTTGATCACCTTCTCCGCTTCAGACTCTACTATAAGGTTGTTGATGGTCATCTGTCTTGATTGTTGGAGTCCCTCACACACTGCCCATGCTTCAGTGCACTACACATCAAGTAGTGTTGGTCACTTCCGCCCTGCAGCCCTCATGACTTTACCGTCATGGTTTCTCCATGCAATGCCAGTGTCATCCCACTCCTGGACTCCTATTGTGGCATCACAGTTCAATTTGATTGTCTTCTGGTGAGGTGGCTAATCAACTCGAGTAGGGGCCGATGCACAAGAGCTGGTGGTCACAGCTTGTTACTGAAGATAATATCATTCCTTCTCATCCAGATCGCCCGGAGCACTGCAATGGTTTCTTCATCCACCTCCTCCTTTCCCATCCATGTGAGCTCCAATAGGGCTATGTCAATCTTCCAGTGCGCCACCTTCTTGACTCGAGCTTGCAGCTCCTGGGTGCAATCATGCCAGAGGTCCCAAGCTTGAGGACACCTGAAGAGGATATGGTTAACATCCTCTTTATCATTCAAACATATATTGTAGGTCCCATTGGGGTGGAAATGGTGGTCATAGAGGCATCCCAGCGTAGCAATTGACCCCTTCATGCAATGCCATAAGAAATGTGTCGTCTTCGGGATGAGCCCCCGCTTCCAAATAAACCTCCAAAGTTTGTCGCCTTCATTGCTGGGCATGTTACCAGTGCTGCTCGTCATCCGTGAAGCCATCTAGTACACAGACCACACCGTGTAGTCCCCACTTCTACTCAGTTTCTAAAAGATTAGGTCCTCCTTCCTTGTCATGCCCAAAGGGATTGCCAACACTTTTTGAGCTATCTCCTCTGTGAATAGGCTCCTCACACACTCAACATCCCAGCACATTCTCTCAGTATCAACAAGCTAATGAACAAACTGGATCGTCAGGCTACAGACCCCAATAGTGGTTTCTAGACTGCCTTGTGTATTTGGAATCCAATAGTCTGCCCAAATGTCAATGCTTCCCCCGTCCCCCACTCTCCACTATATTCCTTCAAGGATAATACTCTTTGAGTTCCAAATACTATAGCAAGTGAAGCTTGGGCTATGTCCTCTCCTTACTTTTAGTACTGTGTCTGACGGAAAATATATGGCTTTGAGTACCCGGTACACCAGTGTATCTCATCTATGGAACATCCACCAAACTTGTTTTGCTAGAAGAGCTTAGTTAAATATATGGATGTGGTGAAACCCCATGCCTCCTTGAATTTTTGGTTTGTATAGATCCGCCCAACTGACCCATGCAATTTTCCTCTCCGTTCCTTGCACTCCACACTAAAATCTTGAAATAGTGTTGTTAATTGCATCCACTAAGGAAGACGGTAATTAGAAGATACTCATGATGTATGAGGGAATAGCTTGGACCACTGCTTTGATGAGAACCTCCTTTACCACTTTAGATAGTAATTTTTCCTTCCACCCTTGAAGCTTTTTCCATATGTGATCCTGGACAAAGGCAGAGACTTGTTTCTTGGATCTACCCATTGTCATGGGCAGACCGAAATACTTGCCATGTTTGTCCACCTCCTTAACCTATAAAAGATTCACCAGCTCCTCCTTTCTTTCCCTGTTGACCCCTTTCCTAAAGGCCACCTCAGTCTTGGATAAGTTAATCTTTTGTTTGGATGCCTGTTCGTACTGTCTGATGATAGAAGCTAATTGCAGGCATTCATCTTTGGTTGCCCTTGCAAAAAGGATCGAGTCATCCGCAAAGAAAAGATGAGAAATGTGGGGGCCATGACGGCTTTCCCATACTCCATGAATATGATTTTGTTGAGTTGCTAGCAGTAGGGAAGTGGAAAAAGCTTTAGCACATAATATAAAAAGATAAGGGGATAGAGGGTCTCCCTGTCGCAATCCTCTGTACGATTGAGTCTTCCTGGTATGTTCTCCATTGATGGCAAAACAATGTGTTACGGTTGACATGCAATCCATGATTTTTACTTCTCCATCTCTCTCCAAATCTTAACTTTCCCAGAATATAGTCCACAAAACTCCACTCTACCCTATCATATGCTGTAGACATATCCAACTTCAAAGCAATATGACCTTTCTTTCTCCCCTTGTTGTCCTTCATAGTGTGAAAGATTTCATATGCAATAAGAGCATTATCAGAAATGAGCCTACCCGAGATGAAGGCACTCTGCTGCTCGGGCACTATCTTGTCCATAATTGGTCTCAGTCTGTTCACTGCCACTTTTGAAGAAATTTTATATACAACATTGCACCAGCTGATGGGTCAAAATTCTCCAATTTCTATTGGTTTTTGCACTTTAGGAATCATCACCACTAGGGTAGAGTTTAATTCAGCAATACTTCTTTCAGACTTCCACCATCCTTTGATGTAGTTGGCCACATCCTCCCCTATAATGTGCCAAAACTTTTGGAAGAAAAGGGCCTTCATACCATCCGGACCTGGAGCTTTGTTGGGATGCATATTTTTTAGGGATATTTTGATTTCCTCGGTAGTGATCTCTCTCTCTAAGAAACCCCTTTCCTCCTCCCCAATCTTGGTTGTCAATCCCTGCATAGCCTCCTCCCATCCCGTCGGGTTGGATGATTGGAAAAGGTTTTGAAAAAAAAAATATGATGATCCTTTCAATCTCTTCTTCATCTGTCAACCACTGTCACTTTGCATTGTATAAGCCTTCAATATTGTTTCTTTTCCTCCTTTGAGATGCTTTGTGATGGAAATAGGTTGTGTTCTTGTCACCCACTTTCATCTCATTGACCCGGGCCCTAGCATGCCAAAAAGCCTCATCCCATCTATACCACCGTTGCAACCCCATAGCTATGTCTGTGCATATGTCCAAATTTCCTCTGTCTGGTGGTAGTAGTTGAGCCTCCCCCATTTGTCCTT
This sequence comes from Alisma plantago-aquatica, assembly GCA_963693085.1. Taxonomy (NCBI): domain Eukaryota; kingdom Viridiplantae; phylum Streptophyta; class Magnoliopsida; order Alismatales; family Alismataceae; genus Alisma; species Alisma plantago-aquatica. The sequence goes on from OY856413.1 coordinate 212,408,276, forward strand.
CTAGTTCTTTGATTTTTTTTCATCTTTCCAAAATTTTTGTTTGCCCAATTCTTTAGTTTATTGTCACAACATTCCATCTTGGCTTCTAAATCAGAAGATCGACTTTCATCCCACACTTCCTTGATAATTTGCTCACATCTCTGCTCTTCCACCCACATGGGCTCAAAGAAGAAACAATGTTGTCTTCTTTTCTTCTCCCTCTTCCTTTGCTCTGTGTTGATGACAATAGGCACATGATATGACTCATATTGGGGAAGATGTATAACTCTGGCTTGGTGGAATTCGGAAGTCTAGTTTGGGCATGCCAAAGCTCTATCTAGCCTCTCCTGAATGAAAGTTTTGGGTGTAAGACCTCTCTACCAAGCGAAGATTCTGTCGCAATACCCCAGGTCTATGAGATCACAATCATCAATCATATCTCTAAAGTCCTAGATGTATCTCAAAGGTTTTGGCAATCCTCCCTGCTTCTCATAGTTTGACGTGATCTCATTAAAGTCGTCAAAAATATGGTTGGAAGATCGGAACCTGATCTCAGTTCTCCTATCATATTCTAGGTCTTGTGTTTCTGTTGTTGTTCTACCCATATGTATATGCCAACCACCCTCCAGGTATCAGCTACCCATTCTTCTGACACCTCGCCATTGTAGTGGTGTTTTGAATATGAGATAATTTTAGATCCACGTCTCTCCACCATAAGTCGATTCCACCTGCTCTCCCCTTGCTTCCTATGCAGATGCCTTGTGTAAAGCCACACTTTCTCTTGACAACTTCTAGATCAACACTAGAAATCATAGTCTCCATGAGGAAAACTATGCTCGGGCCCTCCCTCCAGCACCAGGACTGAAGGGCATTCACCATGTCAGGGCGGGCCAACCCCTGACAATTCCAGCTCATGATTTTCATAGCTCTTCGTGGGGCTGGATCATCCCAGCCTCTGCTACTTTGGCTGTAGCAGCCCCATCTTTGAGATGACCTTCCTCTATGCTTCTTGCCTTTTTCCCCACTGCCTCAGATATACCGATCTCATCAAGCTCCATGTCACATAGTTTTGACTGTCTGCCTCTTTTCCCTGTGGTTGCGTCCCATATTACCTCTGACTCTAGTATTCCCAGCTATTGGGCTCTTCTCATCTTGTAAACCCATGGTGGATCTTTCTTTTTCTTTAGATCTCTCTTCACTTTCTTCATGTCTTTCTTCCTTAATTCTTTTTCTCTTTTTGCCCTAGTTCTGACCATGTACAATTATGCTGTCCTCCCTTCAACACAGGTATTGGTGTTATGGCCATCGTGTTGCCCTCCTCTGCCGTTGTGTAGAGATTCCTCTACTGTTGTTGTGCCTCCTTCAGTCTCTCCTCCGTTTACCTCGTGCCTTCACCCCCCCCCCCCATGCCAGCATGTCTGCCATGGTGTGCTTTATTTTCCCCCCTCGTTCTATTGTCGATGGTTCCTGGCCTTCGACTCTTGGGTCCCCCTTCTTCATGTGCGGCTCTCTTCCCTTACCTTTACTTCCCCTTTCCTCCCCTAGCTCGACCTTTTGTTTTTCTTCTCCAGGAACAATTCCTCTAGGTTGAAGACTGATTCATTGCTGCCTTTGTGGGTGTTAGGGTTGTTCTATTGTTGTATCTGGTCATTTTCTTTCTACCCTTCAGATTCTTCACTGCCTTTGTTCACTTTGTGGGTGGTCGAGGTTCTGCTGGATGACAATAATCCACTCATTGACAGGTATGTCATTGGTTTGTTATTGAAGTGGATACTCCTCTTTGTTCTGGTATTTCCATGGACCTCCTTGTGTACTGAGTCCCTTGGTTTTCTAGGCTACGTCTTCAACCATGCTCCCCACTATGATCCCTATTCATCTTCTTCCTCCCACTCTGCACAGTCCTTTTCCACATGACCTAGCCACCCACAGTGGTGACAGAAGTTTTCTAACCTTTCGTACTTGACTTCCAGTGTCATGATATTGTTGTGACTCCCCTTGATCTGAAACACCCATTTTAGAGGCTTGGCAATGTCCAACATGATTCAGACTCGTGCCGACGAGTCCCAGCCCAACTCATCTGTGTCCAAGTCGATCACCTCTCCCACATGATTCGTGACTTCCTCGATTACGTGTTTTGATCGAAACCCTAGTGGCAATCCATAGATCCACACCCAGAAAGGGATGTGCATGATGACGATGGCTCATGGATGCTCCTTGTCTTCGATCTCTTTGAATAGAAGGAGCTTAATCAAAGTTCCATGGTGCCCCTTCGACAACCTTCTTCTTGTCTCGCCAGTCCAAGAACTGAATCACAAAGTTGTCACTGTCTAGTTGTTTGAAGATCACCTTCTGCGCTAGACCCCAGGCTTGGGTGAGGGTTCCCTTCATAGCCCAGAAGTTGATAGATCTGTCTGAGAGGATCCGTTCCACTAGTGCCAATTTCAGATGTTCTGACCCTTCTTCAACCGGCTTCCATTGTATCTTAATGGGCTCCTCCTCTTCTGTTGTCAACTGCATCCTTGCGTACCGATCCACAAGGTCTTCCACCATCACAGAGAGAATACCAGAACGCTCATATTGTACTTGGAACTACAAGATAAGAGACCAAAGTGGGGGAGAAGATGACCCACTCATGGGAACCCTAATCGCCGGAGCGCAGGGCGAGACCACAGAGGCGAGTTATGCATTAATGGGCTTAGAAACCCTAATATATGTGTTAATGGGTTTTAATGAGATATAATTTGAAATCCTTTGCATAGAACTGATGTTAGGTTAATATAAAGCCTAGTAGATGATGAAAAGGCTCTAATGTGGATAGTTTGAGCCATTAGGGTTTTTATGAGTAGAAAAGCTATTTAAGGGTTTGTTAACCTAAAAAGGATAAAGTTTGAGAAATTGATCTAATAACACCTAATGCATCCTAATGAGACCTAGAAACCCTAATGTGGTACTCGAGTTAATCTTGAGGATGTTTAATGACACATGGGTGTTATGCATTAATTTCTGGATCACTGATTGATTGCTTGATTGATTATTCTTGATTATTCTTGCTTGGAAATCAAGTTACTCTGGATCAGTATGTGGTTAATTATGAGTACACACTTTATGTTTCTTGGCGTTTCTCGACCCTTTATCGATTGCAATGCAATTAAAATTCTTGCATGTTTCATTATTGCACTCCTTAAAGTGAATATGATTATTACAATTTATATATGTGTATGACTTGCTCGAACCTACATACCCCTCTAGATGTAAGATACTGGACCAAGCCCTGGAGGGAAGGTCAAGGTGGTTAAGCCCCAGAGGGAAGACCACATGGCACCCAGAGAGGTGACCCCAAGTACCAAGCTCAGGATGGAGAAGGTAGCCTTAAAGTAACTTGCAAGGACTTAACCCTAGAGAGGGTATCCCAGAGGTGGTAAAAGTGGTTGAGGAGTCATACGAAAAATGTAATTTTGCATTGTTATCAACTAATTGACATGATTATGTTGTTAGATCTTATGTGCAATGTTTTTTTTGTCACTGAATACCGACATATTCATTTATGCTGACCGAAGTTTTGTGTGTTGATGTTTTAGGTATTATTTGAAAAGGACAAATAGTAAAGTGAAATCTGTGAAGATGAATTTAAGTAATCCAATGGAGGATTAGATAGTTAGAATTCTACTGTGGATAGAAGTCTTAGATCCTATTTTGAAAAGGTATTCAAATGTTTTATTTTATACCAACTTTAGAATTTGATAATTATTTTTGATTAAATTGGTAAACCATTGATCCTAAATTTTGGGATAATGCCTCCAACCTCTTAGTCTCCCTTGATTGGGGGTTATCGGGAAGTGGGGTCATTACGAGATTGGTCCATGTGATGTACCCCTATGTATAAAGGTATGAGTGTGCTTCCTTGGTATTTCTTCTCTACTAAAAGAGCATGGTGTAGAATTGAGTTCACTTGCCCAGAAAGTTGCACCTTTTTTGGCATTATTCCGATAGACTTTCTATGAAAGTGCATATATCCTTGAAAATTATGGTATTAGATGGAATTTGTTTGGTTGTATTAGAAATGGATTATTCACTCTAACCTCCCTAAATATCTCTAGTATGATAACTTAATGTTTCCACCTCCATCATGTAAATGAGGACTCATCAAATGCATCAGGGAATTGGGGCTTACTTGCACTTGATTTACTTGTATCAACATGATTATCTTCAGACATCACATAAGGAACACTTGGAGTCATGTATGGAACACTAGGGATTGTAGAACCTATAACTAGAGTCGAAGGTGGAATACATGGCATCACAAAATAAAAATGAGGTACCACATGATAATTTTTAGTTGTCTCAATCATAGTATCGTTAGTTGTGTCCTTAGGGGGTGGAAGTTGTCCTTGGTTTTGCAAATGATGTGGGGGGTATTGGTAGTGATAGGTGTGTTAGTATGGTGGTTGTGGTGGTGGAGGTTTATAAGGTTTATGAGCGCCTTGAAATTAAAATATGGGTTGCAAATGCATTGGGGGTGGACTAAGTTTTGAGGAAAACCCATTGGTCCACATGCATTGTTGGATTTTACCATGAGTTGGGAAAGAAGATTCCCTTCCACATGGAGGGAAAGTATCAAGGAGAGCTTGTACATTATTTTCTCAAGTCTTGTTACATTCTTTTGAACCTCATCAAAGCTTTTCAACATAGAGAGGACTTCATATTAAAACTTTAAAATGTATCTTTGAATTTGTTGTTGTTGGTTTCTATAAGAGTGAAGGGCCTTCACCTCTTAACTAAAAGACTCAATAGAATTAACAAAATTACTAGGAGAACTTCTCACTTGATTCTTCACAATATTCATGATTTCAACAAAATTCTTCGTCGTTTCTAAACTTGAATCATTAGGAGGTTAAGGTGACACACTAACTACATGGTCACAATCATTGATAACACTAGAAGCTTCCAAGAATTCACTACCAAGTTTTCAAACAATTGAAATGACTCCTCAGGTGGTTTATTCATGGAAGTACCTCCATAAGACGAATCCACTTTAGCTTGATCCATTTGAGAGGGTTTAGGGGAAAAATCTTGGACAAGTTGCCATGAGGGAATATCATGATGAGGACACACTCTCAACATCCTTTAAAATATTTCCCAAGAATAATGAAATTTTTTGTTGTCCTTTTGGATGAAATTGACTATAGACCATAACATTTGTGTCAACCTTGCAATAGAGTAAAATTTGTTCAAGAAGGTGTTCTAAATATCTTCCCATATCGTGATCTCCTTTTCTAAATCATACCAATATTTTGCCTTTTTCTTTTAGAGAGAATGGGAACAATGTAAGATGAACAAAGTCATCAGTTGTGGTGGGGGCGAGATAATTATGGTATACTTCCAAGAAGGTGTCAATATGCCTATAAGGGTTCTCATAATCCAACCCATTAAAAATTGGAAGCATTCCTATAAGGGTAGGTGGGATGCAGAATTCTTGGCCAGGAATTTGATTCATTCTTTCAACAATTGGAGATTTGTAGTTCCCTAGTGTGAAATAACCATGGAGTGGCCTTGTAACGCCTCTATTGTGAGGTGGCAGTTGGGGTCCCATTGGGGTTAGCCATTTCTTCCTTATCTAAAGTGAGTTGTCACCTACACATTTTCAAATAAAGAAGAGTTACAGACCTCAAATGCAAGAGAAACACAAAGAATGAATAACAATAATGGTGAGGAAATAGGAAAAATCAAAGCAAAATAAGTTATCTAGGCCAAGTACCTCTCTCCCCAAAAATGATAGTAGAAAGATTCAAGAACACGTGGGGCACACACATTTGGGATAACAAAATTATAGCCCTTATTGTGACTCTCAGATACAAAACTAATACTACCCTAAAAGTGTAAGGGTTTGTATCACAATATAGAGTAGGAAAGTTAAGGGTTAACCCATAGGGTGAAATGGGGGCACTAGAGAAAGGTTTACTATTCTTGTGATGGTGTGTAAGGTTTTTAGGTTTGACTTTGGATTTCATTTACACTAAGTGAGCATGCAAGAAAGAGAGGAAAGAACCAAACCTAAGATAATGCTACACAAGTAATGCTATATGACTCACCAAGGAAGGAAATTGCACTAGCTACCTAGGAGAAATCCTAATTAGCTTAAATAAGATAATTATCTTAGAAAGGCAAGAGAAAGATCAACAACCTACATTAAAATTACAATTACACTAAGAACACAAGATAATATTACATTAAGCAATTTTCTAACTAAATCTAGCACAACTAACTAAGAACAAACACTAACTGCTCTAGAAAGGGTTGACCAACATAAGCAATTAAATTAACTAAGTAAGAAAGCAAGGGAACTACTAAATTAACACTAGCTAAGGAAAAGAACAACAAGGGTTTTAAGCAACTAATTAAGGAAGTGGGTTGTTTGAGGTAATTGTGGTTTTCAACCTAGTTAGGGTCATAATATGCAAAAGAATCAATTAGAACATGTCATCTAACCAAAGAACATAGCGGGATGCTAGTGAATTGTCATATACTAATCATTGACCATGGGAAGTGTAGGGTGTACATACAAGAACTACTCCCTATTACCCCTATCCAACCTTATGAAGATCACCCTTTCCATAGAAATTTCTCTTCATTACCATCACAAACATGTATGGGATTGTCTTTCTCATCATCGAATTGACTAGGGTATAGGTATAATTGAATCGCTATCACACTATTCCAAGTCTCTAGGAGTGATTATCCTGATTTAATTAGTGGGAAAGAGTGGCATGGTGTGTAGGAGAAGGGAATTTTACCTCCTTTCACACTCCATAAAACCTATAAGCATGCTCCTTACTAAGAACTTGAAGTGAGGCACTACTATGTACTTATATCTCACACATATTAGTAGGAGAGTGTATGGATATTTAGGGAGATGTGTGTCTATTTAAGGAATCAATAGTGGGATTTAGGAGCTCTTACAAAAATATTCAAATATACACAATTTTCCTAGACTTTGGTGGTTTCAACCATTGATATCCATCACAAGAGATTGGGAAATGATATAAAAGCATAAGGATAACGTTTCCAAGAAAAGTTTTAGTGTTGATAACAATAGTTCCCAAACATGGTATCAAAGTCACATTTATTCCCCCAAATATCCCACCAATAGCTCTTGGATACCCATGACAATGGAAAACACAAAAATGGAGAAAAAAAGAGATAGAAGAAATCATGAAACTTAGTGTAGATGTTGAATCCTTCTTTGCAGTTTCAAGTTTGAGTGCTTTCTTCCTACAAGGTGAAATTTCATGGAAATGGAATGGATAGTGGCCAAAACCCTAAAATCTATGGCGTGGAAGATGATGAAATGAGAGTGGAGTGATTTAGGTAGGTAATTGGGAGGTGAAATGAATGTTGAAAGGAACCAACCCTCAACCTCCAACCATCTCCAAGGCTTATATAGGGGTATAGGAGGTCTAGGATCAAGTGGGGATAACATAGAGAGATCAAGTGATAAAATAGGTGGGATTCAACATAGCACAACCATGGTGGCCACCTCCCAGCATGTCCATTCTACACACAATGGTCAATTTGGCTAACCAGTTCATATTGTGAAAGTTAAGTGAGAAGTGTGTGATTGGGGCATGCCCAAAAGGCTATTTGCTCATGTAGCAAGTTAACGTTCTGATAGTTTTAACGAGTGAAAGAGATATTGAGTAGACCAAGATTCAAATGGGAAGCATTCATGAGAACCATGGATGTTAGAGGTCCTTCCCTTCTATTTTGGTATTGAACTTGCTCATCCATGGAAGTTATTGCTTTAATACATTCTTTGTTCACTTGGGGTAGGTTGGGAATCTTTTAGGCTTCATTTTGGGCTCGTCCAAGCCTGAGGATACCCTACATTTCTCCTTCCTCTCTCAATTCAATCAAGTAGTAGTCAAAGTACCCAAAAACATGCGGAAACATTCCATAGGTACATTTGATAATCATATAGTTCATTTGGGAAATATCATGCATTATGAAACATATAGATGGAAATAGTGGGCAAAAAGACACAAGATGAAGACCAAACCTAGGGCTCCATACAAGACTTACTACAAACATTGAATAAACAAACAACAAAATAGGTAATGTGGAGATCAAGAAGAAGGAACATATGCTCCATCTAAGAGAAATGGATGTGAAGTTGATCATGAACATGATCATAAATGAATATGTACAAGAGGATAAAGACATACTTGAAAATGGAGGAGTTTCACAAAAAAACAAGAATCTAAGATGGAAAATATACAAATGAAAGAGGTAGAATTAGTTTCAGAATAGAAAGCACATGAGGATGAAATGCAAAAATAGGAAAGAAAAAAGATGGAATGAAATAAATAAATGGATTATACAAGCATTGAGAAGGATGGACTTTATAAAGTTGAATATTAAACATGAAATGTATAGAAAGAAGAGAAAGTAATCACTCAACATAATGGTATTATGTAGATATTTTGCAGACCATGTTAATTCCCATGACATGCTATTTCATCGCCAAACCTTCACATTTTCCATTTCTTAGAATCTATTACTTTTTCTCAAGTAAAGGTACATCGATAAATAGTCAAAAAATAGTATATGTTGGAAATTTTATATTAGTTTTTGGAAAACATGACAAGAGACATTTCATTTTCAATATATTTTAGTGACTTTTTGTAGCAGTTGGTATATCTCCTATATATTATTATATAAATTGTATCATGAAATATTTCAGCCATTGGTATAACTCCTATATGTTTTTATATATATTTTTTCTTAGGTCCATGTCCTTTAATGATACTCTAAAATCTTTAACGACATGTTCAAATATCATAAAACTACTTCATTGAAATAAGTGATTCTGACAATATAATAAAAATAATACATCTCACACATAATATTGTATATATTATAATAATTAGATGGAGTAAATATCTATTTAAATTTTTCTTGATTAGATAGTCAGTAAAAGGTTAGTTATCTTACATTATTTGTATTTCACTATTGAGAAATTAATGTTATTTGTCATATTATGTATTTTCAGTTGATTATATACTAGTTAATAATGATAAATAGTATCTTAGAAATAATTTGAAATATTATACCAATCATAAATGTTTAAACTAATTACTATGTCAAAGACATGGGTAGAACCAAATTTTGTGATGTCAAAAAACTTTCTTAAATACATTTTTTATGTGTTCTTTCTTTTTCTGTTATAGAAATTATTCCATTCTTAGTGAAAAGTTCATACTCCTTGATGCAAGTTGCTTTTAAAGTATTGTACATGTGATTATCTTTAGAGAATTTCCTCTATCCTTATTTTTATTTTTTTAACAAAAATTATCTCAATATATATTTATCCCAAAATTTAATTGTATATCAATGTTTTCAAAACAATTATTATTATAACTTTGTGTAAAATGATTCTAAGGTTACATATAACATATTAAACATTTAATAAATACATATCAGTTATCTCAAGTTATTTCTTTGAAGTTGAACAAAAATTAGTTTTAATTGTGAACTAGGCATATTTTGGTGGATCACATGATTTCAAAAATACGATGTGACTTTGAATGAAATAAATGTAGTGTTTCATCACTACATATATCTTAAGAAACAAATCAGATAAAATTAGGGTTAATAATAAATTATGTTGTGAGTTAGGTAGACTAGAAGGAAAAGTCAGTTGTTGAAACTTGTTTTGACTAATGTAATACCAAACAAAGTGCATCATATGTGATATATGAATTCCATTAACATAAATTACTCGATCATGGCTTAAATACTTGGGCCTATTTGTTCCATTGGGTTAATGAGAGCCAGTGGAGCATATAAAAATCCCAGCACTAGCACTCCTCATGTGTGCTCTATTGCATGACACTACTCAATCGTCAGTGGCACATAGATACTCTCAAAATGCTATTCATGTCATTCCACCATATCTATATCATCATGAATATTTTCTATATATAAAGAATATGTAAGAATAGAAATTACATCATATGGTCTTATAATTCTAATAAAACCTAAGCTTTGATACCACCAAATGTGGAACCAAACCCTCAGATAAATGTAAAGGCAAGAAGTGAGAATGAGCAAGCCAATGAGAGATCCCAAAGACAATAAGTTGAAATGAACTTCACAAATATCATCCAACAATCATGAAATAATTAATTATAAATGAAAATTGTCAACAATATTCTCATATACCAGCCTAGATATAATTCCTTTATTTTCATATATATCCTAGTAACTATACATAGTTCACAAAGTGTCCTAGCCATTTGTACAAAACATATACATATTCATATTTGAAACACATTCACAATATCTATTTCATACATCACAAACTTATTTGTAAATGCAACATCGCACAAAACACACTGCTCAAAAATCAAGTTCATACAGATAAATATCTACACCACCATAGAAAAGTGCCCACATTTCATTTACTACCTCCACTAGGAAGGTCACTCCTCATTTGAAAACCCATAGGTATGGTACTTACAATCTAACAAGGGTTTTAAGCAATGAAGGTAAGAACAAACTCTTAACAAGAAATAAAGCATTTACAAAGTAATCAAGATATACATCATGTACAATATATTGAGTGGTAGATAGTTGTAACAAATTAGACTTCTCTCTCCTATAAATATTCACATCTTGACTCATAATACACTAATTATCATTAAATGACCCCCTCATCATCAATTGGATGTTTTGGAATCACGTGTTTCTCAATTTCTTAGTTATAATTTAAAATTGTAAATTTGCACTCAAATGTATAATATTGAGTGCCTTAGTTAACATTGATAAAGTGTTTGAATTTACCAGATCACCAAACATCCTTATTTTGATGTCAAATTTGTTTATGTAAAATAGGATGGAATTTTTTATCCACTAATGAACATTTCACCTAAATTAGCAAATCAAGGACAATTTTATGGCTATTTTAATTTGCTCTTTTTCTAGCCTTTCTTTTTCAACTTTTTCTTCCATATTCCTTTTGAACCTTGGCCCATTTCCCCTTTCTTGGGCCCAACCCTCTCGTGTTGCACCCAACAAGGCCGCTGGTTCAACACACTTGTGCTACCAAACCACGTATCTGAGGGCCATGGATCACCTGTGCTAGATCATACATCCATATGATCATCTCCTTCTTGGTAACCACCCCAATAACCCTAGGTTGTGGCCAATCTAGGGGAATGACACTATTGTAGTTCTCACCTCAATTTGAGGCCACAAAGTCTTCCCCTCATCCTTTTTTACCTCAAACATGTCCATTTTGAGTGGAATGGGTGTTGGGTAGAGACAAGGGACACCCCTCCAACCATGGATGGAAGCCATGATCATGGAGATAATGTATAAGATCATCCACACCCCTAATACCCTCCCTTTTAGTCATTTAGATCCAAAACACCTTGCACTTTGTTTTCCCCATATTCTCCATGCTCTCACACCCAGTACCTCAATCTTGCTCATTGTCTTCTTCCTAAAATATTGGCTGTGTTGTAATGGGAATGATCTTTGGGGCTTCACTCCTTGTTCCACCCTGCCACTATCTGATACCTCTTTGGGAGGTGGCATGTTGACCCCTAAGGGTGCACATCTCACCCCTAAAATTTTGCTATGATGACCTCACCGGCGTGACAATAGGTAGGTTGTGTGACTCACATGGGTGAGAGAAGAGTTATCTACCACGCTCATCATTAGATCATGGGGGCACGACCATGATGGCATGCTTCAGTCTACTCTCCACTTCTCTATTTTTCTTGACATTAACGGATTGAAGCAAGACATGAACCTCATCACATCATCTTGTGAGCCACATGTATGAAGGCCCACCTCCTCTCAGCCTTTTCCATGTTGGTTGTGGGTAACCAATCAGGCCCCACATATGAATTTTGACGCAATTAATTATTATTATGCCAAAATATGATCATATCATGGCCAAACTTGATTATTATGACCCTAATTAGTATCATTTGGCATCTTGTGGTCTATGAATTGAACTTGATCATGCTTATCCCTTTTCATGAACCTATTTTTTGAAATGTGCCCCTTATGTAACTAAAATATCGTCATTTCTACTAAAGGCAAGAACTTTGTGCACCAATATAACTGTAGTAAGTAACATATCACATCTTTGGGTCTTGTAATAAAACAATCTAGAAACATTCTATATTTATATAAAATGTTATTACAATAGTAAATGATGGATTTGGAAACCCAAGTGTGTGGCATATGTATTACTAGTAGGTAGAGTTTTTAGTTATATATGTACATTCTATAAGTGAATTGGGTATTTTTATCTTCTAATGTCATTATTGTGAAACTTTGTGTAGAATGTGCAAATTTCAAATTATTTATCATGACAGACGAGTAAATAGGGTATAACTAGTGAATTCTTTAACATGTAGACACCATGTGCATCGCGTAACTTAAAAAGTGTTTGAAAGTCAATTTTGAAAAATGGGTATTATTGTAGCAATTCATACTTCATGAGAAATTATTGTAAGTTGCATCTTTTTTAATATCGATAGGCTATTGTAAAATAAATATGTGATACACCATCTCAGATACATAAATTCTCACATTTAAATGAGTGTGACTGAGGTCTTAGCACCTATTGTATATACATAAATCTCATTGATGTTCTATCCAATATGAGGCATGTGATATATGGAGGTTTCATATCCTGAGTGCTCAGGGTGGACCTGATGTTTTATGTAGGTCATAGATGAATCCCTAATTTTATACTTACATTGATTGAAGCATGTAAGTATCTCAGTGAAACCATTAATCCTAAGATCCTCGATGATGGACTAAGATACTTTGTAGTCACTTGGAATATGGACAATACATTCAAAAATACTCTAAAGTAAATAATAAAATATTTAACTCATTCACATAGCCTTACTTCTATGGAATCTTTACTTTAATTTTTATAGAGTAATCTTCTTTCTTTGGTATATCTTTCTATTGTTATGTTCTATTATACAAATGCCAAATTAAATGCACATATTAGGCTTTCCAAGCTTTCATTACTTTGAAGATGCTTTATCTATTGGTAAAATTATGGTGTTAGTCTCATGGTTTCTCACCCTTTTAAGGTTCTTATCATAGTATTGTACATTTTGATGGTGAGTATTCTCCTCCATTCGATCAATAGTGAAATGTATGTGGGGATTATATTTATTGAGGTGTTTAGATTCATATGTGTACACTCAATTCATGGGTGTGATATTTTTTATGACAACATATCTAGAACTAAGCTTTCTTTTGGGTGTATTATGTGTAACTATTATACAAGGTGTGATCACAAACATGTATATCTTTTGTGAAAATAGGTAGTGTCCAAAATCATTTATCATGAATATTATATAAATTCATTATTATATTTGAGTTGAAGGGCCTCACATTATGTTTGTATAAATGACTCATGTGTAAAACGAATTGAGCTTATTCTTGCATGTTTGGTTATATGATGATTACTAAAGACTAATTCGTTTTTTGGTTTTTTTTTGTTACCTACTCGTCCTCATGATGTTCTTATGTGTTGCATCAAATGTTGAGTTAAAAAAATTACGAAAATATGCATCTATTTATGTAGTCTTTTGAAAACTTATCACACATATTGTTCCACTACCTAAAAAATATTGCATATTATTACTACTTCTTGATTCCAATATCAAAACAACTCTTACTAAGACATTGGTGAAGAATTTATTTTCTAATAATTTCAAATTTGATATTGTTTATTTTAAATATATATATATATATATGTATATATATATATATATATATATTTATATATACATATATATATATATATTACACATCATTTTTAACTAATTATACAATTATACATCACGAAATATTATATCAATCGATTTCATAGTATTAAGTATAACACGACATGTCTACTAATATTATCCTAGGGTTCTAAATTTGATCTTTGAACTTTATGTAATTAAGGAATATATCGAAGATGTATCATATTAACTAATAAGAATAACTGTAGTAGTACACAAAACATAAATATTTCATTTTTTTTAATTCTTGAAGTGATTTTTAGTGGTATCCCATATGTGTAGACCAAACTTATGGATCTCAATATATGAAATCTACATAATATTACAGATAGGGTTAGTGAGGGTCATTTAAAATCCATCCACTTGTGGTGATTCATATTCACTAACAAGGAAGAAGCCTACTAGACCTCCCTTAGGTAGCAAGGTGTAGAAGGTTTGCATATTGTAGGGCCATCAAACATGCATGGATCCCCCATCTCCTAAGTATGAAATGGGGTAACATTTTCATATGAAGATGATCACTGCCTCCTATGACAATATGTCAAGGTGGATGAGGCAACTAGGACCATTGACTAATTAATAAACATTCACACACTCATAGTTCCTGCTTTATCTAGTTCAACCTTCCCAACCAAACCCTTGAGGTTACATGTAACATCAAACTCTTTACAACTTTATAAATATTTGGAAGTTGAAACATATTTAGAAACCTAGCCAAGGTCCAATCAATAATTTCAAGGTTAGTATATTATTTTTGAATTAATTGTTCCTATAGAGAACATAAATATTAGTGAAAAGTGGTACAAGTAAATTTTTATGATAGACCATGCTTAATGTCCAATTTTATCAAATAAATACAATTCCTCAATTTATTAGGGATTATATAAGAATTTAAATGAAATTAACTAATTTGAGTTTTTTATCAAATAAAAAAACAATGATTATGATAAATGTATAAATAGAGTCTATGATTCAATTTTGGGTTCAGTTAGAGGTCATCACATCATGGACAAATGGACGGGGGACGTGGGGTAGAGGGGGGTGCGGTGGCTGTGGCCGTGGGTATATAGATTGGGGGAACAACGATCTGAGAGGGGGGCACAGACTTCAAGGAGGAGGTAGTGAATACCACCCATACGAGCAAAGTGAGCCGTGGAAGGATTCGAAGAAACAAGGAGACCAGGGCGGTTAGAAAGACAAGGGAGTTAGGGTTGGCATCCCAACAGTCGGGATTGAGTTCCACTTTGTTGGAATGAAGGGTGATGCTATCAGTTCAAGCAGCATGGCATCATTAGAGGCTACCATGGAGGAACAAGTTTCGATAGTGCACTTCCCACCGTAACACAACAATGAGGAAACACCATCGGCCAAGGTTTGGGGGAATCAGAAGGATGTAGCAAAGGAAGCAGGTCCATCCTTGTCAAACGATGTTGATCTCAACCTTATTGAGGAAGGGCTTCATCAAGGTAAATAGAAAGAGACATTTCTTGAAACCCTATATGAAAAGAAACTATCGGTTTCGGACGTCAAGTTGAATATGGAAGACGTAAGGCCATCGTTGATAATCAACCCAGATGCGGAAGAGAACCTGGCACATCTGTGGATGTATATGGTGGTAACCTAACTCATAGGCACAGATGTGGGCTACATGACGATGCGTGATAGATTGAAAATTCTATGAAAACCAATCGGGAGGTTCAACATGTTTGAAGTTGATTTAGGGCACTACGTGGTATAGTTTTCTTGCGAATGAGACTTCGACACAACCCTAACTGGAGGTCCATTGAAGCTATTTGGGTGTTTCCTGGCTGTGTGGCAATGGCACCCATCCTTTATACCATCATTAGATCATCCTAATTTCCTAGTCACCTGGGTTAGAATTCTTAATCTTCCTCTGCACCTTTATGTCCCAACTATGTTCGACTATATAGGGCTTGCACTTGGCAGCCTTGTGAAAGTGGATGCACACACAATGGCAAGAACTCAAAGTAAATTTTCCAGACTCATAGTGGAGGTGGATACTATGAAGTCTTTGATTCATACGATTGCTATCAATGATGTTATCTATCAAGTGGAGTATGAAGCTTTTCCTAAAATTTGCAATGCCTGCGGAAAGTTAGGTTATTCCCAGGAAAGATGCACTCACATTGGGAAGAATAAAGAGAATTATATGAGCAAAGATGAAACACAAACTGCTACAAATAATGTTAATGAGGCCACCATAAACAAATCTCATACTCAAATAAGGAAAGTGACAATCCATAAGCATCATAATAACCAAGCAGCCAGACAAAATGATAAAGAGTCTGATAGAACAAAGCAGACAAACTAGTTCGCTTCCCTGATGGATCTTGAAGAAACTGAGAAGGAAACAAAAGCAAAGGGAGTAGATACCTTACAGGCTTAGAAAGATGTGGAGAATGGCAATGAAAAACCATATACTAAAGAAGGGAGGAAAGGAGATAAGGTGTGGAAAAAGAAACGATTTGAAAGCAGCGACAATAAAAGGAAGGCCTTGAAGGAGATCAAGGACACTGATGCGTAGGGACAAAGGCATCAAAATGACCATACTGCGGTTAACTTGGATGTAGATGAGGTTATAGAGGAAATCATTGATGTAGAGGAGAATGCAGACATGGAAGAGGCAGAGAGTGAGACGGTCACGGTGAATGAGAAATAGATTGATCAATCTAATGACAACCCACATGTCGAAGGAGAAACCTCAACTGATACAAACAAGAGTCACGTTGAAGACATTGGCATTGAGCCAGATCCTCTCCTGTATGTCAACGTCGACGTTGAAGCTCCTCCTCTTACGGGTAGGAAAATCAAAGGGATCACACCCAAGCTCAAGCATGCTAGATTCAAGCCACCATACGAGAAGAGAAGGAAGAGCTAAAGACTACATCTTGGCCTTGTATCAGCTCTGGAAGGAATCAAAGAGGAGGAGGCAAAGAAAGAGAACTTGGTTCCAAAGGAAAACACTCAGTACGTGTCGTCTGCAAACTATCTTGTTTCTTTTTCCAGTTGTTAATGATCAATACACTCTGTTGGAATACTAGAGGAATCAGCAATAAAGATACATGGCGTGTCCTCAAAGATATGATTATGCAGAAAAGATCTAAGCTTGTGGCTATCTTAGAACCAAGGATCAGTGGTGAGGATGCCCTCAGAACTATCAGGAGTGTGGGTTTTGACAAATCTCATAGAGTGGAGGCAAGGGGTTTCGCTGGTCGCATCTGGATCGGTTGGAAAGAAGTGGATTGCAATGTTAACATCATCAATAGCCATAGATAGTTTGTGACCTGTCTGGTAAATGACAACACATATATCACCTTCGTCTATGCCAATCCTCATGTGCAAGTGAGAAAGCTATTGTGGAAGAATCTTGTAGAGACGAGGAAGAGGTTTCATAAACCTTGGATTGCTTTAGGAGACTTCAATGCAACTTTGAATCCATGTGAAAGGAAAGGCTATAAAAGTTTCGACTACAAAGAGGCAGAATTGTTCTCCAACACCCTTCTTGAAGCCAACTTAATCTGATCTAAGGTTCTCAGGTATGAAGTTTACTTATAAACATGGCGCCAAGCACACCAGAATTGACCATTTGGTAGCTAATAGTGATTTCATTATCAAATACCCACAGTACGTGGTGGAACACCTCCCAAAAGTCTGATCGGATCATTGTCCCCTTTATATAGTTGACACCACAAGAAGTAAACCTTCCCAACAGTTTTGATCAAAAGATCTTGGTCGACCAATGAACAGTTTTGGAATAGGCTTAGAAGTATCTGAGATAGCAAGACAGACCTTCATAGTGCTCTGAAAAAGGTACATCCTGATATCAAGCAATGGGCTGAAGTTCACTCATCCCAAGCAGTGAAAAAGAAGGCAAGGCTTCTAAGAAACATTACTAATTTACAAGAATAGATGGAGGAAAATTACAACACCATTATTGATGATCTTTGCAGTGATTTCCAAAATCAATATCAAGCCATCCTTCAGGAGGAAGAGGAGGATTACAAGAAGAAGAGTCACATGCAATGGAATTGTGAAGGTGACTTAAATACCAAATTTTACAATGCTATGTCAAGCAAAGAAGGCGATCCAACAATGTGACAACTCTGAGAAAGCAGAACGGTGAGTGGACTGAGAAGGAGGAGGAGACTCAACAACTCATTGTTAACCATTTCAAAACCAGCATCACCGAGCCTCATAGCATCGATCAAGAGAAGGTTGTTGCCTTTAAGGGTAGTTTTATTCAGCTGATGGATGAGCAACAAGTTGAACTCATTCGATTGCCTACTCTTGATGAGGTTTACAAGATTCTACAAGCAACGAACCCAAACAAAGCATTGGTCCCGATGGGGTCGATGGGTCCTTCATGTTGGCAAATTGGCATGCTGTGAAACATTCTACTTTACAGACCATCAAGAGTGCTCTATAAGGAGAAAATCTTGCTGATCATATGTGCAACACAAGTATAGTTTTGATTCTAAAAGTGAGTAAACCTGATAGTAGTGCACAGTTTCATCCCATATCTCTTAACAGTCTAGTTCTCAAGCTAGTCTCTAAAGTGGTCATAGAACGTATCAAGGCTCACCTGCATATGTGGGTCTCACCAACTCAGAGTGCCTTCATCCCTGGTAGAAGAATATCAGATAACATTGTGGTGGTTTAGGAGATTTTACATATTATGCGAAGAAGGGGAGGACCTAAATCTATGGCCATCAAGGTGATTCTTTTGAAGGCCTATGACAAAATGGCATGGCCATTTGTGGAAGATACTTTAAAGAAGATTGGCATACCGGAAACCATTATATCTTATATCATGAATTCCATCAAGGGTGGAGAAGCTACTGTCATCTGGAATGGGAAGGTGGTGGGGAGGTTTAAATCTACACGTGGGCTAAGACAAGGAGATCCCTTGTCTCCGTACCTTTCCATGCTATGTCTGGAGCGACTTAGCCAGCTTATTGAAGATAAGGTGTTCAATAGAAGGTGGTCTCCTGGTAAGCTTACTGCCAAGGGGCCTCTTATTTCCCATCTGTGCTTTGCTGATGACATGATCTTATTTGCCAACGCAACAGAAGCTCAGATGAAGACTGTACTCAAATGTTTTGAGGAGTTTGGGGAGGTGTCGGGACAGTCGATATCCATTACTAAGTCCTGTATATACTTCTCCAAAAGTGTTCCATCTAGAATTAGGAAATGTTTATGCCACATCAGTGGTTTCTCGGACGTGTCTGATATGGGGAAGTATCTGGGTGTTCCTCTCATCCATGGCAGAGTAAGACATGATACGTATGGGGGGTTGTTGGAAAGAATCAACAACAATATCAATGTGTGGTCTACTAGATGTTTATCACTAGCAGGTAGGGTGGTTATGGACAAGTCCAGCCTAAGCGCCATCCCTGGCTACATGATGAAAACATTTTTCCTTGCCACGAAGATCTGTGATAGAATTGATAGAAGTATTCAGCCCTTTATCTGGGACGGTGGACACAAGATCCATCCTATGTCTTTGGTGGCTTGGAACAAGATGATGACTAGCAAAAAGAAGGGAGGTTTTTGTATCAAAGCTATGAGGGAATGGAACCTAACTCTCATAAGCAAGCATCATTGGGAGGCTAGTACTGGTAGAAACTCTCCCCAGTGCAAAAGCATGCACACTAGGCTTCTCCGGTAGAAGAATCAGTTGATTCCAAACATCTCCAGACATGGTCAGGCAGTCTTCAAGTGAAGAGATTTCATCGAGGAGAACTCTTTCTGGATCCCTATCAATAGAGATTCCATAAATGTTTGGAAGGAGAAGTGGTGGGATTCTTCACAAAAATTAGAGGGAAGGACTAAACAACCCATTCTGAATGAAATCAAGAATCTCAGGGTATCTAGCCTTGTAAATGTGGACAATAAGTGGGATGAGGAGTTCTTAAACTTCTGGATTTCGGAAGAGGATATAGTTAAGACCAGACAGATACAAATTCCTAGTAATACTGATGAGTATGACCTGAAGGCTTGGATGCGTAGAGAGGAGGGTAATTTTTAACTCAAAGCACCTACAAGTGTCTGTAAGATCACAAAGATATCAAAATTGAAGGCAAGTGAGATCTTGTTTGGAAAGCTAACACACCAGATAGAGTAAAGATGTTCTTGTGGTTGGTAGGACATAATGCACTATTAACTAATAACTGCATAAAGGCCTATCACATGGTGGATGATAGTACCTGTCCTAGATGTGGAAGTGAGGAAGAAACCACTCTACATGCTCTGTGAGATTACATCAAAGTAAAACTAGTGTGGAAGGAACTATTGGACAAGAACCTTTGGGACAGTTTCATCAATGAGAGTGACATCTGGAAATGGCTAACCCTTCATCTTAGTAGGCAACACGCACAGGGTGACACCATGATCATAGGCTTCCAATTTATCTGGACCAGCACAAACAAAGAAATCTTTGAGAAGGCACTAGAGAGCACTAGTTATCAGGTCCAGAGAATCCATGCTGAAGTTAGACGACTTTTAGAGGTAAGGAGTAAGGTGAGAGGTAGGATGCAGGTCAGGAAGGAGGTTGTTTGGCATCCACTGTAACCTGATGTCCTCAAGATCAACGTAGATGCCACCTTCAAGAAAGGTAGCTCATGTATTGCAGCGATTTGCATGGATTGTGAAGGTAATTGGAGGGGTGGGTGGAGCAAGAGGATGAAGGCTAAAAGTATTCTCATGGCTGAGATCCAAGCTATTGAGCTGGCTGTTAACATGGCTACTGAACTAGAGTTTGAGATGGTTGACATTGAATTTGACTCCCTACTTGCCTGTGAAGCGTTGAGGAAAGAACCAAAAAATAGTCCCAAAACATCCAATATTTGTAAAAGGATCATGGGGAAGAAGAGGACTCAATGGAGGATGTCCCACAAGAAAAGAGACGGGAATAAGGCAGTTGATGCCTTGGCTAAATGCCACCAAAAATCTGGGTTACATTTCATATCTTATAGAAATGCCCCTACTAAATTAGAAAATTTAATTAGATCTGAATCTTATAATGGTAGTAGTACTACCAAGTTTCATTTAGCCAACAATAATGTTAACTGTAGTACATTTAATGATTTTGCTTGCACGAGGAGGTGAGATAAATAGATACCTCCTGACTTCTATAAAAAATAGGTCATCACATCGAGAAATAATTTTAAGATAATCCCTAATATCAATTTTATTGACTAACATAATTATGTTTGTGTGAGGGACAAAAAATGGGCTCACTATTGGGTCGTCAAAAATTGATTAGGAAGAATTGGAGAGGTCTCAATCTTTGAGAGGTCTCCTTTAACCTCTGAACTCCTCGTACAATAAGTGTGTCTAGTCTCTGATTGTGCAATTTGTAGCTTTTAGTTTGTCTTATTGCAAATTGATTTCCCCATTTGTTTAAGGATCAACCATTGATCCTTCTAAACCCAAACTCAGATCATCATTTTTATATTTGAGAAAACATCCAAACCACCACTTCTCCACTCTGTTGGTGCAAGTTTACAGATAGCAGTCTCACCAATAATAGTTGAGTATGTGAGACCTTGAAGCTTTGTTAGATGCTTAGAGTTCATCATTCATAAAACAATGTGGGGACTCCCCTAGACAATGCAAAAAGCTTGACCTCTTTCAGTAGTGACGGTGAGTTTGACCAAGGAGCATAAGCCATTATTGTCCTATTCCTATCATGTATGCTTACTTTCCGCGAGTCCTTTCTTTTAGGTAGATTCTTGACAAGTGAGTTTATCTCAATATGATTCTTATGATCAACTACCTCACTAGAAGTACCAATACTCACTAGGTGCCTTAACAATGTTCTCTTTTTGAATACTAGACCAAAAAAATCTATGCGACTATCTACAACTCTTTTCTCCCTCCATTTGGACAAACACAAGTTAATATTATGTTTTCTTTATTTTTTATATCTATTTCCTTGTTTATTTTAAAGTGAAAATTCATTTTTGGAGTTTATTATTTTGACTTTTATGGAGATTGTAACATCTTTGGTTGGTTATCACATATATGCTTGACGTCTCAACATCCACCAAGATTCTAGATTTGCATGGCCTCATTGGAGAAGCTCCTGTAGCCATGGAGGAGACTAGGAAGTGGAGCTTCACGTCTCTAAGGAACCCCATTAAAGGCTCACCTAGGTAGATTCATAATGGGGAATATGATGGGTAGAATTTCGCTATGTGATTTAGTATGTGGAGCGAGTTTGTGTTGGATATTCTTGCTATAGAGAAGTAGCTCAATTCCAAGATAAGGAAGAAGATGACAAGCATGAACTTTATGTTTCCACCCCCAATATTCTAATAGTTTATCCACATGATCTAGGGTTTATAAGGATTCTAAGTTTATTTATGTATAAGTCATGCTTGGAATTAAGTTAAGATATTTTACAAAGTTATTTTCTCTCACACTCATAGTTGGAAAATAAAACAATGGACACCTCAATATTTCTGGTGAGATTTTAGAATTTTATTTATAGAGTTATATCAGATCTGATTGGTTAATTATTTTCTAATCTTTCATAAGCTATATAACTCATTATATAACTTAGACAGGTTTCAGTTGTATATGGTTTTATCCTATTTTTGAGACACAACTAATGATATAGGTTACATCACCCAATTTAGTCTAGTTTTCACAAAGATAAAGACGTAGGGCAATTAGGGTCAAAGATTATGATTAAGGACTTGGAGTATTTCATTACAGTTTCATAAAAGGATAAAGTCATGATTAATGTAGAAGCCTTATTTCTAATGAAATAGGTAATTGGTTCATGTTTTGAGTTTCTATACATATACTACACCATGAGTTTTCTAGTATTTCCATCTTTAAAGTATGTAATGTACATCTTATTCATATGACGAAACAATTATGTACATGTTAAGATTTACTACATAAATTCTTAATTATTAAGACCAAATTGGATATAATCACCTCTTCATTTGTTAAAGATTAGTAAACAATATTAATGAAGAACCTAACTTAACATCATATAAGAATGTGAATATGAATATAACTACAAATAGATAATGCCTACAAACTACATTCTTATGGAATCCCGGTGCCTCATGATCCCCCTCTTTTCAGTACAATTTTCAATTTCTTTAACCCTACATGCATGCCTTTGAGTGTGACATGTCACATATGATAGCTTTTTTGTTTTCAAGGATATCTTTCACACGTCGTGTGTGTTCAATGAGTCAAGTATGATTCATTGAGAAGGTTCCTTTTTGTGTATGTTTAATCAAATTAAGAATGCATATCATTAACAATGATCATACATGTTATTGTGAGTAAAGAACAATCTTATGTTTTATGTTTATACTATTACAAAACCCAACAACCTGATATACTTTGGCAAATGCATGACTATGTGTGAATGCACATAGATGGTCAGTAACAAGGATTAGATCTCAGGAGGTGGACATTCATACAATCTAAAGACTAGGTTAGATTCCATCTATAAATTTAAGGAGGTTGATTTAGATTTCTATGTTATAATGTATCATCTTTATTTTAGACCGGGAGGTGATATGGTTTGTAAAAAGAAAGTAAATGAGAATCTTTTGTAAAAAGAAAGTAAATGAGAATCAATGTAAATCATGTCTACAATAAAAGATATGATTTCCATGACAATCTCTAATTGAAATATTGATTACCCATGCTTATTCCTTGTTTTAATGGGATTGCACTTGTGGGTTGTTACAAAAGTGATATCACAAAAATAATATAATGGTCATAAGGAAAGATTCTCATATTCTTGTTTTATTCACCTGTTAGATCATTCCTAAGACAAAGGAGAGTTAAAATAAAGATCATTAGTATGATTATCAATATAAACATTACCATAACTCTAATCTTTGAGAAATTTTGATTGTTTGAATTTGAAATATGTTATCTCATAGAAATGATATACCCTAGATTGGAGATCTGCCTTTTGAGGAAGAGAATAACAAATATTTTATAAGATTATATCTCCAATTTGGAGATTGTAAAATGATGAATGAATCTATATAGTTCACATACAATTCTCTATGGATAATCCCTTATCTCTAATACATTTATAGCATTTGTACCACTGTTGATTGTTTCTTTCCTAAAAATTGATGATCAACATTTTATGGTGTTTTTTTATTTCTTGTACACACTTTGTTTTATGATTGGATAACAAATATGCTTCATATGCATATGATGTTATAAAGTGTTTAAGTTTTCTTGAAGTTTCCAATTTTCAACTCTTTTTTAAGAAAGAACAAAAGACATGTTTGATTGGGATTTCATGTTGCAAAATGAAGTTGTGAGACCCCGAACCTTGACTAAATGGTTGAAAATTCTTAGTTATAATAACTAAGCACTCACGACCTTAATTAAACATTTTTAGGTGCTTTGATATCATGAGACAAGATTAAGTTTCAAGTTTGGTCCAATTTAGACAATATTTGAGCAAGTTATGCAATTTTGTGTACATTTTGGACTTATTTGCAATTTACACAAATATGAGGTTTTTCTTGCAATTTTTTCCATGCATTAAGTTCCTTAGACGTTTTCTTATCATGTTGATATTTTTGGGCCATGGGACTCTTAATTGAACCTTGGTTTTGTGGTGATTCTCTTCTATGGTGAATAAGGGTTTACGCCTTCATGGATGAGCTACCTTTAGTAACCATCAACATATGGTCCCCATGTTTGGTTGACATATGATGGTCACCAATAGGTAGTGACAACCAATGGTCATCCTAGAATGCCTCAGTTTGATGGTTTTCAGGTTTTGGTTCACTTGGACCGGTGGTTTAAAAAGGATGATCAAATGATGGTTCATCACCTACTAAGCTAGGATTTCCAAAACTGATGGTTATTATGTGTTGGAAACTGATGACCACCCTTGGAGGTCATCATCTGGTGGTCCAACAGACTCTTACAACTGATGGACCTGCTACTTCATGGCCATGGAAGCTCTTAGCAATGGATACTTGGAGAGCTACTAGGACACCTCAAGCTTCTTCTCTCCCTTATCCTTAAGCTTTATATACCGATCCTTAAGGTCACAAATGAAACTTTTGCTCCCTTATCTCTTCCCTTCTATTAAATCTTCATCTTTCCCCTACTTGGTGGTGGAGGAGGTGACAAAGGTAGAAGAAGACAACTGATCCTCTTGGTGGAGCTTCTAGGGTTCGGTTCTACCCTCATCTAGGGTTTGTGGAGCCCTCATTTGGTGATCTTGACCTAAACTAAAGTTTCTCCTTCTCTTCTTCTTTTCATTTTTTTTCTTCTTCCTACCTTCTTTCTAGATAGAACCATGGTTTTACATGGTAAAGCTTTCTCTTATGCTCAAAAAACCTACCTTTCTTGCTCCTTCTACCTAGGATTTGCTTCTTTTGTGGAGAAAGGTGCTAGTTGGTTGAGTTCAGAGCTTATGCTAGGATTTTCTACCCTCCTTGCTCAAGTTTTCCTTCTATTTGGGGTTTGATATTCTTCCTAGATGCCAGTTTTATAACCCTCTTCTTGTTTATTGCTTACTCAAGTTCTTGCTCTAAAACGATGATCTAAACTTAGAGAAGCTATGTTTGCTAAGGCGTTTGATTTTTATGATGTTTCCTTAAGTAGTTTCTAGCTCTAGATGAACCTAGAATCATGTATAGAATCTTCCTAAGGTAGAAGAAGACTTATATCAGGTAATATGGGAAACAGATGGTTCTTAATACCTATCAAGCGATGACATATACTTAGAGTTTTTAGGCTATTTTCTATTTTATACATGAATATCGATGGATGACCTCACCCTAGAACTGATGGAGTTGCCTTCATGAAGACTGATGGTGATGACCAATGGTGTCAACTAATGTTCACACCTTAGGTCAAGTTTTAGACTCTTTTGTAACCTCAATGGTCAATGTTTTATACCCTAAATATGGCATGAATCAATGGTGATATTAGCTCAACATCCGATGGTGAAAAATGATGATAGTGTTGAGCCCATCAACCCATGGTGGTCTAAGAAACCACAACTAATGGTTAGGCTAGGTCTCCTATGTTTCTTCATGTAAAGCGCTAAACTGATAGTTTCTTGGGTCAACTGATTTAAGGATTAGACATATGCTCCAATTGATGATTCTAAATAATGAACTTCATCCAATGGTTGAGGTTGGATGTTTCAATATCCAATAGTTTGGAATGAAGCCTATAACATAATATGTTGGTTCTATTGATGTGAATTTGATGGTTTTCTCCATGTGATCAACCTAAGGATCTTGCTTTTTGACAATTTATGACTTGCTTAAAATGTACAACTAATGGTGGGTTTTATCCCCACAATTGATGGTACCCTTTATGTTACTAAATAAGGGATGTCTAGGGTTAGATGATGATTCTTTATAGGTCACAACTCAATGGATTTATAGGCAGTTTGTTCTAGGTGTATACTTATGTAAGAAACCAATGGTTTTACCTTCTCAACAATACAATGGTTATGGGTTGATGCTTGTGATATGATGTATGGTTTAAATGATGTTGAAATTGCTGGAGGTTTGCCCTTACTTTTATAGTCTTACCTTTGCCCTCACATGAATATAATTCATAATCACCATATGAATTAATGGGTAACCCTCATGAAGTATAGTTCATTACACCTAATCCTAATGTAACCATGTGATGGTGATTGATTATCAACAACACCCTTGAATGATTGATAGAATCATGGAGTGCCCTTTTATTGTTGTGGAAACCCTAGTATACTTTAATTTGAAGGTAATGCATTGAACCATATTTGAGAATGGTATGGAATGTGATGGTGATGCTTGTCTTATGCACCCATGATTGTATGGGGAGGCTATGGGTTAGGGTTTGTGTATGAGTGCTGAACTATAACTATAATATAACCTATCTTGTTAAACCTAACCCTAAAGAAAATAAAGAAATGTAATTAGTTATGCCACCCTTCCTTAAATAATTAATATAATGATGGAATATCTTTCCTAATGATTGATTGTAACTTTAATATATTAAATTAATAGTGGTCTTCATAACTTAATGAATTATGTTTTCATATGCTGACCTTATACACTATGAGTGTGATGATGGCCATTCATAACTACTTTTCCTTATATGTTGATATCATAAAGGAATGCTCTGAAATGATAAATAACCCTAAAATGTTATGCTATGAACATGTTTTTTAGCTCTTTGATACAATATTATGTTGAGACTATGTATCACATGCAAGGTGATGTTTGTTGAGCCTTGTTATAAGGAATGAAAAGATAATGGTGAACTTGCAAGGAATGGTCTCATGATCGTAATGGCCAATGGGAATGGTTGATCCCTAATGGAGGTGTGGTCCTCTTCATGATGTGACAAGAGTTGGAACACTGGAATAATATGATAAGGATTTGTAACCTGTGGTGATATGATAACAATTATAGTCTCAAGAATGGAAATTAATAAAATAATGTGGTATTGTGATCAAGCACTTTGTCTCACATGTTTTATATTTTCTAAAGTTCATATATTTATATTCTTTCTAGAAATGTATTAGGGTTTGTATGTCTATTTGTATGGTGCAACATGAATTCACCCAATTGGCATAACTAATCAATTGAAACCCTAATCATGTACTGCCCTATTATGTAGAACCATATTCAGTGTTAGAACTTGCTAGCTGGTGAAATGAGTATTCCTAAGGGAAACTTAGAGAACATATTGTTAATATGTTGGGTGCTTGTCACCCTATCCCCAAGTGTTAAGGAGGATGGTTGCAGTCATTCCTTAGATAATTGTGATATATGATGTGACTGAGCATGTTGTAGTTGTGTCTCAGGTGGTAGGGTTTTGCTTTGCATACCCTGGAGTCTAGTATCATAACCAGTACCAAGGGAGGACTAGTGGTTAGCAGCTAGACTATATGTTGTTGTAGTGGTAGCTTGACTGATATGTCACTACCTCTCGATATGTACTGATCGGGCAGAGGAGAGATCATAGGATGTCTATACTCCTAGATCTTATATAGAACTGAATAGAACTTTACATTGGTCAGTTGGGGTTTGGATGGTATGACTCAAAATTCCCAGGGCTTAATAAAAGATGTAATACAGTCATGTAGCATATCTGTTTAGGATTAGACATAATGTTTCACATTCAATGATAACCCTTGTTTGCTCTGTTACATAGAGATGATGTTTAGTAAACTAAAAGATAGTAGGTATGCTTATGTTGTGAATATGATCATGTTATAGATGTGTACATACAGTAGACATGCTTATGTTGATAAATATAATGCTACTGTTGATTATGATAATGATGATAGTTACCAAATGAAGATTAGTTATGCTTATATTGCTAGCAATGCCTCTATATTAGAGGTTCTCATATTGATAGTCATGTTAATAAAGATAGTTGTGCTTATGTTGTTAGTTCTACTTGTGATGTTGATCTGCTCAAACCATTAGCATACTAATATTGTTAATTATGCCTATGTTGCTAGTCTTATTCTTGAAGATAAAGATGTTATGCTACTAGAACTACTTATGATTTTAACCATGCTTATTCCATTAGAATACTTATATCATTAGCAAGGAATGTGGTGATAATCAAGTTGATGATGATAGTTAATATATATTTCTTTATGTATCTTATTAATCAGGTATGTAGTTGGTCCTATCTGATTAATCTTCCTGATCTTCTTAAGTTGTTTAATTGATCAACCTACTATAATCAATAAGCAGTGTTGAGAGTTAAATCTCTCACTGGGACATGGGTCTCACCTGTGGGTCACAAAATCCTTTTAAGTGATCGGTATCAATGGAAACAAACCCATGGCAGTGAGGATAAGTTGTGATGATGGGCCTTGGATAAGGTTATTAGATGTCTAGTGTGTCCTAGAGTCGTCCCTGTACTCTCAGGTCTAGGGAGGAAGGTTGTATATGATATTTCAAACAAATCAAGATTTTGTTAGCATGTTAATGTTGGTTTATGTGGTATGTATAAATTATGTTTGCATGTGTAAATATATGTGTGGCTGAGGTCATGGAACAAATTGTATCATCTTCTTGGCATAGTATGAATACAAACAAGATCTTGGGCTTCAATGTAAATGTTTCTGAGCATGTGGTGATGTTGAAATTGGTTTTAATTTACCCTCTTTTCTGGGTATATAATTAATTTGTGATCATTGTGTTTTATTTTTTGAGTAACCTCGTTTAGTGTGATGGGTTCTCACAGAAGTTGTTACATATATACTGTAAGAGACAAATGGGAAAAAGTTACATTAGGCTTAAGTGTCTACTTGATATTAGTTTTTGAGTAGATTCCATATCTTATAGCATTTCCTCTTCCTTTCCTAATAATTTCTTGTGTGGGATACTAATGAATTAGGGAACTATAGGGGAGGTTCAACGAGCCACATGATGTTTTTTATGGTACTCTCTTTCATAGGTGCTTATGGTATGGGACACATGTACTAGGGGATGTTGGAGATGAGTATAAGAAGAACTACAATCTATAGTTAAATGTTTTCTCGAGTTTATGTCAAGATATTCCATATATAGATAACGCTAGGAGAATATGCATGTGGTCACATGAACCTAATGGTACAAGAACTATGCCACAAATCATGTTTATTAGATTATTTGGCATAAAAAATAGAATGATGGTCTTATAGTAATAACCTGCATGAGGATAACCAATTGTGAAATAGTAAACTCCTTAGTTGTGCATGTTAATCTGGAAATTCATTCTTTACATTATATGGAAATGGAATGGAAAATGTTAAAAATTTAAGTGAGTCACAATACAAAAAATGTAGATCTAGTTTTGGAATTTTAGGAAGTTGTGTAAATGTAGTAATCAATAATGCTTCTCTTAAGAGTTTCTTATAAAATAGTATGTTATATATTGGTATTCACCAATATATAAAGCACCTTTTAGAATATAACCTATGTATCCTAATATCGAAGGAAAGGATATTATGTTTTATTGGAGAGAATAATCCATATATGTTTGTATAGATATTTCACTTTTTGTGGAGAATTATGAAAGATCCTATGTTTGTTACTAATATGAGATAAAGAAGTGGTTTAGTTAAATTTATATGACATTGTAATGTCAATTTGGTGATTCTCCAAGGTCAATGAGAACTTAGTGCAATGAGCACTTGGGTGCAATGCATTCTGGGGAGAAATGGATACTTTTGGTGAAGGATTATGTGGAGCACCAAAGCTGACTCATTGATTACAAGTAATAAGATAATGCTATGGATAAAGAACCATAAAATAATATTTAATTCTTAATTCAAGATTAGAAGGTGGAGTCATATCAAATAGTCTAAAAATCCTAACACATTTCTTTTTTGTGCAAATCCTTGCTTAGTTCCTTAAGAGGAGGGATAAACTAGGATATTCAACAGAGTGTTTGGTGATTTTAAAATATATGGTGAACAGTTCTTACCATCACAGGAGAGAAATGGGACTCTGAGACTCTAACCCCATTTAAAGGTTAGTTTTGACTTAAGTTAGTGCATTACATGATTAGAATAGAAAGGGGTGGGAGTGATGTAATAATAGAAATTCATAAATCAAAGTGGGTTATTAATTACAATAGTAAGATGGTATTGTTAGTTGCAAATACAAAGACTATTATTTGAGATGATAACTAAATTCATGACTCATGATTTTCTATATATTTAGAATAAGTGAAGGTAGTAGTAAATGCTATTATTTATAATTTATAGGATTCATGAATATTATAAGTACAATGGAGACACGATGCTCTTTGAAAGTAGTGTTGAAATATCTTGACATAATTATTAACTAGTATGATGCATGTTATTGTTGATAAGAGTGAATAATAATAAATACTTGTACCACTAATTCTTGGTCCTAGTGACTTAGAGATCACAATTAGATGATCAACACAACCTTTGAATGAGAGCCAATGTAGAACCTAAATATGATCATAAATACTTATTAAGTGTTAAATGTCTAGACAAGTGTTAATTTATATACCTGTACATGATTATTGATAGTATGTTTAATTGTCAATGCAGATAATCCTCTAGGTATTTAATACATGATATTTTTAAATATATAAAAATTATGTGGGTAATGTGGTCAAAGTTAATAATAGAAGTTTGAATAAAAAATACTAGCACAACCCTAAGGTGGGTAGCTCCATTAACTTTGTAGTCAAATTTCAAGAACAACATTTCAAAATGAAGAAAATAATTGTAATATTTGGGTCTCTAGGACACTATAAAACTTTTAAAGTTTAAAGACATTGAAAACCTATCTATGATCCAATCAAGAACATCAATGTATAGTTCCTTTTTGAATTACTATTTCCTACAACTACATAAAATTTATCAAAAGAGTTTTAGGTTAAAATGTATGATAAATGATGCTTAATGACAAATTTTGGGAAAGCATTTAAATTCCTATTATAAAAAATTGTGGTATTTTGAACTCATTTATTAATTTTAGGAATTTTGATGATCAAACTAGAAATCATAGACCACAATAGTTATTTACACATTAAATGAGTCTACAATAATATTTTGGGTTCAATAGTAGGTCATTATAAAGGTTAGTTATTTTGTTAAAATACTATCTAAACATGATTTTAATGAATAAGACAATTATTTTTTGTTTGAGGAGTGCACAGTGGGAATTGTCTTGGGGTGATGGGTCTATATATTGGGATAAACTAGGGAAACCACATTCATCTAAAGGTCTCCTTCAACCTCTAATCTCCTCACATAGTATGTGTGTCCAACCTCCAATTGCAAAATTCTTAGCTTTTAGTTTGTCAGACCACCAAATAATTTCCACACTAGATTTGGGTCCCTCACTCGTCCTTTAAACCCAATTGGAATCCTTATTTTAAATTTTTGGAATTGTTCCCTCTCCACCAGTGCAAGTGTGCAAACAAAGGTCTTGTCCATGATAGTAGTGAAATATGAATCTAAAAGAATATATGGATCCAACGAGTTTAGTTTCCACCTACAAATTTGGTAGGTACTCCTCAAGACAGCATAATGAGTTTCACCTCCATCAATGGTGACATCGAGCTTGATCGAGGATCTCAGGTTGTTCAATTCCCTATCATGTAAGCTTACTTACCCCAATTCCTTTCATTGCCATAGATCCATTCCCAATGAATTTTATCTCAATATGATCCTCAAGTGTTGGCCACCTCCTCAGAGATGAAAATATTTTCTAGGGATCCTTAGTAGTGTTTTTGTTTCTAAATATTCAACCATATGACTCCATGTGACTCTCTACGACTTCTTCATCCCCGTTTAGACAAATATAAGTAGATTTTATAGTTTTTGATTTGTCGTCACATTATATTGGTTCTTGTAAACCACATATACATTTTCAGAGTTAATGCATATTTTGAGTTATTGAAGATTGCAACATCCTCAAGTGATTGTCACAAATTTGCTTCAAGTCTCAAACCACATCAAGACACTAGATTTTGATGGCTTTATTGGCCATGCTCCTCCAACCATAGTGTTGTCGAGGAATTGGAGTTTCATGACTCCGTAGAACCCCATTATTGGTTTCCAAGGTTGATATAGCCTAGGAAACCTATTGGTAAAGAGTTATGTGATATTTGTGTTGTAGAGAGAGTCTGGATCAAAGCTTCTTTCTCTATGGGAGAAATTCCTTTCCATGACAAGGAAGAAAATGTCATTCATGACTTCTACATTTCTACCCTCACTCGTCTGATTGTTGTGTCTCACAGACTAGGGTAGTATAGAGATTTCTTGGCTTATTTAAATATTAGTCGTGCGTGGAATTAAGTTAAGATTTTTGATGAAGTTAGCATGTGTCACACACATGCTTGGAAAATAAATAAAAGGGCACATCAATTTGTCCCTCATCTCTAATTGGCTTATTTTACTCGGATCAGTGATAAATCATTGAAATTATTTTATAACTTATATAGAGTCAAATTATTTTATATTATATAGAGTCAAATCAAATGTAATTTTTGACTATCTCTTTGATATCTAGATAAATGATTAGGTTATATGACCCAATTTGGTTTGGTTTTTGTGAAGGTGTAAACATAGTGTAATTTGGTTCCTATAGAAAGAATCAATTGATTCATGGTTTTAAGATCATATTTAAGTAACTAGGGTTATTTAATTATAGATTGATGAAGGGATCAAATAAAAATCATCATAAGTGTTTGGTTCCTATAGAAACAAGTAATTGATTCATGCCTAGGGTTTTAAGTATTAGGTATGAATATGGGTGTAAACACTAAGTTAACACCAAACCAAAATAAGAATAAAAATATATACAAATAGTTTGGCCAAAGTAGCCCTGGTGGTAAATATCAGTAAGTCCCAAACAAGGACCCAGGTTCAAATCACGTCGAAGGCACTCTGTGAATGGAGATCCATGTTTATTTGGAAGGGGAGGTGGTAATTAAACTACATCCTCTCATGTGTCGAGAGTTTAGCATGTCAGGCTCTCCTAAATGGATTCTCTCATTCACCAAAACAATATATACAAATACACCCCTATCTCATGAATACTTATGTAGGGTTGGTTATTAGACCCATTAATTTTTTGTTATTTTGGAAGTGTTTAACCCTACATACACACCTTTGAGTGTCACATGGAAAATAAGATAGTTTTTGGGTTATTTAACACTACAGGACACACCTTGTGTGTGTTTAGTGAGACTTGATCAAACTATATCTGGTTCATGAAGAATGATCCCTTATATATGTTGTATTAAGTTAAGAATGCATACTTAATGATGTCAATAATGATCATACTTTGTATTTTTAGTTTAAGAAAAGTATTAATTTTATGTTGATATTATTACAAAACCCATCCACATACAATGGTATGTTGAATGAATGGCTATACATGGATGCACAAAGTTCGTCTACAACATGGACACTCAGGAAGTGGATCTTTGTACAAGATAAAGCCTTGGTGGTTGACATCTATATCTAAGGATTTTTTTTTGGAATTTTATGTTATAATCTAGTGAGTTCACTTTTAGATATTAATGTCACAACTTTTCGTACAAGAATGTATATGAGAATGAACGTACATCATATAATGTGTAAAGTTATTTTGCTATTTCTATGTAATATGTGTTATTTGTAGCAACCTATAAAAGAATTTTTTTGTCCATTCTTTCACCTTATTTTATATGGACTGCACTTGGGGTTTGTCACACTACTATAGGTCAGGAAGTGCAACTATTACTTGAGCCTTCAAGGAAGACTTAAAAGGGCCTCACTTGTTTTTTAATCATTTTGAGGGTTGAGATGGGTGTTGGAGCCTCACAATCTCTCCATGTCATTAATAGGAAGCCTCCTCATCTCCATACACCCAAATGGTTTTCTCTTTGTAAAGATGGAGGTAGGATGTGTCTCCAGCCTTCACAATTCATTATGGAAAAGGCATAAGGGTTAGTCACCTTAAAAACATCAAATAGGGTGCTTAGAAGGGTGTGTGCATGGATTACAAATTATGATTGTGTGTTGGGGGGGTGATCATAATCATCCTCTACTTGGGTTGAGAACTAGAACATGAAGCATAAACTTCGATGGGTAAAAAAAGAATATGTTCCCATTCAAACTTCAAACAATCATGATCAAGTCCTTTGCTTTCCTTTACTTATAGAATCATCAAATGTTTGAATAAATTACAAAAAAAAATTGAATGTCACGTAAAGTAGCCTCTTTGTTTTCCCCAAAAAGCAGCAACAACATTTATTCCAAATGAAAAATAAAATGTGTCAATTGGTTCATCAAAATCATTATATTAACTTGTAAAAAATACATATAATTCCTTAGGGTTTTGTTATCAGATTCCTACCAATAATTTTTTCTTGAACCCATGTTTGATACTAAGTTATTCTATTGCAATCATGTCTTCTAATAAAACCAATCAACTAATATATTAATGAATATATCCAATTGAGCATCTTCATGAATGTCGAAAGGCTCCATAAATAAATCTTTAAATTACAAAATGTAAAACCTAACACTAACAGATATCAAGGTTAGTCATTCATCAAGATATGTGGAAGAAAATATTTGATTTGACCACAAAAAATTATGTTATCATATCATATATGTAGATTATATAATCAAACAAATATCATACAACTTCCATAAAACTCAATTAATTACCTTAAATCTAACTCATAAAAATACACATAGGTAGTGAGTTCGACATCATTTTAATCTATCCTCAAATCTCACTATATCATTTATCAACATCAATCTTATGATAATTTAATTGATCATCAATTCTATTTATTACATCTTAGTCCATAAGGTAGAACTTCAAGAGATACTCAATATAGTTATAGTAGATTTGTGATTCCAAAATTCATCATGTTGAAAGATCCCAAAATTCCTAGTGCACATTATAGAGAAATGCTAACATGATATTATGGCAATACCAACTAAATGATACCCAATACAAATGACAACACTATCTAGGTCTTGTTGTATTTTTGAGTTTCTCTTGTATTTGATTTTAGCCTCAAAATATTTATATGAGTAAGAAATGTATTCATGTAACACAAGGGTAACTTCTATAACATTCTAGATGAGAGGTGTGTGAGGTTCTAAAGAAAGATTGACATCAGTATATACATTCATACTAAAAGCATATTGTACATGATTCACATCTAATAAAATTTTGAATATATGGTATGGAGATGGGGGCAATCATGGCACACCTTAACCTCTTGGCTCCACCATGGGCAACATTGGATAACATGTTTTGTTTAACAAGTTAATTGTAAGAGGAAGTACTTTTGAATATAAAAATTTGTAATAATTCAAATCACACTAGACAACCCCATTGTGTCAAATCAGACTAATTTTTAGATGATATGGTCAACATAGCATGACAAGTGATGTTATTTTTTTTCTAAAAGATACTTATTTTCAAAGTAAACCCTCTTTTGATGAGATCTTATTCCCTAAAAAGAATATAAACTTGAATGCATTCATTAGTTTCTCTTTTTAAAGAACTCAAAAACACTTTATATGCCACGAATCAAATACAAGTCCTATTATTCAGAGGGTATACAATCAAAAATTAAAAAGTGTAAATATGTCTATAAGTGTTAAAATTACCAAAAATTATATGTGATACATAAACTACTCACAAAAAAACAAAAACGTCACCTAAGATGGACCACAAAAGTTGAAGCTTTGTAACTACTTCAAAGCCACTCTGTACTTGAAGGATTATGGTCATGCCAATATCTTGTAAGTGTGCAAATGGCTACTAATATGACAAATTCAAACACAAATTGGAGATATCTATTTAAACCACTATCCAAGTTCCTAATGTTGGTGATGGAGGCCTCGCGGACCCTCTATGTGAGCGCACCGAAGTAGTGGTCAGTGTGGGAGGACTAGTGCAAGGAGTAAAGTGAAAATATGGACTAGTGGATGTGGTCAGTTGGCTTCCTAAGGTGGTGTAAATGTTGATATGCACCTTCAAACCCTCTACACATTGATTGGTTGTTCCACAAATGAAACATCAAGTTCCTAGAGCGGTGTAGAGAGTTAAGTGTCTCCACTAGTGTTATTGTTGATGGGGTTTGCAAAAGAGGGAATGAGTCATATCCCCTCTTATACAACTCCAACACATCATGACTTGAGTCATACCTGAAAACTGCATAGATAGTTAGATATTGTAGATGTAAGTACCTATTTTCAAATTAATCATCTAATTAGGGTTTACTTGGTGATTGTCTTCTTAACCAAATTTATCATTTTTAAAACTTCATTAATGATGGTATTCTAATCATGAGTCTTTAAACCTAATGAGAAACTCTAAATATACTTTTATTTCAAATAATTAGGGTTTGATAATTGAAAACCCTAATAGGCTAAAATTAGGGTTTTGGTAGCATATGAATACATAATTTGATAAGTATAGTGGTGCACAAAATAATTTTTAATATTTTATGTAAAATGCAAATTTAGTTGAAATTTGGATATGTTTTGGATAACTCAAATTCAAGCATTGTTGAAAAAAAATCAAAATTTTCAATTTCTACAAAGTGAAAAAAATCAGAATTCTTAAGTATTTGAATTTTATCATTTTTTTGGTAAGTCCAATTAATCTAAAATTTTAACTCGAGTTGAAAAACTCTATTTTGGATATGATGTGAAACATTAATAATTTTTGGAGGACGTTTTATTTCTACAAAGTGTGATGTAAGTCAATTTTCCCCAGAGCAAACTCAGCCGACTATGCATTCTGTAAGACAACTAGTAGTCTAGTTTTGATTTTTGTTTCTTTATTGGTAACTTGGTTTGATCTAAAATTTTTACTAGAGTTGTGAAAGGATATATCCCACAATACTATAAGTTACATAATTCTTGGATGAGGTTTCACCTATTCAGTAGATGATTTTTAGTAACATGTGTATTGGTAGAAACATTTTTTGAAATAAAAGAAAGTGTAAGTTGGGTCAATTAGCAATTGACCCAAGCACTTTAATTGACCTATATGAGCAACCTATCACTTAACGATATCTCATATTTCATGATCCATGCCAGAGAATGAAATCCTCTAGAGAGAAGAGAGCTAGGGTTTTGAGGGGAGAAAATGGTGGAGATGTTGACCTAGGGTTTTACTTTCCAAGATATTATGAAATCAAGTAAGTTTCTATTCTTTGCATACTCTTTTACGGTGAATCTTCTATCACATGTAACAATTCCTATGGTTTGATTCAAAATGATATCAAATCTCCCTTATTTCTCACTATTTCTCTCCTATTCACCATTTCTAGGGTTTATGAGTTGAGAGGAGGAAGAAATGTATTCAGTTCCTAGAGTTTGACTGGATTTCTAAAAATTCAGCATTTGACCTACGTTTCTAAGGTGCTTTCCACCTTAGGTGAGTGTTTTTCTTCCTCTTAATCTATGTATTCATGTTGAAAGCCTAATTCTATCCGGCTAAGATATTCATATGCCTTGCTTGTATATATATGTAATTGGATATTGATTGAGAAAGATGTTAGGGAATCAAATTCTACTAATTTTGATTAGTTCTCATCAAATGGAACTTGCTAAGTTCATGATATATTGATTGATGTTCCATGGAAAACTCTATGTTAGATGACTACACTATTTCATGTGAATATTATATAAAAATTAGCCCAATGTGCCATATGCTTGTGAATTGAATTGACATGTCTAGAATCATATTTGAATTGTATTAGAATGAATTATACAAGTGTTTTGTTGAGTGTTACTAAATTTGAATATGAAATATATATACATAAGAATCTATATGAGTTGGCGATATTCCCTATTTAGGGTTTGTGTTGAGGGATTGAATCAAATGAGTCAATTAATTAATATATACTTATGACTGATAAATGAAATACGTGGAAAAGGAAAATAAGGTTTCCATGTGTGTGAATAGCCCTAATGAACCAATGTGTATCATGATGGGATTATTGAATGATATGATTCTTATGAAGTGTCAAGATGGGTATGACATATTGAATACCCTAGAAGTTTAGTATTAAGATGAGTATGAGTAATAAAGCTAAAACTTGTACGTAATATTGTAAATGTGATGAAATGGTGTGTAGGTATTAATACTTCAATTGAATATGATAAGTTTAATTAGTATGATCTTAGCCTAATTTATCTATTTTATCTTAACTTAAGGAATTATATATGATTGCAAGTCTTTTATACAAGTTACTTAACAATGAAATGTGAAGAATGATTAGAGATTATGATGTAAGAAGATGTCACCCTAATTCATTCTTTTTACCTAATGTGGGTAGTATATTAAGGAATGATCATTATTGATTATTGGAATTCCATTAGAAGTCAATGGTATGGTACACTTATCTAAATATAAGAAACAATATGAACAAAATTGTATTGAATGGTGAGGGTAAGTTAAAGATGAAACTAATGAAGTTATGATGATGAAGTTTTTAATCTTTTATTTTAATTACATGTGGCTTAACCCAAATAAAAGAAATATAATAAAATTGAACTTTGACGTATGTTAATGAGAAGAGAAGCATTGTATGTCAAGTGAATTAAGAATGATTGGTTCCAACAATGTAATGAACATGAAATGAAAGAAGCTAAGACTAATAAATATAAAATGAAGGAAAAAGATGGGAATCAGTAGATGGATCTACAAAGATAACACTAACCCAAAAAGGATGAGCAAGACGATGCTAATGAATAACGATCTCAAATGAGGGATTAAGGAATGTACATAAATGTAGTTGATTTCAATTAAGAGATGAGGTTCAAACAATTGAATTGATTTACAAGATTGTGTTCTTGGATTATGATTGTTTAATAGAATACTTGTACTCTGAGGATGGACTATTTTGATGGATTTCAAATGATATTCAACACGTCTTGATTAGTAACTCTAATGGCAGAATGTGAAATAAAAGAAAAAGAGAAATAAGTGTGTTATGCATGTTTATGTATGAAATTTATTTGCATCTATTGAAATTGGATGGAATACAAGATATTTGTATGCTTTTACTATTGCAAGTTCTTATGTCTTTGCAAATATTTTGTTGAGAAATATGATATACTATGAATTGTTAAGAAATATGTTGATATTAAATTTAACATGCACTAACTAGATTTGAGAAACTTAGATAGGGTATATGTTGAACAATGAGATTATGTTTGGGGCTGAAAGCCCACTAATGATGATAAAACCCTGATGGGGTAAATGTTGAATAGTGATATTATGTCTTGGGCTAAAATCCCATTGGTGATGACTGCTATGAGATAATGTAGAAAATGGAAAGAATCATATATGTTGCAAACTACCGATTTGTTGTGCTTATTGCTTTCATATTTATCTTTTAAATAAGCCTAATTTTTTGCTTGTTATTCTAGTTGTGCGAGAATACACACATATGACATATGATGTTTTGAATTCTTTTAAGATGAGTAAAAGAGATTAATAACAAGTGAAATTATGAAACTTCTAGTTAGGTTCCTTGAACACCGTGAGTTTCCCCCAAGGACCACAGTGGGGAAATAAAACATATCTCCTTGTAGTAATTGATAAATTATTAGAAGGATTTCCATAGTGTGGATCAAGACTGTAAAGGTTAGACCACAAGGATTTAGGAGTGAGTCATCTAGA
Source organism: Alisma plantago-aquatica (assembly GCA_963693085.1). Lineage (NCBI taxonomy): Eukaryota > Viridiplantae > Streptophyta > Magnoliopsida > Alismatales > Alismataceae > Alisma > Alisma plantago-aquatica. The sequence continues at coordinate 212,448,264 of OY856413.1, forward strand.
GTGGCTATTTCCCTAAACACTTGTTGTGAAATTCTATGCCCATGAGGAATAGACTTTGATGAAATGAAATATGTGAAATGTGAAAATATGAGAAATTTTGTGATATGAGATATAGTAGTATTCTGATTCCTATCTCATGTACCCGAGATGATGACGTGAGCCTCTTCAGGCAACATTGAGGTGGCCAAGGTTTTTTGTTGATATATTTTGGTGGCCAGTTAAACCCTAACATAGTGACGGTGAGTAGTTGACATGAGAATCAGGCATGGTGACTTTTACTTGATGCGGTACAAGACAAGTAGTTTGAAGAAAAATGAATAAAAGATGGCAAGCCAAGTAGAACATGATTTGAATATTTGTTTCATTCCTTGTACTTCTAGGTGATGATTTACCATTGTTGATTATGTTTCTTGTTGTGGAAAGTAACATGATTTTATAGTGATTATATATTCCATATTCTGATCTATTTTGGTTACATGTAGTAAATATTGGGATTTAAATATCCACTTTGATATGATTTTGTCTTGATTGGTATTTGATAGGTAGTGTTTGGTAGACATGTCTTATTTGTAGTTCATCATTAGGACTACAGGATGCGTTCCTGGTCCGGTTGTTGGAATGTCACAGAGATGATGTTATTGATATGTATATAAATGATTAGATCTTGACTTGTTACTCATGCAGAAGGATTTGTCATCTAAACTAAGAAGTATCTACTCATTTGTTCATAGACATGATCTAAAAGATATTTTAGAGTTATATTTGGTTTAAGTTATTACCTTATCGAGTTTAATTAGATTACATTATGAAGTAGATTTGACTAGATATAAGAACTATCTAGTAGACTTTTCAATATCTGTGAGTTTCTTTCAGAGTGAGTAAACTTAATCTGAAGCTGATGCATGTACCTAGATTGAGTGGGAGGTATCCACTGACTGGGACACTATATTATTCTCATGAGGTTGTTTCACATGTTTTTAGGTATAATGCTATCCAGGGTAGAGGTCATGACAAATAAAACATAATTAGAATAATATAGATTGATTAGAATGTCCATGTACACTCTCTTTTCTGAGATGGGTAGTATATTGAGCTTGTTGTTTCAGGTACATGCAACTGATGTAAACTGAAGTGCATGTGAGAAATAAGATTCCATTTTGGATTTCATAGAGGTGGATATGATTTGTGATATATGAATGTGATATCCATGATGTGATATTGTTTTAGAAGGTTTTATGAGAAAGAAAAAGGAAAAAATTACCTATGATTTTCGTATACTATTTTAATCACCTAGGTTTAGAATTTATTGTTTTTCTTAATGATTGGGATTAAGCATAGGGATTCTCTCTAATGGTTGGCATTTTATGCTGATAAAAAGAGTGGTCCCGACAACATGGTATCAAAACCTAGATTAGATGAGTCTGTAGGGACAATTGGATCTAGGACTAAATGATAATATGGATGTTGAAAAAACTTGAATTGTATGCATACTGACTGAACTCGGTATTCATGTACTTTGGTCAAGTATTTGGGTATTGAGATAAGCAAGTATTGAACAGCTGACCATACTTCTTTTGGATACCCTTGTAGGGTTTTGTGGAGGAAACATGGGTGGCAGAAGCAACAAAATAAAATATATTTCTAGGTCACCCGCAACAAGATTTCATCGACAACAGTGTATTCAGAAAGAGTGTTCGCGGGATATACCTTGTCGCCAAGCAAGTTCGACGATGTCCCACTGCACGATGGTGTGAAACGCTCCTGGATTACATGGATGGTACTTCTCTCTCATCCTACAAATGCATCATGGGAAGATCTGATGGTGCTCCTTTCATGCAGTGATGTACGCTGCTCGTAGCGCGTATGGAAGGTCATTGACATCCTCTAAATGCAGCCGTCTCAGCGTCTGCATCTCTACTTCATCCACACAAATGGATTGGAACTATACATCATGCTTCCTAAGCTGACAGGAAGGAGTAGCCTCTATGTGAAGATGTGCTAGCGTCACGGTCCTCTTATATCTCACCTGAGGATGGTGAAGGCTAGGGTTTACGTACATGAGCGTAAACTGAAAAACCTCTATGAATATCTTATATAGACATTGACCGTCAAGCCCCTTTAAATAGGAGACGAAGGGATGGTTTCCCAAACCCTTCGGTAAACAAAAAGATTGCATTAACTAAAATGTTCATAGATTAATTAGAATATTCTAGAATTAATTAATGAACCAATTAATCATATTAATTGATTAATTAATATCCAACTCCATGCAATCGCTCTGGATGTCTCCATGGGCATACATACCAACAGACTCCCACTTGTACTTAGAGCCAGTCACTCCAATTAATTGGCCTAAAAATTTTTACATATTCCAATATTATTCTAATGGATTACATAAACATTTTAGTAAACAATGTGATTTGGTACAATTCCAATCAAATCCACAATTACACTCCTATTCCAACACATCATGTGTGTGTGACCCGGCAGGCTCCAAATTACGTTGGCAGTGATATCTATAATCATATTATGATTTCACAAGCAATGATTGGTGTCTAGAAAGACTTCATTGCCACCCAAGTAATTGGAGAAGTTGGAGAACAACTTAACCTATCATTCATGATTGGTGTTACAGTGACTATATAGCTCCTTTGTCACTATTATCTAGATTGAACTTGAGTCATGGTATTGTCATCCTCTTCAATGTTCAATCCATGTTCCTTGAACTAGAGCAGACTGTCTGAGATATATGTAAGCTCAATATCACATGGCCATGCATTTCTCAGTCTGTCTTATCAAGTGGTTGGAATATCAAACTCTCGTAGGAAGGACAAATTCCATCTACATCATTCACAGTCATCCCCATGTGTCATAGTGCACCCAAACACCTTCTTTATGGCAATCCTTATTTAGGACCATGGTGGATGATGACAAAGTACACCGAACGACATGTGATAATTGTAGTGACTTCAGGTCTAAGAACCACAATCATCACCATCACTATGAAATGTGACTCTAACTACCAATCATGGTATCCATGTGTCACTCTCAATCTGGGTCTATCCAATACACTGTTCTCTAACAAGTATCTATGTATTTGGTTTGATATCTCCATATCATGGTTAATGAGATTCTTCCATCAACCAACATACATTCTAATCGTATGTGTTATTAATGTCTATGGATATTTCCACCATAACAATTGATTAGGGACAACACAAGAATACATACTCTTAGCTTACATATGATCTCACTACTCAGGTCATCAACCTGAAGACATATGTCATTGAGTATTTTATGTTGTAGACATCTATAAGTTTTGTGGTCATCCCACAATATAAAACACAAACATATCGATCGGAAACTTGCCTTTATTGATATGATCAATATAGTATTACAAATCATTTACATATTATCCCATTACAATCATCAAATGATAGTCTTAATGGGCATACATACCAATAGATTCCCACTTGAACTTATATCCAATCACTCATGAATCTCAATCCAAGTGGTCGAACATGTCCGTCATGTTTCTATTGTGAAAGTGTTTTTATGAGCAGGTCAGCCACACTGCTTTCTATAGGTACTCTGCAAATCTTCACATCTCCTCATTGTACGATCTCTCGTATGAGATGGAACCACTGTACAATATGTTTAGAATGTTACTGCGATCTTGGTTCTTTATCCTGTGAAATTGCTCTATTGTTGTTACAAAACAACTCAATTGCATTACTAGCGCTTGGAACCACTCCAAGTTTAGAAATGAACATCTTTATCAAAACAACTTCTTTTTAGTATTAGATGTGGCAATATATTCAGCCTCTGTTGTAGAATCTGCAATCATCTCTTACTTGGAAGTCTTCCAGCTCATAGCTCCATTGTTCAGGCAAAACACAAATCCAAATTGCGGCCTATTATCATCTTTTTTAGTTTGAAAGCTAGCATTGGTGTAAACCTTTACCACGACCTATTCCTCACCATCGTATACCAAGATTGATCTGTAGTCCTTCTCAAGTATTTTAGAATGTTCTTTATGATTGTCCAGTGACATTCACCTAGATCTGATTGATATCGGCTCGTCATGCTCAAAGCATATGACACATCAGGACGAGTACATAGCATTGTGTACATGATAGATCTAATTGTTTATGCATATGGAATCTTATTCATATGTGCTCGTTCATCACATGAACTATGACATCGGGCTTTAGAGATCGTAACCCCATGGGACATGGGCAAGTTACCCCTCTTAAAATCGTCCATGCTAAACCTCTTTTGCATCTTATCAATGTATGTGCTATCGCTTAGGCCTAGAAGCCTTCTAGATCTATCTTTATTGATCTTGATTCCTAGTATATAGGATGCTTCGCCTAAATCCTTCATAGAGAAGGTTTTCCCCAGCCAAGCTTTTACTATCTGAAGAGTAGGGATGTTATTTCTCATCAATAGTATGTCATCCACATACAATTTGAGAAATATGACTGTGCTCCTACTAACCTTTTTGTAAACACAAGGTTCATCTTCATTTTGACTAAAGCCAAACTTTTTTACTACTTTGTCAAAACATAGATTCCCACTCCGAGATGCTTGCTTCAATCCATAGATTGCCCTTTGTATCTTACAAACTTTATTAGATTCCTTCGAATTAATAAAACCCTCCGGTTGTATCATATACACATCCTCGAGTAAATTCCCATTAAGGAATGTTGTTTTAACATCCATCTTCCAAATCTCATAGTCATGATAAGAAGCATTGTCAAGCATGATCCTAATGGATTTAACCATGGAAACTGGTGATAACACTCATTTTATGGCTATTTATAACATTTATTTCCTTGTCAAAACTGCCCTCTAAACTATTTTTCCCCTCAATTTTGTCATGTTTTTGCCCAAAAGTAAATTGCGCTACGCCCTTAACTCTTTTTCCATCTTTTGTACAGATTGTTCCCTATTTTATACCTAAAAGACCGCTAAAGGCCCATCCCGACCCATGAACAGTGCTTACCTGCATCGACCCTTCTACCAGCCACCCGACATGCCCACTTACCCATCATGGCTTCTGCCCGATATAGCATCAACGTGACACGGGCATGTCGCGCAAGGAGGCCCTGACAGGCGGTACACCACTTACCTGATAGAGAGCTCTGCCTGCCATGTCTAATCAGCCCATTATGGCATGTCACGCGATACGAGCCACTCATCGGAAGTGTCTGCCCACTGTGGCCACCCGATATGCTTGCAACCCAGCACATGACGACCTACTATGCCGGGCGACACACACGTGTCAATCATCCCCGAAGCCACGTGTGCGGAGCCGATTAAGGATATGTGGTGCCCGGAGAACTGCAACCTCCTCCAACCTCTGCCTATAAATAGCAGCTACAAGACTTCAATGGGACGGGTCGAAATCTCATGAAAGCTAACTTTGGAAAGCTTCAGGAGTTAGTGTGTCGACAACCAAGGTGTGTCGGGTGACACTAGGTGAGCACACCCCCAACCCGAGAGGGGTAGGAGTGGTTCACTTAGAACCCATCCTCGTAGCCGTAGCAGACTGATACGACTAAGAAGGCCACCCAGTGTGATGGGTTGCTAGATGGGCTTCAACCTGAGACGGCTCGCCCTTTACACCCGATACAAGGAACCTGAGAACCTAAGTCCCTTCTAACCCGAAACGGCGCCGAACCCGATACGGACCATCATTATGGCATGTCGCCCAACAGGGTGGCTGCCCGACATGACCGTATCGGGTAGGAAGCCCTGACCGATACACCTGCCCATCATGGTTTGTCTCCCAATAGGGTGGCTACCCGACATGGGCATATCGGGTAGAGCTTCCTCCCAGTATCGGGTTAGTTGTGCCTTAGTGGTCGTTGTTGTCTATCGCCCTCCTATATCAAGGAGGCGATACCTATCTTCCCTTTTCAGCATTTACTTTAATTTATTACACATTGTAACTGAACCCTTTTTACAAAATATCTATGCTTATAGAATTTGTGGAGTTTAATACTTGTTGTCCTATGTTTGGTTCCCTTTTGTTGGATGATTTCTTATATAGCATCTGATTTCTAGCTTGTATGTTGGATCATGTTTTGACTAGCTATGGAATCGTGTTTCCCGTTTTGACTCCTTCAAGAGAAGGATGTTGTAACTCTAGAGCTTGGTCTGACCCGGGAGTATGAGAGTACCCAAGGTTGGAGCTTGTTTGGGTTGCTTTCCCACTCCAACCTATGTCCATTATCCTTGAGAGAGGGTGTTGGCATTTAGTTAGAGGTACCCTCTTTGAGAGAAGGGGTGTTGGGTGTTTTCCGCTGCCGCTTGTTATTCCTAAGTTTTCTTTCTTCATGCCTTGCCTTAACAATAGTTTTAGCTCCTCAGAAGTTGTTGCGCAAAACCCCTGAAAACTGCTAAACCCCTAAAACCATCACTTTTCTTGTAACTCCGGTTGGAGATAGTTTTTCTTTACGATGTTTCCTTATTGTGGCTTATCTATCCTTTCTTGTCTGAATATCCATGCCCATATGAAAATTATCTCTATGTGCTTGCTTTAACGCTTCACTTGTATGTTTAGCTATCATCTAGCGATGTTTGATAGTCGATATCTCGAGAGGGTAATATAACTTCTATCCATGACGTGGAGTAGCATTTATGCATGAGAGTGTTGGATTGCTTGTGCTCTAACCTATATGTTTTGTTGTAAGGCTTTTGAGTTGTCTTCTCAAGAGAGAGACTTCTTTTAAGTCTAGTTCCTTCCTCTTCTCGAGAGAGAGTGGGATGTGGCATTTTTATGGTTGCTCGTAATTTTGGTATGCGCATGCAGGGAAGAGGATAGTTTTCTTGTTAAGGAAACATTTTAGTTAAGTGAACCTCGATTCGAGTTTTTACTTTTTTCTAGTTATAGTTTGTTTTCTTTTATTTTCCTTCCCTTTGAAGATTTCTGTTCCTTGGGGAACACCTTTTAATCCTCTTTTTTTTCCACCGGAGTATAGAAGTGTTGATTCTGTGTTCTTGGCACTTCCAACCTCGTCCCTGTGTTTGACCCCGATTGCTACATCAGACCCTGTTATCATTGTGGCGGCCTGAGAGTCGGGTTATCTCTTTAAAAGTCTGACTATTTCAATCTGCTCCTTTTGGACGCGTGATTTGGCCAGGTCAACTTTTTGGCGTTTTTGTCGGGGAAGAGGCAAAACGGTACCTGGGAGAAGCATTTTGTTCAAATTTAACTTCATTCATCATGCCGCCTCACGTGGAGTCACCCCTTTCCACAAACGAGCGGAATGTGACAGTTGGACCACACCCACCTCTTCCAAGAAGTGATGAAGATAGACATGACCGTTATGATGACGATCATCTTTATGAAGAACAAGAACAACCTAAGGATGATCACCACCACGGAGGACATTGTCATCGCCACAGCCATAGAGGAACAACCACAATCAAGAGATAAATCACAGAGACAACGGAAGTGAAGATTCCGAAGAAGAAGTAAAGACTCTTCGAGAGTTGGTAGCCACGAAAGCCAACAACTCTAGATGCCCTGTGGTAATCCTGAGGTTCGATGCTGCAAACTTCGAGCTGAAACCCACTGTGATTTTTATGAATGAGAATAAGAGTTTTCGAGGGAGTTCTAAGAATGACAACCCTTATCATCATCTTGATGCTTTAAAAAATATATGTGACACCATCAAAATGAGGGGGGTACCGCAAGAAGTGATCTACTGTAAGGGTTTCATTTTCCCTTTGGAGGACAAGGCACTGTCATGGTACCTTGGACTATCACATCAATCCCTGAATGGATGGAATGCTTTAGCAGAGGCTTTCATAAACAAGTTCTACCCTACTGAAAAGATTGTTAGGAGCAGGTAGAAGATCACATCTTTTACACAAACACCAGGAGAGAATCTGCATGAGGCCTGGGAGAGATACCAGGAATATCAGAGGGATTGCCCTCACAACAATTACAAGAAAGTTTTTCTGATAAAAATGTTCTACAATGGCCTAACTCCTGAAGAGAGAGTATTGTTAAACGCAGCTGCAAGAAGTGACATTCTTGGGAAGAAGCCTAGTAGATCTAAAACGATCATTGAGAACATGGTCGAGCTTCAAGCTGAGGCTAAATATGATAGGATAGATATAGGTTATGCGAAGAAAGCTGCCAATGAAGGACCATCAATTGAGTCAAAGGCTCTGGAGGCGATTACATCACAGATACAAAAGATAGCTACGGATGTCAAATAGCTAAAGGAGTCAGGAGGAAAAGGTAAGAAGAAGATAGAGAAGGTAATGAAATGTGTCCCCTATGGTGAAGGATGCTATGGAGTAGATAACTGTGTATATACTCGACCTGAAGGGTCAAGTGAAAGTGATTCAGAAGAGGATGAAGCTGCAAATGTATCTTACGTCAACTTCAAGAGGGCAGACCACCCGGGCATCAATTATGGCAATAAGGATGCCTTAGAGAACTCACATCAGTTGAACAACCCACCCAAGCCACCATCTGGCTTCAAGAAGAGAAACGAGCAGGGATAGTATGCCAAGACCAACATGTTCCAGACAAAGAAAACCAATTATCAAGGTCAGGTCATGTATCAACCATGTCAAGCTGCTAACACAAGCCAAAGCCAAGGGCAAGGGCAAGGGCAAGAGCAAGGACAAAGTCATACCAAGAGTAGTAGCTAGCCAGACTTAATGGGGCAACTTTTTGACTTCGTCAAAAGACAAGACACAGTAAACAATAAGCTTGCACAAAGTGCATTATCCAACTCTGGCATTTTGAATACTATACAAGCCCAAATGGCAGATATGCAAACGCACCAACGTCAGTTAGACCAGCAACTAGTTGACTGAGCTCGTAAATAACCCTTCGGGGAAGATCCCTTCTAGAACGGAGTCTGTTAACATGGAAACCCTCATATCGAGATAGACAATAGAGTGCCAAGAGGAGACGAGAACCGAAGAACCCGAGTCTGGGGAGGTAGCAGAAAGTCCAGTTAGAGGAGAAAGCCAACACCCACCAGTTAATGAGTTAGGACCTGAAGAGGAATTTTTCACCAAGAGAAGCCAGTACTCGCCAAGATTACCTTTTCCATACAAGCTTGTAAAGGCTCACCTCAAGAAGAGATATGAAACGTTCATGGAATCAGTGAAGAAGCTCCACTTGGAGGTACCTTTTCTAGATGCCTTGGAAGAAATGTTGACTTATGCTAAATTCTTCAAGTATCTAGTCACGAAGAAGAGACGAGGAGGGAGGATCGAAACTATACACCTAGTCAACATGTTCACAACCTTCGTAAAAGATGTGTTACCAACCAAGAAAAAGGATCCTGGGGCCTTCACCATACCCTTCGTGGTAGGCGTTAACGTTGAAAGAAAGGGTCTTGTCGACTTAGGGGCTAGTATCAACCTCATGCCTTTAAGCCTCGCCAAATGATTAGGACTGACTGATATGGTCGGGACTAATATGAGGATAAAGTTGGTGGACTACACTTTCAAAAGATTGGTAGGAGTGGTGGAAGATGTCCCGATTAGATTAGGGAGGTTCTTAATCCCTTGTGACATTGTTATAATCGACACTGTTGAAGATCCTAAATGCCCCATCATATTCGGTCATCCTTTCTTGGCGATTGGAAGGGCACTTATTGACGTCGTTGAAGGCGTGATAATCCTGAGGGTAGGGATTGATCACATAGATTTCAAGGTGAGGGACTCTATGAAAGGACCATCACTATTTGGATCTTCTTACTTCGTGGATAGCTATAACCAATACTGCGAGGAAGTAGAAGAGGATGCAACAATGGTAGACCCTCTTATGAGGGTTTTGAAGGAAGAGGACCCAGAGGTCAACGATCGTGAGGTGGCTAAGGTCCTCGATTACCTGAACCAAGATGATGGAGATGAAGAGGTTGTAGAGACGGTGAAGTATGCTTTTTTAGAAGTGACCATGGTAGAAGAGAATGTACCAAAACCTTATCTGGAGCTGAAGCAGCTACCGGAGGGACTGAAGTATGAGTTCCTAGATGCTGAGGAAAGAAATCCTCTCATAGTCAATGCCAATCTGACAAAAGAATAGTTAGAAAGACTCCTTAAAGAGCTAAGGCTCCATAGAAAAGCTATAAGATATTTAGTAGATGACATTAAGGGACTCAACCTCGCTTTGTGTATGCACCGAATAAATCTTGAAGAATCTACAAAGCCCCTTGTTCAACCCTTGAGGAAGTTGAACCAGATGTTGAAAGAAGTCATAAAGAAAGAAGTTATCAAGCTCAGAGATGCGGGCATTATATACCCGATTAGCGACAGCAATTGGGTGAGCCCAGTTCACGTGGTGCCCAAGAAGGGAGGCATGACAGTCGTAAAGGGGGATAAAGGTGATGAGGTAGCCGTCCAGACCGTTACCGGATGGAGGATGTGTATCGAATACCGAAAGCTAAATCAAGCCACCAAGAAAGATCACTACCCCCTCCCCTTTATTGACCAAGTGTTAGAAAGCCTTGCACATCATGAGTATTTCTGCTTTCTAGACGACTATTCCAGATTTTATCAAGTTCCTATTTTGCTAGACGACCAGGAGAAGACTACCTTCACCTGCTTATATGGTACATATGCTTTTAGAAGGATGTCGTTTGGGCTGTGCAATGCTCCTGTGATGTTCCAACGTTGCATGATCTCAATGTTCTCAGACTTTCTGGATGACATTGTATAAGTTTTTATGGATGATTTTTCAGTTTATGGAAAGGATTTTGATGCCTGCTTAAAAAACTTATCGTTAGTTCTATAGCATTTTGAGGAAAACAACTTAGTTCTTAACTGGGAAAAATGTCATTTTATGGTACAAGAAGTTATAGTCCTTGGCCATAAGGTCTCCAAGAAAGGTATTGAAGTAGATATAAGCAAGGTTGAGGCCATTGCTAAGCTGTCCTCACCAAAGTCCATGACAAGAGTACGAAGTTTTCTCGGTCACGCAGGTTATTATAGAAGATTTATCAAAAATTTCTCAAAGATATCAAAACCTCTTCCGAACCTGCTGATAAAGGACACAAAATTCGATTTTACTGATGAATGTTTAAAAGCTTTTTAGACCCTAAAGGAATCCTTAGTAAATACCCCGATTCTCCAAGCTCTAGATTGGGAGCTTCCCTTCGAATTAATGTGTGATGCTAGTGACTACGTAGTGGGGGCTGTCCTTGGGCAGAAAAAGGATAAGAAACATCATGTTATTTGTTACACCAGCCATAATCTAGATGAGGTGCAAGTAAACTACAGCACCACAGAGAAAGAGATGTTAGCGATCGTTTTTGCATTTGACATGTTTAGATCATATCTTATAGGGGCAAAAGTGAAAGTCTATACCGACCATGGGGCCATACGCTACCTGATGCAAAAGAAGGATACAAAGCCCAGACTGTTGAGATGGGCCCTGCTCCTGCAAGAGTTTAACCATGAGATAATTGATAAGAAAGGAAAAGAAAATATAGTCACATAACATCTCTCGAGAGTAGTCTGGGACAAAGAAGACATGTTGTTGATTAATGACAACTACGCGGATGAAGCTCTGTTAATGGCTTAGTCCATTGAGCCAACCCTACCATCATTCGCAGACATGTGTAATTACCTGGCCTGTGGCCAGCTACCACCAGATATCAAGTACAACCATAAAAAGAAGCTTTTGTCTGATGTCAATAACTACTATTGGGACGACCCCTTGCTTTTCAAGAAGTGCTCTGACAGTCTGTACAGAAGGTGTATACCGGAACAGGAGGTCCCACTAATCTTGAGAGAATGCCACTCTTCACCCTATGGAGGGAATCATAGTGGAGACAGAACTGCCGCAAAAGTGCTTCAATCCGGATTTTACTGGCCTTCTTTATTCAAGGACGCCGCTGCTTATGTGAAGGTTTGCAAAGAGTGTCAATCAATCAGAAATATCAGAAAAAGGAATGAAATGGCTTTGTCAGACTGGGTTGAAGTTGAGATCTTTGATGTCTAGGGAATTGACTACATGGGTCCCTTCCCCTTGTCAAGGGGTTATCAATACATTCCTGTGGTTGTAGACTACGTGTCGAAATGAGTAGAGGTTGTTGCTACTCAAACTTGCGACTCTAAGTCTGTGATTAAGCTATTCGAGAATACTATTTTTCCATGCTTTAGAGTACCCCGCACTGTGATAAGCGATGGCGGATCACACTTTGGAGAAAGGTAGTTTGAGGCGATACTGAAGAAGTATCAGGTCAAGCACAAGGTTGCTACACCTTACCACCCCCAGACCTCTGGACAGGTGGAAGTATCAAACAGATAGATTAAGAAAATCTTGGAGAAGACTGTCAGTCACACGTGAAAGGACTTGTCCATGAAACTCGATGATGCTCTCTGGGCCTATAGAACTACGTACAAGACGCCCATAGGCACGACACATTACATGTTAATCTATGGAAATTCATGTCATTTACCCTTAGAGCTTGAGCACAAAGCCCTATGGTCGATTAAGTTTCTAAACATGGATCAGGATAAGGAAGGACAAAAGAGATATCTATAGCTGCAAGAGCTTGAGGAGATAAGATTTCATGCTTATGAAAATGCAAAGATTTAAAAACAAAGGACTAAGGTGTGGCATGATGCCCAGCTAAGAAGCAAGGATATTAGAGAAGGTGATAAAGTTCTCCTCTTCAATTCTAGTATTCATCTTTTCCCTGGGAAGCTCAGAACAAGATGGTTAGGCCCATTCTCTGTGGTAAAGATTTATCCTTCAAGAATGATGGAGATTCAAGGAGAAAAGACTGGAATCTTCAAGATCAATGGCCACAGGTTGAAAAGATTCGATGAACATGAAGCATTCATGAGAAGGTTGGAGCTAACGCTACAGGATACGGAAGCAACAGCCAAAGTATCAAAGTAGAAAGATTTTAAAATTGTTGAGCTGATGACGGAAACTATAACGCTTTTCGGGAGGCAGCCCAAAATTTTACTTTTCCTAGCATAGGATGTTATTTTCTTTTCATTTAGAAAAACATTACAAACATTATCATTGTAATAAGGCCCGAGTCAGTGCATGCGCCACAAGCGCGGACTCTTTTGTTTTATGGGCCACTAATTTTGTTTTATGAAGCTTTGATGGGTAATACTATCTGAGGTAGAGAGTCTTCTTTCTTTCCAGTGATGTTTTACCCATCAACGCTCTCTTTACCTCTATTTTTCGCCTATACTTTTGATTTAGGTTTTAATCCTTTTTAAATTTTGTATAGAATGTTCTTCATAGCATTTTATGCTTCTTTAGCAATCTTACCTTTTCTATCTTTATCGGGCAAAGCTCACGCTCCAGCACGACACAGTTGTGTCGGGCAGGAAGCCCCGTGTCGCACGACTGCATGCTTCATATCGGGCATGCATTCTTGCTCCGGGCAACGTATCACACGACACGTGAGCCGCGCGGCGTGAAGCTTGCTTAGGAAGCCATATCAACCCTTGAAGTGATGGATTAGACTGCGCATCAGGAATGATTCGTCTCTCTGCACGAACATGGCATGCTTTTACCTGATTTACCCCCACACGACATGGATATATATAGCAAATGCAGTATTACCGTGTTGGGCACTGGCATTTACTTTTCACCTACTCTCGTATCATGCATTCTACTCTCACTTTATCTCTCATGTCAGCCAACCTTCCTTCTTCTCCTGTGTCACCCGTCACAACCTATAAACGATAAAGGTATAACCCGTTACACGTATCACGTGAGTTATCTGACATGCCTATCATGTCGAGCAACCCGTGTCGGGCATAGCGTATCCCATAGCATTTTTGTTATACCCGTGTTGGGCACAAGACTTTAGATCTTTTTGTATCACGCGACACACACTTGTGTTGAGCAACGTCCTGTATCGGGCTTTGCATGTCGATCTTCCTATCTCTTTTGATCACGTCGTGTGACACACATCTATCGCACGCCCGATCGATACCTGGTATCGGGCGGGACCCGTGTCGCCCAGTTTTGTTCTTAATAAAGTTTTATCTTGTATCACCTCATGTTTTGCCTGTGTCGGGGGACACCTTTTCTCATGAGATCGTATCGGGCAGTGCTCATATCGGGCGGGCCTTTTATTTTGCTTATCGTGCAATAGTCTTGTGTTTTTCCGCGTTAAGACCGTATCGGCTTTGACCCTTGCTGTGTGATACAAGTATCGCACTGAACCCTTATCGGGCACGCATATTAGGTGAGGTATGTTTAGCATAGCGACCTGATATCGGTCTACCCTATCGATCAGACCGATATCGGGCAGCACAGGGCGTTTTCCTTTTCCCGATATCGACTTGCTTGTGTCCAAATTCGTTTAGTTTGACCAGTTTTTCAAGCATCACCTACCTTGTATCGGGCGTCGTGACTCCCTTGGTCTGCCACCCAATATCAGATAGTGTGACCCATTTTAGTAATCTAGTTATTTACCATACACTTGTTTGATGATAACATAAATGGCCTGCACCAAGCAAACCGTCTTCCAAGTAGATGAACAAGGCCGGAGGATTAACCCCGATGCCACAAATGAGGCCACCACAGTCAGGTAGAAGTGCTCAAATCCCAATATGACGGGACCATCCGAGGCTGAGAAGTGGCCCAGGACAGAAGAATCCATAGCCCCAGCAACAGTTTCAACCACGCCAGTCGAGCCAGAGTCTTTCGATCACTTATCAGGTCGGTTCGTGCCCAGAGACGATGAGCACAAGTAGCAATACATAGAATTGGCGGCCAAAGTCTACAGGCCAAGCCGCTTCTTCCACCAGTCATCCTTTTACCAGATAGGCATTTTTGACAGTTGGAAAATGTCCTAACGGTTGTCGGTCTGAGGAAGATATGCTTCAGCCACTCCGCCTCTTACACAGAACTCATGAAGGAGTTCATGTCGTCCCTCCGTCGGGTGCAGAATAGACCAAAAGAAGTCGAAAGATTCGGCGGAGTGGACAGACTACAAGGACATCTATATAACACTGAGCATGACATATCTGAAAAGCTGATCAAAGAGATCTTCTCCTCCAGCGAAGTAGAAAAAGAACTACTCAACAACGGTGTTAGAATCATCAAAGACGACGGGTTCAACCCGGTCGCACTCTGGAGGAAGCTGACTGGCGAGTCAATGTTCAAGACGGGAAGCAAGGTGGTGACAGTGCACTCCTGTTTCTGGAGGATAGTGCACAAGATCATTGCGTGCCTACTTTGTAGAAAATACGAGTCAAGCAACCTCTACACTGAAGAGCTCCACCTCATGTGGCACATGATGGAGGGATGCACGATCTACTTGGGGTGATTCCACCTCAACCATCTTCATCTAGTAAAGGACACCACCAAGGACTACAACATGGCAGGACTGGTAAATCTGATCGCGGTAGGGTTAGGATACCCCAAAGAGCCGCGTAGCCTGTCGAGGATGAGAGGTGACGACACGATCGACCTCAAATTCCTGACAAGGGATAGCATCATCAAGAAGGAGGGTCGTTGCTACTTCTATAAGTTTGTAAGAACAAACACCCTCCTGCTGCTCCCATGCTACGCCAGATACGACACAAAAGAGCTGGTCTTCACCATAGTAGAGATTGAAGTTGTACTGGTTGAAGCCGCTTATGCCGCCACCATGAGAATACAAGAGAGGGCAGCCACGATAGGAAGAACAATCCCTCTTGACGTCTGGAGAGACAAGGCGGCGACTACTGTCTCCCCCACTCCCGAGCCGGCTGCGACCACCACAGCAACAATTGCCACAGTTGCTGAGGAGATGATGGTGATCATGGGGGTCACTGAAACAACTGGGGCTGAAACAACGACAATAACCCCAGGGGAAGCTGGCGCGGAGGAGATGGCCGCAACTCCCGAAGCTTCTGTTGCGCCTTCAATGGCAGAAGAAGTGGTACAGTGAGACGCCGGCAATGGTGCATTCGTTGAGCTCCTCAAGATGGAGCTCATATCTGTGCAGCCTACACCACCGCCAAAGTCACTAGTGGTAGCTACAGAGGAGGTTACTAACAACCATATGGAGGAGCAACACCCATGCTCTCCGCACCCCTCTCCACCACTAGAAGTAGGTGAGGTAGAGGCAGCCACGAAGGTGCCAACGCCCCACTCTAAAGCGATGCCCTAGCATACAATCCACATGGATTCGAAATCGAGTGGAGAAGCACCCTCGTCGAGCTGAACCTCTCATGCGAGGGACGTCAGGAGGCCGAGGGGTTGATCAGCCACAACCCCTCCGTCTCTGGGGAAGATTCTGGGTCAAGAGTTTGACCACTTGCGGGAGGTAACAGGCAACCATTTTGTTATTTTTGCTTCCCTTACCCACAAGTTTAATGTTTTCTAGGAGAGGTTGAACGACCATGAGTGGCAACTGCTGACTCTAGTTGGCCTTCCCGGCCAACTAGAGGCACTTAATAAAACAACAGTGGCACTCCAACGCCTCGATGCAATAGAAGAGAGGTTGGACCGAAAAGGTGGTCACCCTCGTTCAAGACAGTCGAGGAGGTCTCCATCACCTCCTGGCTTTGGCTCTCCACCATCCTCATCTGCGTCCTCCTCTAGGACGTCATCTCCTTCCTCCTCCAGTGGGCCCTCCATAATGCCCGAGGAAGGAACAACGCACAAGACAACTGACGGGGCTCTAGTAGGACAGGAGAGTTCCGTGACATCGAAGAAGTTGTTCCCTCAGCCTCCCTAGACGAAATTGAGGACAATGATGAATCAATCAACATCGGGGAGGACTCTTCAGAAGAATCATAGGGAGAAGGGGGGGACATCTACGCTACTAATGAAAGACACCCCCCTAGAGGAAGGAGCTCGATGGCAGATGCATTCTCTGCACCGTCAGAAATCCCTTCCTTCGAGATAGTGGACTTTGATAGAAGAGCCATCGGATACCTGATGATCAGAGACAAGAAGTTGCTAAATAAGGTCCTAAGATCACAGACAGATTAAGAAGATGTCGTCTAGAGTGACGGCTACTTCTCTGTACGACAGGGAGCACTAAGGAGCATGTTCCACTCACTAGCCGTCATCGGAAAGAAACTTTTCAGGGTCTTACAAGGTGTCGTGATCGAGAACGCGGGCACTAGGACAGGCCGACAACTAATTTACAATGCCAACCCGGCCTTGGTGAGAAGATTACGGAAGGGGCTGTACAACTCTACACAGGTGGCCAGCATGCTGAAATACATTGAAGAGAACAACCCCAACATGGTGTTGCCCCCCTACAAACATGGAAGAAACGGGTTCCTTTGCATGGCAGATCTCCAGAATCATGATGTCCAGCACCTCAGTTGTTGCAACAAGGAGGTCCCACGCTCAGGAACCACCTTCGTTCGCCCCGAAGATAGATAACTGAGGCTTCTTCCACTGCATCTTCACCGCGTAATAAAATATGGAATCCAACGCCACAGCGGCATCTGGAATTTCTTCACGCTCAGATACTTTCCCATTCAAGAAGAAGAGGGAAGCGGAAACAACGCCTTCGTCATCTTGCACGCCATTTAGATGCTACACATCTTTGGATACTTAAGGCAGCTCAAAGGCCAAAACTTCTATCAGATCAGAAGCACTTATGCACTACTGTTGATCAAGGATGGGCACTATTTCCGAGATGCATGCATCCCAAAGAAGTTGTTGGACAGTGATCAAGAAGACACTTCCTCCCAACCTAGCAGCCTTCTAGAAGAAAAAGTTGAGATGACCACGGATGTTTACGGGGCAGGCAAGCGGATGGATATTCTGCATGAGATTCTTACAACTGGTGACTCTTTCTATAGAACAAATCAAGGACTTCATAGGTGGTTTATTCAAGGTGTTTACTTATGTAAAATACCAATGGTCTTACATTTTAAACATCCAATTATTCTGGGTGACATTGTGGTATGGTGATATGGGTTAAATGATGATGGAACAAATGGAAGGTTACCCTTAATAATGTAGTCTTACCTATTCATTCATGTGAATAGAAGGGTTGATAATCATATTGTGTTGATATGTAACCCAAATGAGGTATAGCTTGTTATACCTAGCTTTAATATAACTAAATGATGGTAATTGGGTATGAATAGTCCTTGAATGACTAATACAATTATGGAGTACTCTGTTACTGTTGTTGAAACCCTAATATGCTATATCTTGATGGTTACACCTTGATTTATGTGTGGGTTCATACTTGATAATAGTATGGAATGTGATGATGATGCTTCACCTTATGCATCCATGATCCAATGGGGATGTCATGAGTTAGGGTTTGGATATAAGTGATGATTAGTAACATTGATATAATTTATCATGTTGAGCCTAACTCTAATGCAAATAGATAAAGATAAGTATTCATACTTAACATTCTTATATGATGGAATGATGGTGGAATAACCTCCTTAACATGATCATAACCTTAATGTGTTAATTGGTGGTTATCATAGACACATGGTAGATACTTTCGTATGCTAAACATGTGCATTATGATATTATGAGTGTTAATCATATCTAGATTCCTTGTATGTTGATGCAATAAAGGAATGTTCTTAATGTTAATATAACCCTGCTATGATTGTTTATGAATATCTCCTAGCTCATTAATGCAATCTTGTGCTGATATGGTGTATTAAATGTAAGTGATGATGTTGAGCCTTGTTATAAGGCATGGAAAGATAATGATGGTCTTGAAGGGAATAGTATGATGGTCTTAATGACCTTTGGGCATGGTTGAGCCCTGAGTGAGGTATAATCCTCTTGTGTTGATACCCTATGATATTGAGAAAAGGATTTATATCCTGTGATAGTATGATGGTCTTAATGACCTTTGGGCATGGTTGATCCCTGAATGAGGTGTAATCCTCTTATGTTTATAAGGGTTGATACCCTGTGATATTGTGAAAAGGATTTATATCTTGTGATAGTATGATGACAAGTGTGGTCTCATGAATGGAAAGTGAATAGTACCATGTGACGGTGAGATGAGAAATTATGTTTCATACATTTTATATCTTTTAAAAGTTGTGATATTTATATGCTTGTTAGAAGTGAATTAGGGTTTGTATGTCCACTTGTTTGATGCAGCCTTAATTCACCCAATTCGCATAACTAATCAAGTGCAACTCTAATCATGTAGTGCCATATGCCGTAGAGCCATCTTCAGTGTCAGAACTTCCTAGATGGTGAAATGAGTATACCTAAGGGAATCTCAGAGCACATACTGTTGACTATGTCGGGATGGTAGGTTGAGGATATATCCTTGTCATCCACAATGCAGATTGTAGAGGATGGCTATGGTCATGCCTCAAACATTTGATGTGATTGAGAATGGTTGTGATCGTGTCTCAGTGATTATAATATGATGTGATTAGAGAAAAACTATGGTTGTACCTCAGTGATTGGGTTTGAATAACCTACATTGCTAGCACCATGACCTGTACCAAGGTGGGCTAGTTATAGGAATATATGTCATTGTGGTGGCAGATTTGACCGATATGTCCCTGCATTTTTACTCATACTGACTGAGAGGAAGAGATCTTAGGATACCAACACTCCTAGATCTTGTACAGAACCGAATAGCCCTTCGTAGGGGTCGGTTGACTTTGAATGGTATGATTCAAATTCCCCATGGAATAATAAAAGATTGAATATAGCCGTGTAGAATATTTGTTTAGGGTTATAAATGACATTTCACATTGGATGATAACCCTTTTTTGTAATCTTTACATAAAGATGATGCTTAGTGCAATGAAGAGATAGTAGATAAACTTAGGTTGTAGATATGCTTAAGATTGTATATGTGTACATACAATAGCTATGCATGTGTTGATAACTATACTGCTACTGTTGATTATAATCATGATACTAGCTATCTCATGTTGTTAGTTATGTTTAGCATGCTAGCCATGCCTTTGTAACTAGAGATGCATATATTGTTAATCATTCTTATCTAGATAGTTGTGCTTATGTTGTTATCTCTTCTTATGATGTTGATATGTTCAACCAATTAGACATGCTCATGTTGTTATCTATGTTATGTTACTAGACTTGCTCATGATGCTAGATATGCATATGCCACTGAATTGCTTATATTGTCAACAAGATAAAGGATGATAGTCTGGCTAATGATGATAGTTATTATCTTCTCCTTTATGTATTTTTTTAATCATCAGTACTTCTGAGCTTATTTGTTAAATCTAATTAAACTGCTTAACTTTTTAATTACTTAAAAATGTTGTAATCAATAAACATTGTTGGAGGTTATATCTCTTGTTGGGACATGGGTCTCACCCTTGTGGTTCGCCACATCTTTTTAGGTAATCGGAAGTGAAAAAAACAAACATGTGGCAAAAAAGAGGAGCTATAGTAATGAATTTTGAGAAAGTTGATTAGATGTCTAGTGTGTCCTAGAGTCGTCCATGTACTCTCAGGCCCGGGAAGGAAAAGTTTGTTTATGGTGTTTCAAACGAATCAAACTTTTGTTAGAATATTAATGCTTGTTTGTGTGGCATATATGAATATTGTTCTCCTATGTATATATGTTGTGGCTAAAGCAATAGAACAATTTGTATCAAATTCTTGGCATAGTAAGGATATAAGAAAGATGTTGGGCTCTTATGCAAATGTTTTTGAGGGGGTGCTAAAGTTGAAATCAGTTTTAATTTACCCATATTTTTGGGTATGTGATTAATTAGTGGTTGATTGTGTTTTATGTTTTGAGTAATCTCATTTAGTGTAACGTGTTCTCACAAGTAGGTATCAGAGTTTTAGGTTCATTATGTCTACAGAGACACTAGGACTTAGGACTAGGATGATGTCAAAATTAGGAATATGACATAAAAATATGATGCATACTGCCTAATCTCAGTATTTGGGTGCCCTGGCCAAGTATTCAATTATTGAAGAAAGGTAAGTATGGAACTCTTAGATTGTTATCTTTATGATTACTATGATCAAATAGTCATTTTGAGACAATCTAAAGAGCATAATGAATAAGAAATCATGGTGTGAATATCTCAATCCTACCTTAAAGAAGATGATAATTGCAACATAATCTATCAAAACTTGAATGTTTGGTAGCTAAAGAGAAAGACATCACACCAAGAAATCTAAATATGAATAAAAATAAGAAAAAGAGAAGTTCTTGAAGATGTGATTCAAGAAGATAATAAAGTAAAAGACAGATAAGTCTATGCTTATAAAGTGTTTAAAGGTATGAAATCCACATAAGATGGAGAGAACTCCAATGATAAGTATATAACGAGAAGATAAATGATTACAACGACAAAGGAATAAGGTGGAACCTGAGTTAATATCAGACCAACCTATGTGTGTAAGAAAGTGTTAATGTAAAATCAGCATGTCATGTGAAAGAAATTAAGGGAGATGATCCTCGTTTAATGAAGAAAATGAATAATATAATGATTTACATGTTGATAAGTGGTTGAAAAATAATAAAATAAGAGAGCATGAACTAGTATGATAAATAGTCATCAAGGAAGGAGTAATGAGATATGTTAATCATGATTATTCCTATGCTAATGGCAAGGAACCAGAAATGAAAAAGGTAAAATGATACATAAGAAGTTGTAACCTGCATAATGAAAATAGAATTGGTTACCTTTTTGCTAGTGACCCTTGAAAAGTATGGTATGGGAAATGTGTTTCACTTTGTGTCTTTCCTTTCTAGGGCACAACTTATAGGGGATTATTGCAACTTGGTACGTGTGTATTTGTTGAAAACATGAGGGTGGATAGCTTATCATAGCATAAGGTTGCTTGGACTATGGTTTCAAGATCATAAAGTTTGTGATGAGTTTGCTTTTGGGCCTTCCAATAATTTGGGATACTCCTCTTATATGTTTTGAGATTTTTTATGTTGGTAAAAGTAGATTAGATAAGGATGTGAGTTCCTTATAGCACATGAGGTGGATACCAAGGTAATGAATCCTAGTATCCAAGATGTATCAACAGTATGGGAAGTATGTGTAGGTTGGAGAGGTTTACTAAATGAACACATAAAGTATTCCAGCCCCTTAAAGAGATGGAGAGAGTTGATGATGACCCTCTAAATGTTGTTTGGAAGGAAAAACAAAAGTTATTTTGTAATGTTGTATATGGTTCAGTGATAGCTAGGCAAGACCACTATCATGGATAGATGGTTTGTTGGCCAATAGATATGTGATACTGTGTTCCTTTAAGATAAACCTATGATCAAATATCAATGCATAAGAGTTAGATTGGATGACATAATTCACATGACCATGATGAGTTTAGTGTTATGTCCTTTAGACTAACCAATGTACAAATAGAATTTATGAATAAGAGGAACAGAGTGTTCCATTCATGTCATACAAGTTATATCAAGCTTTAAATGATGACATGTCAAAGTATTTCAAATATGGTCAAAAATATGATCAATATTTCTTCAAAAACCTTAGGGTTGCTGAAGCAACAATAGCTATGAGACAAGTTGAACAAGAGTGAGATGGGGTCGATTAAATGTCTTTATGGGATCATGATATGTCTTCTAAGTAGGTTTTGTATATCCTAGTAAGGTGAAGATAGTGTTGTTGTTTCACCCCTAACAAGGTTGACTAGGAATGATGTTTCCTTGTATGGAATGATAGGTTCCAGCGTCAGCATTTCTTTTGATGCTGAAAAAGAACTGATAAGTGTTCCAATATCAGTGTATCTAGAAAAAAAAAGGATGGATACATTGCCTTTTTTTATGCTTCAAGGAATGGTATGATACACATGCCATGATTGGTAAAAATCTAACAAGAATGACTTTTGAGTAATGTGTTGATATAATAGATATAATTTAAGGATGATTTCTGGAATTTAAAGTTGAAAGTTACTATTAGATTTGTACAGATGGCACAACAAGTTTCTATGTTCCATATTTGCAAATGTCTTCTTATGTGGGGGTTTTTGTGCTGATCCAAGATGAGATATGTATGAATGATGTGACATTACCATGATATTCAAGTAACCATGTGAAGGTAATAGGATGAGGTGCAAAGTAAGTACCCATGTATGTTTACCTTGGATTTTGAGGGTGAAATCCCTATTAGGGGTTTATAGTTGTAAGGCCCCTAAACTTGCTTAATGAGTTGAATAATCTTAATTATCATAATTTAATTCTTATAACCCTAATATAACCTTATGATATGCTTATAAATCAGAATACAAGCTTAAGTTTCAAATTTGGTCCAATTTGGACATTGTTTGAGCGAGTTATGCAATTTTATGCACATTTTGGACTTTTTGCAATTTACCCAATTGAGAGGTTTTCTTTGCAATTTATCACTTACTTTATGTTCCTTGGATATTATATCATCATTATTGAGCTTTTTTATCCATGGGGCACCTATTTAAACCTTGGTTTGAAGTTTTTTTCTCCAAGGGTATTTTAGGGTTTACCCCTTCATGGATGAGCTACCTTTCATAGCTATCAACAAATGAATTATTTGTTTTCCTTGGAATTTCAAGAAATTCGGGATAAGCATGTCTCTATGGATCGTGGGGGAGCTACTTGTGTGTGTTCTTGTATATTCTTAATAGTTTAAGGCCATGGAAACTTGGAAAGATACTAGAACTTCAACTTTTTCTTTTTCTTTATCTTAAAGTTTCATATACTTATACCTAAGAACCAAAATGAGCCATTTGCTCTCCACCACTTCCCTCTTTCTACAAAACTCATCCTCCCTCTCTTATTCTATGAATATCCTATCCAAGGAAGAAGAAAGAGGGGATCTTCTTGGAAAAAGAATCTATGGTTGCGATTGACTTCCTTTTAGGGCTTAAAAAGCTTCCTTCTAGTGATCTTGACCTAAAAGAGTAAGAATCCCATTATTTCCTCTGTTTATTTCTTTTTTATCCTTCCTCCTACCTTTTTATCCTTCCTCTTACCTTTCTCCAGGTCGTAACCTTGTTGTTCCATAGTAGAAATTGGTCTAAAGCTCTAAAACCCTACCTTTCTTGCTCCTTATGCGTAGGGTTTGCTCATTTGATGAAGAAAGGTGCTTGATGGACGAGTTCACAACTTATGCTTGGATTTTCTACCCTACCTTCTCTAGTTTTCTTCTGTTTGGAGTTTCATCTTCTAAGTAGAGGCAAGTTTTATAACTTGCTCCACGTTTATTGCTTACCATAAGCTTGCTAGCTCATGTTCTTGCTTGAAAATGATGATCCATGCACTAAAAAATTATGCTTGACTTGGATTTCAATTTTTATAATGTTCCCTGTTATGATTTCAGTTCTAGATGAACCTTTTATCATGTGTACATTATTCCTAAGGTATAATATAACTTGTATCAGGTTGGTTTGGCAACTTATGGTGCTAAGCACGTATCAACCAATGGTCAGTTTTAGGGTTTAAAGTTGATTTCTTCTATAAACCCATGACCCGATGATGGTACCATTGCAACAACCCTATGGTGTTGTCTTAATGACAACTGATGGTTGGGATCAAAGGTGTCATATGATGGTGATAACTATGGTCACCCCCTTAGGTCAGGTTTTGGATCAATTAGAACTTTAATGATCAACCATTAAGTACCCTACTGATGTTATCAATAAATGATGACATTAGCTTAATATTTGATGCAAATTAATTAATATAGTGTTGATCTAACAACCTATGGTGACTTAATGGTTACTAATTATGGTGTATTAGGTATCTACAACCTATGGTGAGTTAATCATTGTAGTTGTAGCATCAATTAAGCCTTAGACCAATGGTTTCTTGGGTCACTTGATGCAATGGTAGGACCTATACTATAATTGATGGTTTTAACATATGAAATTGACCCAATGGTCAATATCTAATGTTTATTCCTCCAATAAAATAGAATGATGGATAATGTAATATTTTCGTCCTAATAATGTGATTTAGATGGTTTCCTTTATAAGATCAACTTAAGGAGCTTACTTGTTGACAATGGAACTTTTTGTGTGGTTAATCAAGAGATGTCTAGGGCTAAATGGTGACTCTTTCTAGAGCAAAAATCAAGGACTTCATAGGTGGTTTATCCAAGGTGTTTACTTATGTAAACAACCAATGGTCTTACCTTTTAAACATCCAATGGTTCTGGGTGACATTGGGGTATGGTGATATGGGTTGAATGATGATGGAACAAATGGAGGGTTTCCCTTAATAAGGTAGTCTTACCTATTCAGTCATATGAATAGAAAGGTTGATAATCATATTGTGTTTATATGTAACCCTAATGAGGTATATCTTGTTATACCTAGCTTTATATAAACTAAATGATGGTAATTGGGTATGAATAGTCCTTGAATGACTAATACAATCATGGAGTACTATGTTACTGTTGTTGAAACCCTTGTATGTTATAACCTGACGGTTACACCTTGATTTATGTGTGGGTTCATACTTGAGAATAGTATGGAATGTGATGGTGATGATTCACCTTATGCATCCATGATCCAATGGGGATGATGTGAGTTAGGGTTTGGGTATAAGTGTTGATTCGTAACATTGATATAATTTATCATGTCGAACCTAACTCTATTGCAAATAGATAAAGATGAGTTTTCATGTTTAACATTCGTATATGATGGAATGATGGCGGAATAACCTCGTTAACATGGTCATAACCTTAATGTATTAATTGGTGATTATCATAGCCACATGGTTGATACTTTCTTATGCTAAACATGTGCATTATGAATACGATGAGTGTTAATCATATCTAGATTCCTTGTATGTTGATGTAATAAAGGAATTTTCTTAATGTTAATATAACCCTGCTATGCTTGTTTATGAATATCTCCTAGCCCATTAATGCAATATTGTGCGGATCTGGTGTATTATACGTGAGTGATGTTATTGAGCCTTGTTATAAGGCATGGAAAGATAATGATGATCTTGCATGGAATAGTATGATGGTCTTAATGACATTTGGGCATGGTTGAGCCCTAAATGAGGTGTAATCCTCTTGTGTTGATAAGGGTTGATACCCTGTGATATTGTTAAAGGGATTTATATCTTGTGATAGTATGATGGTCCAGTGATAGTATGATGGTCTTAATGACCTTTGGGCATGTTTGACCCCTGAATGAGGTGTAATCCTCTTATGTTGATATGGGTTGATACCCTATGATATTGTGAAAAGGATTTATATCTTTTGATAGTATGATGACTAGTTTGGTCTCATGAATGGAAAGTGAATAGTACCATGTGACGATGAGATGAGAAATTATGTTTCACACATTTTATATCTTTTAAAAGTTATGATATTTATATGCTTGCTAGAAGCGAATTAGGGTTTGTATGTCCACTTGTTTGATGCAGCCTTAATTCACCCAATTGGCATAACTAATCAAGTACAACTCTAATCATGTAGTGCCCTGTTCAGTAGAGCCATCTTCAGTGTTAGAACTTGTTGGATGGTGAAATGAGTATTCCTAAGGGAAACTCAGAGCACATATTGTTGAGTATGTGGGGTTGGTAGGTTGAGGATATATCCTTGTCATCCACAATGCAGATTGTGGAGGATGGCTATGGTCATGCCTCATACATCAGATGTGATTGAGAATGGCTGCAGTCGTGTCTCGGTGATTATAACATGATGTGATTAGAGGACAACTACAGTTGTACCTCAGTGATTGGGTTTGAATAACCTAGATTCTAGCGTTGTGACTTGTACCAAGGTGGGCTAGTTACACGACTATGTGTCATTGTGGTGGCAGCTTTGACTGATATGTCATTGCATTTTTACTCGTACTAACTGAGGGGAAGAGATCTTAGGAAACTGGCACTCCTAGATCTTATACGGAACTAAATAGCCCTTCGCAGGGGTCGGTTGGACTTTGAATGGTATGATTCAAATTCCCCATGGCATAATAAAAGATGTAATACAACCATGTAGCGTATTTGTTTAGGGTTATACACAACATTTCACATTGGATGATAACCCTTGTTTGTTATCTTTACATATATATGATGCTTAGTGCAATTAAGAGATAGTAGATATACTTAGGTTGTGGATAAGCTTAAGATTGTAGATGCGTACATACAGTAGTTATGCTTATGTTTATAACTATACTGCTACTGCTGATTATAATAATGATGCTAGCTATCTCATGTTGTTAGTTATGTTTAGCATGCTATCCATGCCTTTGTAACTAGAGATGCATATACTGCTGATCATGCTTATCTAGATAGCTGTGCTTATGTTGTTATCTCTTCTTATGATGTAGATATGTTCAACCAATTAGACATGCTCAAGTTCTTAGCTATGCTATGATACTAGACTTGCTCATGATGCTAGATATGCATATGCTACTGAATTGCTTATATTGTCAACAAGATAAAGGATGATAGTCTGGCTAATGATGATAGTTATTATCTTCTCCTTTATGTATTTTGTTAATCATCAGTACTGCAATGCTTATTTGTTAAATCTGATTAAACTGCTTAACTATTTAATTACTTAAAAATGTTGTAATCAATAAACATTGTTGGAGGTTATATTTCTTGTTGGGACATGGGTCTCACACTTGTGGTTTGCCACATCTTTTTAGGTAATCAGAAGTGATGAAAACAAACATGTGGAAGCAAAGAGGAGTTATAGTAATGAATCTTTGAGAAAGTTGATTAGATGTCTAGTGTGTCCTAGAGTTGTCCTTGTACTCTTAGGTTTGAGCAGGAAAAGTTTGTATATGGTGTTTCAAATGAATTAGACTTTTGTTATCATATTAATGCTTGTTTGTGTGTCATATATGAATAGTGTTCTCCTACATATATATGTTGTGGCTAAGCCAATAGAACAATTTGTATCAAATTCTTGGCATAGTATGGATATAAGAAAGATGTTGGGCTCTTATGTAAATGTTTCTGAGAGGGTGCTGACGTTGAAATCGGTTTTCATTTACCCATATTTTTGGGTATGTGATTAATTAGTGATTGAGTGTGTTTTATGTTTTGAGTAATATCGTTTAGTGTAATAGGTTCTCACACTGATTTTAAAGGAAAGATGTTTGAAGAATGAAACTTCGGTCATTGTCCATTTTCTGTAGTTTAACTCATTCAACTTTGTTAATCACTTACTTGGTTTGTTGTGACATGGGCATACAATTCTCGATAGATTCAATCATTGGTTCCATTACAAACACCTAAAAGTAGTTGGAGAGAGACTGAAATTGAGTCATACCTAATATATTTAAGAACATTATTAATTTAGCTAAAGTCCATTGTGCTAAATGGTGGTGTCTTTACCATTTTCTAGAATTTTATGACTAAGAAAAATAGAAGCAATCAATTATATGTCAAATTATTTTCACAAGTAGTAATTTGTGTGCAATTTTGCACAAACTATGACAGAGGTTATAATCTTGCATCAGAATAAAGCATTGAAGATATGTAAATTTAAAAAGGTTCTTATAAGTTAGAAATATTTTAGATTCAAAGAGTGAACCTGAAAGATATATTTGTTACTACAAGCTTCATGTAGAGAACAAAATATGAAGCTTGTATTGCATTGATCTCCCTTTTTGTAGTCATATGTACATTATGACAGGAAGCTACCTCAAAATTTCTCTCTGTATAACAATAGAGTGATGAAATACAAATGGTTTAAACAAAGGAAAATGATCATATATCTCACATAAATAATGTATACATCGTACATTATGATAGGTTATTTCTCAATTAGATATGGAGCAAAAGAAGTGATGATCAAATCACGATTCATTGTATATTGTTGGTTGTCTTTACTTAAGCGAAGCTCAAAGGTGTACATTTTGTAAGTCTATTTTGTTAAATTACCATCTGCCTTGTAAATCTGGATAAATGTCTAGCCCTCATACTAACTGTAAGTTGATCCTCACTATGACATATGTGATAGAGAATGAGACGATCATTGACTTGAATTTCATGATTAGATTTAAATTGTATGAGATAAGCTACTTACAAGTGTTTGGGTAGATTTCAATATCCATATCTATAGAGGACAAATAGAAGTAAGTGATGGAAGTAACCCCTCTCACCTAAATTTAGGCAAGACCACACCAAATGAAAATCTTGAGTGAATTATATGACTACAAAAAAACACAACCAATCATTTTTTTGTCAAATTATTTGCAAAATTAGAAATTTGTGTAAAATTATGCACAAACTATGATAGAAGATGTAATCTTGCATGAGAAGAAAGCATTGAACATATTCAAAACTAAAAAGCAATCAATTTTTTGTCAAATTATTTGCAGAAGTAGAAATTTGTGTGAAATTATGCACGAACTATGATAGAAGTTATTATCTTGGGTGAGAAGAAAACAATGAACATATTCAAATCTAAAAAGGTGCCTAATAAGTTAAACATAGTTTAGATTTAGAGAATGAACTTGAAAGAGATATATGTTACTACAAGCTTCATGTATAGAAAAAATATGAAGCTTGTGTTGCATTGATCTCCCTTTTGTAGTCATTGTACATTGTGACAGTAGGCTACCTCAAAACTTTTCTCGATATAACAATAGAATGTTGAAATACAAAAGGTTACAAATTTTAAATTGTTTTAAATAAATTAAAAATGATAGTATATGTGACAAATAATTAATACATCGTACATTATGACATGCTACTATTGGGGTAGATTTGGAGCAAAAGAAGTGATTGTGAAATAACGATTCATTGTATATCGTTGGTTGTCTTTGCTTTAGCATATTCGAAAGGTGTACATTATGCTAACTGGTTCTGCAAGTATTTGTTCAATTGCATTTTGTCTTTCATACTAATATTTAAAAAATTGAAAGATAAAATGATGAGTAAAAAAAGTTGTTTATTAAAGCATTTGTTTTATATGCCAACTAGTAGTAACAAATGACATATCTAATATATCTAATATAACCTTACCAATAATTTTGAGTAGCCTTTCAGTTGAAACACCTAGAAATGAATTTGCATTCCCTCCAAACAGTGTAGCATATGCATCACCACTTTCATCAAGAATCTGGGATTTTATCTTCAACATATCACAAGTAAGCTTCTAGATTGAAAAAACATAGCTCTTTTACTGACATAAATGGAAAATATGTATTTATTAAAAATACCTCATTATTGGAACACAGTTGATGACACCACAGTGATAACATCGAGTACTGCATGATGCTAATTTGTATTTTTTTAAACATGACTGACAACACTCATAAAATATTTCATCATCACTTGATACACTTCTAACCATGACTTTCATTGTGAAGTATAGAACTTGTAGTAGATTGTTTTAAGAAAACAATGACCGGATGTAGTAGGGTTAGGTGTCACACGTCATTGAAAATGTAAAGTTACCTTCTGAATTGCTTTTTGTGCATGTAAAACAACATCATTTATGGTTATGAGTTGAGTAGTATTGTCTATTTTCTTCCTGTTGTAAGGTCAAATAGCTTCTGGTAGCTTACCCTTCATTTTTTCCATGGAAAATTTATTTATGTATTAAGAGAAATTATCATTATGAAGTTTATTTGGGTTAATTTTAAAAGATAAATATATGTATTTCACATTCACGAACCATTTTTCAACATTTGAAATTCAAGGTCAGTTGGTTGCAAAGAAAGGTCTAAGTAATTAGTAGTTGCAACACAATATTCAACTAAAAAATAATCATTGTTTAAGACATATGCAAGATGTAAATAAGTTAAATTTATTTTAAAAAAGAATAACATTGTATTTATCAATTTTGACTTTTATTGTAAGAAGAAATCATTTCCTTTGCAGAAATGACCAAGTTGCCATCATATTTCTTTACAAGTTGTTCCAAACAGTTAAACAAACAAAGTGGGTGCTAGTTTAAAAAAATGAGATATAGAATTAATGCATTTCATAGAAAATTATAATAACTATCCTTCTATGTACGATATGGAGACTAATTTGAGTGTAGGTAGACATGCTTCTTGATTCTAGATTCCATACAATTCCAGTTACATCTAAGAAGCCATAATAAAACATTAAATGAATAGATAATAAACAATACTATAGTGTAAAATGTGTTGCATACCAATTAGAGTTTGATTTTCAGATTTTAGTGAGCTTATCTTATCCAGTGGGGTTATCTAATGTACATGATATGGTATTGTTTTGTCATCATCCACTTCAACTGTTGTGGAATGATCATTGACATCTATGACGAAATCATGAGGAACAATTTTGAAATAAAAATGATGCTTTCTTATGGTGATAAATTTCTATACCAAAATATTTCCTATAGTGAGTATATCATCCCATTTTCTTACATTTGAATGAAAAACTCTTTCTTGGATCTCATCACCCTATTAATAGTAAATAAAGTATTAAATAAAGAATGTATAATAAATTTACATGAAATATTAATTGATTTCAACCTTAGAATCTATGAAAGTCACCACCAGAGAATTAGTTGTAGGTGTTGTTTTATGAATTATACACCTCCATTTATTTGTGACACAAACCAAGAGTATCACTTTTTATTGATTTGGCTGTATCATGCTCAGCAGACATGGTTTGCATCCTTCCAATAGATATGTTGATAACTTCTTTTCTTCTCCTATATGTAATTGAACATACAAAATTGTACAATATATTCATTTTTTATCTCTCACAAGACTTTTTGTGAAAAAAAATAAGTAATGTATTGCATACCATGGTGTAGGAGCATAGAAGATCCTACTAAAATTGTTGAAGAAGACAAATCAAATGTTTTTTCTTTCTTGTTGTGATGAATTGGATTCTAATGTTTAGCATCATCTACTCATTGTCACCTTGAGCATTGTGTTCTTTTGGATAATATTATTTCTTTTGCATGTGTTTTTTGACTGATTTCTTTGACACTATCATTTATTTCCATTGTTTAATTTATAAATATTTTTTTTCATAAAAAGTCATGAATCAATACAACTTACTTATAGTAATGTATGTAAATGCAATTACATTAATTTTAAATTTTGAAAAAAAATGTTGAAATTGACATGTTGTATCAACTATTTTGAAAGTTTCATCAGTAAGCAACTGACTTTACGATTTTTCAACTATGAGAGTTAATGTGAAAGTTAAGATACTTGTAAGTTTTCTAAATGAATGAAAGTATTGTTTAGTAGGTTATAGAGATGTATATGCATTTTGTCTTAAATATTTTTGAAGTATGCATCCATGCCTATTTTGTTTGAACTATGTTATGAAAGACAATAAGTTTTATTATCCAATTCACCTTCAGAAGTGTTGTCATTTTTTTTGTTGATAGTCTTTTCACTCATGTCTTGATCTAGATTTCCTATGAAATACAAATTGAAGATAGTATTAATATTTCAAAATAATCATTTTATTTAGGTTCGATAAAATTTACCTTTGGAAGTATTATGATTACCTATGTTGATATTCTCAATCAGATTTTAATTTGGACTTCCTGTGAAAGAAAAATTAAAGATAGGATTAGTATTTCAAAATTATCATTAATTCAAATTTAATAAAAAAGCAATAATGTGGTGATTTATAAAATAGAAAGCATTTAAGTCTGAATTAAGAAACCTATATTGTTAAATGATACAGATTCATGCAATTGTGTATTCATTAGAAACACTTTGTAATATCTCTTAGTAAACTATATTTTTTGTAGAATTATTTGGTATTCCTTCAGAATTACTTAAAAAAATTCAATCCCTTTCTTGATGTAACACATGAAATAGCAACATCCAATTCTCCATGAGAAAATACATGTGTTCTTAAGTATAATCCAATAGATTCTAATATTTGGCCTTGACTCTTATTTATAATCATAGAAAATGATAATATGATAGTAAATTGTCTTTATTTCAAAATGAATGGTGTTTCGATTTTCTTTTCAATGAAAGTAGTACGTGGAATGTAAACATGGTCACCAATATGACTTCCTATAATTAATTCAACATCTAGAACTCGAAGGTTAATCAATTGTAGTATCAACCTAGTTCCATTACAAAGCCGTAATGATTGATATATGTTTCTAATAAGTAGAATCGGATCTCTCATCTTTAATGATAGTATATGATTTGGAACACTTAAAAATTTTAAAGATGCAAATACTCATCAGAATATGTAGCATGATCAATTTTTTAACTACTATCAAGAGTCTCTATAGTGTTAGAACTATAGATGTTCCTAGAAATTGATCTAACAGTAAAGCATTCAAATCATCAACTTCATTATTTCTTGGTGCAAGTATAGCATGTGATATCAAGTAATATGGATCATTGAATCTAACATCAAAATTATGATAGATATGTTCAATTAGAGTTTATATAGTAGATGGTTCATTTTTGAACAAGTTAGAAGGTAACTCTATCCAATTTTCATCATATTCATCATTGAAATGTACATGCATAATGGATCCATTGACTACTCTTAGTAACCAATCAGTGAACAAAAGACTTTGTTTTGAAAGGGATCTATAGAAAAATGACCTGAACGTATACAAATCTATAGCTATACAATAAAATAAGACCTAACAAATGTTCAAGAATAACATGATATTGGTTCCAATATGAAAAAATCAGTAGTTTCTACTCACCACTAGATAGCCAGAGGGTGTCTGTGTGTTGCTACTCCATCACTAGGTTTGTAGTAGCTGAGGCTGTCTTACCTATCATTAAATTGCAGTCTTGGTAGTATTTGATAAATCAAACTAGCTACCCAAGAAAAGCAACCTTACTACCAGACAAGTTATACTTTGGAGTTTTACACCATATGTAGTAGGGAGTCACAAACCACCTCCCACGACCTACTATAATGCACACACACTTCTACCATTTGTTCCTCCTCCCCTATAAAATCTATCCTTAGTGGTACCCCATGTTCTAACTTTACCACCCTAATGAGCTAGATCATCATACATGTGATATTGACACTACTATCTCATTTGCAACCAATATCCTTACTTCTTGAATATGCAGGTATCCAATGATCTTCATACAAGTTTCGGTATTATAGCTCACCACAGTTCATAGGCCGCAACAGTGGGCGTACATCGCCTTAGAGGGTCAAATTCACAATAGAGCATAGATTGCTCCATATCTACCAGGCTTTCCTCTTCTTATACACCACCTGTTGTGGGATACAGAAAGCCTAATGTTGAAGTTGCCTTTCTAGCTAATAACAAGACCAGTGTGTCTGCAATATTCAGGAATCACCAAGGAATTAAAATGTTAATGGAAGCCATAACTACTTACTTCCTTTGATGTCTATCAATAGTTGAAGCTTGAGATTCATAAGCTATTAACTGTAAGCCAAAAGTAGGATATAATTTTGTTGAATAATAAAAATTGTGAAACAACAGTTTAAGGGAAATTTAAATAAAGATGAGAGTAATGATAAAAAAAAGTAAAGATGAGAAACGTGCTAAAAATGTAGTCACACATCTTACCAAGAAATGTAGTATGTTTTGTAAGATAACATTCTTTGTTTTGGGAGGAGAATATAGGACACATTGGTCAACCATTGCATAGCCCCTTTCTTTCATAAGTAGGATGTTTGTTTTGTTGATAAAAGACATGTTCTCACATTTTTGAAGTAGAAGACTGATTTGATGGCCCATGTGATTTATAAATTTTAGAGGAAAGGGAAGTGGCACAAATGTTAATACGTAAGATTTTATAAAAGACAAAACTCCACCAACCAAACTGATGGAGGTTGCAAACACTAAAAGTATAAGGAATCATACACATGATTCTAAAATATTTTGAAACCCTCTAATGGTGTTTGAGTTTATCCCTAGACCAATGACGATAAGCATCATGAAATGATATTTGATGCCCAACTTGGCTATTTAATTGCATATGCCACATGTTCTCATACACAAAATTGAAACAATCATAAAGGATTAGCAAGAAAGAGAAATAGTTGACCAAGTAGTTTGGTATAAATATTTTGTAGCATGAAACAGAAATTTGTGGTTGTTATTAACATAGTGATACTTTTTTTAAAATAGTATTTTCAGAAATTATTTCAAACATGTAAATTTTTTTTCTTTCACATTGTAAGTTTCACATATAATAGACCACTTCACTCACTAAATCAGAAAGAAGCCAATGATTTTGGAAAGAAAGTGGCATTAATCAATATGAAGGAAAAAGAATATAGAAGCAACAATGATTTATAACCAGACATAATCTTAATCCCTCTAACACCTAATTTGAATTTTGCAGATGAAGAGTTGATGTTCGCTCATTTTTAAGCTGGTTTGTAGATTGGGTTTGTCTTCTTAATGACTCATTTTACAATAGCTTATGATATTGATAAGATTTGGGCTGATAACATGAGTCGATGATGTGAAACGCAGGGTTGAAAATTCAGGTTATTGTACTGATGTGGCTTCCTAGCATAGGTTGTTGTTTTAGATTTGTTAAATAAACTTCAGATTCTAGTACGTTTTTTGGAGTATCGTATGTTTTTTCAAAATGCTGAGTTTATGATTACAAGCTTCCAATTTCAGAATGAATGCATATGAGCTCTATTTTTCTGGATGTAAAGAGATCAATTTAATGGTTTAGCTGTTTGAGGTTGGTCTCTATGCTCAGCTGCTAAGTCAATTTGATGTCGGATTAGTAGACTGTTGGCTTATTTACTATTCTGATTGGATCATTAATTATTATTTTTGCTCATGCGAAATTGTTGTTCAGTTATCCTTAAGCTGGTTTCTGATTGCTTTTCCTCGTATGTGACTCAGTTTCTAGTAGCCTATGATATTGATGAAGGAGTGATGTCATGAGGTGAGCATTATGAATGAATGATCTAAATTTTAAGGTATTCTATTGATGTAGCTTCTATCATTAGGTTCTTCTTATAGTATTATCAGAATCAAAATTCAGATATCAATTCACCCTTTGAGGTTTCTATTTATCAAGATGTTGAGCTGATGTTACAAGCTTCAAGATGATGTCTAATTAGTTTTGGTGGCTTTTCCAAATAGATAAACCTTCCTTAGAATTTCCATGGCAGAAGTCCCTAGGTATTCATTTTATACAAAATGCAATCATTCCCTAAGTTGCAATAAAAATTTCCAGTCAAAAATTATATTGTAGCATATTACAACCACTTTTATTTTTCTATAGGACTAATACAATACACATAAATTGATTGCATGTAAGGTTTCCTGACAATAAACAACCATAGAAACTTTTAGGCTCCTTAAAGTGGATGTAGTTTGCTGAATTTGATTGTCACTAACACATAGAAACTATGTGAAAATCATACACGAAAGTTCTTAAGTTTGTTTTTAAAGTTCATATGCACAGTAAGAAAACTATCATGCATAATTTGTACTTCTATCAATATAGAAATCCAAAAAAAACTTCCATCACTTCACTATAAGAAAAAGACAAAATATTAAGCTAAAACATTAGACTAAAATGGGGTATAATCGCCATAAGGACATCCACTATATGTAGAAACCTACTCAAACACATTCCAACAAACTCTAGTTTCTAATATCTTTACTGTCCAACTACTTAACAATTACAATAATATTATACATAATATCCCTTTGAACAAATTTGTTAAGATAGACAGTCAAGGAGAGTACAATATGGAAATGGGAAGCATTTATGTATATCAGTAGTTGGAAATCTATTAGGAAAACTTACTCTCTAATTACATGTAGCATATTAAAGGCCCTTCAAATGACAGCGGCTCCTGATGAAGTGTGTTGGACCAAGTCCATTGCATGTATAGGGAAATCAAAGTATGAAAATAATTAGATAATAGACTACTGAAATCCAAGATAAGTAATATAATCATTAAGATAATGAGAAAGATCTTGAGAAAAATAAACCACTAGATTAGCTTATCATGTTCAGGATCTAACATCCTTATTATAACATCCCTGACCTAGGTTATCTCTTAACCCTAGGTGTTTTGGCTTAATAAAGTTGATTATATGCTTTCAGTTATCTTTTGAAAAGTAATTAAGGCTCTTGAGGAACTTATATTTCAAATTTAGTCCTTTTTTAATAATGTTGAAACATTGTTTTGTTAATTTTGGACTAAAGTGCAAATTACCCAAGTTGAGGGGTTAACTTGCAAATTGCACATGATAAAATGTTCCTCTGATGTTGATACTGTTGGATAAATTGGACATTATGATAAATCCCTTTGTTTCGATGATGACAAACATTTCATTCTTGTTGATCTAACGTGCTACTTGAGTGTGCAGGATTAAGGTGGATGACAAAGCAACTAGGGAAAATCCAAAAAGCTTACATATTTATATTTCCATGCAATGTAATCACTGTTGTAAAAACTTGTACAAATATATAATGTACAAGTACTTAGATTGCATGTAAATCAAGCGTTGGATCTTCCTAGCTAATCACCACACTTAGATAGGTCATCCCCTATAAATAGGATCACATATGCACACTCATACACATGCTTAGTGGTTAATTAAAAGATTGAAAACAGAGTCAATCTCGGTCGACCACACTCCTCGACCGAGACACTCTCGGTCGACAAACTTCTCGACCGAGAATGACCCAAGTAGCCGTTAGACACAGCTGACAAGGTAGTTGGCAGTTGCAAATGAACGTTGATCCAGAGAGCCTGTCGGTCGACAAAACTTCGACCGAGTAGGTATCTCGGTCGACAAATTGTCGACCGAGATGGTCTCTGACAGCAACTGCAGAATAAAGTAACTAGCCGTTACTAATGCACCTAACTTATATCTAACGGCTAGTTAAGCACTTAGAAGCCCCTAGAAGTTGTCTAGAACGTCCTTAAGTATCCATAGGCCACTCCTATAAATAGGACATGCCTTAGGACACCAAAATACACCTAAGCTATACTTGTGCTATACTTGAGCTTGAATACTCACTTGCAATCTGTTTTAGAGCAATAGAGCAATTCCTACTCTTGCCATTCATTCCTATTGCTCCCATTTCGTGTCCTATAGGCTAGTATCTCCTATCCACTACAATCACATTGTCATACACATTGGTTAGGAGATCTAAACGCTTGATATAGGAAAATCAAGCCTTGTGCTTACAACGGTATTGTAATTTCTATTTTCCTTCTTGTTCCTTTTTATCTTTTGTACTCTCCTTGCTACTCCTAGGGTTGGAGGCTGTGGATTGGAGAGGGTTGACTTCTCAGGTGGAGAAGGGGACTTCAAGCTACTTCAAGAAGGCTATCTCATGGGAAGCTACTTCAGAAGGCTGGTGCAACGGGAGTTGGTGCATCTACTTCAAGGGAAGGCTGCTTCAAGGTTGGGCGATTACTTCTAGGTGAAGGCTTCTTGAAGGGTTTGGGAAAAGAAATTGTATTTTATGTAAAGTCCTTGCGAGGTAATAAAATAAATTTCTTTTCAAATCCCGGTTGGGTAAGCAACCGGGTAGTGGATTGACGGCTATAGTATTTGCTATAGTTGGAACCACTCTAAACCCTGTGTCTCCTTGTCCAATATTTTCATTGTGGTTGTTTGAGTTAAATAATTGTTAAAATATCTATAAAACTCTATTCACCCCCCCTCTAGTAGTTTTTAGATACATCATAAGAATGAATATGATGTTGTGGTATGGTTTCCACAAGCTTGGGCACCAAGATAAAGCTTGTAGAGCAATTCTTGTGCATTAAAACCTAGTTTTGGTGTAATGTGAAATTTACCTAAAATCTAAGGATCAATATGCAAAATACCACCTCTTGAGGGTCCCTCATATTTCTTGTAATCAAGTAGAGCAAAGAAAAGGAGAAGGGCGCCTCATTTGAATTGTCATGGAGGAGAGAGAATCTTGACATTAAAATAATCAAGATTTAAGCATAAATGGAACTTTAATTTGATTTAATGAAAAAGAAATAAATTAATTGAGGAGCCCTTCAACCAAAAGTTGAGGGATGAAATAGCAAAGTGTTGGATGAGCTTGTGCCTTGCTATGGCACAAAATGATCTTGGTAGAGTGGAAGCCCACTCACATTATCATAATAAAAAGTATTATCCACTAAAAGTTGGATATTAATATAAAACTCATTAAGGTGCTTAATTCCTTTTCCATTAATTTTTTGATAATGGATAGGTTTTGCAAGAAAATAAAGGCGGCTTCGTGGCCAAGAAATGGAGGGGGAATTGGTGGAAATAATTTCGTAATTTAAAGAAAATAATTTCTTTTTCTCTTTCCTTGAAAATCCTTATACATATCCTTTTTCCAACACACTTAAGGATCTTTTCCTTGGAATTCCTTTTCTCTTTTGCTTTGGCCGACCATAGGAGAGCTCAGGATAAGGAGAAGGATGACTCTAACCTGTTGGTAAGCTCTTGATCGTCTTCCACCTTGGATTCATGGTGAAAACCCTAAATCAATGCTTGATTATTGATTTTCTTCACTCGATTTCCAATCCTAGCCAACTTGTTCATCCAAAAACTCAAGAACGGACCTTGGGTAGTTTCTAGAACTTCATACACCATTAGATACGTGGATCTTGGATCTTGGAAACATGATTCAAAGGCGGGTTTTATAACTTTAACCCTTAAACATTAGTATTGCATTCAATTCTCTACGATTTATTGGTTATTTTCTTCTATTTGGAACTCTTGTGATTCATTGCTGAAATTCCCATGAAAAATGGTTGCTGTTCTTGGATGCAAGAAGGAATATGATGATGACATCATCTTGACATATTTCCCAATTAATTATTAGGCCAAACGGTATCCATAAGTTGCTCAAACGGTTTCCCAAACCGTTTGGGAGCAAACTGTTTCAAACCGTTTGAGAGGAAACGGTTTCCTCAAACCATTTGAAAGGAAATGGTTTGAAACCATTTGGGGTCATTGACCATGGTTGATTGTTTGGATAACTACTGATAATGTTGGTGGTTAATGACTCATTAAATATAATTGACTAGTTTCAATTGGTTCATTAGTTGAAGGTCCTTCAATCACCAAACCCTAATCGGGTAAGTGCTGATTTCTTAATTGATTAATTTGGAAGCTTGGGTTGACTGACCCAAATGGTTTCAAAACTGTTTGGGGATCACCCAAATGGTCTCAAGACCGTTTGCGGATCACCCAATACCATTTGGAGGTCTAGGGTTGAGTATGGTTAGGTGTTTGAAGATCTAAAGATACCAAGTTGATTTGTAATCAAATGCTAATTTAGTGATCAATCCTATGATCCAAACCCTAATTGGATGTCATGGATTTGGATGTTGAGATGGGAAAATGGTATCAAGACCATTTGGGGGCATTCCAAATGACCTCAAGGCCGTTTGAGGTCAGGTCATGTTCAATTTGGATGGTGGTCCAATGGTTTCAAAGTAATTAGTCCAACAATGATCAACATTGAAGGTTCATCGATTTTTAATCCTTAATCCAATTGATTCAAAACCCTAATTGATGATCAATTGGGGGTTAAATCAGTTGAAGCATGACTTATTAATCTCAATTGAAGTATGGTGATAGGTCCAATTGATGGATGATTATACGAATTTAATCGATCAGAGGATCAACATTGGAAACCCTAAATCAATATGATTGATGGAGACCATATTTGGTCCATTCGGTTTTGAGGAGGTTTGGACCAAACGGTCTCAAGACCGTTTGAGTCCAAATGGTCTCAAGACCGTTTGGGACCAAACAGTCTCAAGACCATTTGGGACCAAACGATCCCAAATCGGTGGAGTCTCATGCGGTTTCAAAATTTTACTTTAGCAACCGGTTTCAACCTCAACTTTACCAAACGGTTTCAAGAGTATGTTCAAGACCGTTTGGAGGTCTAAATGGTATTAGACCATTTGGAGGTGTTGTAAGCAAGACCGTTTGAGGTCTGATTGGTCAAGACCATTTGGGGTCTAAGAGACCAAGATCGTTTGGAAGTTAATCAACTAAATCATATGAACTATTAAAGTGGTTGGAGGTCAATTGTTTAAGTGAACAATTACATGATGTAATCCAAGGGTGATTATAATAATGATACCCTTAATGAGATAGGGTGATTAGTACCCTTTAAATAATTAAGATTTAATGATCATGGTGATAATAACATAACTCATGGTGTCAATTCTTCTTTCAAGTTGAGTTGACTTAGCTTAATCAAGGTTGAAGTAAGCATCATATTATACAAGATGAGAGAGAAGACTTCCTACATGAATGACAACCATATAACGGCTAAGTCTTAATACTTTTAATATGAATGAATGTCTAATGAGGGTATGATCCTTGATAAGGAGATCATGAAACCCTAATAATGATGGTCAATGAATCATAACCCTAATTGAGGGCATTGATAGGTGAAATCCTAATACATAAGGATGGTATGCTCCTAATTCATGGTAATGACATGAGAAACCCTAATCTAGGGTACTTTGATGATCATTCCTTTTTGGGGTGAATAGTAAACCCTAATTGTGGGTTATTGTATATAAACCCTAATCTAGGGTGATGTGATGTGAATAGTAAACCCTAATTATGGGTTATTGTATATAAACCCTAATCTAGGGTTATGTGATGTGAATAGTAAACCTTAATTTTTTAATTAAGGTGAAGGTACATGTGAAACCCTAACTCTAGGTTATACAATATAGTATGAAACCCTTATCTTGGACAATGAAACGATAAGTCATTAATCCTAATTGAGCTAAGGGGATGATTAACCCTAATTGAAATAAAAAGGGAAACCCTAACCCTAGCAAGGGCATAGTGGTGTAATGCTTGAATTGTGATGCTATAATTGTTTTGCATTGTGCTCATATGAAATTGATGTATCTTTGATCATCTGTACTAATCATGCAGGTTTTATGAAATAGTGAACTTAGCCAGGTAAGATCTATGATGCCTTATTTATTGAAAGTAGTTTATGAACCTTGTAAGAAATGATATGCTATGTTTCCTAGTGAGAGGTAACCAACGAGATTATTAGGCTGTAAGAGCAATGTGAAATACCTGCACTACAATTATCATGTTTATACTGTCAGATGACTTGATGGCATTAAGTTACCTGTTAAAGTGGTAACAAGTGTTTTGATGATCTAAGGGTTTGAACACCCATATTCTTGAATGATGATGATGAGATGATAAGGGACTGAGATCCCAATGTTAATAAAGCTGTGAAATGAACTTGATAAAAATAGTACTCTTTCTTTATAGCAATTGTTATATTGGATTATGTTTGAAAACATGCCTGATGCTAAAAGAATGTTGTAATGTACCTAAATAATCAAGTGAAATGATATCATGTAGAGCCCTAACCATAGATCCATCATCGTCAATAGCTTGGTGATGGTGAAACAGGTTTTCCTAAGGGAACTCCTGGAGGGAATACTTTTGAGTATGTGGGGGTTATGGGTGTGAATATCCTTACACCCTAATGGAGGAATTGATGTGAGATAAACATTAAATCTCTCAATCCTTCATTATATGTATATGCCGGGATGATGTATCACTAATCTCCTGATGATGATGTTAATGATGAATCATTGTGAGATAAACATGAAATCGCTCGATTGCGAAGAGAGTACATCATGCCACTGTAACTCTAATAGCGAAGTTGCCAGCATACCCTGGAAAGCTATTTAGTAGAGACACGAGATGTCTTGCAAGTTGTTCCTCACACTGACTGAGGAGGATGAGGTCATGGGAATCCGACTCTTCTATTGACCTATGTATGGTACCGATTTCGATTTCACATTGGTCAGTTGAAGTATGAGCAGTATACCTCGTCTCCTAAGGGCATAAGTATGTTTGAAAAATGTAATCAACCATGTAGCATATTTGCTTCGGGTTGAATTACGAGAATCAATGGTTTATGATACATTGTCTATTATGTCCTAGTTGGATAAATGCTATACATGTTCTTCATATTCCTTATTGAATAAATGACTTGCTGCTTTATCAAGTTATAATTGAAATGAAATGCATACAGAATACTGCTCTACATAATTTAATCAATGATTTACCTACTGCTGAATATTATGATTCTACTGCTCAGTGCTATTTTATTATCTGCAATGATAGTGTTTCTCACGGAGAGTTATATCTCTCGCTGGGGCAATTTTTAAAATGTCTCACCCCCGTGGGATTCAACTTTTTAGGTAGATGTCGAGGAAAAGGAAGAAACCCTACAGAGGGTGAACAACGACGGCAATAGCAACAACAAGGACAAAAGTGATCCTCAGGTGGAGACATTGTTTGTCAAGTCCTGTTTATAGAGATTCCTATGTGTCGTCTCTGTACTCTCAAGTCCTAGGAGTCAGTAGATGGTTTGATATAGATCTGAGATTTTTGGCTTGATGCCTCGAGATTTTTGTATACTGCTTATGTACAGTTTAATAGGCAGTCAATGTTTGAGACTCTCGAGATGAGATGATACAGAGATGTACTGATGAATCAGAATGTAAATAACTTACTTTGGTTCCTTATGAAAGAGTTTTATAGTTTGTGGATCTCTTTGTTAAAAGTTTTAATTTTTA
Source organism: Alisma plantago-aquatica (assembly GCA_963693085.1). Classification (NCBI taxonomy): domain Eukaryota; kingdom Viridiplantae; phylum Streptophyta; class Magnoliopsida; order Alismatales; family Alismataceae; genus Alisma; species Alisma plantago-aquatica. The sequence continues at coordinate 212,491,661 of OY856413.1, forward strand.
GTGATTTTCAGTAATCCCGCCGCTAATAATTCTCTTCTGCATTAGTTAATCTTGTTTTCGCGAGAGGTTTGTCACAATTTAGTGGTATCAGAGCTCTAGGTTCACTGAGTCTACACAGACATAAGACTAAGGTTGTTGAGTTTGTTCTAGTGTCTTCTAGTCTATCTAATAGTGTCTTCTTCTCATATAGGAGGAGAAAAAAAACTAAAGATGTCTGGATCACACGATGAACATTTTTCTGAAAGTAGCGTTGCGGCACCAGGAGGAGGTGCACGAGACCAAAATAGGGAGGAGCCCGTACCTGAACCACCCCAATTCAATCAAGATGACATGGGGAACCCAGCCTTCGAAGCCATGTTCAGGCAGTTTATGGATGCCATGACGCATATGACCGATAGGATGCCAATACCTGCACCCAGGGCACCTACCCATGATGAAAGACAGGGAGTCGGTAAGACGTTTAAATGACTTCACTGGGTTGGAGCCACAGAATATGCTGGGATAGCTGACCCAACAAATGCTGACATGTGGCTGACTGAATTAGAGAAGGACTTTAGAATCCTTAACATCCCAGAAGCTGAGAAGGTTAGACACGTAGTGTACCTTCTTAAAGGGAGTGTCGGTCACTGGTGGACCATAGAGGAGGGGAAAAGGCCAGGCGTGGAGTTTGAATGGGAAATATTTCGACGGGAATTTGTCAACAAATACTTTCCTAAGACATTCCTAGATGAGAAGATCTCTCCGTTTTAGAGGTTAAGACAAGGACCAATGAACATTAGCGAGTATGAGGCTAAGTTCATGGAGCTTTTGCGGTTCTGTCCGCATATGGCAACCACATATGAAAAGAGGATTCGACATTTTGAGAAGGGGTTAAACACTGAGTTGACCACCCCTGTGTTTGCTCTGGAGAACATGGAGAGATTTGCTACTTTTTTGGAGTCTGTCAGAAGGATAGAGAGGTCTGTGACTGAGAAGCGACAAACCAAGAACAAGAAGGTGTAACCCCAGTTCCAAGGATCCTCATCCAAAAGTTTCAAGAAACTGAGGTTTTCTGCACCAATGGCACCACCTATATTCAATACCTAGATGCAGTGGACGTCAATTAGGGGTAGAGGATGAAGTTTACCACCAGAAGGAGCCCACAGCTCACCATCTGTGTCTGTTACAGGACCATCCAGACTACATCCAGGGATCAAAAGTTGTTTCATATGTGGAAAGATGGGGCATCTGATGAAGGATTGTAGACCCAAAGAGGCAAGTGTGACTCAACCTCAGAGACAAAGTCAATAAGGTTCTCAATGGAGACAATTTCCAGGTGGCATTAGAGGACGTGGACAAGCGTCCCAAGCTGGATCATCAACACCCAGTCATCGAGCACCGAATCAACCACAGGCAACGGTGAGATTCTAAGCGATGAATCCACCTGATGCAGTGATCAACCCTCAGGTTGTGACAGGTCAGATGGAACTGTTTTATTCTGATATGTCTACATCCCGTGTCGTATCTATTTTAATTGATTCGGGTGCTATGCATTCCTTTATCACTCAAAGAGTAATTCTTGACTGCAACATGACTACTAGTCATAGAGCAGGTAGTCTGTTGTTAGAAAATCCTTTGATGGGATCTTCTGTGTTGCGGGAGGTGTGCTCTCCCTACATTCTTTTCTTTTCTGAACATCGCATTCAAGTGGATCTTATACCACTTGAGATGCACGGGTTCGATATAATTATTGGGATGGATACCTTAGAAAGGTATAAAATTGTCTTGGATTGTGAGTCCAAGCAAACTGTGTTCACAGATGAAAGTGACACATGGATCTTGCAAGGAGATAGAAAGATTCTTCCAACCTGTATTGTGTCAGCTATGGTAGCCGAGAAGCTGATGAGGCAAGGATGTTATGCATTCTTGGCCCATGTGGTAGATACCACCATGGAGAGTTCTAATCTTGCTGAAGTTCTGATAGTCAGGAAATTTGAAGATGTATTTCCTGAAGAACTTCCAGGTGTACCTCTTCCGCGAGAGATTGATTTTGAGATTAATCTAATCCCAGGACCGCAACCAATAGCATAAACACCGTATAGGATGGCGCCTGCTAAGATGGCAGAACTCAAGAAATAGCTGCAAGAGTTTCTTAAGAAGGGTTTCATCTGATCGAGCACTTCACCCTAGGGTGCTCCGGTCCTCTTTGTTAATAAGAAGGATGGGTCAATGCAGTTGTGCATTGATTACAAACAATTAAATAAAGTAACAATAAAGAATAAGTATCCTTTACCAAGGATTGATGATCTCTTTGATCAGTTGTGTGGTGCAACTGTCTTCTTAAAGATAGATTTGAGGTCGAGATATCATCAGTTGCGTATTAAGGAAGGTGACATACCTAAGTCTGCCTTTAGGACAAGGTATGGTCACTATGAGTTCACAGTTATGTTATTTGGACTAACTAATGCACCAGCTACATTTATGGAACTCATGAATAGAATCTTTTGACCTTTTCTTGATCAGTGTGTAGTTGTCTTCATAGATGACATGCTGATCTATAGTAGAGATGCTCAACAGCATGAGCAATATCTTCGTCAGGCTATAACTTTACTAAGAGAGCATAAGTTGTATGCTAAGTTTAGCAAGTGTTAGTTCTGGTTATCTAAAGTCTCTTTTCTTGGACATGTAATATCTGCTTCAAGTATTCGTGTTGACCCTAAAAAGGTAGAATCTATCCTGTAATGGGAATAGCTGAAGACACCGACGGAGATTCGTAGTTTCTTAGGGTTGGTAGGATATTATAGGAGGTTCATTAAGAACTTCAGTTCTATAGCTTTACCCTTAACCAAATTGACTAGAAAGGATGTTCCTTTTTTCTGGAATGACAAGTGTCAACAATCATTCCAGTTATTGAAGGAGAGGTTGACAAGTGCACCAGTGCTAGTGCTACATGAGCAAGGGAAAGGGTATATAATTTTCTGTGATGCCTCTAAGAATGGACTAGGATGTGTGTTAATGCAGGATAAATAAGTGATTTCTTTTGCTTCTCGACAACTTAAGAAAGATGAGGAGAATTATCCGACACATGATCTAGAACTAGCTGTAGTAGTCCATGCTTTGAAGATCTAGAGACATTATCTCTATGGAGAGACATTCCAGATTTTCACAGACCATAAGAACCTAAAGTACATCTTCTCTCAGCATGAGATAAACATGAGGCAATGCCGCTGGATGGAGTTAATAAAGGAGTATGATTGTACAATTGATTATCATCCAGGGAAGGCCAATGTGGTTGTTGATGCATTAAGTAGAAAATCAGCAACACCATCCCTAGATAAAGCACAACTGAATTCTCTGGTGTGCTCTAGAAGGGATATGCTTATCTCTTTAAGGCAAGACAATGTATAATTAAAAGTATCATTGTTATCAGGGCTGTTAGCTGAGATGCACATAAAACCTACTCCGAGACAGTAGATTAAGGAGGCACAACAAGCTGATGCTGTAGTTCAGCAGATTCGATCAGAGTATGGTAGTGACAAACGAGATGGTTTCCATGATTCAGATGACCAGGTAGCCTTTATCATGGTAGAATGATAGTACTTCATGTTGATAACTTAAGGAAGTTAGTCCTGGAAGAAGCTCATTCTTCAATGTATGCTATGCATCTAGGAAGCACCAAGATGTATCATAACTTGAAAGATATGTATGGGTGGCCTGGTTTGAAGAAGGTTGTTGTTGAGTTCGTTATGCGATGTCTAGTGTGTCAGCAAGTTAAAGTTGAACACCAGAAGCCTGTAGGAACAATGCAGCCTTTGCCCATACCGCAATGGAAGTGGGATTATGTAACCATGAATTTTGTGGTTGGTTTACCTAGAATAGCCAAAGGTCATGATTCCATTTGGGTAATAGTTGATAGGTTGACAAAGACAACACATTTCTTACCTGTCAAAACAACCTATTCTGCAGAGAAACTGGCACAGTTATATGTGGATGAAATAGTATGGCTGCATGGGGTCCCAGTTACCATTATTTATGGCAGAGGTCCCCAGTTTACGAGTCATTTTTGGGAGCGACTTCATAAAGCCTTAGGCACACAGTTAAGGTTTAGTACAACCTTTCATTATCAGACATATGGACAATATGAAAGGACTATACAAACCTTGGAAGACTTGCTTAGGGCATGTGTCCTCCAATTTACAGGAAGTTGGGATCTACATATAAGCTTGATACAGTTTGCCTACAACAATAACTAACAACACAGTATTGACATGGCACCATATGAAGCTTTGTATGGTAGATGTTGTAGATCTCCCTTATGTTGGTACAAAACTGGTGAATATCAACTTTTGGGTCCTGATCTTGTGCAACAGACCACCGAGAAGATTAAATTAATACAACAACAGTTAAAGACTGCACAAGATAGGTAGAAATCTTACGCTGATAAGCGTCATAGACCTTTAGAATTCTAGGTTGGAGACAGAGTGTACCTCAAGGTCTCACCTTGGAAGGGATCTTAGGTTTGGAAGAAAAGGAAAGTTAGCTCCTAGATTTATGGGACCTTATCCAATCATTGAACGGATTGGAAAGGTAGCTTATAAGCTGGAGTTACCACCTGAGCTACAAAAGTTGCACCCAGTGTTCCACATTTCCATGCTAAGGAAATGTCATCCTGACACAGAATCAGTTCTGCAACCTATGGAAGTAGAGTTAAATGGTAATATATCCTATGTTGAAGGACCTATGTTGATTCTTGACAGAAGGATCAAGAAGCTGAAAAAGAAAGACATTAGTCTTGTAAAAATCCTATGGAATCATTGTGGCGTTGAAGAAGCAACATGGGAACTAGAGGAAGAAATGAGAAGGAAATACCCGACTTTTTTCTCTTAAATATCTTGTTAATGATTTCGGGGACGAAATCCTTATAAGGGGTGGATAATTTGTAACATCCCTGACCTGGGTTATGTCTTAAACCTAGGTGTTTTGGCTTAATAAAGTTGATTAGATGCTTGCATTTATCTTTTGAAAATTAATTAAGGCTCTTGAGGAACTTATATTTCAATTTCAGTCCTTTTTGAATAATGTTAAAACATTATTTTGTTAATTTTGGACTAAAGTGCAAATTACCCAAGTTGAGGGGTTAACTTGCAAATTGCACATGATAAAAATTTCCTCTGATGTTGAAACATCATAAGAATGAATATGATGTAGTGGTATGGTTTCCACAAGCTTGGGCACCAAGATAAAGCTTGTAGAGCAATTCTTGTGCATTAAAACCTAGTTTTGGTGTAATGTGCAATTTACCCAAAACCTAGGGTTCAATATGAAAAATACCACCTCTTGAGGGTCCCTCATGTTTCTTGGAATCAAGTAGAGAAAATAAAATGAGAAGGACACCTCATTTGAATTATCATGGAGGAGAGAGAATCTTGACATTAAAATAATCAAGATTTAAGCATAAATGGAACTTTAATTTGATTTAATGCAAAAAAAAATTTAATTGAGGATCCCTTCAACCAAAAGTTGAGGGATGAATTAGCAAATTTTTGGACGAGCTTGTGCCTTTCTATGGCACAAAAAGATCTTGGTGGAGTGGAAGCCCACTCACATTATCATAATAAAAAGTATTATCCACTAAAAGTTGGATATCAATATAAAACTCATTAAGGTGCTTAATTCCTTTTCCATTAATTTTTGGATAATGGAGAGGTTATGCAAGAAAATAAAGGTGTATTTGTGGCCAAGGAATGTAGGGGGAATTGGTGGAAATAATTTCAGAATTTAAAGAAAATAATTTCTTTTTCTCTTTCCTTGAAAATCCTTATACATATCCTTTTTCCAACACACTTAAGGATCTTTTCCTTGGAATTCCTTTTCTCTTTTGCTTTGGCCAACCACAGGAGAGCTCAGGAGCAGTAGAAGGATGACTCTAACCTGTTGTTAAGCTCTTGATCATCTTCCACCTTGGACTCATGGTGAAAACCCTAAATCAATGCTTGATTATTGGTTTTCTTCACTCGATTTCCAATCCTAGCCAACTTGTTCATCCAAAAGCTCAAGAACAGACCTTGCACAGTTGCTAGAACTTCATCCACAATTAGATCCGTGGATCTTGGAGCTTGGAAACCAGATTCAAAGGCGGGTTTTATAACTTTAACCCTTAAACATTAGTATTGCATTTCAATTCTCTATGATTTGTTGGTTATTTTCTTCTATTTGGAACTCTTGTGATTCATTGCTGAAATTCCCATGAAACACGGTTGTTGTTCTTGGATGCACGAAGGAAGATTATGATGACATCATATTAACATATTTCATAATAAATTATTAGGCCACACAGTTTCCATAAGTTGCTCAAACGGTTTACCAAATTGTTTGGGAGCAAACAGTTTCAAACCGTTTGAGAGGAAACAGTTTCCTCAAACCGTTTGAAAGGAAATAGTTTCAAACAATTTGGGGGCATTGACCATGGTTGACCATTTGGAGAACTGTTGATATTGTTGGTGGTTAATGACTCATTAAATATAATAGAGTAGTTTCAATTGGTTCATTAGTTGAAGGTCCTTCAATCACCAAACCCTAATCGGGTAAGTGCTGATTTCTTAATTGATTAATTTGGAAGCTTGGGTTGATTGACCCAAACGGTTTCAAAACCATTTGGGGATCACCCAAACGGTATCAAGACCGTTTTAGGATCACCCAAGACCGTTTGGAGGTCTACGGTTGAGTATGGTTAGGTGTTTGAAGATCTAAAGATACCAAGTTGATTTGTAATCAAATGCTGATTTAGTGATCAATCCTATGATCCAAACCCTAATTGGATGTCATGGATTTGGATGTTGAGATGGGAAAACGGTCTCAAGACCATTTAGGGGTCATTACAAACGACCTCAGGACTGTTTGAGGTCAGGTCATGTTCAATTTGGATGGTGGTCCAATGGTTTCAAAGTAATTAGTCCTACAATGATCAACATTGAAGGTTCATCGGTTTTTAATCCTTAATCCAATTGATGTAAAACCCTAATTGATGATCAATTGGGGGTTAAATCAGTTGAAGGATGACCTATTAAGCTCAATTGAAGTATGGTGATAGGTCCAATTGATGGATGATTATATGAATTTAATCGATCAGGGGATCAACATTGGAAACCCTAAATCAATATGATTGATGGAGACCATATTTGGTCCATTCGGTTTTGAGGAGGTTTGGACCAAATGGTCTCAAGACCGTTTGAGTCCAAATGGTCTCAAGACCATTTGGGACCAAACGATCTCAAGACCGTTTGGGGCCAAATGATCCCAAACCGGTTGAGTCTCATGCGGTTTCAAAATTTTACTTTAGCAAACAGTTTCAACCTCAACTTTACCAAACGGTTTCAAGAGTATGTTCAAGACCATTTGGAGGTCTAAACTATTTTAGACCATTTGGAGGTGTTGTAAGCAAGATCGTTTGAGGTCTGATTGGTCAAGACCATTTGGGGTCTAAGAGACCAAGATCGTTTGGAAGTTAATCTATTAAATCGTATGAACTCTTAAAGTGGTTGAAGGTCAATTGTTTAAGTGAACAATTTCATGACATAATCCAAGGGTGATTATAATAATGGTACCCTTAATGAGACAGGGTGTTTAGTACCCTTTATATAATTAAGCTTTAATGATCATGGTGATAATGACATAACTCATGGTGTCAATTCTTCTTTCAAGTTGAGTTGACTTAGCTTAATTAAGGCTGAAGTAAGCATCATCTTATAGAAGATGAGAGAGATGACTTCCTACATGAATGATAACCATATAATGGCTAAGTCTTACTACTTTTAATATGAATGAATGTCTAATGAGGGTATGATCCTTGATAAGGAGATCATGAAACCCTAATAATGAGGGTTAATGAATCATAACCCTAATTGAGGGCATTGATAGGTGAAATCCTAATACATAAGGATGGTATGATCCTAATTCATGGTAATGACATGAGAAACCGTAATTCATGGTACTTTGATGATCATTCCTTTTTCGGGTGAATGGTAGACCCTAATTGTGGGTTATTGTATATAAACCCTAATCTAGGGTGATGTGATGTGAATAGTAAACCCTAATTGTGGGTTATTGTATATAAACCCTAATCTAGGGTGATGTGATGTGAATAGTAAACCTTAATTTTTTTAATTAAGGTGAAGGTACATGTGAAACCCTAACTCTAGGTTATACAATATAGTATGAAACCCTTATCTTGGACAATGAAACGATAAGTCATTAATCCTAATTGAGCTAAGGGGATGATTAACCCTAATTGAAATAAAAAGGGAAACCCTAACCCTAGCAAGGGCATAGTGGTGTAACCCTTGAATTGTGATGCTATAATTGTTTTGCATTGTGTTGATATGAAATTGATGTATCTTTTATCATCTGTACTAATCATGCAAGTTTTATGAAATAGTGAACATAGCCAGGTAAGAGCTATGATGCCTTATTTATTGAAAGTACTTTATGAACCTTGTAAGCAATGATATGCTATGTTGCCTAGTGAGAGGTAACCAAAGAGATTATTAGGCTGTAAGAGCAATGTGAAATACATGCACTGCAATTATCATGTTTATACTATTAGATGACTTGATGGCATTAAGTTAAATGTTAAAGTGGTAACAAGTGTGTTGATGATCTAAGGGTTTGAACACCCATATTCTTGAATCATGATGATGAGATGATAAGGGACTGAGATCCCAATGTTAATAAAGCTGTGAAATGAACTTGATAAAAATAGTACTCTTTCTTTATAGCAATTGTTATAATGGATTATGTTTGAAAACATGTATGATACTAAAAGAATGTTGTAATGTACCTAAATAATCAAGTGAAATGATATCATGTAGAGCCCTGACCATAGATCCATCATCGTCAGTAACTTGGTGATGGTGAAATAGGTTTTCCTAAGGAAACTCCTAGAGGGCATACTTTTGAGTATGTGGGGGTTATGGGTGTGAATATCCTTACACCCTAATGGAGGAATTGATGTGAGATAAACATTAAATCTCTCAATCCTTCATTATATGTATATGCCGGGATGATGTATCACTAATCTCCTGATGATGATGTTAATGATGAATCATTGTGAGATAAACATGAAATCGCTCGATTGCGAAGAGAGTACATCATGCCACTGTAACTCTAATAGCGAAGTTGCTAGCATACCCTGGAAAGCTATTTAGTAGAGACACGAGATGTCCTGCAAGTTGTTCCTCACACTGACTGAGGAGGATGAGGTCATGGGAATCCGACTCTTCTATTGACCTATGTATGGTACGGATTTCGATTTCACATTGGTCAGTTGAAGTATGAGCAGTATACCTCATCTCCTCAGGGCATAAGTATGTTTGAAAAATGTAATCAACCGTGTAGCATATTTGCTTCGGGTTGAATTACGAGAATCAATGGTTTATGATACATTGTCTATTATGTCCTAGTTGGATAAATGCTATACATGTTCTTCATATTCCTTATTGAATAAATGACTTGCTGCTTTATCAAGTTATAATTGAAATGAAATGCATAGAGAATACTGCTCTACATAGGTTAATCAATGATTTACCTGCTGCTGAATATTATGATTCTACTGCTTAGTGCTATTCTATTATCTACAATAACAATGTTTCTAGCGGAGAGTTATATCTCTCACTGGGGCAATTTTTCAATTGTGTCATCCCCGTGGGATTCAACTTTTTAGGTAGACGCCGAGGAAAAGGAAGAAACCTTACAGAGGGTGAACAACATCAACAACAACAACAATAGCAAGGACAACAGTGATCCTCAAGTGGAGACACTATTTGTCAAGTCCTGTATATAGAGAGTCCTATGTTTCGTCTCTGTACTCTCAGGCCCTAGGAGTCAGTAGATAGTTTGATATAGATCTGAGATTTTTGTCTTGATGCCTAGAGATTTTTGTATACTTCTTATGTACAGTTTAACAAGGCAGTCAATGTTTGAGACTCTCGAGATGAGATGATACAGAGATGTACTGGTGAATTAGAATGTAAATAACTTACTTTGTTTCCTTATGAAAGAGGTTTACAGTTTGTGGATCTCTTTGTAAAAAGTTTTAATTTTTAGTGATTTTCAGTAACCCCCCTGCTAATAATTCGCTTCCGCATTAGTTAATATTGTTTTCACGAGAGGTTCACCACACTTATTAAATATGACTTTTCAAGATGAAGAAGAGCATTTTTTTTATCATTTGATTCATTCATGCAACAAATAAATAAGGAATATAGTAAACTAGTATGTCATTCACATTATTCAAGCTAAGAATCAGGGAAGTTAGCATGCAACGTTAATGACAGGTATATGTAGCCAGATGATATAAACAATTTACTACACAAGGTTGCTTGTATGGATAGATAGAGTTGTGAGATATCCAACAGGATCCTCATTTGGTGCAGCATGTGTAAACAATCTGTAGAAGATATTGAAATTTAGTTTTTATATGTACTACTCAGGAACACAATCTCGTATGGGTTAACATTTAATAAACCATTTAAAATTTATGTTTTCATAACTCCTATACAACCAATATGTCATAATATATCATACATCCATATATGACAAGGTATAGTATCCAACAACGTCAACTAAGGAACAACACACATATAAGCTAAATCTTAGAAATTATGAGTTCTATAAACTAGTGTTGTCAATATGATAGAACAATATCTGCATTAAGCAGCAAGCACATCAAAGACCAAATGTGCATATAGCTAGTTCACATGCTCAGAAAAATGTGCTTTTTGTAGTATTTGACAATCACCATGAAATTTCAAACCTCATAGCATAAACTGTTGGTATGTATGCCCTGAGAGCCAATCATGGGATGATTGGTGGGATACATTAAGGTTGATTTGATAAACATCAAAGGCAAGCTTCCAATTCTTTCTGGTTCAGTCATATGAGATAATGATAGAACAGATTGAATGTCTAGAGAATGACAGTAATCAATGACATATGCTTTCAGGTTAAGGACCTGAATGATGAGATCATACGGATGCTAAGAGTTTATACATTCTTATTATGTCCCTAGTCAGATGTCATTGTGGAAGGTAGATAGACAACAATGACACACAAGACTAGATTGTAGTGTTGGTTGATGACAGAATCTCATTAGTCGTGATATGGAGATATCAAACCAAACACATAGGTACTTGTTAGAGAACAAGTATATTAGACATACCCACCATGAGTTTGACACATGGAACCCTGACATGGTAGTCACAGTCAATTCTCATAGTGATGGTGGTGAGTGTGATTCTTTGACTTGAAATCACTACACTCAACACATGTCATTGGGTACACTTTGACATCATCAAACGCAGTCCTGAAACATGGGTTGTTATAAAGGTGATGATTTGGTGGCTTTGAAACATGGGGTTTTTGCGGGGCGAGTGATAGATATGGGATTTGTCCCTCCTGAGGGAGTTTGATATCCATGGTCACTTGATGAGTAGGATTGAGATAGGCGTGCATGCATGTGTGAATTAGTATGTGATATTGATGTCATACACATCTCCTCCAATCCACTCTGAGATCAAGAAAGTGAATGAATGTTGAAAGGATGACTGTTCTATGCCTTGAGTTCATTCGGGATATTAGTGACAAAGGAATTATACATTCGCTGTAACACCATTCATGGATTGTAGGATTGAAAGTTTTTCTCCAACTTTTCTTTTCACTTGGGTAGCACTAATGTGCGACTAGGCACCACTCTTATCTTGTGAAGTCATAAGTGTTATGGACTTTCACTTTCCAACATGAAATGGACCTACATGATCACACACATAGGATTTAACCTAGAAGTGGAGTTTATCCACAAACGATGTTTAGATTGATTACTAAAGGAGTTTAGTAGTTCAATTAAACACTCAATCAATTGATAGCTCAGTATCATAGTGTTCAAGGTGTTGGACCGATTGAACAGAGTATCATATTGATTGAAACTATGATTGACTATTTTGCACAAGTCTGCTGCACCAACCGATCAGCTCATGAGATGAACCGATCGGCTCAGGTTGGTGAACCGGTCGACTCAAGTTGTGAGCCGAGTGGCTCATGTTTCAATGAGATGATCAGCTCAATTGTTGAACCGGTCAATTCATGTGACCAACAAAGATCATTTGGAAAGTCATAAGATGATTTTGCAAATACAATTTGTTTCACTTGAACAAATTCGATTTGGACAAGGATTAATATTTGATTAATTAGAAACAAATTTGAAAGTCAATTTGAGTTGGATGAGGACCACGAACTGATTGGCTCAGAGCTCCAGCCGATTGTCTCAAAGCCCCATACGATCGGCTCATGTCCCAAACGATCGGCTCAAGGCATGAAATGATCGTTTTAGGGTGTGAAATGATCGGTTTAGGTCGCACACGTTGGTTGTTTTGTGGAAAATCTCGAACTCTTCTACTCCTGTTTAATCCCACATTACCCGGGGTAGAAACCCTATCCCATGACCCTCCTATATATATATAGGGGTATTGGGGGCTTCTCAAATATACAACAACTCAGAATAGCAGTTGCTCTGCAAATTTGTCGTTCTCTCTGGTTTTGGTAACTGAGAGAGATCCCTAGCAAGTTCTACCTAATAAGGGAGGCAAAACAAGGGAATGACAACTATAGAAAACCAACTGGTTGTAGGAGAGTGTGTTGGTGACTAGTACGCTGATAGGAGGGTACGACTCCTTCTGATTCCTTATGGGACAAGGAGATCGGAGTTCCAGGTGGTCCATGTGGACTACTTCAGAGGCAGGAGACTTCTGTCGCTCATAGGACAACTGTTAATCCTGACAGTCCCGGTGAGACCAGGAGCTGCACAAACACCATCTAAGATTAGAGGTGAAGACTACGCAAGCCGTGAGGTAACGTCTCCGAGCAAGCCTCGGGACAAGGTATGCCTCTACAAACCATCATTCCTATTATATAGACGTTGATGTGATTCCTTTATTCGGGGTTTGAGAGAAGAATTTTTTTTTCTCCGTTGCCTTCTCTGTCTCCCTCGAAACCCAACAGTGGTATCAGAGCCACGTCAACTGCTCTATACTTTAGGATTATCGATATGATCGATTTTGGTTTATCTCCTTTATTTATTGCATACGATGCGAATAAAATAGGCTTTATGCATGTCCAATCCTAAATCCACAAATCCCAATATACATATATGATATGTAATATGAATGCACACGATACGCGTCACCCTTAAATGAGTTTTGTGGTGGATGTATAGCGTGGTTATGGCCAATAAACCCTATGTTTGTGTGCTTGGTTGTATGTGGTTGCTTGCATCTTGGTCTACGCACTGATTCCCTACCTCCTATTCCTGATGTAACTCGAGATAACTCAAGATTTCTTTCCTACCTTTTCTCCCCTCGAATGTAACTTGGGGTTTCCCTTTTTTAAATGTAAAATAGGATAGATCTTTTATTTCCTATTATGTCAAAGAACGGAGGATATCTGACGATGATCGGTTCAAGGCATGAACCGATCAGTTGGAGATCTAGACGACCGGTTTGAGGAGCAAAATGATCAGGTGGAGGCCATGAAGAAATGCACAATGACCAGGCGAACCGATCGGTTGGAGGAGCCAACCGATCGGCTGGTGGCAGCCAGACGACCGACCAGGGCAAGAAGGTCATTCATGAGATGAGTTGATCAACTCGAAAGGCAAAGCACACAAGTTCATCTTGTATAGGTTGCGTGTGATGTGGACCTAGATGACCGTGATTCCTCTTGGCTCGGGGAATCACATTAGGATGGCCGTAATCATCGCTTTTATCGTTTCACATGTTTTCTGTGGGATATAGCATGTATATGAAACATACTATGTATTGTGGTGATTGGATATGTATATGTACCTATAAAACCAAATCCCTCATTAAATATTAAAGTTTTAGATGCCTTCCAAATGTAACACACGTGAAAAGCTTGATCGACCAAGTATGGGCACACCCTAGCGTGGTGTACCATCTATCTTGTGGAAGCGTGAAGGATGGATATGTGGGTCTGCCCTAGCAGGGTGCATATTCATCATGTCAGACTTAACAAGGTGACCTACATAGGATCTAGCACCTTGAGGCATAGAGGTGATCATGGCAAGGAGTTGCATATGACATCTTTCAAGAGTTGCATATGATGTAAATGGCAAGAGTTGCCTACCTGGAAGATCTAAGTTGTGGGTGACAACCCTAGATGGTCCAAACTCAAAGGATTTCAGGATCTTGACCTGCTAGAAGGTTATACGCTGCAATCTTACGAATTGATGGTGAGGGATATCAATTTGAACAAAAATAGTGGGAGCAATAATAAATTAATGTAACGACCCCACCTCCCGGTAACCCCCATTTAAGGGAGACCAAAAGTTCAGAGCCGTTATCCAATAAACCAGATCAAAGGTTCGACAAATAAACAATGACAATTAATAAATTTTACCAACTAAACTGAAAACTGGTAAAAATAAACTTCTATCCATGAAGATACTAATCTAACTAATCCTCCCATGCACGTTAATTCTCATTTAATACCACATATGCCATTTTTCTGTTGGTTCTTTTCATTTGTACCTAAAACACTGACAAACAAAACATCGATCAACAAGAAGCCGATATGTTGGGGAAACAAATAATGTGCAACTATGTTAACAACGTAATCATTCAATTAATCATTTAACAACCAAGATTATGCTTTTAAGACATACTATTCAATCCTTACCTATCCCCCAACTCTGTGTTGTCCCTGTAGTGGACTTGTATGATATCTCTCTTTTTGGTAGATTCTTACCCCCATGGACCTACCTTACAGGTAGCCAATATATAGGGTAATAGAGTCGCATGGAACTACCCAAAGGTAGCCCAATATCTAACTCAAAGTGACTTGATGGTCCTACCCCATTGGTAGCCATGTACTAAGTCATCCAATGACCTGATGGACCTACCCCATAGGTAGCCATGTACTAGGTCAACTATTAAGCCACAGAAGGGACCAGAATCAGAGCTAGTAGGCACATATCTTATGGGATAGTCATAGCCACATTATAATTTGCAAGAATTAAGTGCAACCAACAGTTTAACTCATGTCATCGATAAAGTCTTGAAAATCCTCGAGAAAATAATTCAGGATATTCATAGGCGTAACCACATACCTGTCAGGAAGACTCAGATGCAGGAATAGTCCAAACAAACAAGTAATACAGAATCAAGCAAGTACACAGTTCAATCTTGAAATATACATCCAATTCCTTTTTATCAAAAACTATCCAAACCATCTTGCTACTTATGTTTTCTATTCGTTTTTATGGTTTCTTCCTCTTTGTTAGGGTTTACTTTGCAATTAGGATTTTACTTCCCTTTACTCTTTTTAAACCCTAATTTTCACATCTATCCTTCACGAAAGTTATTAAGGTTACCTCTTACAAACACATAACCTTAATTCTACATTAATACACAAATAACCATCAATTAAGTCCATTAAGCTTCTTTTACATTAAAGCTACCATTTTTATCCTTTTCAATCTATGACAAAGTCATTATGCGTGCTTATCATCAATTCGTAGTTCATTATGCACTAATACTCATATGAACGTTATTTATCATTAATTCTACCTTTTATCCACTAGGAAACCCTAATTTCCACATTAAGGGTCTTTAACCACAATTAGGAACTTTAATGCTTGAAATAGCTTAGTATCATTATATCTTAGCTTTATTCATGATTTTTGAATAATTAAAACCATTAAGAGTCGAATTTGCCAACATTAGCGTTTCAAGGCCCATTAAAGTATATACATGTGCATGAAACTCTAAATTAAACTATTTACGTGGAAAGTTCATCTTTTTCAATCTTAATGTAACTCTTCATGATTAACAGGTTAATATCAACTTTAATCATCCATTAAACCCTACTAATCACATTCATCATATTAAAATAGGGTTTCTTAATCATTATTACATTAAAGTTGATAAATTACACTACTTTTCAAATTGTAAGAGGAGATAGCTTTTAAACATATTTATATTGGATTCCTCTCATTCTTCTGAGCAATTTCCATATTTTGCATGTTTCCATCAGAGCTACCAATAATTAACTATGATTTTTTCAATAAAAACTTACTTTGGGCCAATGGCATGCTAACACGTCAGTACACCCATGCAATGCACCGGTTTTGGGAAACATAATGGATTTACTGTTATACCCCCACTCAGTCCCTTGACTCATCAATACTTGGAAGGGCAGTTCCATCCAACACCCCTCCTGGTTGTCTTCCTCGCTGCGTGACCTAGCTGCTGCCGCAACTGAGGTTGGTGTGGCTCCACCTCCTCGTCCCTGACTCCGTTGATGTCTAGAGTGGATGCCCTTGCCGTGCTACCCTCCCCCGCACTCATCTGTGCCTTTGCCGGCCCCCCAAATTTCCGAGGGTGTGGCACTTGGCCTGCAAGACGTAGCCTTGCTGCAACCCTCCGGCGACGCTGCACACATGCAGGAGCAACGAGATGTTGCTCGATCATCTATAGGCCGCCAAAGGAACTCCATGCCTCCACTAGGATGACACCATGACCCTTGTGGCTTTAGAATTAGAACCAAGCCTTCACGGTTAGGGTTTTGCCCAAGAAGATGAAGAAGAAGAAGGAAGAAAGGTTACGTGAAACTCCTCATAACTCGCCCCTGAGCTCTACCCCTTTTATGGGGGAGGGTTTTTGCACCCTAAGATGTGCATCCACCAAGATGCAAGATCTTATCCCAATAGGAATCTAATTCCTTCATTAGAAAGCAATCTTTCTCTCTCTTCTTTATCCTTTGGATATTCCCTACTATATGAATATTAGGAATTCGAAATTCCTCTTTTATTTTCTTTATAGTTGCCCTTTTCAATTCATTGGCCACGGATTTTTATATTTCCTTAAGTAGAAAATGCCACTCCTTTAACAAAACCACAAAAACCATTAATAATGTATTATATTATTCTCTTATTTTGCTTTATTGGTATTTTCTCTTTCCTCTTTCTTCACTGGGACTCCTTGGATCCCAAGAAACTCTATTATTTCGAAATCATTTTTATTGGATACTCATTATCCTTCTAGATGCATCTAAATGCATTATTTCTCATTATCATGTTTATTTCTTATTAAAATATCTCTTTTTGGGGATTTCTCTTTATTTCTCTTTTATTTTTCTCATTAGTATTCCTTTTATCATTAGGAATCCTTGGGATACGAAATTCCTCCAAGGATAACTCAATTATACCTCTTTTCACTTATTTTCCACATTTTACCATTGTTTTCAATTTCTTTCTCAACAAGGAATTACTTAATTGGTCTTTTCTTTTCTTATTGCATACTCTATGCAACTTTGGACTCCTTGGGACCCAAAGAACCAAAGAGGCACGAAATCCAACTTTGGATTATATTCTTTTGCCTTCTGGAGGTTTCCACACCTTTCTTTTCTCAAAAACTTAATTATTCATTTACTAATTGAATTTCCTTATTATTAGGCCCAATAGCCAATAAAGCCCACAAAGCAATCATCAAGGCTATTATAACAAAATTCATGCATTCAATCAAGGACATCATTATTTGTTCATTTATCTTTAATATGAGAAATTACATTTCTCAGCAAATGAACCCAAAATTGGGGTTGTAACATCTTTCCCCTCTTATAAGAATTTTGTCCTCAAAATTCCATCAAGCAAGCAAACAAACAGGATAATCCTTTCTTATGTCTGTTAGGGCTCCCATGTGGCTTTACCCTTTCCATGGTGCTTCCCAAGAACCTTCATCATCTCATATTCTTCCATCTGAGTTCTTTCTTACCTTGGTATTTCGTACCCTCATAGGTGACTCAGGACTTTCCAACCTCTCAAATAACTGAATAGGTTCAGGGCTCAGCACATGGCTTTGGTACCTCACATAGTGCTCTAGATCAGACTCATGTAACACCTTATACATCATGTTATCCTTAGGGGTAAGGCTAAACACAACCTTCTCCACCAATGCATCTCAAATGGACCCATATATTGGGGACTCAACTTTCTCAGCTGTGGCTCAGAGGGGTCGGATTTTCACATTATATTCTCCCACAATGAACTGCATGTCAGTCTGCTTTGCATCAGCTCGTGACTCATGTCACCCTTGGGCTCTCTCTCTCTCTCTCAGCCATTTCATGATCAAGTGACTTCATTTTCACACACTATGGTTCTTTTCTGACCTTCGCGAGGCCTCCTTCACCAACATCATCGTAATGAAGTGGTGACCGACACAACCTCCTTATAGAACTTCTTGCATCCCGATAAAGGCTATGGTGGTTAACATCACATCTTAAGAACCATTTCTTTGTATTACCCTGAACAAGCACACTTTCTCTCATCAGACCCTCTAGTCTGGATCATACTAACCATTAGTTAGGGGTGATAGGCGGTACTGACACCGAGCTCTTCATGTACCTACTTCCACTGTATGGAAGTGAACCCTTAGGTCATACTCCAGAACTTTTGAACTCTTATCATGGTTTAGTTGAACCATCTCTCTCATGAGTAGTTCAACCAGATATGTCCCTTGACAGCACTCGGTCTTTCTCATGTCATCTTGGTAAGGCGATCTACCATAACCCATATTGCCTCATAACCTTCCTTGGTCTAGGGGACACTTTCCACAACATTCATAGTGATGAACTCCCATTCCCTCTCAGGAACTCTTTATACTTTATATCAAAGCACTGGGTTACTGGTGTTCGTCCTTCACCCCCAGCTTGCATGTCCACATGCCACATGCAACTTCATATCAAGCATCCAAAGTGCTACTATCACTTACTACCTTTGTAGTATCATGATGTATGGTGATCTTAAAATCATGATTTCCTATATGTCATGATTCCTCAAAATCGATTCTTGGAAACCCTAAACCACTCTCATCAGGGTTTTATTACCTTCTTATCCAAAGAAGTGTATCTGAGGTTCTATCAACATCCTTTCATTACATCAAGGACTAGACTGGCTAACCAAACAACCATTAACTTGTTCAACATATCTCGTTACATCTGAGTGTTAGCCAAAACACATCTCCTTTCCAAACTTAGGGTTAGCCTAACAACCTCTTCTAGCCAACCTAGTCAGATATATCTCAACCAGAGCATTCATTACCACTTCACATCCTTAGTTATTAGGTAACATTGAAGACATATACTTCCATGTATTTCACTTGTCATCTCAAACTCAAACTCTAAGTCTATCTTCATTGAGCACACTTTGAGCTCATCTTCTTGGTGATCAAACTCTACCTTGCATCACTTGCAAATTCCACATAGCTAAAAAAAAACATCCGTATAAGATGACTACCTTATCCCTTTTATTGTTTGTAAATCATCCATGTCACATTCACCACACCAAGGTATGTTATCATCTTTGTCCTCATACCTCGTAGAAACATTCCAACTAGCATCATCTTTTATCCTTAGCGTATGGCATGCGTACTGTCCCATCTCTCCCTCCCATAACAAGAGGAAATAAGCATTTGGCGGCCGTCCAAACACAAAGTTCTTTCTGTTCCAAGAGAAGAGATGGTACATCCCACATTGCCAGTACACCTTCGAATCTAATTTGAAACATGCCACACATGTCTTTACATCACAAACATCATGATATCAAAATTACCTCCATGGAAAACTGGTCTCGAACATACTTGGGTTACTACACAATCCTTGGTCATCTCCTCTAGGTCTATAGGGTGCCGACACTTTTGGGGTCATCCCTCTTCCCTTATGCATCCAGAGAGTGCCCTACTCATCTGCCCTTTGGGTCCCATGAGTTCATGAAGGTGATCAATCTCCTAACCCATGGCTCTCAAACAATGATAGTTGTTACCTCCCGACGCTATGGTCATGTGCAACTAGGGAATTAGGCAACTCCTTCTTCCATCGGTCTTATCCCTACCTGACCCTAGGATAGACTTAGGATTCTAACATAGTACGTGTTCAACTTAGAACCTTACCAAAGCCTTCATCATCTCTCTCTCTACATTCATGGCTGGCTTTCATCCTTTCATAGGGATCATGGTCCCCTGCCTACCTTGGTCAAGCACCATATCGGTTACCTCCATGGTAACACATCCACATGCACATAGAGATGGTTATCTATGGGTCTATAGGTTCATTCTCATATCATGTACTCTCCACTTAGCTTCACAGGATCCTCTGAAACCTATTTAGGTTACCCCAAAACCAACAAAACTGGTATACACCCTACAAAAGGATCCCTCCCCCAGGATGGGAGGAAACTACAACTCTTGACAACAAGGTCACAACCGTCCTTATGTTTAGGGTCTGCATACACATGAGTATTCTTAACTCTAGCAAGCTACTAAGGCACAAGAAGACCACCTACTAAACCATACTAGGTCACCCTTGTTCTCATCCTCTACATTAGACCAACGTAGTTGTGAGGGGTTCATCACACATACCCATAACTTAAGGGGTTTCCTTTTCCTCTACACATGAGGAGTACCATGCTCAAAACTATAGAGACTCAAATCTCATCATGAGAATTGGGTACACTACTTCCCCTCTTAGGCCTAGGAACCCAAGGTTCACCTTTGGGTGTCCAACTACATGTTCAAACTCTTAACCACGAATCAAGCATGTATAAGGCATGACCTGCACTCCCTGTCATCCTTCTACTCGAGCAACACATTAGGGTCAAGTCCTCCTCAATGACAACCAACAAGGTACAAGGCCTCGCAACATGTTATTAAACCTCTCCAGGTCTAAGGAACTCTTCTTCCTATCTTAGAAGGTAAACACCTATACCACAGGCACATAGGTACCAGAAGCATCATCCTCTCTCTAGGGTTTGGTTCCTCTAAAGGCAACCAAGATATCATCAGCCTCCAGGGATCATGCATGAGGAAACCACAATTATCCACTTAGGTCGCATCATTCTTGACTCCCCACTGTTCCTCACATCTCGGGGTTTTAGGTTTCCAACCTTCTTGCTTGGTTCCTTCTTTCTCTCTCTAAAGCTAACTCCACATCTAGCCATACTACTAGAGGTCATATCTCCATGAAGGATCAAGCTCATAGGCATACCTCTACGTGGGTGAAGCCTATGCTCAACCTTATGTTTGCTCATGATTATCCATAGCCCCTTATGCTTATCTCATAAGCCATCCATCCTGTCCTTCTGGCCTTAGTTTTAACTTACTTCTCATGCTACTGAAGCACTTTGGGTGTAAGCTATACCCTACTTGCCTAGGCCCATAGGGTATCTACAGGTTCTCCTCTGACCTCAACCATGAAGGAGCTATCCTTCGTTCTAACATGCACGACCCTCTCCAGGGTTGGGTCGCCAAAGGTACTAGGTCATCTAACCTCTTATGTCATCCCAAAGGCATGTCCAACCAAACACTCAGTCAACCATGACATCTAACTCATCATGTCATCTTTCTCTCTAACCTTCACTTAGGGTCAAGGTTAACATCATCCTCAAAGGATGTGCTAGGTCTTTACTTTTAATGGAGGTCTCTACCTCTAAGACTAACTCTCTCTACTCATCCTCCTGACAAAGAGGTCTATCCTCAGGTTCTACTGAGAGCAATGACAACTTGTGTCATATGACCTAAGCATGTATCTATTCTTTAGTTTGCGCTTAATCTATTAAGCTTATGTCCATGACATCTTATTTACATTCTTTTCATTAATTTGGTAGAAGATTCCTTTGACCTTATTAACCTTACCCATACCTCAAGAGGGTGAGGAGAAGAGAGGAAACCCTAATCCTTAAGGTCCTTAACAAAATTTGAGTTGAGAAGGGATGAACAAGATGAGAGAGTCCTAATGGTATCTTATTTCGAGTCATATCCTAAGACCTCGGTCAGAAAGTCACACAATCTGGGAGTCCTCATATTCTGACTAGCGATGCGGAGGAAAATAGTGCCAGCCCCCAGACGTGGTCCTTTTCTAGTCACCTCAATCTTTCAGACAATCCTCTAATAAATCCCTTGGTTCTATGGAATTTGTAAAATTTAATAATTATTAAAGATTAAGTGAGGAACCTATGCACTAATACCAATTGTAACGACCCCACCTCCTGGTAACCCCCATTTAAGGGAGACTGAAAGGTGAGAGCCGTTATCCAATAACCTGGATCAAAGGTTCGACAAATAATCAATGACAATTAATAAATTTTACCAACTAAACTGAAAACTGGTATAAAATAAAACTTTGCATACCTTTTAAAAATTGGGATTTCTAAACTTCTATCCATGAAGATACTAATCTAACTAATCCTCCTATGCACATTAATTCTCATTTAATACCACATATGCCATTTTTCTGTTGGTTCTTTTCATTTGTACCTAAACACCAACAAACAAAACGTCAGTCAGCATGAAGCTGGTATGTGGGGGAAATAAATGATGTGCAACTATGTTAAAAATGTAATCATTCAATTAATCATTTAACAACCAAGATTACGTTTTTAAGCCATACTACTCAATCCTTACCTATCTCCCAACTCTGTGTTGTCCCTGTAGTGGACTTGTATGCTACCTCTCTTTTAGGTAGATTCTTACCCCCATGGTCCTACCATACAGGTAGCCAATACATAGGGTAATAGAGTCTCATGGCACTACCCAAAGGTATCCCAATATTTAACTAAAAGTGACTTGATGGTCCTACCCCATTGGTAGCCATGTACTAAGTCATCCAATGACCTGATGAACCTACCCCATAGGTAGCCATGTACTAGGTCAACTATTAAGCCATAGAGAGGACTGGGATCTGATCTAGTAGCCACATATCTTATGTGATAGTCATAGCCACATTATAAGTTGCAGGAATTAAATGCAACCAATAGTTTAACTCATGTCATCGATAAAACATAAAAAATCCTCGCGAAACTAATTCAGGATATTCATAGGCATAACCACATACCTGTCAGGAAGACTCAGATGTAGGAATAGTCCAAACAAGCAAGTAATCTAGAATCAAGCAAGTACACAGTTCAATCCTAAAATATACATCCAATTACTTTTTATCAAAAAATATCCAAACCATCTTGCTACTTATGGTTTCTATTCCTTTTTAGGGTTTCTTCCTCTTTTTCAGGGTTTACTTTGCAATTAGGGATTTACTTCCCTTTACTCTTTTTAAACCCTAATTTTCTCATCTATCCTTCACGAAAGTTATTAAGGTTACATTTTACAAACACATAACCTTAATTCTAGATTAATGCACAAATAACCATCAATTAAGTCCATTAATCTTCTTTTGCATTAAAGCTACCATTTTTATCCTTTTCAATCTATGACAAAGTCATTATGCTTACTTATCATCAATTCATAGTTCATTATGCTCTAATACTCATATGAACATTATTTATCATTAATTCTACCTGTTATCCACTAGGAAACCCTAATTTCTAGATTAAGGGTCTTTAACCACAATTAGGAACTTTAATGCTCAAAATAGCTTAGTATCATTATATCTTAGCTTTATTCAAGATTTTTGAATAATTAAAGCCATTAAGAGTTGAATTTGCCAAAATAAGGGTTTCAAGGCCCATTAAAGTATATATATGCGCATGAAACTCTAAATTAAACTATTTACGTGCAAAGTTCATCTTTTTCAATCTTAATGTAACTCTTCATGATTAACATGTTTATATCAACTTTAATCATCCATTAAACCCTACTAATCACATTAATCATATTAATATAGGGTTTCTTAATCATTATTACAATAAAGTTGATAAATTACACTACTTTTCGAATTGTAAGAGGAAATAGCTTTTAAACATATTTTTATTGGAGTCCTCTCATTTTTCTGAGCAATTTCCATATTTTGCATGTTTCCATCGGAGCTACCAATAATTAACTATGATTTTTGCAATAAAAACTTACTTTGGGCCAATGGCATGCTGACACATCAGCACACCCATGCAACACACCACTTTTGGGAAACATAACAGATTTACTGTTATACCCCCACTCAGTCCCTTGACTCAGCAATACCCGAAAGGGCATTTCCGTCCAACACCCCTCCTGGTCGTCTTCCTCGTTGTGTGACCTAGCTGCTACCACAAGTGAGGTTGGCGCAGCTCCAACTCCTTGTCCCTGACTCCGTCGATCTCTAGAGTGGGTGCCCTTTCCCCACTTCCCTCCCTCAAACTCGCCCGTGCCTTTGCTCGTGCCCTAGATGGCCGGGGGTGCAGCGCTTGACCTGTGAGACGCAACCTTGCTGCAGCCCTCCAGCGACGCTGCGCACATGCAGAAGCAACGAGATGTTGCTCGATCATCTATAGGCAGCCAAAGGAACTCCATGCCTCCACTAGGACGACACCATGACCCTCATGGCTTTAGAGTTAGAACTAAGCCTTCATGGTTAGGGTTTTTCCCAAGAAGATGAAGAAGAAGAAGGAAGAAAGGATACGTGCAACTCCTCAGAACTCGCCCCTGA
The DNA here is from genome assembly GCA_963693085.1 of Alisma plantago-aquatica. NCBI lineage: Eukaryota > Viridiplantae > Streptophyta > Magnoliopsida > Alismatales > Alismataceae > Alisma > Alisma plantago-aquatica. The sequence goes on from OY856413.1 coordinate 212,516,114, forward strand.
GCTCTACCCCTTTTATAGGGGAGGGTTTTCACACCCTAAGATGTACATCCACCAAGATAAAAGATCTTGTCCCAATAGGAATCCAATTCCTTCATTAGAATGCAAGCTTTCTCTCTCTTCTTTATCCTTTGGATATTCCCTACTATATGGATTTTAGGAATTCGAAATTCCGCTTTCATTTTCTTTATACTTGCCCTTTTTAATTCATTGGCCACAGATTTTTATATTTCCTTAAGTAGAAAATTCCACTCTTTTAACAAAACCACAAAAACCATTAATAATGTATTACATTATTCTCTTATTTTGCTTTATTGGTATTTTTTCTTTCCTCTTTCTTCATTGGGACTCCTTGGATCCCAAAAAACTCTATTATTTCGAAATCCTTTTTATTGGATACTCATTATCCTTCTAGATGCATCTAAATGCATTATTTCTCATTATCATGTTTATTTCTTATTAAAATATCTCTTTTTGGGGATTTCTCTTTATTTCTCTTTTATTTTCCTCATTATTATGCCTTTTATCATTAGGAATCCTTGGGATACAAAATTCCTCCAAGGATAACTCAATTCTACCTCTTTTCACCTAATTTCCACATTTTACCATTGTTTTCAATTTCTTTCTCAACAAGGAAATACTTAATTGGTCTTGTCTTTTCTTATTGCATTCTCTATGCAACTTTGGACTCCTTGGGACCCAAGGAACCCACGAGGCACGAAATCCAACTTTGGATTATATTCTTTTGCCTTCTGGAGGTTTCCACACCTTTCATTTCTCAAAAACTTAATTGTTCATTTACTAATTGAATTTCCTTGTTATTAGGCCCAATAGCCAATAAAGCCCACAAAGAAATCATCAAGGCTATTGTAACGAAATTCATGCATTCAATCAAGGACATCATTATTTGTTCATTTATCTTTAATATGAGAAATTACATTTCTCAGCAAATGAACCCAAAATTGGGGTTGTAACAATTAAAGTCCTAATTATATCGTCAACCTTTCAAATCAATCAAATAAGTCAAAATTGAGTTTTGGACTAAATTGCATATATTTCTTTTTGTAGTACAAATGACAACAAACAACAATAACTTTTCGTTGCGATCGGTCCTTCAAAAGGACAAGCTGAATTGGACTAACTTCCACGACTAGTTTAGGACATTGAGAATTGTTCTCACTCAAGAGCGAAAGCTCTAAGTCCTGGATACTCCAATTCCAGAAGAACCTGCTCCTACCGCACCAAAGGTAGAAAGGGATGCTTATAAGAAGCATTCTAATGATGCAATTGATGCAAAGTGCTTGATGTTGTGCTCCATGAACCACGAGTTGCAGAGACAACATGAGAACATGGGTGTCATTGAGATGATTCAACATCTCAAGAACATGTATGAAGATCAAGCACGGCAAGAGAGATATGATGTCACCAGGGTGCTGTTCAAGTGTGTCATGATAGAAGGAGATCCAGTTGGTCCTCTCACACTCAAGATGATTGGGTATGTGGAGAACCTGACGAGACTGGGATTTCCCCTGAGCTAAGAGTTGGCTACTGACGTGATACTGCAATCATTGCCAGAATCATACAGTCAGTTTGTGATGAACTACAACATGAACAACTTTGACAAGCCATTGACAGAGTTGTTGGGCATGTTGAGGATAGTTGAGGCATAAATGAAGAAGGACAAGCCTAAGTCTGTGATGATGATCAACAGCAAGAAAGGAAAGTCCAAGTGCAAGGGCAAGGGCAAAGCTAAGAATGGTTCTGATGCTAGCCAACAACCCAATTCGTCTTCAGCACTCAAGGCCAAGGGAGGCATTACCAAGAGAGGCAATTGCCACCATTGTCAAAAGCCAGGACATTGGAAAAGGAATTGTCCACTCTATCTAGAAGAACTAAAGAAGAAGGAGGCAACAGACGTCTCCACCTAAAGGTGTCATGAAATAAACTTGTAACACTTTTAAAGTATATGATACCAAGATATAAAGTCCAAATCACTCAATAAATGGGGAAAGTTTTTCCACCATATATAGGAGTACTATAGTTTATTTTCAGCTAGAAAGGCATGTAATAGAGTTATGAACTGCTATTTCATATTTGCCAATGAATAGAAACACATTATTTTGCATATTGTATGACAATGATGGCAATCAATACTATTGATGTTTCAATTTCAAAGATATGATCTTTATGGCAATGCCTTGTTTATCTTGTGGTACTTGGTATGCATACGATAAAATGATACCTAAAAGTTATTGACAGCTCAAACAATAAAATTAGCATAAATCATGAGAAATTCATTTCTAGTTTCCATATGATGGATAAGTCTAGACTCTTTTGGTTAGAGAACTAGTAAGAGACATGAATCTCTTGGACATGATTAATCAATCTTCACTAAGGTAGTGGGATAATGATTATCCTATTAGGTATAATACATGTGATGTATTTACATACCTATTGGAGCAAATGCTAATACTTCAAATAGTGTTTAGAGAAATACCAATATGAATATCTTGAAGTGTTCAAGAATATCATAGATGAAGTATGAATTTGGTAAAGTGTTAATTCTTGATGAGATCAATGAATGAAATACTTGAACCAAATGTTTGAGATCCATGTGAGTGATTATGATAATGTATCATAGTGAGCTCGTGATTAAGGCGTAGTGATGTCTAAATCAACACAGAGTCATACTCTAAGCAGTTAGAGGGTGATTATCAAATAACTAATTTCTTCTTAAATAAAGAATACCCCACACTAATAAAGGACATTAAGAATTACAAGGGTTGTCAGTTCTTATATCGTTGACAGATATGCCTCAATTATCTATGTGATGAGTTGATCATATGATGAGTCAATTATTTAGATGAATATCAGAAACTAGATTTTGAGTTATGGTTAATGACCATTACATCCTAAATGACTTCCATGTGAACCATAAGGTATGACCTTGATGGTAGCACCCATTGGGATGAAATCCATAAGTGTGAATGAGTCTTAAGCGTTAAGACACATGGATAACATGTGAGAAGGATGATGCTTGTTGATTGCAACTTAATGACTAAGAGATTTGGCATACAGATACTAAAACCGCATTCCTATGAGGAATAAGATAAGGATGTGTACGTGACACAACCTATAAGGTTTATGAATCCATTTATGCAAATGAATTCTATAAGTTACAATGGACTAATCAATGTGAATTATTAAGTACAAGCAACTCATAGCTAGATCTTTACTTTGATAATATAGTCAAAGGGCTTGACTGATATGACAAAGATAAAGAGAGATTTGTGATTTAGTGGGAGCATATTCACATTCCACATATTGATGTGAAATGGAAATGTTCTAGAATGGAAATCCAAAGTGGAAATCATCTTTAAGGAAGATAGAGATGTTTCATATGCGATAGTAATAGATATCTATAGAGATAGTTCTTGAAAACCTCTAGACCTAAAAGAAATATCATACATTGGCAATCTATACTGAAGGGTTCAGTGTGCATAGATTCAGTGGGAGAAAACTTGTCCATGTTACATGGAGTTAGTATCCCAAAGCCAAGTGTCCAATTCTTATGAAGAGTGTGAACAATAAGAATATATAAGGATCTATAATGTATGTAAACATCCCAACATCTTGCATGTATGGACATGGCAAGAACAAAAACGTATTTATCATATTGTATGTAGGACACGACAATATGATATGCTCATCCTGATAACTCGTATGTGGGACATGAAAAGTGGATGTCTGTCTAGTTCTAGTAAAGGTTACTGGAATACCATGAGAACTTGATAAGTACTTGAGAAGTATTGGTTCTATGGAAATAAGGAAGGGTTCACTGTAAAGAGTTACACTGATGCGAACTTCTGAGAAGGACAAAAAGTTAATCACAATATATATATATATATATATATATATATATATATATATATATATATATATGGGATATATATAAGTGAATGTTTGTTGATAAATGGAAATGTTCCATTTAAGTTGTTTTAAAAGGAAATGTCGAGTATTTGTGTGTTAGAGAACTTTAGTGGATACTATGTGGATCTAGGAGTTCATAGAGATAAACTTATAGATATTCCGGTCATTGATGACAAGTTAGGAGCGCTTGGTCAAGCAATGTGGCTAAAGGTTAGAAAAGGAATACTACATCGCATATTACGACAACTCCATCTCATACATATGACGTACAACGAAGAGATGAGAGACATGCAGTTAATACCGACTTTGGCAAGGTGTTTCCACAACTCACTATGTTAGCACTAGAGCATAGCAACATGTGGGACATGTTTGAAGATCACTGTGAATATGAACCAAGGGTGATTGGCTCACAGTGCAAGTGGGAGTCTGTTGGTATGTATGCCCTGAGAGCCAATCATGGGATGATTGGTGGGATACATTAAGATTGATTTGATAAACATTAAAGGAAAGCTTCCAATTCTTTCTGGTTCAGTCATATGAGATAATGATAGAACAGATTGAATGTCTAGAGAATGACAATACTCAATGATGTATGCTTTCAGGTTAAGGACCTGAACGATGATATCATACAGATGCTAAGAGTTTGTACATTCTTATTATGTCCCTAGTCAGATGTCATTGTGGAAGGTAGATAGACAACAATGACACACAAGACTAGATTGTGGTGTTGGTTGATGACAGAATCTCATTAGTCATGATATGGAGATATCAAACCAAACACATAGGTACTTGTTAGAGAACAAGTGTACCGGACAGACCCACTGTGAGTTTGACACATGGAACCATGACATGGTAGTCATAGTCAGTTCTCACAGTGATGGTGGTGAGTGTGATTCTTTGACCTAAAATCACTACACTCAACACGTGTCATTGGGTACACTTTGACATCATCAAATGCAGTCCTGAAACATGGGTTGTTATAAAGGTGATGATTGGATGGCTTTGACACATAGGGCTTTTGAGGGGTGAGTGATAGATATGGGATTTGTCCCTCCTGAGGGAGTTTGATATCCATGGCCACTTGATGAGTAGAATTGAGATATGCATGCACACATGTGTGAATCAATATGTGATATTGATGTCATACATATCTCCTCCAATCTACTATGAGATCAAGAAAGTGAATGAATGTTGAAAGGATGACTGTTCCATGCCTTGAGTTCATTCAGGATATCCGTGATAAAGGAATTATACATTCACTGTAACACCATTCACAGATTGTAGGATTGAAAGTTGTTCTCCAACTTTTCTTTTCACTTGGGTAGCACTGATGTGTGACTAGGCACTGCTCTTTTCATGTGAAGTCATAATTTTTATGGACTTTCACTGCCAAAGTGAAATGGACCTATAGGGTCACACACATAGGATTTAATCTGGAAGAGGAGTTTATCCATAAACGATGTTTAGATTGATTACTAAAGGAGTTTAGTAGTTCAATTAAACACTCAATCAATTGATAGCTCAGTATCATAGTGTTTAAGGTGCTGGACCGATTGATTGAAACTATGATTGACTGGTTTGCACAAGTCTGCTGCACCAACCGATCGGCTCATGAGATGAACCGATGGACTCAGGTTGGTGAACTGGCCGGCTCATGTGTCAATGAGAGGATCAGCTCAATTGTTGAACTGGTCGATTCATGTGACCAACTGAGATCGTTTGGAAAGTCATAAGACAATTTTGCAAATACAATTTGTTTCACTTGAACAAATTCGATTTGGACAAGGATTAATATTTGATTAATCAGAAACAAATTTGAAAGTCAATTTGAGTTGGATCTGGACCACGAACCGATCAACTCAGAGCTCCAACCGATCGTCTCAGAGCCCCATACGATCAGCTCAGGTCCCAAATGATCAGCTCAGGGCATGAAACGATCATTTCAGGGTGTGAAACAATCAGTTTAGGTGGCGCAAGTTGGTTGTTTTGTCGAAAATTTTGAACCCTTCTACTCCTATTTAATCCCACATTGCCCAGGGTAGAAACCCTATCCCATGACCCTCCTATATATATAGGGGTATTGGAGGCTTCTCATATATAAAACAACTCAGAACACCAGTTTCTCTGCAAAGTTATCATTCTCTCTAGTTTTGGTAACCAAGAGAGAGCTCGAGCAAGTGCTACCTGATAAGAGAGGCACATCAAGGGAAAGACAACTGCAGAAAAGAAACTAGTTGCAGGAGAGTGTGTTGGTGACTAGTACACTGACAAGAGGGTACGACTCCTTTTGATTCCTTGTGGGACAAGGAGATCAGAGTTCCAGGTGGTCTGTGTGGACTACTTCAGAGGTGGGAGACTTTTGCCGCTCGGAGGACAATTGTCAATCCCGACAGTCCCAGTGAGACTAGGAGAAGCACAGACACCGTCCAAGACCGGAGGTGAAGACTGCGCAAGCCACGAGGTAACGTCGTCGAGCAAGCCTCGGGACAAGGTATGCATCTACAAACCATCCTTCCTATAGTATAGACGTTGACGCGATTCCTTTATTCTAGGTTTGGGAGAAGAAAATTTTTGTTTTTTCTTCCTTCTCTGTCTCCCTCAAAACCCAACATTGACTTGTAACCATATTTAATTAAGGTGTCTTTCTAGAAGCATTTAGTATTCTTGATATTTTGAACGATGATAAAATAGTGGAAGTCAATAGGTATCTGACAATTTGGGATTCTACTTTGGTCGTAGACTTGTGAATCAACTACATAAAGGATTGTAAGTTGAAAAAATCAAATCTTGAGACTTACTTGACTCAGGCATAAGGTACTAATGCTTTATGTATGTTCATGTAGGCTAGATCAACGATGGTTGTGAAGGATATTCCCAAATAAGTAAAGGAATTGATGTCTTTGGTGTAGCAACTACTTTCTACTTGCATGGTAGCCAGACTGGTGATGGAAGTTGGACTGCATGACCTCCATAAACGTGAAGGATGTACAGTTGACATACTATGTAGTGTCTTGTTCCTGCACACCAAGACAGAGCACACAACAAATCACCTGATAAGCTCCTCTACACTAGGTTTTTTGAAATAGCCAGCTCAGGTGATCAATGAAACTCCTAAGCTACCTTCTACATCATTCATGTTTCATTAATACAAGTTATCAAATGGACTTACAATTATCTGAATGAACAAAAATAAGTGCTCTTTCCATGAAGCAGACATGAGGTTGGCATAATACAAGTATTGAGACATTTCACTATCATTTTGAAATTATATTTAACCTGCTTGGTTCCTGCGCATTTTATGAGCATTTCACTATCATTTTCAAATTTCACTTGACTCCAATATATGAGAGTCCACAATGACCTTTCAAAGTTAAGGATGATTGGGCCGATCTAGCATACAAAGAGCAGATAACAAAATTTTAGGCTACTAAAAGTGAAAATATACATCAAATAGATTGGATGGCTATTTAACTAGTAGGAACATGATCACAAGTTTCACTTACAAGCATATCATTTCATTATCTACACGTTGAACATATTTTGCCACAGTGATGAAACTCAAACAGATATGGATTTCACACCAATACTCGAATCTCATATGTGAAGAAATGCCCCAGTGGTGTTCAATGAAACATGTTAGAAGCATTCAAATAAAACCTACTATTAGAACATTCCAAGTTTTTCTTCTATGCATTTAGTAGCAACGTTGATGTGTCTCTTACTCTCGCAAGGAGGCAACACCTCTATTTATCTCTTCTGTTGGCATGCTTGTTCCAAGTCCATTGAAGTTTCATCATATACTTCATCTCTTACTTTGCAAAAAGCATTTTCCTTGGCAATGAAGGGCATTGCAACACTAACTAAAGGGTTGATGGAAAATTTAGAAACCTAAAAGATCTTTGTAATGGGTACATTTACTACAAGTTCAATATGACCTAAACAAATGTGGGATAGCATTAGATAGTGCTAGTTGCTGCAGCAAACCAAACACCACATTGTTTTGCTGAAGAAGTGAGGCAAGTTATTTTCTTATGAAAATGTTGGGATGGTCTAATTATTGATATATTAGCTAAACTATGTTGGCATACCTACATATGTTTGCCTTGCTTGGTGGCAAGAATCTTGATGATGTGTAAAATGGTGTCATAGGCTCATAGAACTGAAACCTTGGAGGCTGCATTACACTTCTTGTCACTGGGTAAATCAGCAATCCAATCAACTGGTTAATGGTATTATGCATTACAAAGTTAGAGTATTCCCTATGAAAATAGTAAATGTCTCATTCTTTATCTCATTGGATAAACTAGTAGGACATTTCCAAAAACCTAGAAAGTAAGCCATGCAATTCAAGCAAACAAGAAAGCTACGATTACAACTACAACACGAAAGACTGACCTGAATATGGTCAGCTCCATGAAATCTATGTCCACTTGCATGTAAGGAAACGTACATCACAAACATAACTATGGAAGTGTACTTATCAAAGTTTACAAACCATGATTCTAGAAGTGGTCGATGGGTTGTTCCATCCTCATGTTGTAGAAGTGGGTTGCTTACTGGTTTAGAGATGTTGGAGATTGAATGCAACTGGATACCTACAGTCATTTAGAAAAAAAATGGAGGCAAACTAGTAGAAAACACAATATGTAGCACCATAAGTGGTATTAGAGATGAATATTCTAGAAAGAAATGGCAAGAATTGATCTTGGTCTGTTGGCACCTTGGGATGGGTTGTGTGTCAAGGAATTCCATCAACAATGCTAGCACATGATCAAAGGTGAAAAGATAAGTCGTAAGCTAATTAACTTTCATCTTACTCATTATTTCATAAGTGGAATAACAAAATTATGTTATACATGGTTATAGTAGGCCATGGTCTGGACGTGTTCACTCTTGTATGTTCTTCTTTTTATTTAATAAACTAGAATTCAAGAGTCATAAGATCAAGTATATTACAGAACCTATGTAATGGAATAGAATTCAAATGGATAATGATTAGACTTTTCATCATAAACTTCTTATGTGTTCTACCAAGTATCATTGACCATTGGTATTATAATGTAGGGTGGAACTTCATCACACAAAAGTAACTATGACTTATAAATTAGTTTACTACGTTTCAGAACTTTAAAGGCCAGAAGACTTATATTGTTGGGATTTATCTAACAGAGAGTAGAATATTGCAATTTCCATGAAGCATAAAGTGCCCACAATGAATTATTTTATGACTGTAACAGAAGGATAATATCAGCAATAGCTTCTTCAGAGCATGAACGATAATATCAAGTAACAAATATCCAGATTTTAGACAAGATCGACAACTAAAGTTAGCTAGGAATAATGAAGTTTTTCCCTTAAGGATCTTTATGATGTATTTAATTCTTGATAACGTGAAATCAAGATTTGGTTTTTCTACAATAAAGAAACTTTGTAAACAAGCAATATAGTGTGTCAACATATCATAAGTAGAGAATGAGGGGGTAAGAGGACGAGTCAATTACAAGAAACTCAGGTAGTGGCAGGTCTGTACAAGAAGGAAAATCACCTGAAAACCGAAAATGGTGATGTGCATATCCAAAGAACTTTTCTACATGACAACATATTGGTTATAGATTAGCATGGAAATATACGGAAATTTCTTCCTCTGAGATGCAGCACTTTACAACCCATAGTTATTGCTCCCTTTTTGATTTTTTTGGATGTCTCCTTCAATTGATGCTCCATCTTGTATGCACGACATATTTGTGGGTTGCCTCAAAATAAACATAGAAAGAGGTCCGGTCCATTAATCATTTATAAGAAATAATAAAATGAAGTAAGAGAAAACAGATAAAAAATTTGGGTCAACATATAGATTGCATCTTTTGCACTCAACTATTCATCATACTAACGAATAATGTGAAAACCATGTTACTTTCCAGCAAGATGCACGTTAGAGCATCCGTACTTTGACCCCCTCCCCTGACCCAGCTGCATAGCACACACTTGTATATTGTTGGCCACTCTGCCAATTGGTGGCTTTTGGTCTGCAGCTTCTCTACATCTTCAAATACTTCTCTCACAAAAATTACTAGTCCCTTGCTCAGACTCTAATGTTTGAAATAGCAGCAGACAACATAAGTCTCTAGGCAAACTGTTAGAAATGTAAATTATACATTACCCAATTAGTAGGTTAAATAGTTCTTGAATCCTTTCAAGAGTGCTAGAACACTAACATAGCATCTAAAACAAAGAGATGCACCAATGTCCACGAGTTGACTGTGTCGAAAAGAAACCAGATCCAACAAAAGAGAAGACCCTTGTACATCACTGTCCAACCAACATTAACTGGATGAAATTAATGTTTATGGAAGCACCAATATGGAGGACGAGAAAAATTATGGCATTCAAGTTCACTCCAAATGCTAACCCAACCATTGTTCAAGGTGCGGGTTGAAAGCCCTAGATTACACTAACATTTTCCCTTTACAACTGTCACCTAAATCTCCACCTCCTCTGAGACATTATCCCTCAATTTTCCACACTAGCACAGAACCATCGCATGTGCTTAAGAACAACTAGGTTGAAGATCCATATGATTTTTCATGAGATAGAGCAATGGAAGCCATATCAATAACTCTCTACAGAAATTATAGAATGGTTTTCCAAGTCCATTAGATAAATATATGCAATGTATGAAATAAATATTGCAATTTTATGATTCAAATCATTCACCTAACATTAAATACATCTTTGGACCAGAGAATAATAGCATAAATTAACAAAAACAAACACAAAAGTTGGTGCGGTTGATAACTACCTGATTATTCCCATTTTTTCCTTATATTACAGTCCACTCTATTCTTCAGTGTTTTTTGTTACTGATCATTTGCTAGTGATTGACAAAGAAAGAACCATGTTGGGAGTCAATTTCCGCAATCATAGAGGTATGACATTGGTTGTGGAAGAAAAAAAACTTTTATATAGGATTATCTTAGAAGAATATAGCATCTAGTTGGAGAGAAATGTGACTGGCAATGCATTTATTCATTTTACTGATTCAACAACACAATACAGAATTAAAGAACATGAAATTGACAACAACAATAGAGTTATAAGTTCAGTATCAAGGCTCATGTGGTGCTCACCTAAAGCTACCTTTTCTCAATTACATTCCATGTTTCAGTAACCATCTATATAACTTTGAAGAGCCTTATTCTCCTGGTTGAGCAAGGCTTCCCCCTTGTGGAGGACACTGAATCTTCAAATGAGAAGATGAGGAAGCAATCACAAAAATCTGAAACCATAGAGAAGAAGAAACAAGCTAAGCTCGCCATGCTTCAAATACAAGGTCCAGAACCAAACAACAATGGAGTCATATTGGTTAGAATTCGATTGAATTGTACCATTAGTAAACTAAGCTTAAAAATTCTACTACCAGCCAAGCAACTCCACTAGAACCTCATCTGAAACCAAAGTCACAACTAGGATGGGTACATCTTGGAGTTGGTGTCAAAAGGAAAATGCACAACACCAAACCTTGTGAGAAGAACAATAACCATTCATAGGTGAACTTTACCATAAAATGAACATCAAGCATGATAGAAAAGTAAAAACCTCCTAATACAAGGGATGAAAGATAAACCATGTTATAGGAAAATTAGATCATGAACATCATCCGTGTCATTCTTGGAAAAATCATACCAATAAGGAAAATCATATCATGAACATCATCCTTTTAATAAATGGACCTGCAACATCAAGGGAGCCCACAAAAGATTTAATAAATGGACCTTCAAAACATATCGGTCATCACAGGAGAAGTAGAGAACTTCAGAATCTAGTGCCAACATTGATCATGGACACGTAGATGACAATAACTTTCCTCGTGATCCCTAGAGTCATTTGTTAGACCAAGAATATCAGAGGTAATTGCTTGAAGAACCTACATTAGCAAGTAATCCAGAAAGAGCCAAAAGAAACATCACATGCATCATTGCATACTAGAGAACATCCACAAAAATGTGAAATTGATCCTTGCCATAAAAGACGTCTAATTGTTAACTTATACTATACAATATTCACATCACGGTCTTATGTAGCAAGAGAAATGGAAAACAATGTCTAATAATTCAGATGACAACTTTTATATCAATCTAAAAAAAATTAATAACTCTGTAATTCAGATGACAATCCTTTCTATATCTAATGAATTGACAAGCTTTACATCAATAAAAACTTTATTCTAAACCTATAGAAAAGAGGGAAAATAACATCTAGAGAATTCTGAAGGAACTTTTTTTGTTTGCTTCGCTCCAAGAAATTTACCTACAATATAACAAAAATAATTATCTAAAACCATTATATAGACATGTTACAGTTATAGCACAGTGGTAAAAATTATCAAACAAGGAGTAGCTTCTTTGGCCAAGCTATTATTGACTCGATTGCATCTTCAATGATTTGATACTTGTCAAATGGTCTAACCAATTACTCTTCAGGTTTAATTGCCACACCAATGCAAATAGCAGCAAATGGAGACCCTAACTTTCCTCCTCCTATTACAAGGTCAGGATTCATGCATATCACTTGTCCTTGAGCTACAATTGATGTTTTTTTTGGTCGGTCAAAAAGCGTTTTACTATATTACCAAAACTTTGGGCACAAAGTACCCCATTACAGCAAGAACATAAAACCTTGATACCAACAAGCTGGTAATCAAGGCCAAAGGAACAAAAAACCTAAAACTGTGCATAAGGAAAAGATCCTAAACAACTCGACCTGTGACAAGAAGCCTTAAACAAAGACAAGCCCTCAAAAGCATGAAAACCACCCACAAAGTATGAGAACAAGGACTCTAAAGATGGAAAACATCCCAACAGACCCAGGAATATAGGGTCTCAGGACCAACACACATAATCAAGGCTTCGAATAACCAGAACTCAGACTAGGTCCAAATCATCATCAGCTGGAAACGCGAACACAACCGCAACCAGAAACCAAATAGCTACCCAAGATCCTTGGTTAGCTCCTATATGATGCACAAAATGCTGTTGTTTGCACAACAACTCCACCACACCAGCCGAAAGGTGAACCACCTGCTGCAGTAGCAGCCATCACCCTACTAAGCCAACCAACATGAAGAAAACCAAGGACCCATTGCAACCAAATGCAAAAACACCTGCCACCAAACCTTCCTCACACATAACATTACAACCATTCCCTGAAATAAGTGGGAAGAAGAAAGAGGTAGATATTCCACCATTGGGAGTGAATCCAGGCATCTTGACGAGGTGGTTAGATAGAAGGAGGATTTGGTCAAACAACTTGCAGGTGCTCTTACAAGCATCAGTAGAAGATGCCTAGAGATCTCTCACTACTGATTGGCAGTAGCATATCATCAAACACCACGAGGGTGTTCCTTCACGCTACACAAGAGAGCCAGGAAGAAGAAGAGAATTGCCCCCTAGACTCAGCTCACGCAATGCTAGAGGCCTTAGGTCATCCACTGGTAGAGCAGGAACGGATGCTAAAAACTCGACTACCACCACCCTGAGACGGGCAGAGGATGAGGAGCACCCCATCGTGAGCGGTGTCTCCGTCTGCCACCAGCCATCGAAGCAACTAAGCCGCCCAAATCTGAAGAAGCGGGCCAGGCATCGTGGTTGAGAGGGGAGACATCGTCACCCATCAACATCATCGTTGGTGGTGGGGGATGTGCCGCCGAACTGGTCGAAACCACCGCCGAAATCACCAGGTTGCGAGAAGGATCGGCGATGATGAACCCAAATCTAGTAGCTCTTTCCACTCATCACCCTTGAATGGAATGGAATCGACTAGGTCGAGCAGCTACCCCTCTGACCCAGGCTGCTCCTCGTTCCACAACACAACTCTCCAACTGGCTCATCCAGAGGCGACGCCCAACAACCTCACCCTTATCACAGTGATTCGCTACAACTCTCTTTTCACTAGACGAACCACATCGAGACTATTAGGGCCAGGGGAGGAAGGCATCAAGGAAGACGCTCCCTCCCCTCAGTGGTAGCTGCTAGGGAGGATTCTAGTGAGAAGGGAGAGCAACCCTAGAGAGAGAGAGCAGAATCACTGTGTGGACAACTAAAATTGATGTTCCATCATCGAAACTTAACAACCTCACGACCTATAAGTTATACAAATTATCATGTAAAATTTTAGATATCAAGAATCAAAGTAATTAGGAGTTTTTCTTTTAATAACGTGTATTTATGTAATGGTGGTTCCACTACTTGACTTTTGTGGCATGGGTGTTCCTTCATTCTTGGTCATTTCCATATTCTAAAATACAAAACACTTATCACATTAATGAAATCATAACTTATAATTATTACTAAAAATTTGAATAATTACTTCATTTGCTTGAAATGGAACACTCTAGCTTGAATTCCCTAAAATTATGGCTTCTACATGTTCTTGTCTTTTTTTCAGATCTGACAATGCTATTTTTTGTGTCTCACATACTTGTTGTAAGTCTTTGACTATACTTTCAAAACCCTCCTCATATGCCTGACTAAATTCATTAGTCTCATGGTTCACATGAGCCTTCTTTGCACCCAATATTTGATCAGTAATTTCATCTTCATCAATATTTGCATCATTGTTTTCAACTTCTTATTGTAACTTGTCCTACAATAGTAACCATAATAATCATGGAAAAGAAATGAGCAAATAAAGTCAAATATGTCATGAATAATTTTATACTTACAATTAGTTCAACTGATTTTGCATCTACAGGAGTACCATCCTTCTTCTTATGGGTAGCAATAAACAACTACAATCGACTAATAGTACCCCCTTTATTCTTTTAATGCAACTATTATTAACACATAAATAAAGTACAAGTAGAGTGTGAATGTGTTATGATATTATTATCATTATGTGGAAAAATTACTCACATTCTCTCTCACACAAGCATAGGGCATCGGCCCTGATGTATGTTGTGTGGTATCAAACTTTCTACTCGTACTATTATTTGCACTCCGTAACTATAGTTCATGAACAATTAACCTTATCACCAATGAAAACTAAGAGAAGACATAATACATGACTAATCATCTTACCTTTCCATCATTAGAGTCCCAGAAATTCACAAGAAAAGCCCACTACAATGGATCAACATGGGAAGGACAATCATTAAGTCTGTCTATTTTGTCTTTGTGGTGGATAGAATTTTTTCTTTTGATTTTAGATTTGAAGTTTCTCCAACAATCCCTAATTGTGTGTAGTATTGATTTCTTTCCCTTTGGGTCGATAGTAAATTTCATCTGTTATATGAAAAATAAAATGAATATAACAAATACACGCTTAAATAACAATTTACAAAAATATATTACCAAGACATAATTTCATATTTCAGTTTTCTTTCCAGTTGGGACTTGTCGCCAATCCAAGTAATCTAAGGGTGCTAGTTGTGAATTTCTAGCAATTGTTCCCAAAAAAGAAGACAAGTCATTTTAACGAGGTCCAATTGGTTCTCCTTTTTCATCTAATGTTATGGGTAATTTTGCATCCCCTGTCTTACTCCATAATCAAAGACACTTAGAATAGCCTCATTTTTTATTTTGCACAACACCACCTAAAAATTGAAAACAATATGAGACAATTATTTTTAAATATACATAAATATGCTAAAATATGAGGAAATAGTTAATTTTTGTAAATTGTTGATTAGAGAGTTATGTACCTTCTACTTCATCATGATTGGCAGTAGTATCACCATCAACAAATTCAAAGTCCTCATCATTTACATGATTGGTTTCAACCTCATGATCTATATTGACATTATCAACAGAATGATCAGCTCTCATGTCATTATTTGCCAAAGAATCACTATGACCAGCTCCAACCTCATTATTGATATTGGCATTAGGAATTGAATGACCAACTCTGGTACCATTGTTTTCCAAAGATTTCCTAACACGTGGCAACCTTATGATTGATATTAGCCTTATCAACAGAATGAAAGAATTTATATGATCAGCTCCAACCTCATTATTTATATTGGCATTATAAAAAGAATGACCAGTTCTCATACAGTTGTTTAACAGAGACATCCTACCACTGATTGGAACATCATGATTTATCATAGACACATGCGGATGCTTCTCTTTTCTGATGTTTACTTCAACATTTTTGCTGATGAAAATAGATGATGCACCAACCTTTTTATTAGTTTTATTTCTCAAATGAGCTTTGGAACTTCCAAGATCATTATTAACTGAACCAAGATAGCCTCCCTTCATTCTCAAATCAGCATTAACTGAACCAAGATATCCTCCTTTCATTCCCAAATCAACATTAACAAAACTATGATAACCTCCATTCATTCCAAAATCAGCATCAACTAAATCAATCTAAGTTTTTATGGGGAAACCTAGAGGGAGAGGGGGATGGGGGGGAGGGGATATGGTGGCTGCGCCATCGACAATGCTAGGGAAACGGACCCTGAGGGAGGTTTTACCAGTAGGATCCAGGGAGATCATGCAACTGTGGAGATGGAGGAGAGGCAGACGTCGAACATCTCCATACCAGAACTCAGCTTCGAGTTCCATGTTGTGGGGAATGAGGGGGACGAGAGGCTCGGTCCAAGGTGACCAGACTAACCACAGTGCTACTGAGGATTCATCAAGGAAGATCCAGTTGATCACGGAGAAGAGGAAGGTGACCGAGCACACATACTCACGGGCGGGAGGCGACACATCACTCCATGCCTCTTTTAGTGCAGTTGTCTCGGGACACACTGATTCTCACAATCACAGTGGATTCGTGGACAAGCTGTTTGAGGACTGGCTGCCAGAGGAAGCCGTGACCCTGACAAGGGAGGAGGGAGTTCCATATCTATCAATTCTTCCAGAAGCATAGGACACACTTGCTAAGCCATGGAGATATGCGGAGGTCGTGAGGCTGCTCGGGGCCGACATAGGGTATATGACCATGAAAGATAAATTGAAAGCTCTCTGGCAAATTGTGGGAAGATTTAACATGTATGAGCTCGATCTGGGGCACTTTGTGGTGCAGCTATCCTGCAAACAAGATTATGAAGCAGCACTCACCGGCGGCCTATGGAAGATCTTCAGGCGGAATCTACTGGTATGGGACTGGTTCCCTACTTTCAAACTGAAGGCAGAAGCTCCCTCACAAATTGTTACTTGGTTACGAATCCTAAACTTGCCTCTCCATATGTACGTTTCCACTATCTTCGACTTCATTGGCATGGCACTGGGCAAGTTGATCAAGGTTGATATATACACATCAAACTGATCTCGTGGCAAGTTCGCGAGACTTGCTCTAGAAATCGACACCACAAGGCCATTCATCCAGTCCATTCTTATCAATGGGGTGGAGTACGATATTGATTATGAGGGATTTCCTTGGGCGTGTGCAAAATGTGGAGAGTAAGGTCATATATCAAAGGACTGCAAATATGAGGATACAACAGAGCAGGTGCAGAATAATGAAGAAGAAGAACAACAACAAGATAAAAGAGGTTCGACAGAGCATACTCAGGAAAATCAACATTGGAAAACACAGAAAAGAAAGGGAGGAAGGAAACCAAGGACGACCCAGTCGGACAATGCAGTATCCACCAACTCTAAAGCTGTAAACCATTTTGCTACGTTGGGCGATGATGACTACACGAAATCATATCTGAAGGAGAGCAATATAGAACCCACGGCTGGAAGTAGCCAAAGCACTAGACACAACACCAAAGTATGGAGGAAAAAGAAAGCTGCTACACAGGGAGACAATGCCATACTAGTGGATAAATCCAACAATCACACAGTAGTATACCCAGACGTGGATGAAGTAATAGAAGTAGTTACTATCCAGTCTAATGCAGAGAAAGATATATCACACATACACAAGCATTTAGTCCAAGATTCTGCAGTAAATGAGAGCAAGGTAGCCAATATGGATGTCACACCAAAGCAATCAGTAGGTAGGCAAATTAAAGGCAGTGGCACAAGGATGAAGAGGTGTGGCAGGCGAAGCCTGAGACTGGAAAATGTAGCCTTACAAGAAGAGATTGAGGATTTTTGAAGTCTAGCAACGACCTCTGAAGTGGATCCAGGTTCAACCACACAAAAGCAGACCTGAACAACCTGAGATATGGTTATAGATTTAATCAAGAGGATCAAATTGCAACTAATGCAGTTTAAGGTTTGTATTAGACTATACAGATTGTTTATTCAGTTTTTATGCCTTTCATGCCACTGCAGACTCAATCGGCAGGTGAAGCCATCCATGTTCAAAGGAGCTTGGTTAATCGTCACACTAAAACAAACCCTATCTCTCAGAATTCTGAGAGACTGATAGACCAAAAGGCTATCATTAGATTAGAAGATAATAATTATTGTAATGGTACTGATAATACCATGTTTTATTACCGCCGCCTTAGGTTGTTCTTTGTAAGTTCCTTTGGATGAAATAGTTGAAGGGTCTTTTTCCAAAAGAAAAGAAGCATCAACTAAACCAAGATAGCCTCCATTCATTTGCAATCGTTTAGACATTCCTGCAAAGATAAATAATTAGGTCATCTCTTATAACTATAAGTACAAAATAATAATAGATAAAATATATGCCACCATACCCACTATTTTTCCTGTAATTACTTCATTGTTTGCATCACAGTTTCTCGTGAAAACAACAATTGTGTATTTCTTTTCAACATCCTAAAAATATAATGCATAAAAATATTAATAAATTAAAAGTATAACCATAAAAATATAGTTAAATAATAATCGTTGTAGGGGCTACATGATATAAACATTATAAAATAGTTGCTGATTCGATTAGTGAGAATAAAAAAAAGTTTACAAATTTAAAGATAAATAGTATGCATATGAAAGGAAGAATAAAGGTATTCATAATTAATAATAAATGAATAAAAATAAATTCTTATAACGCTACATCAATATAAAAAATATTAAAAAAACTACATATGATAGATCACAATGATCTCATTCAAGTTGCTCATTATTTTTGTCATCGTAAAAAGTTACACCCTCCATATCTTCTCTAACCAAATCAGATCCATCACAAACATCGCTAAAAATAGATTCCCAATCATCTACATGAGAATCTTCAGGTACACATGTCCCATCCATGAAATTTTCATTAAGATTCGCATCCATGTCATAAGTATCATGTGGGGTAGTCTGCACGACAAAGCTCTACCCACAGTAATTGATTGTAAGTATTATGCTCAATTGTTGCACAAGTGTGTTTTGGGTGTCCTAAGGCTTGTCCTGTTTATAGAAATGGCCTATGGATGCTTAAGGACGTTCTAGACACTTTCTAGGGAGTTCTTAGTGCTTAACTAGCCATTAGGTAACAATTAGTTGCTTTAAATACAGCTAGTTAATTAACTTTGAAAAGTGCAGACAGAACTCTTCTCGGTCGAAGAATTGTCGACCGAGAGTCCTTCTTGGTCGAGGACTTATCGACCGAGGGACTGTCTGGAGCAAGTGTATATAACGTTCTAATCCAACTCCCAACTACCTTGTCTGCTGTGTCTAACGACTACCTGGGTCATTCTCGGTCGAAGAGTTTGTAGATCGAGAGTGTCTCGGTCGAGAATTTTGTCGACCAAGATTAACCCTGTTTCAATGTTTTAAACCAAGTGCCAAGTGTGTGTATGAGTGTGCAGTTGTGACACTATTTTAGGAGATGGCCTATGTAAGTGTTGTGATTGCTAGGGAAGATCTAACGCTTGATTTATATGATGTCTAAGTACTTGTAGATTATATACCTGTACAAGTTTTTACATTTGATTACATTCATGACTTAAAGCAATTTTAGCATATAGATCTTCCAAGTGTTTGTCATCCACCTTATCCTGCAACACTCAAGTAGCACGTTAGATCCACAAGAATGAAATGTTTGTCATAATCAAAACAAAGAGATTATAATAATGTCCAATTTAGCCAACAATCTCCCCCTTTTTGAAGATGACAAACATTTCCTAAATATAAAATATAAATCATATGCGTTTCATACCTGAAGTTTACCTTTTGTAGCCGTTCTTGTTTTGCAAGTGGGTGTTGGCCGAGATATTATGAAACTCGTTTTATTTTATATTATTTCTCCCCCTTTGTCATTTCAAAAAGATATCCAAGATAATTATTTAGTATGACTTTTTATTTCTCCCCCTTAATTTTATGCTATGATCCCCCTTAAAGAGATATTCAATTTAAAAGCAAGGGATTAATGCAAACCAATTATTGTTAAATTTAGCCACAATTTATTCCTCAATCATTTGCAAAGGATGTTAAGCCTTGAAATGATATGAGTTCCTTTTAAGTTCATGGCATATGTGTATTGATTTCTCATCCATTAAACAAGGGATGTTAAGCCCTGAAAATGATATGAGAATCCTATAAGCTTAGAGTACATGAAAAGTGTCTCTAACCAAATGCACGGGATGTTAAGCCCTGATTTTTTTAGAGAATTCCATTAAGAACAAGATATATATCACATTCATGAAATTTGTAGATTCCTTAATTTTCATAACCAAAATACTAAGGTCATAACAAGCTTCAAATGATGTTTACAAAGTTTTGTAAGCTTCTTAATCTTGTAATCAAGATAGTTTGTGTGAGATCCCCCTTAATCTTATAGTCAAGATAATTTAAGGATTCTAAGGTCACAATCAATATTAGATTATAATAAGTTGACCTTTTATGAGAGTTATGCACTAAAATTGTGTTTTCAATATGATAAACACATTTTGAATCAAGATACTAAGATTAAGTGCAGTAAAATGATGTACAAATAAGCATTTTTTCAAGCTTATTTTAGGTCGACCTTGACTTCGACCATAGTGCCCCTTGGTCAAATTTGATTTCAACCAAGAGGCAATTTTTGCAGATTTCCAATTTGAACACTTATATGTGAAGTATAATTTCTGCATATTTTTAATTTAAAATGCATTTGTGCCATGAATTTTTACTGTTTATGCAAAATGCCATCTTCATATGAGCTGAATCATAATGATCAAAAAAATATCCATTTATGGTTTGTATATATGGATCAAAGATTATTTTAGACAAACCAATGAAACACAATGATCATGGCACAATAATTATGATAAAATAGTAGAAGTATATCCATAATATAATGATCAAGATAGAAGCATATAATTACAATGATTATGATCATTTATTTTAATACACATGGTTCTTATATAGATAGACCAAGAAATGCTTAGGAAAAACCATGTGGATAGAACAATAATTTCCTTGATTAAACTAAACCATTTAGAGGATAAGACTAAATAATCTTATTTATGGTTCATAAATTTTTAAATTTAAGACAAACCACGAACATGCTTATTAAACTTTTTCAAAACAATGAAGAAAGTATGTTCAATATCGGTTTTCATATATCACTTTTGCAATATGTTTAAGAATTTCATATTCATAAGGTTATACCTTCTTTCAACAATTTATGATTCAAAAGATCAATATGTTTTGATTTTAAGATGGTCTCTAAGATTCACTCTTGATTTGCATATTAAATCAATCATTAATAACAAATTGATAGCAAACTAGATTAATTAAAGCATGTTCATTCGAACTTGGTTTGGTCGAACTTTTTGTCGACCGAATTTATCTCGGTCGATGTTTTTCTCGACCGAGAATGTTGTTGTTTGTACAGATTTCATCAGATTTGTTGCAAACTTCAAACAATAACCTGCTCAGTCGACTATTTTTCGACCGACCGTGTTCTCAGTTGAACAGTTTCTTGACTGAGAATATTTCTATACTGTTTCAGAACTATTTTCTGTAACTGTTTCCAAGTAAAACAAGAATATAAAAGTTAAAGCTCGATTGTGTTGAGATATGACATTTATATATCAAGAATCTATTTAGGTCAAATCTCAACTATTCAAATTCAAACTTCTAAGTTTTAGGAACCCAAGCTAGATCATCATTTCTTTTCTTGTATGGGCATGAAAAAGAGTAGTGTCCAAGACGCAAGCAATAATGACAACTAATAGAGTCAATCTCATTTCTCTTTCTAGGACTTGAGTTGTTCTTGGGTACATACATGGATTGATTCTTTAGCACTTGTGTCCTTCTCCAACTAGGTTTTTGATAAGATTTTCCCTTAGTCTTATAACCTAGTCCTCTCCTTCCAATTTGACGATAAGAATCATTTAAGATATTATCAAGAGTATTATTGTTACTCAAGCTACTAACTTTTTGTTGTAACTTCATGATCTCATCCATTTTCTTCTTGATATCTAATTTTTCTTGATCTAGATTAGATAACAAAAAATCTCTTTCTTTCACAATAATATCATAATCTAGATGTGTACACAAAACAGGTTGTTTTTGAAGATCATTTACTTGAGTTTGCAAGTTTAACTTTTCGAGGGAAAGAAGATTGCAATTTGCTTCTAAAGATTTCAGCTTAATATCATAATCTTCAATAACCTTTTTGAGATCTTCATTTTCAGATGTGAGAGCAAGAAGTTTAGCATTTAACTCATCATTTACTTTATTTGATTTCTTAAATTTCTTCTTGCACTCAATATATTTCTCATGTGTATATTGAAGACTAGCAATTAGATCTTCTTTTGGCAGATCAAAAAGACTTACCTCTTCTTCTTCTTCTTCTTCTTCTTCATTTGTTGTAGCAATAAGACATTTTACTTCTTCTTTTCCATCATCACTATCATCACTTGAATCATCCCATGCAGCTTTATATGCTCTTTCTTTCTTTTTGTGAGATGATTTCTTCCCTTTCTTGAGTTTTGGGCAATCACCTTTCTTGTGTCCCTTTTTGCCACATTCAAAGCACCTGGAAGAAGAAACACTAGAAGTTTTGTTAGTTTTAAAACTTTTATACTGCTTACCATTTACAATGAGAGTTTCTTCTTCACTATCATCTTCACTTGTGTCATGACTAATCTTGGTTGATACTTTGAATGCAATGTCCTTCTTTTTCCCTTGTTGAAGTTCACGTTCTTATCTTTCTTCCTCTTCTAAAGTTGCCTCATGTGCTTCTAGGTTGCCAATAAGTTGTTCCATCCTTAGCCGGGTGAGATCATTTGCTTCTTCAATAGAAGTCACCTTGGGTTTGTATTTGGGAGGAAGAGGCCTAAGGATTTTTGATACTTGATCTTCTTCAGCGATTACTTTGCCTAAAGCATTCAAACCATTTACAATAGAAGAAAATTTTGCATACATGTCACTAATAGACTCATTTTGATCCATACGAAATTGTTCAAATTTTTGCTTAAGCATTCCGATTTTAGAGTTCTTAACTTAAACAGTTCCTTCATAAGTTATGGAGAGTCTATGCCATATTTCATATGCCGTTTCACAATTTGAAATTCTATTGAATTCACCAACAGAAATTGAACAATAGAGTATACTTACAACTTTTGCATTCATTTGGGCTGATCTTACCGTATTAGCATCCCAAGTTGCATACTCTGTTTAAGGGAATTCATATGGAGTTGATACCATCCTCCATAAATCCCAGCTGATTCCTTGGAAGTAGAACTGCATCCTCCTCTTCCACTAAGTGTAGTTAGTCCCATCAAAAGGTGGAGGTCTTTCCATGAGTGTTCCTTCCAAGTTGAGGTTGTTGAGAACCCCGTCACCCATTCTTCAAGACTTTGTTAGAGTTCCTTGAAGCCCTACTCTGATACCAATTAAAAAAACACTAGAGGTGGGTGAATAGGGTTTTATGGATATTTTAAAATAATTCAACTCAAAGTAAGCAACCACAAAAATATTGGATAAGGGGACAAGGATTTAGAGTGGTTCCAACCTTAGAAAATAATAAGGCAGTCAATCCACTACCCGATTTCTTACCCAAATGGGATTTTGAAAGTATTTAATTTTATTACCTCACAAGGATGTTACATCAAATTACAACACTTTCACCAAACCCTTCAGACAACCTTCACCTAGAAGTAGTCTCACCAACCTCGAAGCAGCCTTCTTTGAAGTAACCTCAAGCTCCCCCTTGAAGTAGCCTTCCTCTTGAAGTAGCTTCCCATTGAGACAACCTTCTTTAAGTAGTCCAAAGTCTACCTTCTCTACCTGAGAAGTCAAACTCTCTCCAATCCGCAGCCTCCAACTCTAAGAGTAGCAAGGAGAGTACAAACAATATAAAGGAACAAGAAGGAAAAATAGAAATTACAATACCGTTGTAGCACAAGGCTTGATTTCCTATATCAAGCGTTTTGATCTCCTAACCAATGTATATGGAAGTGTAAGTGCAATGGGTAGGATATGCTAGCTTATTGGACACAAATTTGGAGCAATGGAAATGTATAGCCAATGTTGGAGTTTCTTAATTGCTCACTAGAATGAATAGCCAATTGCAAGTATTATGCTCAAGTGTTACACAAGTGTGTTTTGGGTGTCCTAAGGCTTGTCCTAAGGCTTACCTATGGATGCTTATGGACGTTCTAAACACTTTCTAGGGGGTTCTTAGTGCTTAGCTAGCCCTTAGGTAACAATTAGTTGCTTTAACAACGAATAGTTAATTAACTATGAAAAGTGCAGACAGAACTCTTCTCGGTCAAAGAATTGTCGACCGAGAGTCCTTCTCGGTCGAGGACTTATCGACCGAGGGACTTTCTGGAGCAAGTTTATATAACATTCTAATCCAACTCCCAACTACCTTGTCTTCTGTATCTAACGGCTACCTAGGTCATTCTTGGTCGAAGAGTTTTTCGACTGAGAGTGTCTCGGTCGAGAATTTTGTCGACCGAGATTAACCCTGTTTCAATGTTTTAAACCAAGTGCCAAGTGTGTGTATGAGTGTTCAGTTGTGACACTATTTTAGGAGATAACCTATCTAAGTGTTGTGATTGGCTAGGGAAGATCTAACACTTGATTTACATGATGTCAAAGTACTTGTACATTATATACTTGTATAAGTTTTTACATTTGATTACATTCATGACTTAAAGCAATTTTAGCATATAGATCTTCCAAGTGTTTGTCATCCAACTTATCCTACAACACTCAAGTAGCACGTTAGATCTACAAGAATGAAATGTTTGTCATCATCGAAACAAAGGGATTATAATAATGTCCAATTTAGCCAACAGTCAGTCACATAAAAGACTTGTTGTACTTGAGAGGCCAATACAAATGGATTTTCAATTAAGTCAATGAGTTTTAATTTGACCATTGTAAATTCAATTTCATCTTTTTTGATGCCCTTGTTTGCATTGACCCAATCACCTTTGAACAATACAACTTTTAGTTGCTCATAGTAACTAATCTCAAAAATCTCTCTGAGTACCCCATTGTAGGTAACTTGACCCATTTTAGGATTTTTGTCCTTAGAACTAGAAAAACTTTCTGTCTCGGCATTCACCATTATCCCACTATTCTGGGTTTTTTTACCATGTTCCCGCTCATTGGTTCGAAATCTATATCCATTAGTTACATATCCATTATATTTTTCGTCATATTTTGTGGTCTGCAAGCCAGAGTTAGTAGATTTGATGTCACATATTCTGATTTGGCCTTCTCTTCAATCTGTATACATTACAAATTGAGTTATTAACACACTGCTCTGCTCTAACAATATTAAATGAAATTAATTTTATAGACTTACATGCTTCTTAAACCAATCACTAAAAGTGTTCATATGAATATTACTGATTTCCCATTGTCTTGCACGTGGATTCATTTTATTCACGTGGTGAATGTGCTCCCTGCTAACAAGTACATAAGTCATGTGTACATACATCTAACGGTGAGCATGCATATTTCTTAATAATGTAATAAACTCACTCCATGAACAATTCAACAGCAACACAATTGGATAAAATATATTGATGTGCAGTTTTCAGCATCGCATCTTCAACTGAAAAAGGAATATTCTTTCCTATTCAACGCCCTTTGTGTGAAAATATAGACCATTCATCATCAGTAACAATATCGTCATCTTTAACATCATTTCAACCTTGTCTCTACCCCAGAGAGATACCTTGAACAAAATGTTAAACATTCATCTGCCAGGTAACATTCTGCTATGGAAGCTTCTGGAGCAGCTTTATTCCTCACATATTCTTTCAAAGTTTTCAAATATCTATAATGATAAATAGAATTTGTTTAAAATCAAAAAATACATTTAATAAAATTGTAGTGAAACAAATAGTAAACACATACTACCTTTCCATTAGATAAATCCAACAATAAAATGGTGGTCCAGCTATCTTAGCTTCTTGTGGAAGATGAATGACTACGTGCTCCATTATGTCAAAAAATGAGGGTGGGAAAATCTTCTCCATGTTGCACAGAGTCACTGCAATTCTAGATTCTAACTTCTCAATAGCATACATATTTATCTCTTTTGAGCATATGTCTTTGAGAAATCTAGACAACTGAGTTATCACATTTATAACATTCTTGCTCAGCAATGCTACCTATAAAACCAATGGTAGAAATTGTTGCATTAATATATGGTAGTCATGACTCTTTAATGCCAACAATTTTCTTTCTTTGATGCATGCATTTTGTGAGATATTGGAGGAATAACAATTTGGAACCCGTACAGACTTCAAAAACTTATAGAATACTTCTTTTTCCTCCTTTTTCAAAGTAAAACAAGAAGGTGGAATAATATTCTTACTCCCGTTCTTGATAATGTGCAGTCTAGGTCTTATTCCCATCTCTAAAGGGTCATAACGAGATTTTTCATTATCCTTTGACTTATCCATCCCAGGTAACGTGTGAATCAAACTCTCACATAAATTCTTTTCAATATGCATTACGTCAAGATTATGACGAATAAGGTTGTACTTCCAGTATGGCAACTCAAAGAAAATTCTTTGTTTTTTCCAATTGTAAGGCATATTGCCTACATCTCTGGTTTGAACTAAAACTTGATTTCTAGACAACATCTTTGGAGTAGTTATTAATTCTTCTTTCCCATCAAATGAGGACATATCCCTACGAAATTTATGATCCATCAAAAGGAACCTCCTGTGGCCCATGAAACATTGTTTCCTACTTTGTTGTAGTCTAAAAGACCATGTGTCCTTATTGCAAACATGTCATGCATCATACCCATTAGTTTGCCAACCAGATAAATAACCATAGGCAGAGAAGTCATTTATTGTCCATAGCAAGGTGATATGCAATTTGAATACAGCTTTACGATCAATATCGTAGGTATCAACACCAACTTCCCACAGTTCATTCAACTCTTCAATCAGAGGTTGTAAGTAGACATCTATCTTCATTCCTGGTTGAGTTGGACCAGGAATAATCATAGAAAGGATAAAATTAGGTGCCTTCATGCATAACCATGGTGGAAAACTGTACAAAATAAATATGATTGGCCAAATACTGTATGATAGACTCATCATGCCAAAGGGACTAAATCTGTCAGATGCTAAACCAAGATGCACATTACGAGAGTCTGATGCAAAATCAGCATTCATGTTATCAAATGTCTTCCATGCGGGTGACTCTGTTGGATGTCTTAAAACTCCATCCTTGGTGCAACTTTCATCATTCCACCACATTAGTGGTGCGACTCTAGAGGACATAAACAATCTCTTCAACCTATGATTCAAGGGAAAGTAGCACAAAACTTTACAAGGAACTCTTTTCTTTTTAATTCCCATACTTTGTGCACCTTCTACATCACTTTTAGTCTCTTCATATCTAGAAGCATTACAACATGGGCATGAAGTATTATCTGCAGACTCCTTGTGATACAAAATGCAATCATTTATACATGCATCAATTTTCTCATAGTCAAGACCAAGTTCCCTAATTATTTTCCTTACTTCATAGTATGAGCTAGGCAATGTGTCACCCTCAGGAAGCAAATCCTTCAAAAGTTTGAGTAGCTCAGTAAATGATTTATTGCTCCAATGATTGCTACATTTTATATGGAACAACCTCACAACAATATACATCTTGGAATACTTCTTATTTCTAGGATATAACTCTTGTGCAACAATCTCTAACAATTTATAGAATTGCTCAACTTCTTCATCGTCAATAAATACAAATATATCATCGTCGTCGTTGTCCATAATTTCTCGACAATTTTGGACTCCATATGCATTGTGCAACATGTCTCTCATATCATCAAATGGCATGTTGTTTTGCATAGAACAATCTTTCTTGGCATCAGAAGAAGTCTCACCATGAAAAATCCAATCAGTGTAGCTGTTGAAAAAACCATTCCATAATAGGTGCTCGGTTGTCACTTGATGGTTCTGTCTTTGTGTATTTAGACACTTTTTCTAAGTGCATAAGATAGTCTCATTCCTACTACATTTTTCAAAAGAGTCCTCTATGAACTTGACTACCCTAGTTAAGTACTTTGTATTGATCCTGTCTTCTTCAATAATCTAGCTTTTGTCAATCATACTTCCATAGATAAGTGTAAGTAAACACATCAATAAATTAAATATATAAATATGTAGACATTTTTAATCAAACAGAAAGATTTAAAAAATTAATAATAAAGAAGGTAAAAAAGTATACATAATTAAACACAATGAAAAATTAAATATATAAATAAGTCAAAAATCAATAAAGTATAATATCAATCATATTATACATTATATACTACATAATAGTTTGATAAGCCATGTACATATCTATTTATCAATGATGTATTGGCAATAAATATCAAAATAGTTGTCTTGTTGGACTAGGATGATCAGGTTCACCTTTTTTTGAAGTGGCATTCTGGCACAAGGGCAGTGGCTACAATGCCCATTGGATAGGGGCAAAACTAATTGGTTAATCCAGTTCAGACCTAGGCTTTTCCCCATTTTGTACAACATAAGATGTTGGTCTTTTGAGATTTCATCTAAGAACATCCTTTTCTACCGATTTTTGTTCCTCACTTTTTAGGTGCAAGTCTCTAAGAACATCCTTTTCTACCTATTTTTAAAATTATCATTTATGGATACAATGTTGTAGATTTTTTTTCTTATGGAAATGCCTCTCAGGTGATAGTGTCTCCATTCAGCTGTACTAAGTGCTAAATAGTATGGATCTACTAGCAATAACCACCAGATCACTCTCCCTTGTTCTCGTTTTCTTTTGATTTTACTAGTATATATAACACCAGTGTCAGAATGAGGCCTTATAATATAACCACCAAAGTATTTCCCTACATAATAAAGTATGAATAACTGGAAAAAAAATATGTATCTTAGACCCCTTCTATATTATCTCTGCTTCTTTAAAAATGTTGATTTAAGGATGGATGTCTTTGGGTGTTTCCTTTTTTATTCACACTCCATATAGTATATGTTTTGTAGGTTTGAGATATAACGTTGGTTTATCTGATGTCCTATAACTTAAAGTAACAAGTAAGAGTGTTACAGAATATATTATATGTTGAAAAATATACAAATAAAGTTCAATGTCAAATAACTGAATGCACATGGATTGTCAATGTTTTCTTAGGTGCTTCAAGGTTCCTAACCAAGTTTCCTTTGTGAATTTATGAGGTTTGAGCGAAAACTTTCACCACTTGGTTCATAATAGTTTGTGTGAACTCCTTAACAACTATAATCTAAACATGAAGTTTGAATTTGTATTTTTTTTCTTATATTTTTTTATCCTGGAAGTTGTGATAGTTATTCATAAAACCTTCAATGAATTAATATGTTGTTCTTGTGGCTACACAACCTTATGACATTGGTACCAAGGTTTTTAGAACCACGTTGCTTCTCCTTCTCCTCCTGCTTCGAGATCAAGTGGATTACAATGTTGTTCCTAATCACTGATATGAACTCCTACCATCCCAGCTATGATATCCCTTCTTATACCATTAGGTGGCTCAACTTGTCCCTAAAAAACTTTAACCTTTCTATGCCTACATTCCTCAAGATGAGTACAAAGTCAAGTTGTTCCATGTCTTATAAAAGGGACATTGTGTCTGCTGCATTTTATTTGAGCAATTAAACTATTTATAGATTTCTATTATCTCCATAATACCTTTTCAAAATGGGAATGGTCCAATAAATGCAAGTCGCCACTACGCCACGAGGTATACCCTGAAAATAGGATTCGAGTATGTTTCAGCCTCAAAATTGTAGTTTTATATTTATAGCAATTTCCTTTTTGTTTTAGTACTATTTTAGGAAAGTTGTCGTATTAGGGTTACGATCAGGGTTTTCTATTATATGTGCAATTAAACTGTTTATAGATTTCTATTATCTCCATAATACCTTTCCAGAAAGGGAAAATGCCAATAAATGCAAGTCTCCACTACGCCACGAGGTCTACCCTCAAAATGAGATTCGAGTTTGTTTCAGCCTCAAAATAGTAGTTTTATATTTCTAGCCATTTCCTTTTTGTTTTAGTACTATTTTAGGAAAGTAGCCACATTAGGATTAGGTTTAGGATTTTCTCTACATGTATAAAAAGTTATATTGAAATTTGATATACCATATACCTTTATAATAGTGTGGCATATGGTCTATGAATTCAATATTATAGGTCATGATTTTCATAAGAAGTCTCCAACCTTGTCTACGAATTAGAATTACTTTAAGAAGCTTGACATACAAAGGGTTCAATATCTTCATTTAGGACCTGAAAAATCCACTCAACATGATTTGAGGCCCAAAGTAGGTATGCCATTCAACATGTTTTCCACATGTGCTTACTGCATAACCAACTGTTTTTCAACATAGCTAACTCAACACTAGTATAGTTTGGTTGGTTTGAGAATACAAGTTTGAGGTCTTGAGTAGGTATGTCATTCAACATGTCTTGTGACCCTGCTCCTCTTATTCTCTTTTCTAAGGATGCAAGGAAGTTTGAGTCCCTAAGTAGGTATGCCAAGTTGGAGTTCATTCACAATTATTATAACTTATTTGTTGAAATGACAGCCACACAATTAGATTCAATGACCAACATTTGAAAACTTACATGGTTGCGATTTTGAGCCCAAAGAGCACAAAAATTGTCTAGCTAGCAGTACAAAGCAAGAAACTTTGAAAGTAAAGCATGTATCCTTGGTCTTTGAAAACATTACTTACTAAAATTAATCCATCGGAGAAGCAAGCAACATTAATACTTATTTTAATGAAATCCTAGTTAGGTATCGTCCAACATGTTGACGGTCTGGCAATAGAAGTCTTGGGAGTTGGATGAATAGATGTGCCAGTCAACTAGTGGTTTCTAGGCTAAGCTAAGAAGTTGGAGTACAAATATTGTCAAGATAGATCTGATAAGCGTCTTAATGGAGGTGCTCCTTTTTTCACTCTCCACTTCTTGTACTTGGTGGATTCTATATATTATCCATGCAAGACATTTTTCTTCCTTAAAAGTTGTGTCCTCTGTTCATAGCTTATTTTACTAGGTTATTTACAATAAGAGTTCCCATGGACTTTACAGGGTCTTAACATAGAGGCATCATTCATTTTGAAGTCTTACATTGAAAAATAAGATTATTTTTAGTTTGTTTACTGAACTTGATTCTTTGTATTACACAAGTAATTTTATTCTAATGTCCACACACTAGAATGCAAATTTAGATATTTACTTGTGACATTGCACTACACTACTAGTTCAGTTCTGATGCAACCTGAGCCTGAGCGGTTGCTTAACGTATATTGGACATCAGGAGAGAACTACCATGACAAGGTTTTGACTTCAATAATTCATGAAACCTTGAAGGATGTCGTTGCACAATATAATGAAAGTCATCTAATCACACACAAATATTTTGTGAGTAGAGAAATACAACAATTACTGACTAAAAGAGAATCAAGCTTCAACATCACACTAGATGATGACTCGATTATCACTTTGAAATTGGCAAGGAATGCACAGCTGCCATTGAAGCTAAACAATTTGTTCCACTAAGTAAATTCTCTATTCGATATTCAATGTACCAAATGCATAGTTCTAAGTAAATAGGGATGGCTGTATACATAGAAATGTATACATACCTAACATTTTTTGTTCCTAAATCCAATATCTAAATAATAAAGAGGCAGTTTCATGTATATAGAACAATAGAGCTAATACACAAAAAATTTATCTAGCATGTGTTGGTTCATTTAAGCAGTGCCAAGTTTCGATACATGTGTAATGTACATAAAATAGTAGAAAGACATCATATGGCATGGATGGAGTCTAACGAGAAGTTGTGTTAATTATCCAATGGACAGTTATTGAGTAGGAGATTGAGTTGTTCACTATTTCTACTGTAATGTTTTAGATTATAGATGTAACACTCAGTCATGTATCACTTGATGCAGTTCAAACCTATGATATCGTATAAAAATAATGGTTGGCATGTATATTCAGACCATTGATTAGATATTTGTTCATGATTCCCCCAACAATTTACAGATATGCCATAAAGTATACAAATCTAGTCAAAGTTTAGAGGAGGAAAATGAATCCAACTATGAGGAGGAGGAGGAGGAGGAGGAGTTGTTCCCTTAAGTTGATCCTTTGAGCTAATTAAGAGAAATACAACCACTATTGGATGACTTCTGTCAGGCAGAGGAAGCCATAGGAGGTTGGAGGAGAGCTGATAGTTGGAGGAGTCACCCTAATGCAGGAAATTATAGCCGCGAAAGGGACCACAAGCCAGGGAGCAGATCTACATTTGTTGGTGGTGAGAATGGGAGTGGAAGGGGAACCTTTCGAGTGGTTAGAAAGATAGATTCTTAGATGCATCTAGGAGGATTCTTCACAGACGGCCATAGAGTGATGGATCTAGGATCAAGAGAACTCGAAGTGGTTGGCTGATTGGGAGGAAATGGCCGCCCTCCCTCGTGGTAGATGATCATTGATGTCGGGGTTTCCTTAGATAGAAGCTTTCCTTGGACGGTCGCCAAGGTGTCCGCCTACGGCTGGGGGAGCGCAGTGGGAGAGCGTAGTCCATCGGGGTTTCCTTGACGTGTGGATGACCAGTTACGGAGCTAGGTAGAGATCATGCATATGACTTGTTAGGA
Source organism: Alisma plantago-aquatica (assembly GCA_963693085.1). NCBI lineage: Eukaryota > Viridiplantae > Streptophyta > Magnoliopsida > Alismatales > Alismataceae > Alisma > Alisma plantago-aquatica. Next base: position 212,548,995 of record OY856413.1, read on the forward strand.
AAGATACAAAGTGAAGCATGATCGCGTGAGACAAAAGAGGGACTATCGTTTGCGGGTTGGATGAAAGGGGAGGGAATGTTGGTACCACCCAAAAATTAATGTTAAAAGTTAGATTGATAATTTTTAGAATGTATACATAAAGATACATATATGTATTTCAAATTAGAAAATAGGAGGGCAACAAGTTGCACCATCACCCCTAAAAAATAAAATAGTTATTTACAACGGGCGTCGAGAGGAAGGTTATATGAGTTCAAATGAGATTTGTAGTCAAATTTGTAGTCATTACCATTAACTATATTTGTATTACTTACATTTTTATAATTTATAAAGAAAGGTAGTTATTGACTACAAATGGAACACACGTAGTTAGATAAATTGTAGCTAATTCATGTTTTTTTGGTAGTGCAAAAAGGAACATATTGCAGCTTGTAGAAATTTTTTTTTTTATAATTTTATCCCCTCTTCTCCTTCTTACATATCAATTTTCCTAGTTTGTCTGCCCTATTTATTTGCATATATAATTCAAGTAGTAAAGTTGGTACCATGGTGTAGGATAGGTTATGTTTGGCAGTATGAATGTGGTAGGCAGATATATATACCGTCTAGACTCTAAACATATTTTTGTAGCTCTCCTATATCATGTATTTCCATATCCTACAATGTCTTTCCTAAAGTCTCCTTGTAAAGTTGAACTACCTATTTCTATACTTCAATATTAAATGCTTATAATCAACTCTTTAACTTATATGCCTACAAATCCTTCAAAAAGAAGAACATCTACGATTAGATGTGGTATCTTGATCAAATTTACAAAAGGTATTAATCTCATCAATTATAATTGATTTTTGGTCATTCTTGAACTATAATTGGTTTGAATATAGGTTTTACAATAATACCAACGATATAGAAAATGACTATCTAGTAATTAGAAGAAAACCCAATTCTACTATTCTATCACTGACTATTCTAATAAAGTCATCCAATGTAATAAATATTTAAATTCATTGTAGTTTAATTGAATTCATTTCAATTTATCCAATGTAATTATATCCAATGTTACTTTCTTTTTGAAATAATTACCTTCATTCACCAAAACTTACTTCTCATATTCAATAGTTACTTATTATACCACATTGTTACTTTCTATACCATATACCTACTTTATATATCATACAATCACTTTTAGGACATCAATGTTACAATTGGTTAACATTACACCCTTGAATCTATTCTTCTAATTAAATCATATTCCATTTTTTTAAGTGTGCTAACGCTTTTGTAATGTAACAAGTTTGTTAATTGTGTATCACACTGAAAGTTTGTGTAACTATTAGCATGAAAGAGGAATATAATTCATTTAGGCCTAGTTTGGCTGCCGTAGTTTAGACTTCTAGTATTTAATGCACAATGTGTATAAGAAATTAATACTAACATATGTTTTTCTGTATTCATTCTGTACCATTGTGTGTATGATGCAATAGTTAAATGGCAGTTGTGATTCTCACCAGAACTGGTGGGATTCTAAGCAGCTGTAGTTCCATGCCAGTCTTCTTCCGGTGTCTCCTTTTTTGTGTACGCTGGCACATTACGAGAGTTGGTTGCTCTACCACTCCCTCTAGTGCTAAATACTAGGAAACTGACAATTATGTGCACAACAGAATTTGTGAAGTATGTACCCAAACTAGGCCTTAAGTTTGGTAAAATTATCATCTTGATGCAACACACATTTAACCTTCTACTCCTTTCTGTATTCTCTGATGTCCATCTTCAAACTCTCCTGCATCTTTGATTCTTGGCTTTTCTCTAAAGACACCAAAGGAATTATATCACTATTCTCCAATATTTTTTCATCATCTAATTCACTTTCATTAATAGTGGGTAAATACTCATCCTCTTTATAACCATAGGACTTCTCAGTATCCATTTCATGTTCTTCATCCCTTGACTTCCTCGAAATATTTTTATTTACATTACCTATATTAGACTTTCTAGTAGATTTTATTTCCATATTTCTTTCATGTAGTCAATCTCTTAAAGTACTGTGTACTAATTGTAATATATTGTTGTACTTGGGAGCATCATTTGTTACTTTCACCAATGCCATTTCCTGATTCCTCTTCATAGCCACCATATTTTTTTGCTTTTTCTTTCATTATCCTTTTGAAATCATATCACAAAAGATCTCAGCTAACTTTGATGAACAATTCATCAACACAATGGTTTCTACAAAATCTTGTCATGAAAACTTTGACCAATGTAGCCACCAATGATTGTTGAGACTGGATGATGGTTGCAAAGTAGCAATGGTTGTGAAGGTACCACACAAGTTGGCAATGGAGTTTAAAATGGAGGGTTGTGAAGGTCTTGTCAGGTCTTTATCAAATGTGCAAGGTTTGTAGGTCACTTTTGTAGAAGGTTAATCGTGTGCAGACATAATTTAGGGAAAGATCACAATGAAGAAGTTCAACTTCATCCCAGGAATTACATTTTCATTCTGAGTTTTGGGCTTATAGTCAGGTCAATTTTTTAAAATTTCATGGACCAAGAAGATTTAAAATTAGTGCCCATGAATCACTTAAGATAGTTGTATAACTACAATACTCATGCACAAATTCTAATCTTCATTTATACATACATATATATATATATATATATATATATATATATATATATTCTTTGTAGAGTCTAAATATCATAATTTCCATTCTTATTGTGATAATAGACGGAATCACCTTAAGGATCTTGTACATATTCTATGTGGATTGTAAGGCTCTACCTTAACAAGTTTCACGCAAAAGTGTGGAGTCAAGTGAGAGATTATATCTTATATGTGTTTTCCCTTTAGTATCCAATTAAACATCACTGTTTTATTCGAATGAAAAATTGCAATTGGCATGATCATTGTACATTGATGAATTGTTGAAGACTTGTCTAGAAATATGCTATGAAGGAATGGAAATTTGGATGTCCCAATGATATATTTCACATGAATGAAATGACATGTTCTTGGTAGAAAAGTAAAACAATTTGGTGCTCATATCTAACCCCAACCCAAGATTTTCTAGAATATCAATTAATTGATTATATAAGATGAAGTACCACTGACTGGTTGACCAAATACCCTATGGAGGTCAACACTAGAATGGCATGCAAAAATTGCATATTTTAACTTCCAAATTCCTTAGTTGTTCCACAAGTATGTATCTGGTACAATCTAGAGTATCACATCCTTGCCAGCTGCACTACATAATCTTTACCATCCTCAGGGAAATGTGGATCTAGAATGTGTGAGTTAACTTTGTAAGCATATTAAGATTATTTATATGACTTTTTAAATCAAAATAATGTTAATTAAAATATACTTTCACTAGTCCAACTTTGATGTATATTAGGGAGCTGATGTAAACACTGACACATGAGTACACATATTGATGACTCCATGGGAGTGTGACAATGTATATAGCATAAAGAGTACATAGTTTCAGAAAATGTAGAGTCACTTGCAACCAAATTAATGTATAACACATCCAATGATTGTGGGGATCTCTCGTTGATGAACATTAATGTCAATCATTAGAGAGACCCAAAATCTAAATCTAGATTAGGTAGCAAAACAACTAATTCTCAGCAAACACGATTAACATAATATATGAAAAAACAAATAAATGTTTCCTTTTTCTTTCTCATAAAACCTCATAATAATGTCACCTCAATCAGAAATTTTTTAAGCACCAAAAATTTTATTCAACTCCACTAAAACTAGAATGAAGTATTGCTTAGATGTAATTCAGTTTACATCAATTTCATGAATATGAAAGAACAAACTCGATGTACAACCAATCTCGGGAAAGAGAGAGTACAGGGACATTCTTATCTATCAAGATTACTCAATTTACATATGTCTTCCCACAATCTCTCTGTTGGATTGTATTATACCTAAAAACATTTGAAACAACTTCATGGGAGTCATATAGATCCCCAAGGAGTGGACACCTCCCACTCAAGCAGAGCACATGCATTAACATTCGATTAAGCATAATGAATTAAAAAAAAACTTGTAGATATTGATAAGTCTAGCAGACAGTTCTAGCATCTAGTCAAATCTAGTGTATGATAATAATCTTATTAATAAAATAAGGTAATCACTTAGACCAAATCCAACACTAAAACATGTTTTAGAGAAAATTTATGAACAAATCCATAGATGTTACTTAATTCGGAATGAGAATCCATTAATATCAGTAATAAGTCAAGATATAATCATTTAGAATAAATATATAAGAATAACTTCATCTTTGTAATGCTCTAGCAGTCAGATGATGAACACATTTTTCCAGTCCTGAAGCAGAAGTACACACTAGACTTGTTTACCGAATAAGACTATTCTATTGTCAAGTTAATCTAAATCATATTCAGAATTGATACAAAATCCCAGTATCAACTGCATGTCAACATTTAAGACCATGTTCCATATCAAACAATCAAGGATATAAAAATAGATCATATTTATAAAAGAATGATTAGTTTCCACAACAAGAAACATGTTCAACAGTAGTAGATATATCATCTAGCAATAAAAGGCATGTAACAACATTCAACTCATATTCTACACAGCTTGACATCTTTTATTCATTTTTTCTGAAAAATACTAGGTTTGTACCTCACCAAGTAGAAGTCACCACACCTCATTCTTATGTTAATGACTCACCATTACTATCTTAGGGATTAGCGGAAAACCCTAAGATATTAATAACAAACCCTAGTCCACCATAGGGTTGCCTAAAAAGGATCACGTCCCCATCTCTGGTACATGAGTTAGGAACCAAGAAAATAATATATCACAGATCACAACATATATCACATATTCATCTTTCTCATATTTCATTTCATCAAAGTCTATTCATCATAGATATAGACTTTCACAGTAAGGATTTAGGGCCAAAGCCACACTAGATGATTCACTCCTTAATCCTGGTGGTCTAACCTTTAATGTCTCAATCCACACTCCAAAAATTCTTCATAATTCTCTGATTACTACAAGGAGATCCGTCTCATTTCCCTAGTATAGATCTCAGAGGAAATTAACAGTGTTTAGGGAACCTAAATAGATGTGTCAATGTTTCACTTGTTATAAATCCCTTTTGCTCATCTTCAAAAGAATTCAAATTATTATTTATCATATATGTGTATTTTCATGCAACTAGAATGACATGAACCAAATTAGACTTTTCAGGAAAGACAATTATTAATACAAGGAGAACAACAATATGCAATTTACAACATAAATAATACTTTCTATTTCCACATCATTGATATGAGTCATCAACAACGGGCTATCAACTTGAGATATCATCTCATTATCCAGCATGTACCCTAAATATGGTTCTCAAACGTAATCTTGGCATGTTAATTCAGTCCCAATAGATCTCTTATCAGTTCATTCTATATCACAATTTTCATCAGATATTCATAGTGACATTAGAAATAGCAACAATATAAGCATGTAAACATTTTTTATCATTCATCATGATCATAATAGGTCTACTTTACATCATATACTTGTTACATCCAATTTCTATAGACATGAATAAATCTCAAAGCATAAACATACATGACACGGTTAACACTTAACATTTAGTATTTCCATTTTTTTAATTAGGGTTATTTTCCATCACATGTGCAATCTCATTTGAGATCATCATATTAGACCGTTCTTAGGGTACAAGTGTCTATAGACAATTACAATCAAAATGTGAATTCTTATGAATCAAATAATTGCATCCTAGAACTCCATCTTGTAATTTAATTAAACTATACTTATGTACATTCCTTAATATCTCACTTTAGTGCGTTAATCATTATTGTCACATAACTCGTTGTATTAGGGTTAGATTTAGGATATTATATCTAACTATTAATTTACTTCCATTTTCCTTCACTTTATATTCATTAGTCATCAATCCTATCATATCATGTTTACTACTACTATTGGAATTAATAATTCTAAATTTACTTATACATAAATATTCTCTTTCCTTGATGTCCTATATAGTCCGACTAGTGTATTCCACTCTTTTTAGACCAAACTAGATATATTTAAAGTTAAAATATAAAGGACTTCCTCATATTTATTTTATTAATATGTTTTATTCATCACATATCATCACATTTCATATCACCATTTTCCATATCTTATTTTGCAACTACATACATGTACGATGCCATTTAACTCATAATGGCATTTTGATAAATAAAGACAATCCTTTGATTCCTTATTGAACTCTCAATTAGAAGATACCACCGATTAGGGTTTCTTCTTCTTATTCCTTAGTTTTATTCACCTCTCAATTCATCATAAAGTGACTTGTATAAAAGTCTAGGATCATGTGGGTTTTGATCACATTCAATATATAATACTAGAATACATGCATTATGCTTATATAATATTAATAAGTCTGATCATCTTTAATTGAAGTAATAACACCTACAATTGAAAATTTCATCACATTTACAAGAATATATGAAACCTTAAGCTTTATTGAGAGAAACATTGACCTAAGGTGACAAGCACCTTAAAACATATGTCAAAATCTAAATTTCTAGAAATCCACCAAGGTTCTAGGTATTGAATCCATTTCTTTCTCCTCTCAACTCGAAAACTCTAGAAATGGAGAATAGGAGAGGAAGTGTGGGAAAAGAGGGAAATTTGATATCATTTCAAATCAAATCAGAGAAGGCATGGAATCTTGACATGTGACAGAAGAATCACCAAGAAAGTCTATCCAAAGAAGTTAAACTTACTTTGTTTCATCATTTTTCGGATGATAAAGTCCTAGGTCAACATCTCCACCTTCTTCGTCAAACCCTAACTCTCCTTCTATCTCTAGTATTTCATTTATTTGGAATGAATCATGAAATATGAAAGCTACATGGGTGCTAGTTACTCATATAGAGAAATTAACATGCTTGGATCAATTACAAATTAACCCTTCTTTAGACTTTCTTTTATTTCAACATAAATTTCTCTCACAAAAAAATGTTATTGAAGATCGTTTACTGAATGTGTCAAACCTCTCCGAAAATTGTGAAATGGTTTTATGTTCTTTGACACATCATTTCATAATTTTGGTAAAAAATTAAGATTTTTTTTAAAAAGTCAGGAGGCAATCTTATTCATCCCGCCCTCCTCTTGCGAGCATCAATAAACGAAAGATTACAATCACTAATCAAATAGGAATATGTAAATATGGTAGTACTACTACCATTACAATCACTGGATATAAGAGAAAGACAACCCACTGGGGGTAGGACATACTCTATGTATGCAGATTGATTTAGAGTATGAGGGTTAGCAATAAAAAATAGTTTGATTATACATGTGGTATGTGTAATGGCCTTATTTTTCATTGTAAAAGAATTTTCATATCAAAGAAACTTGTTTTATATATCTAATGGACTTTATAAGATACCACATAAGTTCACATTTAATTGTCCTAGCAAATTTAATTTGAGAAATAATGATAAAATGCAACATATGTTGACATTTTTCTTGAGCTATCAATTGGACAAATACTAATAAAATGACACTCAACTTGATGGTTTAAACAAATCTAATGTAGTGTTTGAAAAAATAATTGTATTCTTTGCTTATTGTTCATCTTTTATTAATCATCGCAACACTTTCTCACGAAGAGATGTGAGCTATTGGAACAGCTTACTGATTGTTGTGGACAAAAAAATAATATAAAATAAGAGTTTTAAATGAGCATTTGATAAAATGATTTGTAACGACCAACTCATTATTTGTGATTTCCCATCACTGCCTGAGGAACCATAATTTCTTTGTAAAAAGAAATATAAATCATCCTAATATAGGAAACATACTAGTTCGTTGAGGGTTTTAAATGAAGCGCGTTTTAGTCGAACATTTTTAGCATCTTGGTGATCTACTTACAACACAATGCCAATAATTGACCTTTTTTTCAGAAAGTGGACTATGAACATAGCACTAAATATGTTAGTGCTACATTTTTATTTTCTCTTTTCTTTCCATTATATTTGGCTGATGTACCTTTAGACATGTCGCCTAAAAATAAAGTAATCTATGTTCAAATTTGTCAATAGCTCGTTATACAAGACCAAGCAATCCCAAATTAGCTCAATTGAACTTTACTCGTTCACTTGAATATCGTATATTGCATCAAAATTAGTAAAAATTTGTTGGTACACGTGACTTAGAATGTCTTCACCTGAAAATTGTAAGAAAATTCTTTCGTGAACCTTCATGAAAAAAATTTTACGAGAAGATTTTATGTAGTTTGAGGCCTACAAGATGACCCATCAAAGCACTTTTGTCTTAGGTTCTGATTAATTTTTTGTATCTGGTTTAGAAAATTTATGGACTTGAGATTTTTAAACAATTTTTCAAGATTGATATAATGTAAGTGGAGACTTATAATTACAATGACTTGTTGAGAGTTCTAACAATATTTTTTGTACAAATTATATCCTTCATTCTCCATAATTGTCAAATATAAAATATTTATAACTATGAATGTTAGCAGTATAAATATATTTTGTTGTGAGAACTATAACCACACTATGATAAAATATTATACACCAAATATACTATTATAAAACACTTATATATTATAACCACCCTTATCACCGTGGTAGTCAAAATAAAAATATGTGTATTATAAAAAATAAACACACTACAACATGACACAAAAATGTGATTTAAGTGATAAATTTTTAAATTTGAGTTCTGATCAACGTGAAATAAAATTTGATAATTCACTATACAGTTGTACAAAGAACATATTAAAATTAATATTGTACATGTGTTATATCATTCACCAAGACTAATATTTACAAACACACAAAACCTAAATATGTGTACAGTACTTTATAGATATAAATTGACTAAAAATAACATTATATAATATTTGAATGAGTTTTAGTTAAATTTATAATTGTACCATAATAAAATAATCGCAGAAGCACTTTAACAACAGGCCGAACCAGAAGAAATGGTCTATTCTATTCAAGCCGGCTAGGAACGTTTCTTGCCGGTAGAAGCAGTCTCTTTCTCTCTTCTTTAGTCCGGAAACAGTCTACCCCATCAGGTCTTCTATTCCATCATTTCTTCATACGGTAAGTTCATTCCAACATCGGCGGAGTTACGCATTGTGGAACTTCCGACAAAGTCAAATTTAGCAACATGTTGTACTTTGACGATCCCTTGATATGAAGCAACCCATGCACGCAGCTGAGTACGTGTCAAGTATTGACTCCCAAATGTTTACGAGCTCAATCAATCTAGTGGAGAACAGTTCACCCGTAGCTGCCCGAACGTAGCTGTCGAAACATCGTCAATGTTTCCTCTAAATTTTGTATTTTTGTTATCAGCTTTTACTGAGAGTCCGTGTGTGAAGCATTGACCGACCGCAGAACTGGGATCTCTCGGGACAGCGTTTACCAGTTCATACCGTACGTGTCATAAACTTCACCAACCCCCGCCGTCGAATCATCGTGAGTACTGAGTCTATATATAGTCCAGTTCAACCTGGTGATCAGCAACGACTCAAACTTAGAGATCATTGGTTATCATCAACCCTCCTCTGCTGCCTCTTCCGGCTCAATATCCAGAGATCTTCGATCCTCCTCCGATCGGAATTTACCCTTTCATCTTTGTTGGTCGTGCTATGGCCGCCGCGATGAGAGGGCTGCTTGCTGTAGCACTCGCCGCACTGTTCGTCGACGCAGCTATTGGCGCGGACATCACCGTCGGAAATCCCAATGGCGGCTGGGACTTAAGTACCAACATGGCATCGTGGACGTCATCGCAGACGTTCACAGTGGGGGACAAACTAAGTAAGCCTTATCTCTTCTTATCAAATCAATACCTCGGGATATAGTAACTATATATTCCTCCGTAATTGTAGCAGCTGATTCTGCGCGCAATATCTAATGATGTACTTGATCTATGCAGTTTTCCGGTACGACTCAAGTCACGACGTGTTGGAGGTGAATAAGGGGGCCTACGACTCATGCTCGGCCGCAAGCCCCATCAGTACCAACACTGGCGGCAACACCGAATTCTCCCTCACGGCACCTGGAAGCCGGTACTTCATCTGCGGGATTCCCGGCCACTGCACAAATGGTATGAAACTCGAGGTCAACATTGTCGCCGGATCAGGAAGCCCGCCAACCACCCCAGCTACTCCATCTTCTCCTATTACTCCTCCCACCACTCCTTCCACACCAACCATTCCTTCAGCGTCCACGCCCACCGGGTCCGTGATGCCTCCACCACCAACTTCAGCAGCTCATGGCAGTGGTTTCAATGGCTATTTCCTGTCTGTGTTTGGTGCTGCCATCTTGCTGGTTGGCTACGCACTTGTCTGAGATCAGCATGTTCAAAACCCTTCACTTGCAAGCGGGGATAGATTTGCTGGTCCTGGTTTTGGAGGGAGTAGGCTACACCTCAACTGATCTAACAACACGTGTATCTACAGATTAAAATGTGGGGTGACGATCCTATTCACTGGCCACGCGGCAGAATCTTTATTAAGGTGTAGCGTACTCCTTGCTTAAAGAGGAGCAGCAAATCCTAAGGGCCGGCAGGCTAGCTTTGACGTACTTACAAAGTTCTGACTTCTCTGTGGGTGTCCTCTTATTAACGACTTGTATTTGTTTCGATGAGTAGGTTTTGCATCACGTTTGTAATAGTATTTAGTATATGTTAAGTAACCATACATACTTTGTATTGTTTGATTTTTCTTCCTTCCGATTGCAGAAATTATAAAATAAATATTTTTTTAATTCATATGGATGCACTTAAAAATTGTCATAGGCGAGACACACATCAATTGAACAGAAACATTAAATTCGTTCGTAGATACACAACTTAGATGTTGTGAAGTTGTTCGGATCCCATCTTCCTTTAACGGAAACTATCTCATCAAAAGAGGGTGCCTTTGTAAATAAATATCTATTGAAAAAGTAGTAACTTCGACGATCATGTCATGATTGTCTAATTTAAGAATTTGTCTTGCTTGACGCAATAGGTTTGCTGATATTCTACCAAATTTTTATATTACAAAGTCACACTTTGTCTTGTAATTACACCCTATTAGACAAAACGTTATTATCCTATGTTGCTAATGGCGGAGTCAAGAGGTCAAAGTAGGCCACGATGCCCCCATCTCCTGTACTAACACTCATCAATTATTTATATATGAATTAAGTATAATATCTTTCAATATAGTGTATTTATCAATGTCAATCTCTCTTTGTGATATTACACTGTCTCATCTTGAAAGTTACAAAAACATTTGTGTGTTATATGAATACATGTTTGATTCATTCAAATATTTATAGGCTAACAATGAATTTAATAAAAACTTAAAAAATTATGATAAGTCCTGAGAGTAATGTTGTGGTTTGTATTCTATATTATTTGGGTGGTGTTTTCATAATGTCATGTTAGCATTGACAAAGATTGAGAATATTCATTACAATAGAAGTTTGAAGCATGAATTTACTAGAACTATATTGAAAATCTCTTGAGGTTCTACCTTTTTTTTATGGAAAGACGAGGGACACTATGATTGGGGTCCCCCGTCATCTATGTAAAAGTTTAATTTGTCCCCACCAAGTTCACAATGTTAGAAGAAAAATTTTACCTAAAAGAAAAATTACTGACTAACCCTCTACGAGCTACATTTGCAACATCATGGGCCGCTGTATTACGAATACACCTAGAAAAACAAAAACAACAAGACTCAAACCTCCTACTAAGTAAAACAATATGTTCTACTAGACTCTCCAAATAATCCCTCCTCGCCTCTACCTGCTCGCATGCACAAACCACTTCTAAGGCATCACTCTCCACTTTTATATGAGTGAGGCCCATTGGCTGCCCATTCTAGTGCCTTTTTCATATTGATCACATCCTCAGTGGAGTGTTTGAAGAGAAGAATATTGTCAAATTCTCCCTTTCTAACCTCTATCTCGATGCCTTTCAAACTGTTGAAGACAGTAAATAGTCATTTGTGCTTGTAGCGTTGATGCTTCCCTGAACATATGAGATCATTTGCAAAATAGATGTGAGAAATATCAGGTTCATTCTGGTTGGGTATAAAAGCTTTCTAGTTCCCCGTTCTCTCCTCTATAGTAATATCTTGGTTCAGCCAAACTGAACATAAGATAAAAATATATACGAATAGTGGGTTGCCCTAGCAGATGTTCCTTGTAGGTTTGAAAGATGGCAAACTATCCCATCCCATATGATGGAAATTGTTCTAGTCATGGTTATATTCACCATTAGATTTTAGGTAGGTCGTGGTAAAGATGTTCTTATTAGAGAGTGCTCAATAAACACCCATCTCATACAGTCGTATGCTTTGGAGAGATCTAGAGTGAGTGCCATTGAGCATGTCTTCCTCTTCTTATATCTCATTGAGTGGATAATCTCCTACACGAGGATTATATTATATGTGATCCTTCTACTGAGCACAAAACTGCCTGCATCAGTGAGAACTAATCTGGCAAGAAGGGCTTGATATGTTCCACCAACAACTGGAAAATGAGCTTAAGGCTGACATTCGTAAGAGTAGTTGGCCTGAGATCATTTCATCTCTTTGTAGTGTTCGTCTTTGGGATTAACACAAGAAATGTGTCTGTAAGTTTATTTGGGATTTCCATACCTACAAAGAAGCAAAAAACCATTAGCATTAAGGACCCCTTGATCCCCTACCAATTCCATATTCCTTTAGGGAAAACTATCTCATGAAAAGAGGGTGCCTTTGCAAATAAATATCTATCGGAAAAGTAATAACATCGTTGATCATGCCATGATTGTCTACTCTAAGAATTTGTCTATTTTGATGCTATAGGTTTGCTGATCTGAACATAAGATAAAAATATACAGGGGTAGTGGGTTGCCCTGGTAGACACCCCGTGTAACTTTAAAAGGGGGCAAAGTATCCCCATCCCAAATGTGGAAATGGTTCTAGTCGTGATGATATTTATGATTAGATTCCAAATATGTTGTGGTAATGATGTTCTTCTTAGACTGTGCTTAATAAACACCCAACTCATTTGGTTGTATGGTTTGGAGAGATCTATCTTGAGTGCCATCGATCATGTCTTCCTCTTCTTAGATCTCATTGTGTGGATTATCTCCTACATGAGGATTATATTATCTGTGATCCTCCTCTGGAGCATGAAACTAGTCTACATCAGTGAGATACAATGTGGCAAGAAGGCCTTGATACGTTCCACCAACAACTTGGAAATGAGCTTAAGGATGACATCATTGTAAAGATGCACTTCTTCATGTTGCCGTTCTCCCTCACTCATGAATAGTTGTCAAAAATACTTAATGACCATCTCTCTGATCCTCTCCTTGTCCTCAACCCACTTGACCATCTCATATTTGATTTTAGAAATAGCATTCCTTCTTCGTTTGGCTTTGCTGAGTGATTAAAAAAACTTAGTTTTAGCTTTTCTCTCTTGAATACAATCACATCATGCTCATTGAAACCACTCCTTCAACACCAACCACTCCTTCCATGCTAACCACTCCTTCTGTGCCCACACTGACTGGGTCACTGATGCCTCCCCCACCAACATCAGCAGCTCAAGGCATTGGTTTCAATGGCTATTTCCAGTCTGTATTTGGAGTTGCCATCTTGTTGGCCAGCTACACACTTGTCTGAGATAAGCACGATAAAAACTCTACACTTGTAGGTTGTCTTTGACATACTTACAATGCTTTGATTTCTCTGTGGGTTGTCCTCTTATTAACGACTAGTTTTTGTTTCGATGATTATGTTGTGTATCACATCTGGAATAGTACTTTGCATACGCTAGGAACACACACATACTTTGTATTGTTTGATTTTTCTTCCTCCTGATTATAGAAATTATATTTGTTTCATCAATTTTTTAATTCATTTGGATGCACTTAAATATTGTCATGGACGATACACACATCAATTGAACGAAAACATCAAATTCATGCATAGACATCACAACGTAGATGTTGTGATGTTGTTCAGATCCCTTATTTCTTTAAAGAAAACTATCTCATCAAAAGAGGGTGTCCTTTGCAAATAAATATTTTTTAGAAAAGTAGTAACATCGGTATTCATGCCATGATTGATCTAATTTAAGAATTTGTCTGGATTGACACAATAGGTTTGCCAACATTCTACCAAATTTTTATATTGAAAAGTCACACTTGAGCTTAATAATCACACATAAAAATTTAGGAGAAGTTTTGAACGTAATTAGATGGATAAAAATAATAATGATGATAAATGTGAGGATAATGGGCTCAAATATTAATTGTGTCATAACTCATTAAAGGAAACCCCAAAAGTGAAATCTAAGTTAAAAATCATGTTCTTTGGGTCCCAATTGCCCTGGGAGGCAAGTTTCACATTATTCACATAATAATAATTAATTTAATTCAGTTAGGAAAGAAAATATCTAAGTTTTCCCAAAATATCAAATAAAACAATAAATGACTCCAAAATAGGAAAATGATTTTGGATTCGTAATCTAAATAATAAATATAGCCTTTGGGTGAATTTTCATCCAATTTGGGGAAAGTTTCCTTAAAAGGTGAAATCAGGAGAGAGAAAGTATGTAGAACCTTCAAAATATTAAATAAAGGTAAAAATAACTCCAACATGTAACATTGATGGAAAATTTGTGTCCAACACATTAGATATGACTTGTGGGTGAAGTTTCATAAAATTTGGAGAATCTTAAAGTCATTAATGCATGAGGAAAGAGAAAATAGGATTTGGTCTATTTAATATATTAACGTTTTTCAGAAGACAAATCTAAATGCATAATAAGAATCTACATGCTTTAATTGGCCTCTGTGCAAAATTTTACTTAATTTGGATAATGATTGAATCCTTAAATGAAGAAATAAAAAAATGAAATTAAATGCAATGTCACTTTATTAAATTAATTTGATTTTGTCATACATCTTAGTTTCCTAATCTAATTATACGCATCATCCGGGCCATCAATTTTTCCATCCAATGGTTGTGGCGTTATCTCCTACCTCAAGTAGGAGAGCGACCCGCCACATATAGTAATAGTGAGATTTACTTTTTCGTCTAGCATCCTCATTTCTCAATCGTTTTTCATTATTTTTCTTGCGTTGGATTCCTTTTTCGATTCTGAATTGATCGACATCTTGCTCAAGCCTGAACTGCCTATAAATTGGAAATGCCTAATTTGATCAGCTCCACTATTTTTCTCAGGAGAACACCCTCTATGCCTCATCCTCTCACGGGTACCTGAAACCTTTTTCGGCCCCCCTGCAATCCTCCTCTGCCACCAATTTGCCCTGATACTCTACCTTTATATTTCACATCCTCATTTCTTTCACTGAACATCAATAGACATTACAATGATTTGGTTGCATTAGAACTCAATTCCTCAACCTTACACGCTCCTGGTAACACCCTTTACCCTTTCCCATCTTTCTTTGATCACGCGTTGGCCTGTTTTGGCGGGTCGTGTAGGGCGCCAATATGTATTGTCGTCCTGAGTATTTTCTTGAGAGTGTCACTGTGTTTTTGAACCTGTGTTTTCAATTTTTGTTTACTTGTATTTGTTGGGTTCGGATGAATGTGTTTGGTCATTTGTTTCTTTGGTTCCAGTTGCCTGTGACCTTGGTTTCCTTGTGATTCCACTAATCTCCGGCGGAGCTTGTCGACCCGATTGCTCGATGCACAGATGGTTCTGTTTTTGCGGTTGTTGGCTACGGCTCTATGTCAAAAAGCTTAAGAGAACTTCATCTATAGCTGAGTGAGATTGAGGAGAGAGTTGTGGCATCTTCTGGATGGTCGACCTCCATCTATGGCTAGGAATCAGGTGTGAGGAACAATCCTCATGTGAGAATTCCTTGGATACCCCTTCTATTCCTCTTGCTTTTATTTTTCATCTCAAGGGTAGTTTGGTCTTTAAATGCCTTATTGCTTTTCTCTTCTGCGCTAAGGCAACTCGTCCAATTGTCTGTGGGGTCGGCTGAGTTGGCAAGCCCTGATTGGGCCAACTCGGTCCGCACGACCCACTCCCTCTCTTTCTTCCTCTTTCTCAAATGTTTTGCACATGGAATTTAATGGTTATGTACATACATGTTGTAATGACCCCGCCTCCCGGTAACCCCCAATTAAGGGAGACCTGAAGGTCAGAGCCGTTATTCAATTAACAGGATCAAAGGTTCGAAAAATAATCAATAATAATTATGAAATTCTACTAACTAACTAGAATTTGGTATAAAATTAAAACTTTACTTACCTTTAAAAACTTTGGAAATCTATCTATCCAGAGCTTGAATTATTCTATCTAATCCTCCTTGCACTTTATTTCTTATTTCCACAATGTGTCACTTTACTGTTTGTTCTTTTGATTGTTGTTCCTAAAACGTCGACAAACAAAATGACGGTCAGTATATCGAAATATACTGGTATGTGGGAACAACCAAAATCTTGCAAATATGGCTAACAATTTAATAATCACAATCAAATTAATTAACAAGCCAATTTACACTTTTCAATATGACATTCTCCACCGCTTTTGCCCTAACCCTGGCATACCCACCTTAGGGTTTCCTTTGCCAATGACTTAAGGCCACCTTCTCAATCCTGAGGTTGGTGCCTGGGGGTCACCACTCATGGTGCCCACTAGTCATGCAATATCATACGCCACCTTCTCATCCCTGAGCTTGGTGCCTGGGGTCACCACTCAAGGTGTCCATTGGTCTACCCATCTGGGCCTGACCTTTGGCATCATCCATCAGGGTGGCATGTAAGTGCGAGAATCCATACTTTTATTATTAATGTGATAATCATAGTGACTTTATAGTTTGCAAGTATGAACATCCAACTGTTTATATTGCATTCAATGTGATTAACCATCTGGAAAATCCTCAGGAAACTAAGGTGGTTATTCATAATTAACCACATACCCGATCTGACGATTTGAACAGAAATATCCATGCAAATAAGAATCCAAGCAAGCAAGCATTTTCAATAAGATCCTGAAATAATCACGTAATTCCCTTTTTATTATTCATGTCATCAAGATCCATTAAACCTAGCTCACTTCCTAGGGTTTCTAATTCACTTTTAGGGTTTCTATTGAAATTAGGGCTTCTCTTCATCTTTTACTATTTTAAACCCTAATTTAACGCAATTGATCACAAACCCTAATTATTTCCACATCTAATCCTCAGTTTTGGATTTAAGGCATAATCAACCATTATATAAGTCCATTAAGCCTCTTTTACATTAAAGCTACAATTTTTATCCTCTTTAACTCATGACAAAGTCATTATGCTCGTTTATCATCAATTCATAGTTCATTATGCTCTAACACTCATATGGACGTTATTTACCATTAATTCTACCTTGATGCAATCAAAAACCCTAATTTCTATGTTAAGGTTATTTATCCACAAATTTGGAACTTTAATGCTCGAAATAGCCTAGGATCAATATATCTCATCTTTATTCACCACTTTGAATAATTAAAGCTATTAAGAGTCAAATTTGCCAACATTAGGGTTTTAAGGCCCATTAAAGCCAATTAATGAACATGGAACCCTAAATTAATCTAATTATGTGTAAAGCTCATCCTTTTAGATCATAATGTGTCTTTTTATAATCAACATGTTAACCATACTCGAATTAACCTATTTGTACTTATAAATCTATCCATCATCATTAATTTGGGTTGCAAATTAAAATTAATACCTTTTCATCAAAATAATATACTTTTGCAAATAGGAACCAAATCAGGTTCCCAAATTATTTTTAGCATTTTCCTCATATTTTTTTGATCAACTTTCATGTATAACTTATTTTCATCAGGGCTCCCAATCTTTAGTTGCGGTTTATGAAAGATAAATACTTTTAAGCCAATAAGAAAGTGACACATCGACCAAGCGAGCTTACTTTATTTTCCACGCAAAACGGTTGATTACTCTTCTACCCTTGATCCCTTCTCACGGCTGCCAGGGTAGGGGAGTCTTTTCTCCCTTGCTCGTCTTCGACCTCCCGCCAGCGCTACTTACGTGAGCAACAGCCAGGCCGTGGTCAACCCAGAGGTTGACCCAGAGCCATAGGCCACCAGAGAAGCACCCAAGGTGCAGATCTTAGCGTCAGACCTCTCCGATCTTGGACATGGTCTCAATTCCTTCTATGCTTGCCAGAGTCACCAGGACGGAGCAGCTTTTCTTCGGCGAGGTAGCTTGAACTAGGGAGGGGTGAAGACCAGTGCTTAATGAAAAACTGTGTGTAGGGTCGTGATCGCGGAGAGAAACAGAGTGTCTCAGATAAGTTGCATCTCAACTGGGGTCAGCAACCCTCCTTTTATAGGAGGAAACTCATGGAACCACCCTACCTATGTGGCGGTTTGGGAAAAACTGCTAGAAGAAAAGAATCCCTACTAAATCTAGGGTGGGTGCGATCGTCTCGATCTCCTGGATCCAATGGAAGGGTTTCCAAAAGTGCTCGTGCCTTTACCCTCAGGAAATCACCCCCGAAAAATCTGATCTCCTGATCCTACCTTCCTAACCTGTCGCAAGCTAGGAGACGGGCTCATCACCGTCAGATCTAGATCTGACAGCCCTGAATGCACGCGTCTGAAGCATAATAGGAAAAGGAATTGTGACATTTAATGAAATCCTATTACTTTATGAATATTTACAAAATTCATAATTCCCAAACAATATGTCCAATTAATACCAAATTTTAAGGGAAAGTCTATAAAGACTTAATGCACGTGTAACGCCTGGGCCCATTGCCCAAGGCTCTAGTAGAGTTTCAGGAATGACAACTGGCCCCACAGAACACCACTAGCCTTAACTGTGCACTTTGTCCACACTCATGCACAAGCCAGGATCAACTTCTTGACTGGTCACCCATCCTAGTACTACTCCAAGTTGAGCACGCTTAACTATGGAGTTCTTTAGAGATGAGCTTCCTGAAAAAGAGGTGCACCTTGGTGATATGGGTAGTCCAATCATTCCTTTTAAGATCAACTTATCCAAGGCCTCAAATCTTGGGATGTTACAATCTCCCCCACTTAGACTCTTGACGTCCGCGTCAAGGCTCAACTATATGGCCTCATAATCTGACCCCATTTCATTGCACACCCACAATGGCCCATGAACACCCAGCTCCCGATCATGGAATACGAGTGCAAGGGTAGCTACGTCGACCATGGACAACCCTTTCCTACATGCTTGGACCGCACGACTCAAGACTGGCATGCCACATGCCCATGCGGGCCCCACCTACTGGAGGGGTTATGGCTCTGATACCATTTGTAAAGCCCGAGCCCACTGCCCAAGGCTCTAGTAGAGTTTCAGGAATGACGATTGTCCCCATAGACCACCACTAGCCTTAACTGTGCACTTTGTCCACACTGACGTGTAAGCCAGGATCAACTTCCTGACTGGTCACCCATCACTAAGAACTCCATAGTTAAGCGTGCTCAACTTGGAGTAGTACTAGGATGGGTGACCAGTCGAGAAGTTGATCCTGGCTTGCGCGTCAGTGTGGACAAAGTATACAGTTAAGGCTAGTGGTGGTCTGTGGGGACAGTCGTCATTCCTGAAACTCTACTAGAGCCTTGGGCAGTGGGCCCGTGCTTTACATAATTGTGACAGTTAATGAAATCCTATTACTTTAGGAATATATCCAAAATTCATAATTCCCAAACCATATGTCCAATCAATACAAAATTTTAAGGGAAAGTCTATAAAGACTTAATGCACGTATATACCAAATTTGAGAATCAAACTCGAAAGTATGAGATGTCTTTCTTTATATGCAAGTTATCACCTAATTATATACATTTCTCACATATTTTTTTCTTTCCCTTGCCATTAAATTATTATTATGAGTTCCTTGAACCTCAAGAAACCTTATTGGCTCGAAATACCATCTTGGGAATATTCCTTAGCCTTTTATTTACCTTATATCCATTATTTCTCATATCTTGTTTATTTCTTATTAAAATATCTCTTTTTGAGGATTTCTCTTTATCTTTCTTTTTATTTTCCTCATTGGCATTCCCTTTTAACATTAGGAATCCTTGGGATACAAAATTCCACCAAGGATAACTCAATTAAACTCCTTTCCACTTATTTTCCACATTTCATCAATGTTTTCAATTTCTTTATTAACAAGGAAATACTTAATTGATCTTTTCCTTTCTTATTGTATTTTCTTTGCTTATTTGGATTACTTGGGACATAAGGAACCCAAGAGGCACGGAATACACCTTTGGATTACACTCTTTTTCCTTCTAGAGGTTTCTACATTTTTCTTTTCTCCATTTCTTATTAATAATGGAATTTCTTTTGTCTTTTCCTTGTTATTGGGCCCAATAGCCAATAAAGCCCACAAATAAATCAACAAGGCTATTTTAAACGAAATTCATGCATTCAATCAAAAGACATCATTATTTGTTCATTTATCTTTATTATGAGAAATTACATTTCTCAACAAATGAACCCAAAAAATTGGGGTTGCAACACATGTTGATTGAATTGGTCTTCATCTCTTTGGTGAAAATTTTTATGTGGAATTTGGTTAAAGGGATGTTGCCATTTTATTTCTAGTAGGGAATGGTTCCCCTCTAGGATCCCACTCCTTACAATTGAAGTTGTTAGCTTTTTGATGCCTTCTACTTTTCTTGAATCTAGCATTCTCTGTGCAGCTTCATTATGAAGACTTCATTTTATGTTCCCCCTTGAAAATATGTTGACTAACTTATTGTATTTAGCCAAGTGCAACAGTTCATGATCCTTTGTATAACAATTAAAGCTCATTTTGATAGTTGGTTGTTCTGAAGATATCCTGCTCCTTGAAAAAGTCAGTAGCCTTTTCTGTCATGTTCTACTAAAGAATTGATGGTCATTTGTTGATGCACATAACTTCATGCTTGTTTTTAGAGGTATCTTTATCCAAATATCAAAACATATGTCTTACATCTATTTGATAAGCATTCACTTTAAGCAGTTAAACTTTCTATGTAATTTTTAGCTAATGATTTTGACGAACTATTGGTAGAGTGAATTGTTGTTGGAAGAGCTAATTATTATACTATATTGGGTATCTTTGGTTTTCTTGTGACTCCTCTCCTTATGAATTTATGTAATCCTTTCTTGTTTCCGCTTGAAAGGATTTTTTTATGCTATTTGCTGTTGTGATCATCTATTGATTCATGGATCTTTGTCTTCTTGAAGTATCAAATAGTAAACATCCTCTTCTTTCAAAGATGGTGATGAATCAAAGAAAATCTGTTTGATCTGATCTTTTGTGGAATGAGCTGCTTTTTTATATTCTACATGTTGAGTTCCATTAACTATACTTTACAAATGAATTCTTATAGATTTTTCATATGCTCTACACTGCTCCTAAATATAACTCACAAGGTTTAACTTCTTGTAGATTTCAGAAGCATAATCTAGAGCAAAAGGGAGGATCCTTTTATTGTGACAACTTATTCAACTACAAACATATAATTTTTAAACTTTCATCATTGATTATTAAAGGTGAATGTTATGAAGATAATAATGTAGTGTTTACACTTATATCTGCTGATTTGTCCCTTGAAATAAAGGCTCATGAAGCAAACAAGATTTCATATCACATTATTATTCTAGAGTTGTAGTTGGATAAAGAGAAAGAAAAGTGTAGAAGGTTTTTCTTTCCCTATTTGTAAAATTTTTGTAGTTTAGTTAATTGCATTACACTTGCACATAGACAACTCTGCTTTTGCATGTGTGCATTCTAAATTACTTTCTATTTTACCTATTGGAGTGATATCCATGATGGGATCTACAAATAACAAGTTAATGAAAAACACTTAGGCAATACGAATGATGTTAACATGCAAGTTACACTTCCATTTTTTTAATAACTGCTTATTTTTGCATGTGATTACTAGGGTCATGTCGACTAATCTATTTTGAATGTTGAGATATACTCTAATAGAAGTTACAAAAAGTTTCTTACTGGAGACAATCTCGTCTCTGTAATTTGGTGGACCATCTATCTTCTAATGCTTCCAAGCCTGTAAGAAGTGAAGAGGACTTTAGTGTGTATATTGTTATTGATTCAGAGCCCAATGAGATAAGAAGTAGGTCAGAGTTTCAGAATAATGCCTCTCCCACCAATAAAAGATTGTGAAATAGCATGGGAACAAGTGAAGAAAATGTATGAGGTTAGCTTGCTTACAACTATGTATCTAAAAACCTTTAGTGATACACCATATGATGGGTATTTACATAATTCTTTGCAGTATCACATTAGGGAGTTACATGTGATTGTATCTCACTCTATAGTTTGGTCTCTAATGAATTTTGAATGTTTTGCAGCACAGTTTAGATCTTATTTCCATTTGATTAGTAAGACGCATCTAGTATGACTACATGTTTGCGAGCATAGTCCTACTTGGAATGCAAATTCCTCCATTTGCATTACTACATGTTGCACATGTTTGGACATTGGAAATTCCTCTTTAGACCCTCTTTATGTTAGCCAAAGAGCATTGTGCATTTCCTACCACATGAAGGCCTTCATCTTTTGTGGCATGAGCTTCATTGTCCTTTGGTTTTCTTGTATTATCTAGTTCTTAGTATAGAATAGGTTGAATTAACTGGGTAGCAAATCCCCATCCTTGTTATGAATCCAAGCAAGTTTGACTTCTCTTGAATATCTTTGGGGTGTTCACATCTCACAAATTTGCTTGACGTTTTCCACAGTTAGGTACACTTCTAAAGAATTTCTATCTTAGTTCTCCTCCATGTTAAGTGGAGTTGTGACCCTCAAGTCTGCAAGTTCCTACTCGATTAGTTTTGTAGCATAATCTCCCAATATTGAATATTGGGGTACACATCCCTCATTCCTAATACGAGGTATTCTCTCCACTAATCACCACCTTGAAGATGTTTTTTATTTGGTTCTTCATCTTGGCCACTTCTCTTCCTATAGGTATTTCTTCCATAGTTGTCTTAACAATAGTAAAAGAGAGAAACACTTTATCTGTGACAACCACTTATTCTAGCATAACTAGGTTATCACACTTTTGTGCAAATGAGAAGTTCATATCCATCAACTTTTTTTATCATAAGACAACTAAGAGTACATAAGTAAAAGTTGGGGCTTCATGGAAAACACACATATATTTGTTTCATTCATTGAGATAATTACAAGTCCATTTGGTAACCTGCATAAGTGACCTATTTCATGCTAGTAGAGGATACACACTACAAGTAGAATGTTGTCACCTTATGAGTCCTTTTATTATGTTTCATCGCTCCCTTGTAATTATTTTGTATCTATCCTATAAGTTTCTATATATTATTGTGATCAATCTTCTTTTCATGCTTGATCAACTTTGAAATACATATTTCTTTTGCATTTTGATCCAGGTACATGATATACTACAAAAATACACTATAACTTAATGCAATGGTGAACCAAGCCATGAAAAGAAATATATTAGTTAGAGAAACGTTTAAAGGTCGACTGGATATCAAACAAGTTGTCATGTATTGCAGCATGTTACCATCAACATTTCTAGCATGATCACTATAAATAAAGGCAATGCTTTCACAATTGGTAAGAGAATTCGGTGGGAATTTCTTCTCTCAGATGAAGCACTTGATGTTTCCTATGAGCTTTCTAATTCTATCTTGTACCTTTGTAGTGAGAGTGCAACATATAATTACGAATCACAACATTAATTAGACACAAGCACATAAGCATGCAACAATAGGTAGGGATGTGTCTATTTGCTTGTGCCCTCTATGCAGCTCTAGTGCTTGATTCAAGCTTGATGCTCAAGCTAGTTCTATATGAACAATTGGTGAGTCAGCCATATAAGATTTTTCTAGGGTGTGCATGAAGTTACATTTATGGATATAGTTTATGCTATATCACATTGCACAATCCTCCTTTTTGGGCACTACATCTGTTTCATGGTAAGAATATAACGTGACCACTCCTCATAAATGATTGTATCAACTCTTGTCCATGAAACTCCAATTATTGATGGAATTGATCTCGATAATACTAAAATTTGAACTTTCATTTGCATGTATGATCCATCTTTATTAATGTACAATGTTAACCACAAATATGCATTCAGTATGTTACATCATGCAGGTTCTTGTGAGAATATGGTAATAGAAGTCTCATTAAAATTTGAAAATGTAGCATCCTATGATTATATAAGCCATCATCACATGTTAAAATAGTTCCCACCATGATCAAATGTAGATTCAACATTTCATTAATCACTCTTCCAGGAGTTTTACTATGGTATTTACTGATAACCATGCAGTTCAAGATGCTTAATTGAGGATTTAACATCAATGCAAACTATAAGATTATGTGTCAAATGATTAAATGACTAAATAGTGAGTTAGGGGCCACTTGAAATGAACATTATGGAAAAATTAGCTGTCACACGTACACTTATGGTATTGAGCCGACCATAGAGCACAATTAAGACCCTAGTGTACGCATTGGGTTTTCCAATCACATTATTACATGATAAATAAGATTACTCCATAGGTTTGCAAAAGACAAATGATTCATAAAAAATGAAAATTACCAAACACAAATTCTAAGGTGACATATATCGACATTAGCACTCCATCAATATTGATGGTATGAAATATTTGATTTGACCATTAAAGAATAATATTTAACTATATCATACATATAGTTTTTATGAGAAAATAGATAGTATACAACCTCCACTATATCTCAATTACTTATCTTAGCTCTAACTGATCATAATATACTTTGTGGTAAATTTTGAATAATTTTGATCTACTCATAAATCTCATAAAATCAAAATCAACATCATGTCTTTGATAGTTTAATTGGTCATCAATTCTATCTATCACATCATAGTTCATAAGGTAGAACCTCAAGAGATTATCAATATAGGTCAAGTAAATTCATGATACAAAATTCTATTATTCAGAATTTTCTCAAATTGCTTGGTCATTGTGGTGACAATGCTAACATGACATTATGACAACACCTACCCAAATGATATAGACTACACACCACAGCGTTACTCTAGGGATTATCGTAGTTTTTTTAGTTTTTATTATATTTTCTGTTAGCCTCTAAATATTTAAATGAGTCACACATATATTCATATAACACACACTTTTTTTTAACTTCCAAGATGATACAATGTGATATCGAAAAGAGATATTAACATTGATAAATACACTCCTATTGAAAGATATTCCATATAATTCACATATTAATAATTGATGAGTGTTAGTACAGGAAATGGGGACATCCTGGCCCACTTTGACCTCTTGACTCCTCCATTTGCAACATAGGATAACAATGTGTTGTCTAACATGGTTGTCAACTGTCAAAGAATCTCCTGAAACGTCAAATATAGATATTGGTTAGTGGTTCAATTAATATTAAGATGTGACCCTCATTAAAGGACAAATCATAATAGGACTCATTCTCATTATCAAAGTGATATTCATTATAACCTGAGAATTGGTTTAAGAAGTTGACTGGTGGTAGTGAAGCTGGAGAGTAACTAAAGAGAAGTGAAATAGAAAATGATAATGTTTTGATGCTTAAATGAAAAGGAGCTCCAAAAGATGCCATCTTAGACTAAACAAAATCTCCTGAAATAAACACTAAATACGGTAAACCTAGGAACAACCCCTAGGAGAAACTCCAATTAATTTAAAATAGCTATTTGAGATTATAAAATAGTTTGTAAGATCCCATATGTTACTACTGAAATTAAAGTACATTAGCTAATACTAATAAAGCTATATCATTGACTGTTTTTCCTCCAAACTAGATGTATGCATAGCTATATGAAGAGATAATTATGTGGTGTGGTCCATGAAAAATTACATCTACAACTCTAGTTTCCTAGTAAAGTAGAAAAACAACCTTGGTAACTAATTTGAGATCAAATGTCGAGAGGGAGACAATTTTGTTCATGTCATTCATATGGTAAATCAACAAAGTTATTATAATTAAACTCAATATTTGGTACGTAATAGATATTTTACCATATAAAAATGGATATCACTTGCATTTATGGATCTACCATTTTGATGAAATCTATAAAGGACCACAAATGTAGGATGAAGAATATTTTATTATTAGCAAAATAAAAAGAAGTAGGTTGAGGTAGGTGTAATATACTTAGAGAGTACCATCTAAGTATGGTTATCCTTCCTTCCTTCATTTATAATGCTTTTTGTAACATATGAATTGGTACAAATTTATTTAGATGATCACAACCATTGTTTCTCCCATTTACCAAAATTTCATATGTGGTAGATGTCATACTCCAAAAATAGATAAAAATAAGGCATGTGTGTCAAAAAAAGCTGAAGATGTAGATTCATAAACTATATGAAATTTTTTCTTCACATTCATATGAATACAAAGCTTGTAACAAGAGCAACGATGTACTCAAAAGAAAATGATATCTCACTCAAAATAATATATTTACAAGAATGTAGTACTAAAATGGTTAATATTTGAGTTTAACGGAAGTGATAGATGGTTAATATTTAGCTACATTCTCATTCCAATATAATGGTAGGTGTGACTGCTTAAGAACATATACTACAAGCATAATGGTTTTATTGAGACTTTAGCGATTGTGATTCTAGCTTCACCTCGAGAAGCATTTGGGGGTCCAAAATACTACTCAAGGAAGGACTAAGGTAGAAAATAGGGATTCAAGTCTCTGTTATAGTCTAGAATGACCCTTAGATGCTAAACATTGAAGGTTTTTATGACAAGCAGGATTTCATTACTAACATGAATGATATGATGGTATCTGACCTTATCACCCCTCTTTTAAAAACTTAGAGATTAGGTAGGATTATGATATGTGCAACAAATAACAACAAAGATTTAACAATGATCTTACCCCTATGTGGTAAAAATGAGGATAAGCTATACTGATTTCCTATTTATAGGGGAACTTCATAGTTCAATCTAATTATTGATTAGGGGTTAATGGATATGTTTTAGATTAGTTGGGGCTGAGTTCTTATAGCTCGGGTGTGTGGGATACCATCTGGAGTATTTCTTCTCCTAAATTGCAGCACTTTGATTGAATGGTTGTGCCCAACCACTTTCCTATTAGAGAAAGACTCTATGAATGACATAGCAGTAGTGATGCATCCTATCTGATCTGTACATGTCCATTGAAAATAATTGAACAAGCTCTCTTTAACAGTACCTTGACCGATCATATTGGCAATGAAGAAAATAGTGTCAGATCATACAAGATATGCCAGGAGCTATCTAGACACCTATTTTAAATTGATCCTCAATAAACTTGATGACACAGGCAATGTTGAATTGCTCTCATATTGTCTGAATACTTCATGCAGCTATTTTTAAAAAATGTTCAACCATGACCACAGATCATTGCTACTGGTTTTTGGAGATGGTCTTCCCTGCACCTAACAATGGAATTTGGATTCACAGCAAGATGTCTTGATCCTTTGATTCATGATTGTTCCTGTTGGAAACCTCCTACTATATAAAACCTAATCTTAATGTTGATGATGCTTACATTATTGGCAAAAAAGTTAGTTTCTATAGGATTATCCACAGTAACGATGGCTCTGTCTTGGCCATGTTAGCACAAACTATAATTGCTAAATGGTCAGCCTTCACAGCTGAAGCTTATGCCACCTTCTCGGTATCAATCCTACTACACAAATAAGGATTATAAGAATGGTGATGGAATGAGATGCTTTCAATGTTATAATGTGAACAAACAACAATATCATAGGTCAAGGTCTTATCAAACATATCTTTAAGAGCATTGGTGATCTAAAATATGAATTTGAGTTTGTTACATTCAGCAACACGGTAAGGAAAGGCAATGTAAATGCACACAATCTGACAAAAATGAGTTTGGGTCTTGAAAGTGACATGGTTGTGATGTCAAATAACAATATTACATAACATGTTTCCTAAAGGTCTATATTATAGAAGTTCCCTTGAATGATTGCATATTAGAAATAGACTATGTTGTGGAACCAAATAAATACACAATAGCATTGTTATCTATCATTGATATTCATTTATTATGTGGAATTAAAAAATGAGAGGAGTATTATATATAAAAATCCAGAAATGTGTATAGACATTTGAAAACAATTAGATGTGATGGCTTTAGAATACTAATATAATGCTTACCTCAAAAACAAAAAAAAAACACCTTGGATAGGTTGGGACTCAATTTGCATCTATCGCCAATAGCAATAGAAAGTGACGCTTCACATGTGCAAAAGATTATACATCCGTTGGAGATTCATCTGTCATATGACTAAAAGAGAAAGGGGGTGGGAGGAAATAGGACACATGGAAATTACTCAAAAGTGATGTTAACCATACACTTATTCTACACCCGACTCTGGGTACAATGCTACATTTGGATCTTGCAAATTTTGGCTTTGGATTGGTCTACATATTAGGATCCTGTGAGGATCGGAGAGGAACAATGTGGTTCTTGGTTGATGACAATAATCGAGAGAGGTGCACATCCATAATGATGATTCATAGCTTGACGACCTGTTACCACAAATAAGAGTGGCGGACTAGGTAGTTGCACCATAGATCACCATGTTGTGCCAACCAAGATGAAGTGACAATTAGGTGTTAGATTGGGGGCTATATGAGAATGAGAAAGGGGGCAAAGGGGAGAGTGAGAATGGAAGCATTTGAGTTTATTATAGCTCATTCAAAATCTTGTTTTTTTGAGGATGTTGGAGGGATGTTCAAGTGGACATGCAAATTTGTTCCCTCCATTACATTTTGGGTTGGAAAAATTACAAAAGTTACTGGATGCAAAAAGATTTTGTTGGTGCCAACTGCATGTAATAAGTTATACACATAACGATCTTTTAATTTCATTGTTAGTTATACTTATTTTAACTATACTATTATTAATTATAAAGAGAAATACGATTAACTATATATAAGCAAAAATGTAGATAGACAAAATGTAGTTATTTCCTAATTTTCTCGAAGTGATTATCAAAACAAGAAGAACTCATCTTCATCATATGAATGTTCCCTACCAATCTAAGAGAGACATTGTCCTCATGGATACCTACCTCATTAGTTTTATGCCTTCATCTATTTTGCATCATAAAATCCCATTTAAAATTTTATATCCTAATCACCTACTACATGATGTTCCTCCTTAATCTTTGGGTGTGTTAGTTTTGCGTATGAACTAGATAATTATGTGACAAGCTCAGTGCCCGAGCAGTGAAATGTGTGCTCCTTTTGTACTCCAAAAGGAGTATTGTTGTTAAAAACTACACATCATTTCCTAGTATCCACGAATATTACAGTTTTGAAAAAATTCCTTACTTTAGAACATGCATAGAAGCATCTTAGACTTCTCCAACAGACTTCCCACCATTCTAATTTATCATTTATCCAACACCAAATCTATTTCCTAATGGTAGTAACACATCCATATACAATCCTCTAAATGTAGACATGCCATCTCTCAATCCTCCTTGAATCACTACTACCTCTAGAGGTTTTACAAACTCCAATGATCTGGCTATTATCCTAAGAAAAGGGAGGCAGTCTTGCACTATTCATCCTACTTTTGATTTGGTATGTTATCATTTCTTATCTCCTTCATATGATGTCTTTATTTCCAACCTATATATTATCCCAATACCATGTAGTATCTCTGTTGCACAAAATCACATAGGTTGGAACAAGATATGGAGGAAGAAATGTCTACTTTTTCTAAAAATGGCACATGGACTTTAGTGCTTGCTCCTATACATAAAGAAGTAGTTAGTTGAAGATGGATTTACTGAGTTAAAGTTGGTCTTGATGGATCTATTGACCATTTGAAAGCAATACTCATTGCAAAAGGTTACACCGAAGTTTATGGGGAAGAATATCTAGAGACTTTTTCCCATGCCCAAGATGACATATGTTCATCTTCTCATCTCATTGGTTGGTCACTTCTCTTGGCCTTTCATCAACTAGATATCAAGAACACCTTCTTTCATGGTTACTAGTATGAAGAAATCTATATAAATCAACCATCCAAGATCACTTTTCATGGAGAGTCTCTTCTTGTCTGTCGACTTCATAAATCTTTATGTGGGCTAAAGTAGTCACCCCAAGAGTGGTTTGAGAAGTTTATTCAATATATTGAATCCTTTGACCTAAAACAGTCTATCCTCAACCACTATGTCTTCTATCAGGATGGATCATCTGGCTATATCCTTCTAGTCATTTATGTAGGCAAAATTATTATTACAGGTGATGATCACCAAGGAATTGCACATCTAAAATAGTTCCTTCAAGGAAAATTTTACACCAAAGATCTTGTCCCTCTTAAATACTTCCTTGGTATTGAGGTGGCAAGATCCAAAGACAAAATTATCATCGCTCGGTGCAAGTACATTCTATATCTCCTTGAAGAAATAGTCATGTTGGGATCAAAGCTTGCAAAATCACATGTGGATCCTAAAATTAAATTGTATAAAGATTAGAGGGAGCCTCTTATTGATCTTTTTTTTTTGGTCGGCCAAAACTCGTGTTGCTTTTTTCATTTTTCCTTTGTGTCTGTACAAAACTTAGTTGTTTCCAAGAGGATCCAACTCAAAAAGAAAGAGAAAACTAAACTATCTATCTTTACATCAGGAGAAGATATACATTAAGCTCTAAAAGGGAAACTATCTATCTTTACATCAAAAGATAGGCTGAGTCTACAGAAAACCTCAGCCACAAGAATCCAGAACCAGACTCTCCACCATCACGGGCATAGCAAAGAGAGAGAGATCAACACTCCAGCAGGAAACGATCACAAAGAAGCCCAAAAGAAACAGCAGAAATAAAGCTTGCAATGCAGATCATCGCACTACTAAACGATCACAGCAGGAAACCAGCTACACCTCAAGACGCCTACAGCAGCATCAACCAAGAAAACCCACTACAAGAACAGAAACAGAAGAAATAAAGCTTGCAACGCAGAACTTCGCACCCAGCTCAGCAGCAGCTTCAACCAAAAGACCAGCAGACCATCGTCCCACAGACCATCTTCAACAAAACAGCTCCTTAAGCCAAAAACAGATGCAGACCAAACCACTCACAGCAGCAACAAGCAAAACCAACATGAACAGAGCAAGAGCAGTGGAAGCCCAAGCATCCAAACATCACAGCAGAACGCCAAGTAGCAGAACACCTACAGCAGCAATAACCAATGAAATCTCTACAAGACCAAGAACAACAGCAACAGGCCTGCAACGCAGAGTGTATCACCCAAACAGCAGCAGCTGCAAAAATGCACTATGGAGATCTCTGCCACTCCCGAAGGATAAGATCATCCACCATAGGCACAAGAACAAAACCAAACCAACACCACATCAGGGACAAGGAAGACTCAGGGAGAAGGGAGCGTCGACACTCCAGGGAGTGGGGACTCGACCTTCTATCAAGAGTTCAGGAAACCATCTTCCCACAACACCAAACTCGACAAAGCAGCTCCATAAGCCATAACAGAGACAAACCATAACCACCCAAAGCAGTAGCAAAAACACATCAGGCCACAACGCAGAGCATATCACCCAAACAACAACAGCTTGACTAAGCAGCTCCTTAAGCCATAACAAAGACAAAACATATCCACCCAAAATAGCAGGATAACACAGAGACAAACCCCCAAGAAAGCAACCATCTCAACAGGGAACCAAACCAACGAGAGCCAGCCAAGCAAACCACCCCACATCACCCAGAAAACATAACAAAATCAGACTGAATGATCCTCCACAGAGACTTCGAGCTTCTACTAGACCCTGAATGGACTCTAGCATTTCTCTCAATCCAGGAGTGATAGAGGATAAGCTGGCTAATAGATTTAGCTTTCTGACCATTAAGATTGACCAAATCCTCCCAAGACTTGGGATTCGAAGCAAGAAACCCCTCCTTAACAACATAGTTCCATAGTAAAACAACAAACTGACAATCAAAGCTCACATGATTCGAGCTCTCATAGTCCCTCCTACAGAGAAAACACATGGAAGCCAGAGGAATCCCAGTTCTTCTCAGATAATCTGACGTAGGTAACTTATTCAGCATAGCTTTCCACACATGGAATTTACCGTTAAAATGAAATTTGCAGCTCCAAATCCAATCATACTTGGGATCAGCTACTCCTTTGCTTCTAACACAATCCCAAATACTATTAAACTTAGCCGATTTGTTCTTATTGAAAAGCCAGTAATCCTCAGAACTTAACTTATCAATATTGAACCTACTGATAGCCTTCAGAATAATATGAGAACACCTGGAATCTTTGATGCTCCAATGCTTATCTTTAATGATAGTACTCAACAGCGAATCTTCAGGAAGACCAGCTCTAACAATTAAATTCCTATCAATCAGCTCACACAACAATTTTCCACCACACCAGGGGTCCTTCCAGATTTAAGAGAATGGCCCGAACCAATCTTAACATCAACAAACTGAATGAGCACATCCCTACTCCTTAAGAGAGAATTAAACATCCGAGAATGATTGGAGGACACAACACAACTCCAAAAGGTCTCTTTCCTTAAATACTTCTCGCTAATCCATTTGACCCATAAAGAGTCTTTCTTCCTCATGATGTCCCATGCATTTTGAACAAGACAAGCCAGAGCAACCTCTTTGTACTTTCTAATGCCCAAACCTCCTTCCTTCTTGGGCAGAGTCACAGCATCCCAGCTAACTAAATGGATGTTTTTCTTATCATCAGATTGTCCCCACAAAAAATTACAAGTGAGCTTGTCAATCTCATCAAGAACAGAACAAGGAATCGGAAACGTTATCACCCAAAAAAGATGGATAGCAGCTAAGGTTGACTTAACCAGCTCAACTCTGCCAGCTAACGAAAGAACTTTGCTCTTCCAACATTCTAACCGCTTCTTCACTTTATCAATCAGAATCTCGCAATGCTTCCTTCTCATCTTGCCAGAAAACAAGGGTAAACCCAAATATTTCGTGTCTTCAAGTTTCCCAATGCCAATCTCCAAAATGGATGAAATAGAATCACCATTAATGCATTCTCCCAAAAACAAGTTACTCTTGCTGTGATTAATCCTTAGACCAGACATATTTCCAAACTCATCAAGCAACTTCTTAATATGCAAAGCACACTCATTATTAGCTTTGGCAAAGATCATCAAATCGTCGGCGAAAATAAGATTGCGTAAGAGACAACTTCTTTGATACAGAAATGGGAATAAACTCATCAAACTTGATGGATTTCTTTAACATTTCAGAAAAACCCTGCATGGCTATGACAAAGAGGTATGGAGCAATAGGATCTCCTTGCCTTATCCCATTCGTAGGAAAAATGGGACTAGAGGGCTCCCCATTAACCAAAACCTGGTAGCAAGTAGAATAGAAAATATTTTCAATCCAACTAATCCATTTCATAGGAAAGCCCATCTTCCACATAATAGAAAAGATATATTTCCAATTAACCGAATCATAAGCTTTAGACACATCAACCTGAATGCACATCTTATCATAGTTCTTCCTCTTGAAATCACATAAAACCTCATTAGTAAGCAAAACAGCATCCTTAAGGCTTCTTCCCTTGACAAATGCACATTGATTAACATCAATAATACTAGGAAGCACCAGCTGAAGCCTATTAGCTAAAATTTTAGAAATGATCTTATAAAAGACGTTGCAAAGCGCAATGGGGCGCCAGTTAGTGATCAGAGAAGAATCTTGCCCTTTGGGAAGAAGAACAATATACGTCTTATTCGCTTCTTTAAGCATATTTCCATTTCTAAAAAACTCACAGACAGCTTCATATACATCATCACCAATCACTTTCCAAGCATATTTATAGAAGTGACAGTTGAACCCATTTGGACCAGGAAATTTGTCCACATTCATATTCTCAACCACCTCATCAACTTCCTTCCTTGACACATTACTGATCAGCAAGCAACTTTGAGATTTAGAAATAATAGGACCATCCCATTCATCCCCCCATACACTGCCTTTATCCATCTTGCAAAACAGAGAATTGTAGAAATTGAAAATAGCTGATTTCATATCCTCTTCATCTCTAGAAATGTTCCCATCAATATTGAGAAAATTCATCGTATTCCTCATTCTTCTAGTCTTCAAAGAAGCATAGAAAAATTTAGTATTCGAGTTACCCTCTTGGAGCCATTGAACTCTAGATTTCTGCCTATAAAAGCTTTCTTCAATACTAGTAGCTTTCATCACTTCCTTCCTAAGAAAATTGGCTTCACTCCTTAGATTAACATCATTAGGAACAAGATTAGCCTTCCTTTGGGCAGTAAAAGCAGCATTCTTCAGCTGAGATAAATTATCATGAACATTACCGAAACACGATTTGTTCCAAGACACCAAACGCTTCTTCAAGGCCTCAAGCTTTCTATAAAATTTGAACATGGCAAACCCAACAACTTCTAACTCCCAAGCATCCTTAAGCAGTCCATCAAAATCTTTGTGAGTGGTCCAGGAATTTATGAATCTGAAAGGAGACTTCCTCTTCTTCACATCACCTAAAATAAGGCATAATCTCCTATGATCACTCACCAATTCAGTAATACACTCACTGTGGAAATTATCATATCTATCTTGAAACTCACCATTATACAAGATCTTATCAATCTTGGTAGAAATAAACTGATCCCCATCCTGTTTGTTATCCCAGGTATAAAAGGGACCACTCAAATCCATCTCAAACAAACCAGAATCCAAGACAAAATTATTAAACTCCTCCATAGATTTACTTGAAGGGGGAAGAATACCAATCTTTTCATTAACTTTTCTCATAGCATTAAAATCTCCCATAATAATCCAAGGGTGATGAGTACCATTGGCAAAGCTATCCAAATTTCTCCAAAGACTAGTTCTATCATAATCATCATTATGTCCGTAGACGGCACTAAGAAGAAAACTATCACTGTATTTATCAACTCTGACATGAATGGCCTGATCGCACTCATCGATCTTGGAAATAAAACAAACATCGTCCTTCCATAAAATGAAAATTCTCCCCATAACATGCGAATTCAGATTAGAAACCCATTTGTACTCACCAAAATATTTGCTCATCAGTTTCTTAGCTTTCTTCTCTCTAATCTTCGTCTCAACAAGGATGACCACATCACAGTTGGCCCTCCTAATTACCTCTTGGACATTCAGGATCTTATTACCAATACCCCTGACATTCCAAGAGGTAATAGACAGGGATAGACTCATTTGATAACTGGGGCTGTTAAACTGTCAGCCTCAGTGCTAGCGGAAGCCATGGAGAGTTCCTTGGGAGAAGGGATGGACTCCAGATGATCCAATCTAAGCCGACTATCGGCCTTTAAATTCAGTTGTCTTTTAGGCGGAATTTTGTAACTACTGACCTTAGCAAACCTCACAGAAGCAGAAGAAGCCTGTGAAGACAGTTCACTTTCTGGCGACACACTGGAAAACAAAAGGACAGGAGCTGGAGTGGAGGAACCAGCAATTGGAGACAACGCACACAGGATGGTTTCAGTACTCACCATAGCATCATCCTCTGAACTCAGGGGTAACAGAACAACACTCTTGCCGCTAC
Organism: Alisma plantago-aquatica; assembly: GCA_963693085.1. Classification (NCBI taxonomy): domain Eukaryota; kingdom Viridiplantae; phylum Streptophyta; class Magnoliopsida; order Alismatales; family Alismataceae; genus Alisma; species Alisma plantago-aquatica. The sequence goes on from OY856413.1 coordinate 212,584,713, forward strand.
TACACCCTAACTCCTTAACGACAGACCCAGAAGACTCAAATCCTTCATTCACCAGCTTAGACAGGGCCTCATCTTCCACAATCACCTCAGTCTGTAGCATACCCAACTTGTTTCTTTGAATCTCCTCGTCCTCAAATATTTCCTCTAAAATATGTTCAGAACCAGCTTGTAAATCCACAGTTGGCATAACAACAAACTCCTTGCGAGCAGCATTGTTCCTCACTTCCCAAACCTTCTTCACAGCATTAGACTTTGTAACTCCCTGTCTTTTTGCAGTAGTTTTAAACAAACAATCATCATGACCATACTTCCCACAGTGACGGCACCTATACGGAACCCAATCATACTCAATCTCAATCAGATTTTCATCCCCCTCATCGCTTCTCAACGTAATCTTTTCTGGAAACTTAGCATTACTGCTCATGACGACTTGGATCCTAGCTACATCCAAGCGCTTCAGATTGAAAGTAGCTTCATCCATCTTAACCGGGCGTCCCAGATACGAACCAATCTTGTTGAACGTTTTACTATCCCACAATTCCAACGGAAGACTCCTAATATTGATCCATACCGGAATATCATCCAGGACCAGTTTCGTTTGAGAATCTCTAACTTTCCATTTCCTGAATATGACAGGTCTACCAGCTACTAGCCAGTCTCCAGCAAGCACAACATACAAGTCTTCTTGATTAGCAAAACGGACAATGAAGAATCCATCCCCTCTGTCGAACACTTCGAAGTAGTCTTTGGTAGTCCAGATATCATCAAAGTGGTTGCAGAGCACCGGAATAAACGGATGGAAGTCCACCACATATCCGAGCAAGCACTTGTTCCATTTCTCCGCATTCTCACTTGCCTCCTTCTTAGAGTAGATTAACTTCCCTTCGATAACCGAGACTTCAGTCACCTCCAGATCAAGAATGCTCCCGGAAACTTTTGGTCTCACACAATCCCACCCAATCGAAGCACAAGGAGCCGGACATAGATCTGCCGAGCGGTCGAGATTATCCGATTCCTTACGCCTGAAATCACCTCGAGGAGACGGCCGACGAGATGCCGTCGCCCCCTCCGTCGCCTTGTCACGCTCAGGTGCTCGGGAGTCCATAACCTTTTTATTGATCTTGGATAGTACAAATGACTGATTCAAAAACTAAATTATCTTGCAGTTACCTAGACAGACATCTTGTTTGCTACAAGTATGGTTAGTCAATTCATGAAGAGACCACATACTGGTCAATGGGACAATTTATTCACATCCTTTGTTAACTCAAATAATTCCCCAGGAATGATCTCCTATACACTATTCATGGGCATGTAATGGTTCATGGTTTTTCTAGATGTCGCCTGGGCAGGCTATATCATTGATAGACAATCTTTGACTAGAGATTGTGTCTTTGTAGGAGGTATCTTGGTCTCCTAAAGGAGCAAGAAAATGAATGTTGTTTCTCACTCAAGTGCATAATCTGAATATTGGGCTATGGCTCATGTCACAGTACTAAACTTGTATGGGTTAGAAACCTCATCAGAGAATTTGGATTTCCACAAAATGAAGCCATACAATGTAGTGAGAAATTTGCATTACATATAGCTTCCAGTCCAATCCTACATGAACATAGAAAATACATTTAGGTCGATTGTCACATCATCAGAAAGAAGGTAAGACAAGTTGAACAAACTCATACTAGTCCTCTCATAACATCAACTTGTAGATCTTTTTACCGAATGCTTAAATAGATGTTGTGTTAAGATCCTATGTAACAAACTGGGTGCCTATAATATATATGCACAAGCTTGAGGGGGAGTGTTAAGGATATAAGTCCATCCATACTCTTGTATATTTGGATTAGTCATGGATTATGTAAATGGATATTAGAAGCCTCTCAGTCTTACATAAAGGCTAGCCCCCTTGTCTAAAATACACAATCATAATATTTCCCACCTTCTCTCTGACAACAATCATAATATGAGAAAATAACATTATGCTTAAACCAGAAATACAAAGCATGATCATTACAGACAACATTAAGAATCTAGACTTAATCAAGAATACATAAAAGGGAAACTTCTCCATGAATCTAATCTACTTTTGGGTTATCTCACTAAACATACACAAGGTGTCAGCTATGTTAAATAACTAAAAAAATATTTTATCTTCCGTGCCACATGCAAAAGTGTGCAGGTAGTGTTAAGAAATTCCAAAACTATAGTGAATGAAGGGAGCTCTTGAGGCATCCATCTTATATATATATATATATATATATTGTACTTTTATTTTGATCTTATGTTAACCTAGGATTTACACCCATATTTGTAACTAATATTTAAAAATGAAGAGGTATTATGTAATTAATCAGATTTAAGTATTATTACATTTGTAACAAGATATACATCGTAAATTATACCTCATACATATTATGTCACATAAATAACATGTACCTTATATACTTTAAACATGAAGTACGAGAAACACTCAAGATGTTGTATATATATATAAATCAAAGGCATGAACCACTTGCATGTTTCATTAAGAACAAAGATCCTATATTATCCTGATCTCATTCATTCATCAACATGTAAGGAAATAACCGAAGTTCCTTAATTAAAATCTTGAACCCTGATTATACTAAGTTGTATCTTCATATAAACCAAGTCAAATTAGGCACTATAACATAATATTTTATCTAGATCTTGAAAATATTTCCAAAACTACATATGTTTTGACCATATATGAGTTAATAGATTTCTTTGATTTATCAAAGATCATGCTTAAACCAATCAGTAGCCATATAAACCATAACCCAAATAGGATGAAATCCGACAGAGAATGGAAAGAATGATGAGTCCTCTTTATTTTTTAACTATGGAATGACGCCTCTAAATCTGATGTTTCAGTTGTGTCCCAAAATATCCTTGTCATAAAATTGACCAAAAAAACATCCCTAGAGTAATTAATAAGACGTGTGTACAACCAAGATTAATAGAGACATGTTAAAAGTTGGGCAGGTTAAAATTTGTTGCTCGATTGGAGGAAGGAAAATTCCCTACTAGGTACCTTGGGGTTCCTATCTCGGGTGGAGTGGGCAAGGGAGCTGACTTCTAGGTTTGTGTGGACAACATGCGTTCCAATATGGAGAAGTGGAGCAGCCTCAACCTGCCTATGGTGGGAAGAAGTGTACTTATTAACACATCTCTTACCACCAAGATTAGATATTGGTCCAGGCTTGCAGATATTTCAGAGTTCGTTTCAGATAAAATTCATGGCTATAATGGCTGGATTGCTTTGGGGTGGTGGCATTAACACCATTTCCTGGTCTGATGTGGTGCATCTCAGATACAGAGGATTGCCTGGCCTCCATGATTCCAATGACTTGGCTTGGGAGGATGTTGTTAGGAGGGTTAGGGATTTTCTCCTTAAACCTCAGAGTCTATTGATAACATCTAATTTTATACACTTTTTGCATATATTTTATACCTCTCCTAACATATCTTTTATAGACTTTTCCCACTTATTTTAGCAATTTATACCAAGAATCTCATTTGCACAACTTTTTCATCCTTGTAGGGTCACATCGAGCCACGACCACGGTTAGCACCTCGATCGTGGCTCATCGACCACTAGGGACCCTCTCACCACAGCCAATGTCCCCAAGGTCACACTGATGCTTCACAACTGTGGTGTCTCGCACCCTTTTTGGTCTTGTTCTACAACCCATTCATCTCAATCACGATCGACCTCGACCAAGGTAGTGCCACGACTGAGGTGGGACCACGAACGAGGTGGCGCCATGCCTCGACTGAGGTGCTGACTCGACCAACCACTATGGTAACCTCGATCGAGGAGGGACCTCGACCGACTGCAATCAAGCCTCGACTAATACCAAGCCTTGACCGCGGTGTTGATGGTTAAGATGGTGGGAAACACCTATAAATAGGTCACCCACCTCAACTTATCACATCATTAGATCATCATGGACCACGAAGTGCTACCAAATTCCACACCCACACTCATCCATCTGATCAGTCTTGGATCTCTGAAGGTGGAAGCTAAGGAGAGAAAAGATTGAAGGCCTCTCTTCCTTGAAAGAAGGAGAGCTGCTGCACTACCCATCCAAATTTAGATCTGAAGGAGTATATTGGATTATCTCCATTTTCTCTCTCTTCTAGATCTATCACCTCCATTACATTGTACCCCTTCCCTCTTCATGGTTATGATGTATCTATCATTTTTTAACATCGTTATGCTCGCCGTTAATATGTGTGGCTAAACACTTAACTCGGGTTGGGAGTACCCACTAAGGCTCTCCCAACATGTATATTCTTACTTCCCTATGAATACATATATGCTCATATCAAGGTTATCTCCATACGCTTGTCATTAATTCTTCACTTGTATGCTTAGCTATCATCTTGTGATGTTTGATCGTTGGTACATTGAAAGAGTAGTATCTTCTTTATCTGGTGTTATGGAGTAGTATGAATGCATGAGAATGTTGGATTGCTAAAGCTAATGGTCATATGTTTTTTTTGTGGTTGTAGGGTTGTCATCTTGAGAGCGAGGCCACCTTAGATCCTAGATCTATCTTTATCTCGAGAGAGGAGGGAATAGATATTTCTGTGATTGCTTGTAATCTTTATATGAGTATGCAAAGGGGAGTGAGTTTTGCATGTTGGTGAGAGGCCTTAGTAGGTGAAATTCGATCTGAGTTTCCTTCCATATCTTTGTTTCTTACCATTCATTCTTGTGTTCTCTTGTTGTTATTTTCTTCTTTTCTTTTAACTTTCTTTGTTTTGGTTTGAGAACCATCATTCCTTAAGGAACAACCTTTATAAACCATCTATTTATCTAGAGTATATGAGTGTGAGACTCTGCGTACTTAACACCTGCCGACCTTGTCCCTGCGGTTTGACCCCAATTACTATTTCATACCTTGTATAATAGTTACAGGGGCTTAAGTGTCATGTTATTATCTTCAGAGTCTGACTACTCTAGATCCGCTCCATTTTGGATGCATTATTTTGGTCGATCATCTATGGGGAAAGTGGATGAGGAAATGATATTGCCCTAGATTTACTATTGATGGTGTCACTCCTCAGTCTTGATCCAGAGTATGGTGCATTATGAATAGAGTGTGGATGGAGACAAGTTATGCCTATGTTTTGATCAATGGGAACTGAACATCGAATGCGGGTTGCAAACCATGGCACATCGATCGCAACCAACCTCCAGTTCTCTGGGACCAACTGCTATTGGGTAAAAAACACTATCCCTGGTGGATTTTTTGCACTTAAAGAACAATTCTCAATAGACTACCTACTAAAGATAGAGTTAGCCAGTGATTCCCCATGACTCACCTCTCTTTCCCCCTTAGTCTCCGAGAGCAGGAGACAAACTCACATCTCTTCTTTGAGTGTGATTTTTCAAAGTACTTGTGAACAATGAGTTCCCTCAAATGTAGTTGGGGAGGTAATCCTCCTACGAGTTTTATAGATACCATACAATGGTTGTTCCATCTTACCAAGTGCAACCCACATATGAGGAGATTTGTTGGCCTCATTTATATGGGGCTCATTTATCACATTTGGCATGAGAGGAATAGGAGGATTCACGGTAAGAAGGGCAGAGATAACCTTTAGGTTTTTGATGTGTTTGTGAATAGCTTAGTGTGATTTTGCAAAGCCAACCCGGACATCCTCAAAGAGATCAAGTCTGAGGTTATCTTAATGTACGATATACAAGGATTTTTTTCTTCCCCTGTACGCCTTTTGGGAGTTCTAGTAATATTTTACCTTATAAAAAAATGATTAATAGGGACAAATCTGGAACAAAAAGTTTGGAATTGCTTATTTGAAACTGGACATGACATGAAATAACTTAGAGTCTGTTTGGGGGTCGTTGAAGCTGCGGCATAGAAAATAAATATGATAAGATATTTTATGTCATTTAAAAAATAGATAAGATGTCGTGGAGGCTAATTAACTTGATAATATTCAAATAATCTTCCACATGAAATCTTTACGGCATGAACAAGAGTTATCTACCGTGGACATCAATTTCCCAGGGAGCCTTCTAACAGATTGTACATTTCTAAGACTTATCATCAGCCCTATTTATTTCGTCCAAGAAACCATTTACTACTCATCGCCAGTCCTATTTACGGATGCCCCAAGAAAGCCTTTACATCTACTCCTGGTTTTCTCGCAGTTATAACTCTACCGTCTTGAAGGTGATAGTGCTCCAACCATAAGCCAGCAATGCACAAAGTTTGACCTTGAGCATCATTGTCCCAGATAACATATTAATACTAAATTGTTTTCTTCAATAAAAATTGTTTGGTATCCTTTCTGGCTGTAGTATTTTTTCCGTTAACATGTGGCTGTAGTATTTTTAATTTGAAAATATTAACATCTTTGATGTTGTAATTTATTGCTGATTGAAAGTTAATTTCCATTATACTCATCAACGTTCTACACAATTGGAAATATTAATATGAGATTGTTTTCTGATATGAAAATTTATAATTTGTAAACGTCCATTTTGTATTTGTTATTGTACGTTTCCTAATATAACATTCATTATAAAAAAACAAAAAAGATTGATGCATTATTTTGTTTATAGATTAATACTAGTTCATTTGAGGATACATGTGTCTCTCATATGAACAGATCTTGAAACATATGAAGAATGTAAATGAAAGACATATGTTTTATACATGTAGAAATATAGAAGGTCCTTCTCACAAAAAAATAGTCTTACTCTATAGTCATTGTTAGAAACATATATTGCATTGTTAAAAATGTTATGTATCTAATCTAGTTACACTAAATGTTTGTAGATTTTTAGTTGTGCTTCTAATAATATTTTTATTTTATGTTAGACATGACATATAAACATGATAAGGGAAAATACAAACAAGGGAGCAAAGGTGAAAAACTCAATGGTACATAAGGATATACATGGACACTTGTAACTTCAAAATTATTTGGGAATTGTGTATCGAAAAAATTACCAAAGGTAACTATAGCAGGTTAACATTGTCTACATTAGCTTGGGATGAGATATGTGACAAGTTTGAGAAAGAGACGAAACATGGTTTGAGTAAAAGTCAACTAAAAAATAATTGGGATGGTATGCGCAAAGACTACAAAGAGTGGATTTCACTAAAAAATTAAAGAAGTTTTCTGAGATAGTCAGCCAAATTAAATAAAATTGTTGCAGACAATGAGTGGTGTAAAGATGATCTAAAAGTATGTTATGAATACATCTTGTAGATAAATTTAGGATAATTAAAATACTCACCACATTTATATATAGTTGCAGACACATCCATGTGCAAAGGTTTTTAGGCATCGTGGATTGGACAATGAGGAAGAGTAGGATATATTATTTGGAGGAACAGTCAATACTAGAGAAAATATTGTTAATCCTTCTACAAAACCTACAACTGGTCCCACTATGAGCTTCCAAAATGTTGACGAGTAAATTGATTTAGAGCGTCATAATTCATTCACTTACTTTTTTTCATGTTGATGATGATAGGGGTACAACAACCCAGAATGATGCTATTGATGTTGTTGAAGATGTCCCAACACCTCAGCAGGATCACAAATGAAGAAGACAATCAGAGACTGGTCATGAGCTTGTCAGCACTTTAGGCTTGGTGGTTAATGAATTTCGTGAGACTCGAAAATAAAAAGAAGATGCAAGAAAAAAGGCTCGTGAAGAAGATGAGAAGGAAATTAGAAAAATTCATGCCATGGTCAATAACATCTCAGGAATACATGAAAAAAACATTTAAAGTATTTTACAATGTCCCATATTATGACTGATGATAGGCGATTATCTATATTTTAAACTATGGAAGAGGAGGATAGGTTAGAGTGGTTAGAGTTTGAATACAATAGAGGAGGATAGGTTGTAGTTAGAGTTTTCTTATGGTGTAATGTTTCTATTTTTTTCATCGTATGCCAATATTTCATATACATATATGTTTCATCTATCACTGAAGTTAATTGATTGATATAAAATCATCGTTTCTCTATCACAATTTTCTTGATTGTTTCACATCTATACATAACCAAACTTTTAGTTATATCTTTTTTTTGTATTTTGAAATTTGTAGCTAGATGAGCATGCATGAATTATATTCTAATTCTGATTTAGATGAAGAAGAACAACTATTGGTGGTTTTATCAACAATAGCTACAGTGTATGGTCATACATATCTCAATAAGAAACCTCAACACACATGCAAACATAAAGGATTTCATAAGGTTCACGAATGGATGCATCAACATCCAAGGCGTGCTCATAATAACTTGAGAATGGAAGCTATCATGTTTGTTCTTTTATTCAATGAGCTTCGAACTAGAGGATTACTCAAGGATAGTAATGATGTATGTGTCTAGGAGGCAGTTGGTTTATTTTTCCATATGTTAGCTCATAGTCAACGAATGAGGGTAATTGATGAACTTTGGCAAATATCATTAGAGACAATATCTAGAATTTTTGTTTTAGTTGCATTATATATATATATATATATATATATATATTCGAGGAAGCTCATTTCTCTAGGTCCATTGAAGATGCTGACCAACCTCTACATTCATGATCCAAATATTGGCCTCATTTTAAGGGATGTATAGGTGCATTAGATGGAACACATGTTCATGCTTATGTACCAAAGAGCAAACTACAATTATATTTAGGGAGAAAATCACATCCTACGCAAAATGTTTTAGGTATATGTGATCACGATATGCAATTCACATTTATCTCAACAGGGCATGAAGGAATTCAACATGACCTTCACATTTTGTTGGATACAATTGCTAATCCTGGAGCTCGATTTCTTATTCCTCTTAATGGTATGATTTTTCCCTTCCATTTTATATTTTTGTGCATTTTAAGTAATATGTAGAAATTTGATTTCATTTATACGATTCATGTAGTAGGTATGTATTATCTTGTGGATGCAGGATATACAAATTTTTTGAGTTTTTTTTCTCCTTACCGAAATGTCAGATATCATGTACAAAGTAATCAAAGTACGAGTGCTAGGTGCTTCAAAGAAGAATTCAATTTCTTTCATTCATCTTATCGCACGGTTATTCAGCGTGCTTTTGGTGTTATAAATAAACGTTGGGCAATATTAGATAGTATGCCAAATTATTCTTTACACAAACAAGAAAAAATTGTTATTACATGTGTCGCATTATATAATTTCATTAGAATGCATGATAAAGATGACAAATTGTGGGAAGCATGGGAGAAGAAGACAATTATCAGCCTCAGCTAAAACTTCGAGCATCACCAAATTTATACGGGATTATTCACATATCAGAAGTGGATAAAAAGATGATGGTTTTTTAGAAAACAAATTGCAATATAAATAGCCATTCGAAATGGAATTAATGTGTATCCTGTCTTCTTTATTTATATGAGTGTTCTCAATAAAATCATTTTATTAAGCATTAATTAGCAGACTATAACTTTTCTTTTTATCAATAAAATTCCATATATATGTATATGATATTAATAGGTTTTTAATGTATATGATTCTCACGTGTGAAATTTATTTATTGATGTGTAAGTGACGTTTACATTGTCATCAAGAATAGACTAGTAATTGCACATGTGTTGCACATGGAAATTTGCAAAAATTGGTAATATATATAATATAATTATCTAAAATATAATAAACGCATAGCGTATATTTCTAAATAGAATGATAATAGTGAATTAAAATAGTAAACAACATAACATCAGTCAAACTTATGCAAAGAGATGTAAAAATATGAGTCAATCACTATAATGGGAAGGTGTCATGTATTCAGGTGAGAATATTTATGGAAGAAAATTGACAAAATATTTCAACCATGGTCATTTCATTATGGTTTCACATGATAACCGAAGATGTGTAATATGCTAGTCAGGACATTGAAGTAGATCAATAGTCATATTAAAAAAATCTTGTATTTTTACCATGTGTGTTGTATTCTTGAAACAAACTTGATGCCTTTTAGATTGATAGGGTTCTTGAGATTGGTCAAAATTAAGTTGCAAAGAAACAATGGATCAAATCTAAATATTTTTTTGTTGGTCTCATAAATGTGTATCATGGAGAAACCTTGACTATTTATTCTCAAATTTATTTTTTTTACCATCAAATTATTAATGGAAACAAAATCCTCACAAAAAATATTTAAATGATGTCCATTAGTTCTCAACGAACAAGATAAAAATATAAATACGGTGAAGGGAAAAATATTACATTTTGTGATCTCTATTTCCATACCCCCTTAAGAATAGTTATATCTAATATTTTCACATGGCTCCAAGTCCCAACCTACATTTAGACAATACAATCCCTAGATGATGAATATTCATTACATGTAAGGTATGAATTAGCCTTGGCTTATCTTAAAATAATGATTTCAATTCAATACAATTTTACTAAAAATAATGGCTAACCTATAATTTCCAAACATAGCATATCTTGGTACATAACATATTCTTATCTTTAAGAATGAAAGGCCTTCACCTTTAAATAGTGATTGGTGATTATAAACACAGTAGAATTTTATATATCTCTCTCTCCATAATTTAGTCATCTCAACGTCCTTAGCTTTGGGTTGGATTGTTTATCACATGGCCAAATACTAACAGTGTGTATATGTAGTTGTGTAAAAACATGTAGATATTCATAGTAGATATGATGACATAATTTGGTTAAGTAACATGTTCAACGGGTAATAGAAAAGGGAAATTTTAACTTTGAAGATAAAATTTAAACCATGCCACTCATATATCTGAATTTTTACTCCTTGATTATAAAAATAGTATTCCATGAGTAATATGAGCAAAACTAAAGTAATGATGGTTGCAATAATACAATATAGAAGTATCTTTTTTATTGTTTGTGTCTTTTAAGTATGAGTTTATCATATCAAACTTGTGGCCTCATAGTAATTTTAAGAACCTCTAGATATAGTATTAAATCTTCTTCTATGTTTTGCAGCTAATTGACCTTCCAAATAAAGTAAGTGTACTTTGTTAAACTTAAACAATATTCAAAGATAAAAAATATTGAATCCTCGTTATTTGACATTCATCAAGAATGTACTTAGTATATATATATATATATATATATATATATATATATATATATATATATATATATATATATATATATATATATATATAGTCAGTCTAGAATACACTTGAGTGTACGGATCGTACAAATACACTCAAGTGTGTTTGCATATCAAGACTATTTTTTGTAAAATGTAAACTATTGATCTTCTCCATCATACTATAAATAGGCTACATGTAAATTTTGAGCCCATTTGGATGAGTGTAAGTCACTCATCCAAGGGCAACAAAATCGACACGCGAAACTAATTTGAAATGCATAATTTTTGGGGTCTTCATAACATGAGCTATACACATCCAAATGAGCTCAAATTTTGCCTATGAGTTGTTCACGAGATGTTTAAGAAGATCAACGGATTAGATTTTCAAAAAAAAAGTGCATCATGAAAAAATACTTGAGTGTATTCCGCTCCGGATACACTCAAGTGTATTCTAGCCTGACTCTCTCTCTCTCTCTATATATATATATATATATCATATCTCTTAAAATGGCTAACTACAAATTTTGAACAATATTAAGTTAACATGTACATATTATTGGATACTCATCAAACTTTACTATCCATCATCACTTACATTACACAAACTTGCTTGGAAGTCTTATTGATAAGCTTCATCATATCTTAGATAGAAACAAAGTTATCTAAATATATTTTATCTTCTCTGAAATATTCAGGAAAATGTCATATTGTAAATGTAAGTTGCTAATTTTTGGTGTGAAAACTATGGTATAATACATGTACTATTTTATATCTAGTTATTTAATATTTGTTAAATTATTACTATAAAGATTTAAATTTGTAAGATTTTTTTCATGTTTATCTAATTTTCTCTGATGTAAGACCCCATAGGAGATAACATAAAGAAAAGTAATATTTATCAATATTATGGTAAATATGTTTGCAATTGAAACAATACAATATATGGATTCTTCCCTCTCTCTCTAGGGTCTCCGCTCCACCTTTTCTCTAACCTCTTCCCGGTGGCTGCCGTTGGGGGGAGGGTACACCGCCTCTGTGCGTCCCTCCCCCTGGCCTCCAACGGCCTTGGGTGCTGCTTAAAGTTAAAGGTTGCAGTGGATCTCTGGAGTTAGGGTGCTGGTCGTTCTTCGTTGGCATCTCCTCGGTGGTTCTGGTATGAAGGGGCGATGCAAGGCGCCACAAGATGGTCAGATCTGGGCAGAGGTTCGGCAATCTCGACCTTGTCGATTCCACTTTGTTCAAGTGTGACGGATGGAGAGAAGTCACTCTTGACCTGGGGACTCTGCGCTGCTGCCTCATCACACTAAGGAAGAAAGGGGCATCTTCTCCTTTCCTCACTAGCACCTCGTCATCTTATCCCCGAGTAAACTTGGTTTTTTTCCAAGGCGACGACAAGCCACGAGTCTGACTGGTCTCTGCCTTGGCGAAAACGACAGTGTTGGATTCCTTGTTGGGTGATGAGTTCTTCTGACCTGCTCGGCAGAGTGACCATCCCATCACGGACACCGTCCAGATGCTTGGAGACACTCTAGGGTGGCTCGCCTCAAGCTGGGACTCGACTCCATTTCTTTGCCCTGCCCGACCGGTGACACTCCCATCTTGGTGGAACCCTCAGATTTGGGTTTCCCCGATACAACAGAGAGAGGGACATCCTCTATTCCGCTGGTGCTTCCACCACTGGATGATCGGTGGATGAGGAGTTGCGGTGCTCCCCGACGTATGCTGGCCGGTCCCTGTAGTTGTGAGATGGAGCACCCTCAAGGTGTTCGTTGATATGCCCCTTTGCAAACAGGGGCATCGGGTCAAAGGATGAAGGCTTGCCCTTCCATCCTCTTGCTCTGGTGTTCTATTATAGGACAACAGCAGATAAAGTCACCAAGGGAGAAGAAGAAAGGATGCTAGCTTCCCCTTCACCTATTTTGAGATGGTGACTCTTCTACCTATCTACCTAGTCAAGATACTTGGATTCTTATCAGTGTGTTCAACGGTAGAATATTTGCCTCAATTTTTCTTCCCACTAATTTCAAGGATGGTCTTATTTCTATGTGTGAGGAAGGACTGGTTGGTAGGTGGATTTGCTTTTGATTCATCTGGTCAGTTGTCTTTGGCTTTCTTCATGAATAGATGGCTTGGCAGAGGGAAAGCTATAGTTGTAACTGGTATTTCACCCTTCGGGTGTTATGGTGGAGCTGCTGTGCAAACATCAGCATTCTGAGTTTGCTCCATCTTGTGCTGCTTATCAAGCTGGAGTAACCAAGAGTAGGAGTTGACGTTTTTGTTTGATTTTTGGTTGCTTAGCAGGATGTGCTCGTGCTTCTAGTTGCTGACTTAGACCAAGTTTGAGTCCTGGATATCTTCAAAGCCTAGATTTTGTGTGTAGGTGATGAGTCCCTAGATTTTTGGGTCTGTTGGGGTGTGGTCCGTCTGCAGTGTCTTTGTTCTCATACTTTGTGTGTGTTTTTATGCTATTGATTGCTTGGATTTTCTTAAGGTTTCATGTCAATAGGTCGAGTTATTTAGGATCTAAGCCTTATGTACAATTTTAGGTCTTTATGTTTTTTGGCCCTTGATTACTAGCTTGTTGGTATCAAGGTTTTTTGTTTTTGCTGTGATGGGACCTTGTGTCCAAAGTTTTGGTAATATAGTAACACACTTTTTGACCGACCAAAAAAAATTGAAACAATACAAATCTAGATTTTGTTTCTTGAAAGAAAAAGAGACTCGTTACGGTCTCACACATTTGATCCCTATTTATTAAACAAGCTTTATCTTTTACAAATATGTAGTAGTTGTGGAATTTTTATTTTACAATACATTTAGTTTTAAATTTTAAATAAAAATGCTCAAAGTGATTCAAATTGAATTTCATCTTCTATCCTAAATAATGATTAATTAACCTTAAATTATTTGGTTATCCAAAAATTTTAATTTTCTTGCAGTATGAGTTAAAATTGCATGTTTATGTAAATATGATAACAAGTTCTTACAAATCATTTTCTATATTTAAAATAAGGATATACTATTTTCTAATAAAGAATATAAATATTTGGTAATGATAAAATAGGAAAGGTTCTGCATTCTTCCTCCCCTACAATAATGCTTTCTTTCCCTAACAAATAATTTATACATAGTAATATTAGTTATATTTTTATGAGACACGTACATTAAATTTGTAAACATGCACCATAATTCAATTCCTTAATATGTTTCTACAATAATAAATTCAGTTTTAATTATTAATAATCAGAAACATGGTATGTTCTCTCCCATGTTTATTATGTATAGGAAAAAAATATTGAAATTTAGCATGTGCATAAGATTTAGTAAGTTGCAAGCTAATACAAAAGTGTATATACATATACAGGATGATCATATCCCAACATATGCAGATAAAATAAATGATCACATGGGACATTTCTTTTTAGTCTTGCACTTTTACTTTGATTTTTCACTCTTTAAATAATGCAATAGAATTTTAATAAACATTTATGTATACAAAGAAATTTTTTCTTGTATGGTGCACATCTTTAAAGAACAAAAATCTACAATTTTAATTGTGGTAGTATTATCCCTTGCCACATATGTTTAATCTAGGTAAACACGACTCGTACCTAGTTAGACTATTATAGCCATATGGAGTCTACCAACATATCCTTGTTTGTTTCAGATTTCAATCTATAGAGAATTATATATTTTGATGTATGACAATTATATGTTTAACAAAAATCACAAAGGGTACTCATCATTGACATGTTTACCATTGATTTCATATTAAGTTATATATATATATATATATCTATATATATATATATATATATATATATATATATATATATATATATATATATATATATATATATATATATATATATATATATATATATATATAGACACACACACACACACACAGACACAGATATATATATATATATATATATATATATATATATATATATATATATATCTTTTAACATTCCCTTGTAAACATATAATGTATTGTAATTAGTGTATGTTTCATAAACAATAAAGCTTGTCTAATCTAATATGTGAATTATTACATTTATTATTAGTAAATAACAATGCTGTAAATGTATATTAAAGTTTTTATGTTCACCCTAGTGAAATGGAAAACAACGTGTTGATGTAAATGTACCATCAATAGAAGGGTCATAGCTAAATAGAATGGCCAAGTGGATGTATTAAAGAATAAGATTGTCCAACATATGCAAAAAAGAAGGATTGAAATCACATAAACCTAGTTCGATTAGGAAATAGTAAATTGGTCTAGAACTACAGTTCAACAAAGTCTAGAATGAAAATGAGAAATTTCTCTAGAATAGAGAAAACATGAGGCTCATCAAAGGCTAAAGGACATCCTGATGTGGAAAAATGAAATTCGTTGCCAGAGGATAGAAATCACACAAACCTAGTTTGAACAGAAAATAGTGAATTGGTCTAGAACAACAATTCAACAAACAAGCAAGCAGACATTTGCATTCTGGAACATGGCAACACACAAACATGCTCGTCATAATAGAAAAAACCTACAAGATGACTTTATCTGAAATTCAAATTGTTGACATTCTTCACTATGGTACCAACAAAAACTTCATTTAGTCCTACAAAGATAATAACTTTGAGGCATATTTAGTAGTTAATATTAAAAAAAAACTCTTGTTTATATACTTCAAGTGATTTCCTTTGAATAACGTCAATAATAAGTTCTAGCAATAATGATCATTAATAATATGAATATCTTATTTTTAATTAACAGTACGGTTCAACCAAATTTACAATGGATATCACATGCCATAATATACAATAAATAAGATAAAAAAAACCTTCATACCTATATTCCATGAATACATATCCCATACCTAGACTTCATGTGACGTATATATAAATCTAGAAGAAATTTAATCACAAAAACATACCCGCCTTTGACAAGTTTCTTCATAGCTATTATTTAAAAAAAATCGTCTATTGGGTCACACGGTTCTTGTATTCTTATACAACACATATGTTCTCAAAAATCATGGTCTTCGACTCCTCTTGTTCCAATCATTTTTCAGAGGATAAAATTGCTAGTGAATTCTATTATCACAATTATGGTTCGAATGGTTATATGTTCATCTTTGAACATGTACTTAAAAATCGAGACAATGAGGCATAGCTTTTTATTACTTCAACCACATCCCAGCCTTACAAATGTGGGTCTGAACATGTCCTGAAACCGTAATCTTAGTTGTCTCTGCAAAGCTTCCAGTCACGAACAGGTGATCAAGCTCCTTTTAAAAGTCATTATCGTGAGACAAAGGTAGGTAACATGTCCATCTTTTGTTTCACCCAACCTTAACCTAACATGGTGAAGTTCTAATACTCCAGTAAGACCAAGCATTGAACATGTCGGCTTGCAAATAAATCTAGTTTGCAACGGGTACCCAAATCCCCATTCATGTGCCATACCACACGAAAACCTTCACTACGACGCAGATAAATCTACTTTTCCCACCAAGGCTAAAAGAAAATGAGTAAGATCACACTGCCTCCATCATCAGAAAGGGTACATACAAGAAAAACGCACTAAAATCTGTTATGACAAGTTGTTGTTCTAAAATCCAAATGTTGTTACAAACAATTTAACCACACATCTACCAGAAGACTCACATCTGAAAAATTAATTGAGTGTTTTAACAGTAGATATTTAATGTAACATGCTCGGAACAGCGTCCCGCAAAAATAAATTTGTACTCGAGAAAAACCAGCATTGTAGTGTTGTACAGTTAAGAGGGACTGAATCCTAAAGGCTGACTCCGTAAGCAACCGAAACAGCATGTGGATGCAGGACATTACACAACAGTCTCCCAACTCGTACAGGTCGGATATATGACTGATTGGTGTACATTCAAGTAAACTAATAATGTTCAACCTACTTCTGGTTACCTTGGTAAACGGAAGATATCATCTACCATGTAATGCCCAACCACAACCAACAATAAGAAACACATCAAACTCATTAACCAAGGTTGCTAGGATGCATTCATTGAGACTGAATGAGAAACAAATGTTTTCACATAACCAATTAATTGAAACACTGATGCACTAGCTAGTACCTATAAATTGGTGTGTGCTAAGCAAGATGCTGACATGTATAGAAATCCAATGAACGTATCTCCATTATAATCCTAGCTAAGAGTCGGACGGTTGCTATTCTAATGATTGGTTGGCGAATGACAAGTGAACCGTGTCGTTGGTTTGATCACTTGTCTGCATATAGTTAAATGTTTATAGACATTTCCCAGAATTACTATATGGAGGGCTCCCTATCCTTCCTTGGAACTAAAACACCCGGAGTAGTACGGATTCTGTAGTTTGATCTGTCGGTCCCATCATAGAAACTGAACGGATCTGCCTGTAGAAGATTAACTGTTCTTTTCTATTACCACTACGAGCAATGCTGGCTGTTAATGCACTATCTTGGGTTCTACACACGGAGCTAAACCCATCAGGTCATCCATGACATTCTTCCCTATACGGCATATGGGGTTCCCGTCCTCCCCAACTAGAAGCAGTCTAGCTAAGGCTCTATCAAAGTCAGCCACTCATGAACATCGGCTCAGTTTGGATTCTCTATATTTACGAGTTTAAGCGACGTGTGGAGAATAGTTCACCCATAACTGCCCATACGTAGCTGTGGAAGCATCTTCAATGTTTCGTCTACATTTTGTATTTTTGTTAAGAGCGCGTACTGAGACCGATCCGTGTGTGAAGCGTTGACCGGCCGCAGAACTGGGATTTCTCGGGTAGCGTTTACCAGTTCAGACCGTGGCTTATCCCTCACCAACACCCCCCCCCCCCCCGGTATATATATAATCCAGTCTATATATAATATACTTCAGCCTGGTGAACAAGCAACACGACTCAAGCTTTTATCTTTGATCATCGCCGACCCTCCTCTGCTGCCCCTTCCAGTTCCAGCTCAATATCTAGGCGATCAGAATTCATCTTTGATCTCAGTTTTCGTGATATGGCCTCCGCAATGAGAGGGCTGCTCACTGTAGCACTCGCCGCACTGCTCCTCGACGCAGCCGTCGGCGTGGACATTACCGTGGGAAGTCCCAATGGCAGCTGGGACTTGAGTACCAACATGGCATCGTGGGCGTCATCGCAGACGTTCACAGTGGGGGACAAACTAAGTAAGCCTTACCTCTTCTTATCAAATAATACCTCGGATATATGATCTATTTGTTCATCCGTAATTGTAGCAGCTGATTCTGCAATATCTAATGATGCACTTATCTATACAGTTTTCCGGTATGACTCAAGTCACGACGTGCTGGAGGTGAATAAGGGGGCCTATGACTCATGCTCGGCCGTAAGCCCCATTAGTACCAACGCCGGCGGCAACACCGAATTCTCCCTCACGGCACCCGGAAGCCGATACTTCATCTGTGGGATTCCCGGCCACTGCGCAAATGGTATGAAGCTCCAGATCAGCGTCGTCGCTGGATCAGGAAGCCCACCGACCACCCCAGCTACTCCATCTTCTCCTGTTACTCCTCCCACCTCTCCATCCACACGAACCACACCTTCAGCGCCCTCACCCAGCGGCTCTGCGATGCCTCCGCCAGCAACATCAGCAGCTCAGGGCGGTGGTTTCAGCGGGTATTTTCAGTCTGTCTTCGGAGCTGCCATCTTGGTGGTCGGCTACGCACTTGTCTGAAATCAACACGATCAGAACCCTTCATTTGCAAACTGGCTTTGACGTACTTACAAAATGTCAACTTCGATGAGTAGCTTTTGTATCACGTGTATAGTTATATTTTATATACGTTAGGGACATGTACACACTTTGTAGTCTTTAATTTACTTCCTTCTGGTTACAAGAAAATATATTTGATTCATGAAAAATATATATTTTTTTAAATTCATGTGGATGCACTTCAAAATTACCACGGGCCATACAGACAACAATTGATTTGAAACATTAAATTCATTCGTAGATATCATAATTTGGATGTTGCAAGGTTGTTAGGGTCGCATATTCTATTTAATAAAAAAAATTATTCAAAAGAGGGTGTCTTTTGCAAATAAGTATCTTTTAGTAACATCAATCTTTGTGTCATTATTGCCTTCTAATCTAAGAATTAATCTGGCTTGATACAATGAGGTTACCCACATTATAACCAACCTTTTTTTACTACCAAAAGGTCCCTCATTATAACTAACCTTTTTTTTACTACCAAAAGGTGGTTATTCCTGCCTGTCCTCTTGATGCAAGTGCTTCAGGATGGTTGCCTTCACTATCTCTTGTGCCCCCTTCCGATCTGTGATCTTCTGAAAGGAAGGTAGGCCAATACCTCCAACAATACAATACAATGTCTTATTTAGATGCCCATCTCGCCAATTTGTCTACCACTATATTGGTTCTTCTGCTACTATAACACACCACGACTTAGCTTCTTCATCTTCAATCTCTTACAAAGGTTGGCAATGGGTTTAAATTTGATTTGTACCTCTGCGTGGAGTTGTCGTAGTTTGTATGCTAATTGGTTGTTTTTTTTTATTTTCATAGAAGACCGAAGTTGCAAAGATTCTACAATACCTTTGGCAATGGCCCAAAGTTCCACCACCAATATCTTCATGAAGTGGATGCTTTGAGTGCCACCGCTCAACTAGTTATTGTTATAGTACCTTATCACAAAGCTAGTAGCTTCCCTGGACTGGTATTTAATAACTATACTATCTCGTCCCTTGGTGGTGGTGGTCCATATGATATTAATACGTAATTGTTGGGGATGTTGTACCGATACAGTCCCGGATGTGACGAAAAGTTGTCACGGAAGCGCTACCAACAAGCGTATAAAACCCAAAGAAGAAAAATACTAGATTTAACGTGGAAAACTCTCCCCTCAATAAGGAGAGAAAAACCACGGGGCAATCCCGCTAATAAGCACTATGTAATAAAATTACAACTCACATCTCCCAGATTTAATTACCCCTAAATCCGGGTAGCAACTGCCAACCGCTACTTTGCTTCAAGGCAAAGTCGCTGACCCTCTCTTATAAACCAAGAGAGCTTCTCTACCAGTTGTTCTTATTCTCTGGCACCCTCTACCACAGAAGGCACCAACAAGCAACTGGAGAACTCACACCTCAACCGGTGGATAATCCAAAGGCCTCCCCAGGGGCCTCTATTTATAGGCCTCCATGCATGTGATTGCAACCAAGAATTCTAGTCCTAGTTCGAATCCTAGTCCAACTGCATGTTACACATAGGAAGTCATATTCCTACTATTCAAGATTTGACTCCTATTAGGATTGGTAGCACAAACCAACCCTCCCAAGTCTAAATCCCACTAAGACATGGGCTGGATTATATTCCTAATCCCAACAATCTCCCCCTCCAGCCCATGAGGGAGATGTGGTCTTCAGCGATCATCATTGGGAATGTACACCGCAGAGCTTCTTACAAAGCTCTAGCTTGTCTCGTGTCACCACCTTGGTCATCATATCAGAAGCATTCTTCTCAGTATGGATCTTTTTCAGAGTCAACAACTTCTTCTCTATAACATCACGAAGCCAGTGATATCTCACATCAATGTGCTTTGTCCGTGCATGATGCATTGTGCTCTTGCTCAAGTCAATGGCACTCTGACTATCACAGAAAATAGTCTGGTCAATCTGAATCATCCCCAGCTCCCTTAGAAATCTCACCACCCAGAGAATTTCTTTTCCTGCTTCCGCTGCTGCAATGTATTCTGCCTCTGTAGTTGAAAGTGCAACACACTTCTGCAACCTGGACTGCCAAGATATGGCTCCCCCTGCAAAAGTGAAGATATACCCAGAAGTAGATTTCCTGTGATCTATATCACCTGCCATGTCAGCATCAACGAAGCCCTTTAGAACTGGTTCCGAACCACCAAACATAAAACACGTGTTGCTTGTGCCTCGTAAGTATCTGAAGATCTACTTGACCGCCTCCCAGTGATCTTTTCCAGGATTTGAGAGAAACCTGCTCACAACGCCAACTGCATGAGCAATATCAGGATGTGTACACACCATTGTGTACATCAAACTCCCTACAGTAGAAGAATAGGGAATCCTTGCCATCTCCTCCTTTTCCTCATCAGTAGATGGGCATGACTTCTTACTCAGCTTGAAGTGACCTGAAAGTGGAGTCCCCACGAATTTGGCTTTGCCCATGTTAAACCGCTCAAGTACCCGTTCAACATAACTCTGTTGTGACAACCACAACTTGTGCTGTGTCCTGTCACGTGTGATCTGCATCCCCAAAATCTGTCGTGATGGTCCCAAATCCTTCATCTCAAAGGCTTTGGAAAGCTCTGTCTTCAATTTTCTGATCAAACTGAGATCCTGACCCACTATCAACATGTCATCCACATAGAGTAGTAGAATAATGAACCTTTCATTGGGAAACCTCCTGATGTAGACACATGGATCTGCACTTGTCTTCTGGTACTCGTGACTCTGCATGAAAGAATCAAACTTCTTGCACCACTGTCTAGGAGCCTGTTTCAACCCGTACAAACTCTTCTTTAATTTGCAGACTAAGTGGTCTTTCCCCTTGACTTTAAAACCTTCTGGCTGCTCCATGTAGATCTCCTCTGTAAGGTCACCGTGAAGGAAAGTTGTCTTCACATCCATCTGCTCAAGCTCCAGATCTAGACTAGCAACCAAGCCTAGAACCAATCTGATAGAACTCATCTTCACAACCGGAGAAAATATCTCATCAAAATCCACTCCTGGTCTTTGACCAAGGCCCTTCACAACAAGTCTGGCTTTGTATCTAATATCACTACCAGTGCCTTCATTCTTCATCCTATAGACCCACTTGTTCTTTAGTGCTCTCCGACCCTTGGGAAGTGCCACAATCTCATAGGTGTCATCATTCTGCAAAGAATTCATCTCATCCTGCATCGCCTGATGCCACTGTACTATGTCTCTATGAGTTTGTGCCTCCTGAAAAGTCTCTGGCTCCCCCTAATCAGTAAGCAAGATATACTGAGATGCTGGATATCTGGATGAAGGATGACGTACTCTGTCAGACCTCCTCAGCTGCTTCTCTGAGGACTCTGCCTGGTCCTGATCCTGCTCCCCCTGCCCAGAAGTCTCTTCCTGTGAAGTTGAATCACTCGTCTGTGCGTCTGGAACTGGACCACTTGATGTGCTATCACTTTGCTGCTCATGGTGATTATGTTGCTCTTCTTCATCATCATAAGACTGCACCTGTGAAGAAGCTGAATCATCCTCATACTCATCGTCTGAAGAACTGTCACCTGATCCCGCAGCCTCTGCATCATCAACCTCAGGCTCTGTCACTGTCTGACTCTCACAGAAAGTCACATCTCTGTGTCGGGTCATGGTCTTTTTCACTGGATCCCATAACCTATACCCAAACTGTTGATCTCCATAGCCAAGAAAGATACATGGCACCACTTTATCATCCAGCTTTTGCCTCTTTTCCTTGGGAACATGAGCATATGCCTTGCATCCAAATACTCGGAGATGTGAGTAGGATGCATCCTTACCTGTCCATACATGCTCAGGTATATCAAACCCCAAAGGAACTGATGGAGATCGATTTATCAGATAGCAGGCAGTTCTCACTGCCTCACCCCAAAATGTCTTTGGCAACTTTGCAGTCTTCAACATGCATCTGATTTTCTCGACAATAGTACGGTTCATCCTTTCAGCTGTACCATTGTGTTGTGGTGTGTCGGGCTCTGTCCTCTCATGCTGTAGGCCATGCTGCGTGCAGTACGCCTGGAACTCCCTGGAGGTGTACTCTCCTCCATTGTCCGTTCGGAGACACTTTAATTTTTCACCGGTCTCCCGCTCTACCATGGCATGGAACTTTTGGAAACATTGAAAAACCTGATCCTTGGTCTTCAGCAAGTAGACCCACACCTTCCTAGATGCATCATTAATGAATGTGACAAAATACTTATTGCCTCCCAGTGAAGCCATCTCAAATGGACCGCAGACATCCGAATGAACCAACTGTAGAAGCTTTGACTTCACCGCAGACCTTGTCTTGAAAGAAACTCGTCGTTTCTTTCCTGTCTGACATGCATCACATGAACTGAGACCGCTATCCTTGCCACAAGGAATCAACCTCTTATTGGATAGAAGATTCAAGCCCTTCTCACTCATGTGTCCTAACCGTTTGTGCCATAGATCTGTCTGGTTATCCTCAACTTCATGTATACTGCCGTCTCTAAGTACTTTGAGGTTGGTCTTGTATAATGTGCGAGACAGTTTGCCACGTACAATAACCAAAGCCCCCTTGGTGATCTTGCATTTGCCGCCACCAAAATCAAGATGACAACCTTCTCTATCAAAGAAAGAACCAGAGATCAAACTCAGCCGCAAATCTGGAACGTGACGAACATCCTTCAGCGTGAGCGTGCAACCAACACTTGTCTGAACACAAATGTCACCAATCCCGACAATTCTAGAGAAGCTGGAATTTCCCATGTTCACCCTCCCAAAGTCTCCCCTCCTGTATGAAGTGAAGAACTCCTTACTTGGTGAAGCATGATAAGAAGCTACAGTATCCACCACCCACTCAGAATCATCCTCATCAGCATGCAAACACTGTTCTTGGACTGTTAAGACCACATCGTCATCATCGCACCTATCATCTGAGATCGTCGTTGTAGTATTCTTGTCGTCATCTTGCTTGTCTTTGGCTTCAGACCCATGTTTCTTTTTCCAAATCTTGCAATCTCTTTTGAAGTGACCTGGCTTGCCGTAATGGAAGCACCCTCTACCATTCTTTGACTTAGATCTACCACGAGACTTCTCGCGGTCTTGGGATTCACCGCGGCTCTTAGATCTACCACGGTCTCTCGCTCTATCAACGCCTCTGCCCTCTGTGAAGTGCACCTCTGATCCACTGTCGCCTGAGGCTCGTCGTCGAGTCTCTTCATTCAGTACACTACTCTTCACCTGGTCAAGTGTCAACTTGCCCTCCTGTGCAGAATTGCTGACTGTCACTACGAGTGTCTCCCAACTGTCCGGTAGCGATCCTAGAAGAAGTAGAGCCTGAAGTTCATCATCAAGAACCATCTTCATGGACCCCAACTGATTTACAAGTCTTTGGAATTCATTCATATGCTCGACGATGTTTGTACCATCCCGGTACTTGAGGTTCACCAACTTTCGGATCAAGAAAGCTTTATTTGTGGCAGTCTTCCGCTCATATAACTTCTTGAGCTTTTCCCACAGATCTTTGGCATTGGTCTCTTCTGAGACGTGATGGAATACGGAGATGTCGAGCCACTTCCGCACTGTTCCGACGGTTTTCCTGTTTAGCTTCTTCCAATATGCATCAGATGTAGTCTCTGGCTTTTGTCCCTCTATCAGATCGTATAGATCTTTGCAATAGAGAATATCCTCCATCTTGGGTTTCCAAATCTGCCAATTTGTGCTTGTCAACTTTATCATCTTCGCATCTTCATCTTTCCCCATCTGGACTTGTATCTGCAACCTCGCTCTGATACCACTTGTTGGGGATGTTGTACCGATACAGTCCCGGATGTGACGAAAAGTTGTCACGGAAGCGCTACCAACAAGCGTATAAAACCCAAAGAAGAAAAACACCAGATTTAACGTGGAAAACTCTCCCCTCAATAAGGAGAGAAAAACCACGGGGCAATCCCTCTAATAAGCACTATGTAATAAAATTACAACTCACACCTCCCAGATTTAATTACCCCTAAATCCGGGTAGCAACCGCAAACCGCTACTTTGCTTCAAGGCAAAGTCGCTGGCCCTCTCTTATAAACCAAGAGAGCTTCTCTACCAGTTGTTCTTGTTCTCTGGCACCCTCTACCACAGAAGGCACCAACAAGCAACTGGAGAACTCACACCTCAACCGGTGGATAATCCAAAGGCCTCCCCAAGGGCCTCTATTTATAGGCCTCCATGTATGTGATTGCAACCAGGAATTCTAGTCCTAGTTCGAATCCTAGTCCAACTGCATGTTGCACATAGGAAGTCATATTCCTACTATTCAAGATTTGACTCCTATTAGGATTGGTAGCACAAACCAACCCTCCCAAGTCTAAATCCCACTAAGACATGGGCTGGATTATATTCCTAATCCCAACAGTAATCACACCTTGTCTAAAAAAGGAAAAAAAAGAGAGATATTCGGGGAATAAAGCTCCATCTTTTTTCGATAGTGAAACGTTGTATAAAAAAGGTTGTTTGAAGTCGCCACCATATTTTGTACAAAAAATGAGGAAAAAATATACATTGTGAAAGCCACGGTGTAAAGTGAGCAATAATCCACGGTGAATAAGAATACATAAAATAAATACAAAAAAATAGAGTTCAGATTCGACAATTTAGTTACTAGTGGAGAAGGATTAGTAGCACATCCCGCCCAGTAAATCAATATCAACATATTGTTGGGTTGTGAGGTAAATGAGCGATTTCAAATAGTTAAGTTAAAAAAATATGAAAACAAGATGAAAAACTGATTTTTATTCGAGATGGCTTTCGGGGATGAAGATGTCCGTAACTTTCCTTTCATGGCCGTAAAGTCTGAATTTTTAGCTGTTGTAGTACTGATCACCTTAGAACCTCCAATGGCAGAGATCCATCATTCACTACTACATAACCTACCTTTAGTGTCGGTTATTTAAGGCCTTTAGTGTCGGTTTCTAAGCGACACCTATGTGGGCGACACTAAAAGCTCACCCATTACGCGTCGGTTCCAAAACCGACGCCCAAACTCTTCGCGCGCCACCGAAATCACGCTTGTTTCCTGTGGCACGAAGGTATAGGCATCGGTTATTAGATAAGAAACCGACACCATATACCTTCGCGCCACAGAAAGGGTGCCATCTTGCCCACTATCAGTGTCGGTTATTAGATAATAAACCGACGGCATATACCTTCGCGCCACAGGAAACAGACGTCGGTTGTTTATATAAAACCGACATTATAACTTTGTGTGTCAGTGTTATACAAATAACCGACGCCTATTGTTTTTTTTTTCTGTCAGTCTGCAGACCTGTTGTGGCTGGTCACAGGATGAGAAACCTACAGTTAACTGTAGGTTTTACGACATCCATTAATATCAGCCAACAACAGGCCACAAACCTGCAAATTTAACAACAAAAATATTCACACATGCATTTAGCAATACAACCTGCAGTTCTATTTTATTTTCACACATTTAGAAACATTCATGTAGCTAGCAATCTATAGTTCCATTCATTCACATTCACACATGTAGAAACATTCATATAGCAACCAACACTTTCATTCATTTTTCACTCAGACACATGTAGAAACATCTAGACATGTAGAAACATTCACACATATATTATAATTCAGAAATTCATTTATAAAATATCATTCTTTAGTCATTATTCACTATCAACATCCCAATTATAGTTTAAAACCCCCACTATTTGTATGGCTGTTGCCCATTCTTCTCTTACTTCATTTTATTCTCCCATCGTATAGGGAGCATGTACATCTGGTAAGTCCGTTCCTGTAGTGGGGTCAACTTTAAACACCTGTAAAGAGAATGATGTATATATATAATTAATGAGCTATAAATAAGATTGATATATTTCATATTATCTAATGAGACTATATAATACCTGAGCAATACAATCGATGTCCATACAACATGACAGACGAACACATATATAGTACATAACAACAACAGCGTCGAATTTACATACAACACTAGCTTAGTACATATATAGTGGGACTAAGGTGACGATCCCACCTGCTAAAACAGGTTACCGACAACTACATGTTACGACTGGGAGGTCGTGATTCAACAACCGTATGCATTAGCAGGAGGACAAACAGATCCACCTGCTAATGCATACGGTTGCTGAATCACGACCTCCCAGTCGTAACATGTAGTTGTCGGTAACCTATTTTAGCAGGTGGGATCGTCACCTTAGTCCCACTATATATGTACTAAGCTAGTGTTGTATGTAAATTCGGCGATGTTGTTGTTATGCACTATATATGTGTTAGTCTGTCATGTTGTTATATGAATCTGAAGCACTTGTGTGTGCTGCACTTTATGTATTGTATCTGTATCCTGCTTCTCTTCATTGGGGCTTCTTTTGCCTATATATCTATATAACGTTTGGCGAACGCCTGCATATCCTCTTGGACCCATTATGTGGTCGTAACATGTAGTTGTCGTTGAGCATCGCTGATAGCCTAGTTAGTTAGCACATTGATTTGGTTAGTAACAATAAAGGTTAATCTTGAATAGGTGAATACATAAAAACATATATTAATTAAATTGGGAGTGGCACTTAATACCTTGAATTCATCTGTTTTTCTTTGGGTAACAAACTCCTCCCAGTCTTTGGGGCCCAAGTAGTTCCATTGCTGTGTGACTTCCTTCTTCCTATATTTATTTTTCAAAGAGAATACAAACAAAAATTATTAGTGTAGAGTTAGTGAAATACTGATCAATGTCTAGAATTGGAATCAATCAAGAACCTATTCTCAGCATCGCGTATGTAATCTCGGGTGAGATTGGTCCTATAGTTCTTTAGCACCCTCCCACAATGTTTAGCATTTGTATTAACTAGAAGATAATGAAACATCAAATCAGAAAATGATATTGATATTAAAAAAGTAAACATTTAGCTTCAATAAAAAAATATAAACATGCATGCCTCTGAAATTGTGACCTTTTATCAATTAACAATCCTTCATTGTGATCTCCGCGCACATATAAGTCATCATTAACTTCAATATTTTGTGGGGTTGGCAACCCAACTGAGAATGGACTGGAGTCATCATATTTATCATAGTACTCTTCTTCATCTATAGGATCTTCAATGAACTTTCTTTTACCATGAAGAACAACCTACCATTTATCATTTGCAGGATCATTGATATAAAATACTTGTTTCTCCTGTGATGCCAATATGAATGGTTCATCCTTCTCACCAATCTTTTCAAAGTTCACTAAAGTGAAACCCAATTCATCCACTATAACTCTTTTGGTGTTATCAACCCAATTACATTTGAAGAGCGGAATTCTGAAATCTATGTAGTCAAATTCCCATATCTCTTCAATGACACTGTAATATGTCATTTTAGCTTCATGTGGACTCTTATCCTTTGCACTTGCAAAAAACATAGTCGATGCTTGAAGGGTGACCCCACTATTTTGGACGCCACTCTTATCATCTTGGCGCTTTGTGTAATATGTGAATCCATTAATGTCATACCCTTCATAAGACATAACAGTCAACTTTGGTTTAAAGGTGAGGCATTTGATAGTTTCAGTAATATCATCTGGTGTTTGAGATAGTTGATGAAAGACTTTATCTTCAAACCACTTAATAAAATTCTTGTTATGCTCTCTAGCAAGCCACATTGTATTGGATCGAGGATATTGTCTTTTGATGAAATTGGTATGTTCCTCGATATAAACGTTCACTTCGTCCATGTTGTGTAAAATATACAAATGACCTTGTTCCAACTACTCACGGCTGATTACTTTCACACGTGATCCCAAAATTCCTTTGCCAAATAGCTCGTCAATATTCTTGTCATTATCAGGAGTGTCAGTACCACTGAGAAAGTCATTGCAGAAATCCATAACCTCTCTCGCCACATAACCTTCAATAATACTCCCTTCAGGCCGATAACGGTTTCGAACATCACCTTTAAAAACGCTCATGTATCGTTCAAAGGGATACATCCAATGCAAGAAAACCAGTCCCAAGATTTTCACTTCCCTAGTCAAGTGGACAATAAGATGTACCATGATATCAAAGAACGAAGGAGGGAAATAGATCTCAAGCTGACATAGGGTAACAACCACTTCTCTTTGTAAATTATCGAGAGTCTTAGGGTCAATAACTTTGCTGCAGAGACTGTTGAAAAAGAAACAAAATCTGGTGATTACAAACCTTACATGCTTCGACAATATAGATCGAATTGCCACGGGCAATATTTGTTGCATTAGAGTGTGACAATCATGAGATTTAAGACCTATCAACTTCAGATCTTTCATTGATACCAATCTACAAATGTTGGATGAGTAACCATGTGGCACCTTAACATTTACCAAGCATTCACAAAAAGCTTTCTTCTCCTTTCTAGACAACGTGTAACAAGCGGGAGGTAAGTATGTTCTTTTATTACCCATTTCACGTAATTCTGTTAATTCTGACCTTATTCTCATTTCATGTAGGTCCAGTCTGGATTTTATCCCATCTTTAGTCTTACCTGGTATATTTAACAGAGTACCAATGATGCTATCACATACATTTTTCTCAACGTGCATTACATCGATACAATGTCTGACTGTCAAAGAACTCCAATAAGGAAGATCCCAAAATATTGACTTCTTATTGAATGAAGAATTGTCACTCCGTGTAGTACATTGTGATCTCTTACCAAATTCATTGACAAAGTCTTTTACTCTTTCATAAACAACCTCCCCTGGTATAGGTTTAGGTGCACTGCGTTCCTCATTCAATCCATTGAATGCTTTGCGCTTCCTACGATACGGATGGAATTTTGGAAGAAACCTTCGATGACCGAGATATACATTCTTACCGCCATGTTTTAGTCTGGTTGAATCAGTGTTCTCTTCACATATAGGACACGCTTTAGCTCCTTTGATACTATATCTAGACAAATTCCCATATGCTGGAAAGTCATTAATAGCGCAAAACAACATAGCATGCAAACGAAATGTCTCTCTTCGTGAAGCATCATAGGTCATCACACCTTCACCCCAGAGTTTCTTTAAGTCATCAATCAGAGGTTCAAGATAAACATCGATGTCATTTCCAGGTTGTTTAGGGCCCGATATCAACAACGACATCATTACGTACTTATTTTTCATACACAGCCAGGGAGGAAGATTGTATATAACAAGCATGACTGGCCAAGTACTATGTTGGCTGCTCAATGTCCCGTACAGATTCATCCCGTATGTACAAAGCCCAAGTCTTAGATTCCTGACTTCTTCACCAAATTCAGGGTACAATACATCAATCTTCTTCCACTGTGGGGAATCAGACGCATGTCGTAGGATCCCATCATTATTTTTCTTAACATCTGCATGCCACCTCAAATTCTTTGCATCTATCGGATTGGCAAACAAGCGTTGAAACCGTGATATTATAGGTAGATACCACATCACCTTGGCAGAAGAACCAATTTTGGACTCCCCCGAAGTCGTCAATTTATACCGTGACGCACCATATTTTGGACAATCTTTCAAATCCGCACAGTCCTTTTGAAATAATACACAATCATTAGGGCATGCGTGTATCTTCTTGGCATCCATTTCCATTGGGCACAATAATTTCTTTACCTGGTATGTTGAGATTGGCAGCTCATTTCCTTCAGGAAGCATTTCTTTCAACAAAGACAACAATGACGTGAAGCTTTTGTCGCTCCATCTATTGTTAGCTTTCAACTTATACAATCTCAACACAGCGTTAAGCTTCGTAAACTTAGTACAACCTGTGTATAACGACATCTCAGCATCATGCACAATGTTTCTAAAAATGGGAGGTGGATCGGTATCCATCATCGCATCAACGATGTCTACTGGAACTGGTTCATTCACATCTACGTCATCGTAGGCAATTTCTTCTTCCACACAAGCATTGCTATCAACATCCACTGGTTTCGGGTTTGAAATCTCTCCATGCCAGTGCCATTTTGTATAGCCTTGTATAATCCCGTTGCACATGACATGAGTTTTGATTTCGTCACCAGTGTTGACTTTCAAGTTGTTACCGCAATGCCTACATGGACAGTAGAACCTATCTCCAGGTTGTTTCCTATGTTCCTCGGAAAATCTAATGAACTGGTCAAGACCAGAAATAAACTCTGGGGTGCAGCGATTGCGAATGGACATCCATGATCTATCCATTCTATGATCAAAGAGAAAACAAGTATATATTAGGACAAGATTAGGGTCTAAGGTTAACAAATACATGTGATGTCATTATTATATATAATAAATGTGTACCACCTATTCATTCTTGAACACCTAATCTCACTAGTAAGTGTATAATGTGTATTGGGTTTTCAAGAAAATTTCGGTAGCATTTCCCCGTTGTTCTCCAAGTACATATGTACTTAGAGAACAAACGGGGAAATGCTGCCGAAATTTTCTTGAAAACCCAATACACATTATACACTTACATCCTAAGAGAGATTAGGTGTTCAAGAACAGTCCCAAACCGGGGACTATCCAAGATTTACTCCTAATGAGTAAATCTTGGACGGGTTTCTAGGCCAACAAATAATGTGTTGTTATTCTTATACCTAAAATCCTAGTTCTTCAAGTTAGGGTGATTATTGATGTCTTTAAAAGCATGATTGGCAATTTAGGGAAAAGTTCATCATTTACATTCCAAGCATGTCACATGTGTGCATTACAGTTCATCATTAAGCAAGAAGGGTGATTAGGATTCTCACCAAGAATGTGTTTTGATTTTGTATACAATTTTATAAAAAAATGCACATGTATGCATATATATACTATACTTAAGTTAAAGATATAAGTAAAGTATACTTACCCAACATTCTCCTGAAGTTCAGAATAGAAAGCAGCTATGAGTATTGATTGCTTGACAATTATATTTGTTAATTGGACTTACTGTGGTCTTTTTGATGATGAAGCTGTGTCACGAAGCTCCTCACTGTATTTAGACGAATATGAACTGACAGGGGCCTCAGATTCAGATTCGTCCGAGCTGATATGCGACGACGTGTGCTCATACCGCAGTAGATGATCGTAGGTCTCGCAGTTGTTGTTGGTTATCCAAACTTTGATGGAATTATGGCCAACTGGACGGAGAAAAAGCCTGTTGCAACGGACCACATGCATCTCTCCAATCCAATCACGCCAACTGGATTTTGATACAAGATTTCCCGCCAAATCATACTCAACCTCGATAACATGTGAATAGTTGCCAAAAGTTAGGGTCACTTTACCAGGCATGTAGTGTCTTCCTTTTAGAAAATGCCAATGTTTGGGTATGACCAATTGGTTTAAGGAACGATCATCTATGATGATGTCCAATTGTTCTTCAATAGGGAACGTTAACATTGACATAGAGGCCCAGTTCATAGTGACTGTTATGGGTGGACAGAGACTGCATAATATTAGTATTAACAAAGTGTAAGTACATATAACGATGTTATATATTTTCAGAAAAAGTTGTATAACATCAGTTAACCTTTTATTTCTTGTCATAACCAACTTTATTGTGGTAGACATAATAGCTTGAAAAGAAGTCTACATATGTACTTAGAGAACAAACGAGGAAATGCTACCGAAATTTTCTCGAAAACCCAATACACATTATACACTTACATCCTAAGTGAGATTAGGTGTTCAAGAACAGTCCCAAACTGGGGACTATCCAAGATTTACTCCTAATGAGTAAATCTTGGACGGGTTTCTAGGCGCTTACTAAAATAGAACCATTATATGGAACTAATCCTACATTATACACATACTTTTCCTGAGTAAGATAATGTGCACTTCATGGAATTATTAAGATCTGAATATATATAAGTTGTTTCTACCTACTTTGATGGGATTTTATAACATTCGAGTCTTCCATTTAAGGCATTAGATGCATATATTGCAGTCCATTGTGTTGAGATAAGAATCCCATGTGATACACACAATTAAGAATCTTTCACGATACTAGGAAAATACACAACTAGATATTCATTTAGGTGTTATACATTCAGTTAGGTGTTCCTGATAACTCGCAGGTATGCACAACTAGACAACTGTGGCGGAGCAGTACTGGAGGAAGCATACCTTTCGGTAGCGGCGGCGGACAAGTAGGCGACAATTGGCAATTTAGGGAAAAGTTCATCATTTACATTCCAAGCATGTCACATGTGTGCATTACAGTTCATCATTAAGCAAGAAGGGTGATTAGGATTCTCACCAAGAACGGGTTTTGATTTTCTATACAATTTTATAAAAAAATGCACATGTATGCATATATATACTATACTTTTTGGAACCATACTAAACACCCAAATACTTTATAACACAACTATAAAACAATGATTATAGCTAACCTATTAAACAATAGACTTGTCACACATAAAACACCCTATAAAACTATAAAACAAAAAAGTATTAAGATATGCATGATACAATAACTATTTTGCATCACATTACAGCAGACTTATCATTGATACCTTACTAACTTATTTCTACATTTATATATCATCACTTGATCAAAAATTACATGTATTGTATAGACAATAGAGGATTCAACTCAGTAGAAGCACAAAATCAGTACCTAAACCCTAAACACAAATAAGTAAATAACTTAAAAAAAAAACGCCCAACAGCTGCTTGGGCGTGCCTTGGCACCGCCCAAGCAGCCGTCGGAGCAGAGGAAGAAGGAAGAAGGCAGGGCAGGCTGGCATACCTTGAGGGCAGAGGAGAGCAGCGGCCGGAGCACAGCAGCCACCGGCAGAGGCGGTGACAAAGAGAGGAGAAGCGCCGACGAGGACACGGAGTAGCGGCGGCGAGGGCACAGAGCAGCGACGAGGGCACAGAGCAGTGGCGAGGGCACAGAGCAGGAGCACGGACGGCCGTCGGTGAGCACAAAGGGAAGGAGTAGGAGCAGGAGCATGGCCGCCGGTGAGCACAAAGCAGCGGTGAGGGCAGGAGCAGGAGCACGACAGCGGCGGAGGAGGAGCAACGACCGGAGGGGGCGAGCAAGAAATCATCGGACCTAACTGAAATCGAGAATGTAAAAGGGAAAGGGGAAGAGAAGCTCATGCTGGTGAGCTATTAAGTTGACAATAAGCATCGGTTATTCTAAAAAACCGACAAATAAACCAACTGTGTCGGTTCTTTTCCAAAAACCAACACCTATACTAGATTATAGTCGTCAGTTTTTAACTAAAGGACAACCGAAAACTATTCCTGTCTCGCGAATACCCTTTAGTCGTCGGTTATTTATTTATGAACCGACGACATATGTCAAATTTTGGAGGTAATTTTTTCGCTGGAATTTTGGTTTTGGCGGTTGATTTTAGGTGTCGGTTTTTTATTACTTAACTGACACTTAATAAAAGCGGTATCCGTGTCTGGTCGACCTTCACACATTGTATGTCGGTTTATGTTATAAACCGACACTGTAGAGTTTAGGTGTCCGTTTATGTATACAACCGACACCTTGAAAAGTGACTTTATAAGACATTTCTGTAGTAGTGATTGGTGGTCAAGACCGATGCATAGGATGGTAGAGGATGAATAGAAGAAGTCTACTTAGAAAACTAGATCCAATTTTTTAAAAAATATTAAAAAGGAGACAACTATAAAAACAACACAATAGTTATAGTAGAATAATAGATCAGAAGTAGCAATAGATCTGGTTAGCTACAATAGTTATAGTTTGAATAGAACAAATAATAGATTTAGTAGTTGCTGGCAACAATTAGAGTAGCTCACAATTCTACAGATCTAAAAGAGCAGGTGGTGTCATAGAAAAGATCCTCTGATCAAATGCAATATAAAGAGAGAGATAGTCATTTCTCTAGCATTAAGAAAGACGAGAATGGTCTTGAATACATTGGGTATGGGGGGCTATTTATAGTCCAAGATTAGGATTCGAGATTCTAGACAAAACCTTTGAGAAGAGGTAGAGGATCATTATGCGCCATGCATGTCACATGGATCAACGTGGTATTAGTGGATGGTGTTGATCCATCTGGTGTTCTAGTGTGAACAAAAGAAAATTTCTCATTTTTTTAGTAATTTTAGAAATATTCTAGAAACAATCAAAGAAAACTTGTATAGAAAGATAACTTGTGGTTATCTTTCAAGTTTTCTAGAAAAAGGTAAGGGGATATTGAATTCTAGACAATTCAACTGGGTAGTTTATGAAAAGATAACCAAGGAAGAATTGAAGAAAAATTACACTTTTGGTCTGAAAGAAGGTTCCTTTACTGAAGGTATGGACTGGGTGAAAGTGGACAAAATATGTTTTAAATAATAGATAAAAATATGAGAAATTTTGAAAAAAAAATAGAAATTGGATAGGATGTGAAACATATCCCATCATTAGCCAGAGATTTCACATTAATCGTAAATTTTTGTTATGTGAGAAAAAATGAGGTGTCAATAGTTTACCCCTCTCCAGGCATGTTTTGAGATAAAATTGAGAACCATAGACTTTAGCCAAGTCTGACCTTTATTTTTCTATAATGAATGGGCAAATAGATTTGACTTATCAATGAGGTTTTGACAAACTTTTTGGAGGGTGGAAAGCAAATGTGATGTCTTTTTCTTCTAAAACCGAATTAGTGAGGAAAATGTTGGGAATAAATGATATCTCTCGAGTAAGAGTAGCCTATGACTTAGGAAATTTCCTGTATCTGACCAATCATTCAATCCCATTAAGAGTGTCTTCCATCATAGATCCAGTTCTAAAACCTAAGCATGTATAATTCTCCCACCAACTCATGCCTTAGTGAGAAAAACGTGAATGTAAAAAAGCAAATGTAGGTATGGTTTTTCAGTGAGACATTAAGATTAGAAGTTTTTGGTTCATTGAGAAATAGTGGCAACTACTCTTCCTGAAAATATATATTGGAGAAAAAGAGTAGTTATCCCCTTTCATGTGCATCTATTTGTTTAGTTTTTTTTAATAGCGGGCCAATTCAGAGTCAGGATTGGAACTCTTAAAAGGAACAATGTGAGAATCATGCCTATCGGACTAAGGCTATTTTATACAAGCTTTTAGATTTAAGATGACCTTTCCTACTAGTGACTGTTTAGGTTAATTATCTAATTGATGAAGGCACCTGATAAGAATTGAGATTGGATGTTCAAAGTATTATCTAGTGAAAGGTAGCCTCCACTATGTGTTCCTTTACCAGTTCATTTTCTATCCTCTAGAGTGTCAATGTTCCTCAACTCTTTAGGTCTCAATATAAGAATCTAGCGTTTTAAACCATAACTTAGGGTCATGAGGCGGGGTTAGTAATCTGGTTCAAGTAATGATCCAGAAGTATCAAAAGATGTGTTCTTGAAATCAAGTTGATAATTCTAGTTGCAATCGAAGATTGACATGAAGGATTTGAAAGGAAACATGGATTCTTGTTTAAAGTCATGAGTAGAGACCCCATATTAAAAGGAAACAAAAGAAGGATAGGGAGCTTGTTTAGGATGAGGCTCGTGGTCTAGTTTAAGGTCTTGGTATAGGAACCAAATAGATTTAAAAATGAAGCTTTGAGTTGGTTATGGTTTAGCCCATAATCTGATACCCAGAACAGATTTAGAAATTGATGTACATGATTGGTTCAGTTTTAGGTCTTAGTTCAGGACTCTAAAAGATTTGGAAATGAAGTTTGATGTGATTCAGTTTAAGGTAGTGAGCCAAGTCCCTAAAAAGATTTGAAAATTGAAAATAATTTTGATTAGTTTATGGTCATAATTTTGGAACCCTAAATATTGTGGACACATTTTGTGATCATCTTGAGGAAAATAAAGATTTTGGTTTTGGAGTTAAGATTTTACATTTTTTGAATATTACTATTTTTGTTATTTTTGTTGATTTTTTTAGGTTTATGGAAATTCTACTAAAAACTAGGGACCTATTTGCAAATTTTGAATTAAAGGAGGGTAATGGGAGGGGGGTGGAACACCATTCCGATATCTTATTCGCTCGCATAACAAGTGGTGGTGGAGATTATTTTAGGGCATTTTTGAGTTATAGTGGCGGCAAGAAAAAGGAACAGGAAGACAAACAAATCATGGTGATCCACTAGGTTTATGCATGTGGATCAGGGCGTTCAACCAACTTCGGTCGACACTCTCTGGGAGAGGTGTCGCAGCAGTAGAGGACTTCTAGTGGTCCCCTCTGATAGCTCTTAATTGCAGTTTTTGTCAACTTCAGTCTCAAGGAAGGTACACCTTTTATTTTTTTACTTTGGTTTGGCCATTTTAGCCCTTGATGACACAATATAGTATTTGGCTTCCCGACATTCTTCACTATTTGGAGGTTGAGGATGACCTGGATGCACGTTTTGTTTTGCTATCTGGACAATTTTTTTTTCATTTTTTCAATCATCCTTTATTCAATCAAGCTGATTTAAGTAGCTACGAAAAGCTTCTGACATTGTTGTCCTGGTGAAGCAGATGGATGATCATGACTATCATGAACTGGACCCTATTTTAGATGAATAAGGTGGATAAAATGATTTTGATGTCGAGGTGAATCCACAATATGCATCTTCCATTCTAATTGCACTTTTATCTGCTGTCTAAATATTCTAATTGAAGTCTTCCTCGAGCAGGCATCATGGTGGTGAGAGAAGGGTAGAGGGGGAATTTCTCCTTATTGAGAGATTTTTCCATTAATTTGGCATGTTGTCGATGAATTCACATCACCAAGGTCTTCAAATGGATGATGAGGTATAACTTGAAAACTTTGCTCCTTGTTATTTTCTATCTGCTTTGTTGATCTTAAATTGGGATTTTTTGCCCTGTAGTGGTGATTTTGAATTTATTTTCTTCTTTATTCCTTAGGCTATTAGATTGTCAAATATTTACTGGATATATGGCAAGGAAATTGTCCTAATATGTCTTTTATAAGGATTAGGATTGAAATCTTATTTAAGAAAATAGTTTCTTGAAAAGCTTTGTCCATTAAGTCATATAAATGTTATTTTGTTGGATACTACATTTATATTCCAATATGACGAAAAAAATGTTTGTTGTCAGGACAACGACATTCCTAAAGGGAATTTAATTCCAAAGGAATTAGTGGGAGAAAATTAGAACTTGAAAAGTTCAAAACCAATAATAAAAATATTAAACCCAAAATAGGTAGAAGCCTTGAGATCTAAGTCGGAGTCCATGTACACAACAAGGTATGACCTTGTGGATCCACTAGAAGGGATAAAAATCGTATGGTGCATTAGGTCTTTAAAAAGAAGATGACAATGATGGTAGTGTAAAAACCTATAAGGACATATTGGTTGGATAGGGTTTCAAACAAGTTCAATATGTTGAACACGATGACATCTTTTCATCACTTGCCATGGTTGAATCCATTAGGATCATGCTTGCCATTACAACTTAATATGACTACAAAATTAGGCAAAATGGATGTTAAAACCACATTCCTTAATAGGAATATTGTAGAGGTTGTATACGCAACACAACCTGAAGGTTTTATAAATTTAATTATTGCAAATAAAGTAT
The DNA here is from genome assembly GCA_963693085.1 of Alisma plantago-aquatica. NCBI lineage: Eukaryota > Viridiplantae > Streptophyta > Magnoliopsida > Alismatales > Alismataceae > Alisma > Alisma plantago-aquatica. Next base: position 212,623,105 of record OY856413.1, read on the forward strand.
GTAAGAAATAAAGGTCAATCCATGGATTGAAGAAAGCCTATCAGAGTTGAAATATTTGATTTGACAAGATAGTCAAAGGGTTTGACTTTAGTCAAAATGAAGATGAAAATTGTGATTACAAAGGGTTAGTAGTAGCATATTTATATTCCACATAATGATCGGGATATGACGTCCTTATCCTGCATATTTTGAAACCTAACTGGGAAGCACCTTCTCTATGAAGGGATTAGGTGAAGCATCCTATATCTTAGGAATTAAGATCAATAGAGATAGAGCTATAAAGCTTCTTGACCTAAGTATGAGCACATACATTGGTAAGATGTTGAAGCGGTTCAACATGCAAGACTCAATGAGAGAAAATTAGTCCATGTTCCAAGGAATTAGTCTCTCAGGGGCCTAGTGTCCTAGTTCTTGTATAGAATCAGAACACACAGATAAGATGACATATGCATTCACAATTGGATATATCATGAAGGCAATGTTATATACTCATCCCATTATCTCATGTGTGTTGTTCATGATGAATGGATATCTTTTAGTTACCGTGACATTCATTGGACTATCATAAAGAACATCCTCAAGTACTTGAGAAGCACTAAAATAATCTATTCCTTGGGTATGGTAATAAGAAAGAGTTGGGTGTAAAGGGTTACACAAATGCAAGCTTTCAAAATGACAAACAAAATTAACGATCACAATCTAAATTTTTATTTGACATTAAAATGAGAATTGTAAGATGGGAAGTTTTGAGCAAGAAGTAGTTGTTTAATCTTACAATAGAAGTTGAGTGCCTTGCTATTTTGAAAACAACACATGATATTGTATGGATCAAGAACTTCATGTATATGAACTTGTGGGAGGTTCCAACCATTGATGACATAGTAGAAATACTGAGATAAAAATGGAGCTACTAGTTAGGAAAATGAACCCAGATAGCATACTATGACATGTCCATATCATACGAGAGATCGTACATCGAGGATATGTTAATACTTGCAAAATACCAACTAGAAGCAAATGTTGCAAACCCACTATAAAATCACTTTCCTAGAAAAAAACATGATGGAATTGTTGAAGATCACTTAGAATAAGATTGGTAAGGGATTGAATCTAAGTGCAAGTGGGAGTCTATTTGTATGTATGCCCATAGAGCCAATCATATGATGATTGTAATGGCGATCACATACTTGATTTGATAATTATAATGGTAACTCTATGTATTATGTTTGTCTTAATAATGAGATGATGACATAAATATAATTGATATCTAAATAATGATGTTACTCGATGACATATGTCTTCAAGTTGAGGAACTAAATAATGAGATCAAATGTATGATAAGATTATATGCATTCTTGTTATATCCCTGGTTGGATATTACTATGAAAGAAAAACATAAAACAATAATATATAAGACTAGAGTGTGTTGATTGATGATAGAGTCTCATTAGTCATGATATGGGATATCAAGTCAAACACATAGGTACTTGTTAGAGAGCAATGCACTTGATAGACCCACCTTTAGAGTGATACATTAAGACCATGGAATATTAGTCAGGATCAACTCTCATAGTGATAGTTGTTATTGTGGTTCTTAGACCTGAAGTCACTATACTCATATCAAGTCATTGAATATAGTTTGACACCATCTAATGTGACTTTGGATAAGAGTTGCCATAAAGGTGGTTCTTGGGTACGTTGTGATGCATGGGCATTGAGTGTGAGCAATGTAGATGAGATTTGTTACTCATGTAAGAGATTGATATCCTGGCCACTTGATAAGTAAAAATAAGAAATGTATGACCATACTCATGTGACTCAATATGTGATATGTGAGCTCACATGCATCTCATACAATCTTCTATAGTTCAAGGAAAATTGATTGAACATTGATAGGATGATGATTCCATGCCTCGAGTTCAATCTAGATATCAGAGACAAAGAAACTATACAATCATTATAACATTGATCATAGGTTGGAGGTTGAAGTTGTTCTCCGACTTTCTAATTACTTGGGTAGCAATTATGTGTTTCTAGATACCACTCATTGCTTGTGATGTCATAAATTGGTTATGGACATTCACTGCCAATGTAAATTGGGACCTATAGGGTTACATTCATAAGATGCACCTAGAAAAGTAGTTTACTCATGAATATGATTTAACTTGGTTACTAAAGTGTTTAGGTATTCACAACATTGCTTGTACATTGATTGAAATGGAATTTGAACCACCTGGTTCAGAATATGAATCACCTGATTCAGATATTAATCGTCTAATTCAAAATGTGAATTGATTATTTAAGATGTGAAATAATAGATTGCACGATTAGTTAGAATGCATCGAGGATTGATGTTTATGGACTATTGTGTATTAATAATCACATTGAAAGCCAATATGTTTTCAAATAGAAAACATAATGAACCAATCAATTCAAATGTTGAACCTACTGATTTACATGTGAAGCAACCAATTCAAGTATTGAACTGACCAATTTACATACACACTGACTATTTCAGAAGTGAACCGATCGGTTCATGATTTGTGTAACCAATTTTTTTTTAAAATCCTTCTCTTCAACTCCCAGTTGATCTTTAAATCCTAATCTTAGCCCTCCTATAAATAGAACGGTAGTCAAGGTTTTCAGGAGATATAACAATAAGCTCTGACAATTGTTGTCCTTTCACAGTTGTGGTAACATGAGAGCATGAGAAAGTCTTACCCGTAAAAGGGAGAGATAGTGAGGGAAATACAATAAGGGAGAGCAAGTCAACTCTAGCACATCGACATTAATAGGGAAAATGCCCTGCCTATGTCTTTGGAAGCATGACATGGAGTTCTTGATGGTGCACGTGGAATACACAGAGGTATCGGGCCATTGCCACCATGCTAGGAAGACAACAATCACTAGGAGGTTGTCGCCACTGATTGTCTATGTGCGCTTGTGAAGAGTGCACATCATTGTGCAAGAGTAGTAGCTAGACTTGCTCTATGACTAGGTATAACTATTGTTACCCTCTTTTCTAGATACATCATTGTTGACGTGATCTTTCTGGCAAGGAATATGGGCAATTTTTTTTGTTTATGTTGCCTTATCTTCCATCCCTATTCCCCAATAGTACTATTAGAGTCACGTCAATTTATGATTTATCTGGCTGTCAATAAATACGATCACATTTATTTTATTGCATACAATGCAAATATTACAATGATTAATGTGCATATCTGATGAAATACCTCATAAGATCCCTATATATTTATACAAACATATATATATATAAATATATATATATAAATAAATATATATATATATATATATATATATATATATATATATATATATATCAGGAAATGATCTAGTGAGAAACATATATGTTGAGAGCATGAGAGGCATTTGAATAACTCTCCACATAGATCAATTTTCAATAATCCAACTGTAAAGATTAGAAGTATACCTTAATATCTACCTTCCTATAAAATTTTATCACCATATAACTTGTAGATCATTCACAACAACCAAATATTTTTCGACGATCTATATTGAATTTTAGGCTGACCGTTGGATGTAAAAGGTGTATATTGTACATATGGACATGTAAACAATGTCTGATTGCAATGATTTTTTGCGAAAAGGTAAATGAAATGATGCTTTTTCCATCTATATGGTTCAATTTTAAAAACTAGTTACTAATTTGTAGTTATTCAAATGCCTCTCATGCTCTCACTGTAGGATGTTTCTCACTGGATCGCTACCCTATATATATATATATATATATATATATATAATTTGTAGATCATTCACAACAACCAAATATTTTTTGACGCTCTATATTGAATTTTAGGCTGACCGTTGGATGTAAAAAGTGTATATTGTACACATGGACATGTAAACAATGCCTGATTGCAATGATTTTTTGTGGCAAGGTAAATGAAATGATTCTTTTTCCATCTATATGGTTGGATTTTAAAAAATAGTTACTAATTTGTATTTATTCAAATTCCTCTCATGCTCTCACCGTAGGATGTTTCTCACTAGATCTCTACCATATATATATATACATATATATATCCATATATACATATATATATATATATATTTATATATACATATACATATATATACATATATATACATATATATATACATATACATATATATACATATATATATATATATATATATATATATATATATATATATATATATATATATATATATATATATATATATATATATATAGAGTCAGGCTAAAATACACTCGAGTGTACGGATCGCACGAATACACTCAAGTGTGTTTGCATATCAAGACTATTTTTTGCGAAATGTAAACCATTGATCTTCACCGTCATACTATAACTAGGCTACATACAACTTTTAAGCCCATTTGGATGAGTGTAAGTCACTCATCCAAGGGCAACAAAATCGACGCGTGAAACTAATTTGAAATGCATAATTTTTGCAGTCTTCATAACATGAGCTATACATATCCAAATGTGCTCAAATTTTGTGTATGAGTTGTTCACGAGATGTTTAAGAAGATCAACTGATTAGATTTTCAAAAAAATATTGCATCATGAAAAACTACTTGAGTGTATTCCACTCCGGATACACTCAAGTGTATTCTAGCCAGACTCTCTCTATATATATACGTGTCACCCTAAAAGTGTTTTGATGGTGGATGTATGCGTGGTTATGGACAAAATAATTGTAAATGTGTGTGTATGGTTGTTTGGTTTTCTTTCCATTTCTTACTTGGTTTGCATAGCAAGCCTCTCTCCTCCTTGGCAAATGTAAATTATGGCTCTTCTTACTATGTTCCCCTCAAATATAACTCAAGGTTTTCCCTTTCACAATGTAATATGAAATGTAATTGTTTTATTTTCTATTTTGGAAAGATGTTTTGCATGATTCAAGTCAATTGACTGGAGGACCGAGGAAGCCAATAGACAAGATGAACCAAACAGTTTACCAGAGGACCAACTGATTGATTGGAGGAGTCTAGCTAATGGCTTGAGCCAGGAAGCCAATCTACCGACCTAAAGGCCAACCGGTCAAATGAAGGGTTCATACGGCTGAGTGGGCCAGCACAAGTTCTCCAATATAGGTTTCTACATGAGATGTATGACGTTTGATGGTAGTAATTCTTTGTGGCTCTAAAGAATAGCATTAGTATGGCCATAACCATCGCTCTTATGTTTTGTGATTGTATGTTTTATTTGTGGATATAAGATGTATAATGTAACTACTATAAGTATGTGCTGATTAAATATATATGTACTTTTTTTGGATTAGGTAAAATATTACTATTTCAAAAAATGTATAGGAGAACCTATACAGTACAGAGGGTGTAATAACGACAAAAGCCCCACTGTTCTTTAGCAATAGGGTCCAAACCTTTATAAAGAGTAGGTTTGGCCCTCCCAACAAGACCCATACTTTTATAAAAAATGACAAATGTCACAAACATGTCACTCTCCCGCCCCCCATGCAGCCTCATATTCCTCTCTTGCCAAATGCAAAAAACCAAAGAAGCAATGCCCAGGGCCCCAAAAGCTCACATATTCTTTTTACTGCACATTAGTTGCCTTATCCAATTCATCCCATCATCTAGCTTTTGAGGTGGCCTATCGCCCCAGCCACACTTGAGCGCCCACCTGCACCACACATATTTAGAAAACAGACAACCGAATAAGAGATGTTTGTGTGTTTCCATCTCCTACTTGCATAATAGACAAACATAGTTAACATTCTACCCCCAGGCACAAAGCCTATCAGTCGTGGGGAGCCGGCCTAAGACCGCCTTGTACAAACAACACCCCCACTTAAGCATCTGCATCCTATTCCATATAATAACCACCCATAGAACAAGAGGGCCACACGCCTTCAAATCCCATGGTTTAGCCACTATATTATCCCACCAACCATCGGGTCTCAACAGATAAGCATGCTTGACTTTGTGCCAGTCCCTAATCATTCTCTTCCACACAATCAAACTGCACCCATTATCTATGGCATTAAGCGAATTGCCATATCTATTCTTCATTCAGGTCATCCGTATAGAATCTAGATACATGATGAACCTGTGTATACGCTACATAGTGGCAATCCCTGCCACTCCAACTGGATCAGCAACTCTCATACCTCCTTACAGACAGTTCCTTGTAATGGTATCCTAAGAAACCCCATGTGCCTTGCCACCCCACAAAAAAATACTCACCAAGCTCCTAAGTTTCTCAATGATGAACATAGGGAATTTTGTCTGTCTGCACCAGAATCTGATTTTTGCCAATAACATAGTGTTACAAAGCACCATTCTCCCCACCATGGAGATGGACAAACCTTCCCACTTTTCGATCTGTGACCTAAGTTCATCCACCAAGCTGCTATAGTTTTTTTCCCTTCCTTTACCCCCCAAGATGGGGATACCCAAATACTTTGTAGGAAACTGACCACCTGTAATACCTACAATAGCCCTCAATCTATCACGTCTAGAATCACAACAATGTGATAGAAACATCTTGGACTTTATGTCACTAATATAGAGGCATGTCATACGACCAAACTTCATCATAATGCCTCTCTCTTGTTTATGGTATTTGCAGTGGCCCGCAGTAAAGATCATAATACCATCTGTGAAGACAAGATGCGATATGACCGATGTGCTCTTTACCTTGAACACCTTGAGTTTCCCCATGTCCTCTTCCTGTGAAATAGCATTAGACAAGGCCTCCATAATGATCACAAAAATCATGGGTGAGAGAGGGTCTCCCTACCACAACCCATTAGAAGAAGTGAAGAACCCCTGTGGTACCCCATTCATAAGCACTGAGAAAGAAGTAGCTTCCACAAAATGAACCATTAGTTTAATCCACCTACTAGAGAAGCCCATAGCCACCATAATATTCTACAGAGTAGTCCATTCAACATGGTCATATGCTTTTGTAATATCTAGTTTGAAGCAAGCCTTCCTTGTGGAATGTTTTGAACTGAAATGATTTAGAAATTCTGCTACCAGTAATGCCCCATTAGCAATAGATCTATCTTGGACAAAAGCCATCCGGTTAGGAGACATAATCCTTGGAAGGATCTTTTTAAGATGCCTAGACAAGAGTTTAGCAAAGATCTTATATAACACTGAACAACAAGCTATGGGCTAGAAATCAACCATAGAGGAGGCCAAATTCTTTTTGGGGATGAGTCTAATAAATGCATGCTTGACCTGTTTGAGCATAGTTCCACCTACCATAAACCACCTAATCACACGACACACATCCTGCTTCATGATATCCCAACAGTGCTGAAAGAACTTCCCATTGAACCCATCACGTCCTAGAGCCATTGACGGACCAATGGAGAAGACTACCTCCCTGATTTCTTTTTCTGTAATTGGGCCGCATAACTCTCTATTCATTTCTTCATTCACCTTCACTGTAGGCAAGCAGCCCTACTGAGTATTGCAGTCTTTATTGTATAGGGTTCTAAAGTAATTTATAACCTCCTCTTCCACCTATCTCAAACCTCTAGTAGCAGACCCGTCCTCCTTAATCAACCCATGACTGCAATCCTTCATGTGATTTTTCTGCGTCGCATTATGGTAAATCTTCATGTTTCTATCACCATCTTTTAACCAACTCATTCTACTTCTTTGACAATGGTAAACCTCCTCAACCTTTTCCAACCTTAGCAAATTTCTCGCCTTCTCCTCTTCGTCTTTCATCTTGTCATTATCCCTAGGATGCAGTCTTAGTTCATGAGCAGCCTCTTTGTAATCAGTTTTAGCTTGGCTCACCAAGTTGGGAAGGTTGACTAACTCAACTGACCAACTCTTTAGTTATTTCTTTGTTCTTTTAAGTTTCTCCACAACACAGTAGATCGAATTCCCCACCACACTGTCCTTCCACACCTCACTGACCACATCATTGAATCTAGGCCAGTCCACCCAAAAGTTTAGAAATCTAAAAGGTATGTTCTTCTTCAAGGAATCAATCAACGAGACTATCATCCACAAGTGATTGCAATATAGATGACCACCAAGAGAAATATTTACCTATGGGAAACAATCCAGACATAATGAGTTCACCAAACCCCTATCGAGTTGACTAGAGATTCTATGAGCCAGACTCCTCTTATTCTACCATGTGGTAATCCACCCATTCATGTTCAATTCTATCAATTTAGCAGCGTCCATAGAGTCATTGAACCTACTTAGAACCAAATTTGGAATAGGAAGTCCCCCAAACTTCTCCCCTACCTTTCGAACATGGTTAAAGTCACCAATAACCAAGGGAGGAACTTGGTGCTGGGTGGTTTCTCGGATGGTGTCCCAACACTGTCTCTGTCTTCCTTCATTGTTGTGCCCGTACTAGTGATCACACAGTGAAACCCACCATTATTTATGCATCTAGCGATCATGACTTGGTCCATGGCAAAAATGACTTACACATCCCAAGTCTCCTTATCCCAACCCAAATCAATCCTACCTCCTTCAACCTGTTCCAGGTTCGATTCAACCCCCCAACCGGTCGATAAATGTCCCCCCCCCCAATCTTGTCTTTAAAATGTCTCTTAATCTTGGTTTCCATAATGAAAACTAGTGAAGCTTCCACCTCCATGATCACCTTCCTTACCCTTCTCTGTCTAAATAATAACATCAATAAATAAAAAGTCTAAGATGTTTTTCATAAGTGAAACACATGAAAAGCTTGATCGACCAAGCACATGTTACACCAATGCATGGTGTGTCATCTATTTCGTGGAAGTGTGATGGTAGATATGTGTGTCTACCAAAGCAAGGTACATATTATATCATATTGGCTTTTGGGTTAGACTTAACTAGGTGGACTTAATGAAATTAAAGGCTTAGAAGCATAAAAATGGATTGTAGCAATGATTTGTGCACACCATATGTCTAAGAGTTGGATGTGATGTAATTGGCAGAAGTTGCCTATGTAAATAGCCAAGTTTCACGTGATCAGCCAAAGCTGACTCATGCTTTGATGAATTATGGATATTGATTGACTAGAAGGTTGTATGTTGCAATCATCCAAACCAGTAGTGAGGGATATCAATATGAAAAAAATAGTGTGAGTGATAATTAATTAAAATACTTATTAATATCATGAAACATATCAAATCAAATCAAATCAAAAGTGTATTAGAAAAAGTTGCAAATTTGCTTTTGTAGAATATAATGCCAAACACAAACACGCTTTCCTTGGGATCAGTCCTTGAGAAGAAAAAGTTGAACGAGAATAACTTTCATGATTTTTTCAGGATTTTGAGAAGCATTCTCACCAATGAGTGAAAACTCTATGTCCTTGAAAGACCAATGCCAGATGAACATGTTCCAAATTCATCAAGGCTAAAATGGATGCTTACTTGAAGCATGCTAATGATGTCACAAGCACTAAATACCTTATGATGATCTATATGACCTATGAGTTGCATGAACAACATGAAAACATGGACATTCTCTAGATGGTAGCACATCTTAATAATCTTGTAAAGAAAGAAAGGTATAATGTCTCCAAAGCATTATTAGATTGCAAATTGATAGAGGGAGATCCAATAGAGCACCATGTTCTCAATATGATTGGGAATGTGGAACATCTAGAGTGACTGGAATTTCCTTTAGCTCAAGAGTTGGACACAAATATGATTCTACAATCATGGGCTAAATCATGTAGCCAGGTTATCTAGTTCTATCACTTTAGTAACTTGGTCAAACTGCTATCTAAATTGCATGACATGTTGATTAATGTTGAAGCATGAATGAAGAAGGGAAAACTCATGATAATGATTAGCAAAAGGGAGTCTAAGGGCAAAGGAAAGACCATGAAGAGTTCTAAGGCTAAGCCAAAGTGCAAGCCTTCTACACTTAAGATAAGGAGAAAGGTAAGTGCAAAAGGAGTCTATCATTTTCACTTAAAGTAACTAAGGATGAAGAAGAAGGAGATAGAGATCTTCAATTAAGGACCGAAGAAGAAATATTCTAGAACTATGTTGAGCAAGAGTTAATGCCACTACACTTGGAATATGTCATTCATGGGCATGTAATAGAGTTAGGTGAATTGCTATTATGTACCTACCATTAATGATGTTTCGTGTATGGACACGAGTATTATAAATAACTGACATTTTGTTTTAAAAGATGAGATCTTATATGGAAGTGTCTATGTCTTATAGTCTATAATTGATAGTTATAAAGACAAATATGTATGACATGTATACTGAATGAATCAATGACTCAATCAATAAAACCTATCACATTGTCACCTAAAGCATAAAAATAAGAAACATATTTCTAGAATCCATGCATATGTCTGTCTAGACTCTTTTGGTTATTGAACTAATAGAGACATGTAAGTATTATTTATTGGGAAATGTGAAAAAAGAATCTTTCACTAGATGTAGTGGGAGACTGAGTATTCTATTGTGGCTCATATATATTGATGTATTGATGTGCGCATATTATATACACTTTTTTCCCACTTTAACACATGAATTCAGTCCATTTTCCTCTCCATTTGCTCTCTAATCATACTTAATTTGTCACAATTTTAGTTATTTTACTTGCCTTATGTTTGTGATCATAGGTACATGATTTTGATGGAGAAATGGGGTCAATTCAACCAAAATCTGACCTTAGTTGGATCCTCAAAGAGTTTGCATGCTTGATAGAGTTGATTTGAAGAAATTGAAGAAGACATAGTTTGTTCTATTAAAGACACGATATGTAAGATTATAGAGACTCATGACCTAGATGCAGAGAAAAAGACATGGCGTGTTGCTACTAAAACACGGCATGTCAGCTCGTTCAAAAGCCACATTTCATACTTCTAGAAACTCACATGGTGTTTGTTTATTCAGACACACCATGTGTCATTTGCTCATGTCAAATTCATGTTGCCTCTACATGGCATGTCTTTCAATGACACATCATGTACCCTTAGTGGAGGCAGTTTCACAGCAGTGTCAGGCTGCCTTCCACTGAACACACTGTGTTTTTGTCAATTTTTGTCAAATTTGAAAAGAACTGCTACATTTTTAAATATGAGAACAGCCATATGTGGTGATTATCTCTCATCATTTGAAACACTCTACAACCAACAAACAGGGCAAAGCAAAAGGATAGTGATTTTGGGGAGGAAGAAGAGGTTTGTTGGGAAAGAGTCTCTATTCTTCATCATTTCTTCTACACAGAGCACAATAGAAATTTTCTACTCTGTCCGGACTTCTCGAGAGGAAAAGCGATCTGAGTGGGAGTAGCTACAAGGGAGGAATGCTGTCCTCAAGCGAGAGTTTACCGCATCTCACATCACTCTTTGGTTTTCCTTTGTTTTTCTTTTCTATAATCATGGAAAATTTTGAAATTTGTATCGTGTACTTGTGTTTCTTCACTATTTTGGAGTAGAACCTTTCTTATTAGGCATGGGAGTGTAGCTCTCATGCTATTAGTCATGTGAACTTGTAATTCTAAACTAATGTTAGTTAATTCACTTCTCTAAGAGCTTTGATGGTGTTATTTGCTTGTATGTTTGCGTGGCCATTTAACCTACATGTTTTATGCTTCTTTATATGATTTAGGAGAATGTATAGCAGAGTATTGAGTAATTATCTTAGCAACAAACTCTTCACCATGGGAGTGTCTAGGGTAAATGAGGATCCAAGGTTGCAATTCGAATCTAAGCATAAGCACATGAGTGCTATGTAGAGATGAGAACTGTTTCATGTCACCGCGACATGTATATCGCAACCTCCTAAATTAAAATGTTGATTTCATAGTTGCATATTGTTAATAGTGTGGACGTAAAATGCTATGACCAAGAACTTATAAAATCTAATCTTAATCTTCTTAGTGAAGTTCTTGTTCTTTTTTATTGTCGGTTAGTAGATCATAATCAAATTTAACTATTGCAAACCAATCTAGATTGTTGAATAGTAACACACTTGCGCCTAATAGTTCCTTGCTCCCTTAGATGATCTCATTTCTACACACGGTATACTTGCGGGGTAGTTCCTGAGTTTGTAAACATTAAAACTTGCACATTTAAGCATAACAAGTTTCTACAACTGGCCAATAATGTAGTTTTGGTTTCCTTTTTATCATCTTTTTCTTAGTTCTTGGTTTCATTTTTGTTCTTCTTGTAGAGAATATAGTATGATATGGGGCTTATCTTATGTAAGTTGATTGAATCCCTTATGTGTTGAATTGATTGTCCTCTCATTGTTGAGAAATATCATTCGCAGAAATTGTAAAAGGCATGCATTAATCAAATTAAACATCATGGCCACCAACATGTGTTTAACTTTGGGTTTATGCTTTAGAAACTTAACGTTCATATTTCATATTCTTGATTTCTTAACACATGTAATGGTTTCAATTTTTGTGAATAAATCAAATGTACAACACCATTTAGAACATGGGATGCCCTTGCCAAGCTCTTAGTGAACTTTCAACAACTCTCTCAATGAAAAAAATTCATGTTAAATGAATGAAATCAGGTTAATGTTGCAATTTAGTCAGCTCTCCTCTATTTTTGGAAAAGCTTAGTTAAGGCCTCATGTTCTAAAGAAGAATCCAGTCCATCTTTACATAAAATTTTGGCTTATTTCACTTTTATACCATATTAAACATGGCTAAACTGCCAACATATCATACTAGCCTAGTGTAAGTCCAATTTGGCCACGACGATTAGGTGGTATCTCTTAAAAGAGGGTAAAATACCCCAACCGACACTCCATGTGTGCATAAGACTACATTAGATACCGAGCGTTGGAACCCACAATCGTTGTCATATCCTTTTTGGATAACAAGGAGCACAAAACTAAGTTTGTTAATATTAACTAAGATTCCACCATTTAAATCCTTAGTAATTGAGAACATTTGTTGTATAACACTAATTGTTTGGCTTGTTCGTCCATGTTTTACTTAGTGTTGTTTTTTTTTTATTCATTTAAACTGTTACCACCCACGATGAAGCAAAATTTTCTTTCTTGGATATTTAAGTTCAATTCATGGATATGAGTATAAACCTCTTGATTATGGTTGGTTCGGTCTCATATACATCTTTCATTTCATTTGATCTATGCATGAACTTGAGAATTCCTTTATTTGCGTTTCTATGCTCTTTTTGCTTGAGGACAAGATACAGTTCCAGCTTTGGGGAATTTAATGTGTGCATATTATATAAAATTTTTACCCACTTTCATACAAGATTTTAGTCCATTTTTCTCTCCATTTGGCTTCTAAAAGTACTTAATTTGTCACCATTTTAGCTATTTTACTTGCCTTAATTTGTCACCATTTTAGCTATTTTACTTGCCTTGTGTTTGTGATCATAGGTACATGATTTTGACAGAGAAATGGGGTCAATCCAACCAAAATCCGACTATAGTTGGATCATCAAAGAGTATGCATGCTTGATAGAGTTGATTTGAAGAAATTGAAGAAGACACAATGTGTGCTCTTAAAGACACAATGTGTAAGATAACATAGACTCACATGCCAGCTATAGAGAAAAAGACACAACGTGTTGCTTCTAAAACATGGCGTTTCCACACGTATTTCAATGTTCTGGAAACTCACATGACATGTGTTTATTCAGACACGTTGTGTGTCATTCTCTTAGGTCGACTTCAGGTTCCAACTACATGGCGTGTCTTTCTGCAATACACTATTTACTCTTCATGGAGGAAGTTTCACCCAATAGTTACACACTGTGACACATCGTGTCTTCCACCAAACACGTCATGTCTTTGTTAGTTTCTACCAAATTTGAAAAGAACCACCCTTATTTTAAATATGAGAACAACCATATGGGGTGATTATCTCTCATCATTTGAAGCACTCTATGACCAAAGAACATGGGAGAACAAAAGGAGGGCAATTTTGGGGAGGAAGAAGAGGTTTCTTGGGAAAGAGTCTCTATTGTTCCACATTTCTTCTCCAAAGAGTGAAACAGAGCTTCTCTACTCTGTCTAGACTTCTAGGGAGGGAAAGTGGTCCAAGTGGGAGCAACTATAGGATGGAATTTTGTCCTCAAGCTGGAGTTTACCTCATCTCACATCACGATTTGGTTTGCCTTTGCATTTCCACTATGTCATTAGGAAAATTCTAAATGATGTGACTTGTGCTTGTATTTCTTCAATATCTGTGAGTAGAACCTTTCTTCTTGGGCTTGTGAGAATAGATCCCAAGCTATTACTCATGTGAACGTGTAATTATGAACTAATGTTAGTTAATTTTCTTCTCCAAGAGCTTCTATAGTGTTATTTTCTTATATGTTTGTCCGACCATCAAACCTGCATGTTTTATGCTTCTTTATGAAATTTAGAAGAATGTGTAGGGGAGTATGGAGTAGTTCTCTTGGAAACTAACTCTTGACCACAAAAGTGGCTAGGGTAACTTGAGGGTCCAAGATTGCAATTTGAATATCAGCATAAGTACAGGAGTGCTATCCAGAGATGAGAACCATTTCATGTCACTGGGAGGTGTATGATTACGACAACCTCCTTGCAAGCTAACTAACATTTTTATTTCATAGTTTCATATGAGTAATAGTGTGTAAGTGAAATCCTATGAACAAGATCTTCTAAAATTTGGTCTTAATCTTCTTAGTTTAGTTCTTGTTCTTTTTACTGCTAGTTAGTAGATTATAATGAATTCAACTATTGCAAACCAATCTAGATTGTTGAATAGTAGTACATTTGCACATAATAGTGCCTTGATCCCTTGGATGATATCATTGCTACACACACCCGTATACTTGCAGGGTAGTGCTCGAGTTTATAAATATTAAAACTTGTGCATTTAAGCATGACAAGTTTTTGACACCGTTGTTGGGGAGCATTAACATTTTTTTGTTAGAGTAAGAGGTGTTAACTAGTAAGCGATACTAGATCTCACACCCACATGTTTCATCACTCCATCACCATTAATATTATCTATCTATTCTTCCATTGTTTGTTAAGTGTTCCAACTACTTGTAAATTTGCAGGACGGCATGCAGAGATCAAATCATGGTCTACAACCATCAGTGTTTCTAGACCCAAAGATTGAACACATTCTTATCAACTGTAAACGAGAAAGGAGGAGTGAAGAGTCTACAAACTTGGGAGACCTATAATCATCATCACCTCCATCTTCACCAGAAAGCCAAGGACCAATTATGGAATACAATCATGCTTTAAAGTATTTTTTAATTACATTTGCAATCGACATCAATGGGGCTCATCAATGGACCACACATCAAGGCAAACAACTTTTTCACCAACCCGAAAATCATGCAAATGATTCACCGAAACCATTTTGGGGGGATTCCCATGGAAAACCCCAACCTTCATGTAGCTGAATTCTTGCAATATCTAAATACATTCAAGATTAATGGCATTGCTCTTGATGGTATACACCTACTATTGTTTCCATTTTCTTTGAGGGATAGAGCCAAGGTGTTTCTCTCTTCATTTCCCAGGAACTCTATCAATAGTTGTAATAAGCTTCTCAAGGTCATCTTAGCAAAGTACTTCCCACCAAGGAAGACTACCCAGTTGAGAAGATAATCAAACAATTACACTCAACAAGATGCAGAGATTCTGTGTGATTCATGGGAAAGGCTCCAAGTGTTCAATCTAAGGGATCTAGAGGGGGTGAATAGAGCTTTAAAACTAACACAAAACTTGTTAGACCTTCAAGATACTTCAAATATGCTTACTTTCAATAGTGATTTTGATGGCAATTGAAACATATAAAGAAATGGTGAAAGAGATTCAAGCAACCAAGTGAACAAGCTGTTTTAGAGTGGTTCCACTCTCAAAACTAGGAGAGAGTTAGTCGACTACGTAGAGAAGTCAAGCTCTAGGATTTCTATGATGTCTACTCCTTAAATTCACTAATAAGATTTATACCATATGACCTTCCTTTTCCGAGACAAGGATACCCAGCTTTCTTTCTAGGCCAAGGGAGCCAACAACCTTATAATAAATGGCTTACCTATCCAAGAGCTAGTCTTCTACCTCACAAAGGTCTTACCCACTCTTACAATCAGAGGGACGCCTTCACCAAGGTCCTACCCTTCATGCAATGAGTATTTGTCCTTGAGGATTTACCCACCAAGCTCCTTGGATCTTCTACCTTGATCTTCTCCTTCACTGGGAGTAGCCTTGAGAACCTTCTATAGCTGAAGAATCTTGCTCCTTCTCCTTCTCTTGGAGAAGCTTTCACCAATGGAGTCTTTAAGAAGGGGGATTGGAGAAAGAGAGATCTTGAGAGACTCATAAGTGTACAATGAGGTGGCACCCTCACAAGAATCCTATCTAACTCATACTAAACAAAATGAGTTATAATCAAGAGAGAGAAAGGGGCTCAAGTGGACTAAAAACAATCAACTATAGAAAGGACCTTGGATAACATGAATGAGCTACCTTGGAATGAACTCCATGATGTCCTATTTATAGCTGGGGGTGTCAATTTGAGTGTGGGATTACTTAATGTCAAAAACTATCCATTTTGAGGATTGCAATGGATCTATTTTTGATGTTAGAAACTCTCTAATGACTAGAATCACTTTTTCTACATTTTCTGTACAGTACATTTGGTGAAATTTCAATAAAGCACTGGTACAAATACTACCTTAAACGTCAGTTAAAATGATATTTTTACATCAGTTTCCAAATGACACCCAAGTGGGTGACACTAAAGGTAGAATCCTATGGCGTTGGTTCCAAAACGGATGACGTAGAGACGGCTCTGATTGCAACCAAAAAAGAACTGACACTAATAGGATACATAGTCCCCATTTTTCTATAGAAAATTGATGACTATCTTCATAATTGAACAAAAAATTGGCCCATTTTATGACTGTAATTGTTATATCCCCAATTTTGATAAAATTGAATGATATAAATATAAAGCATGTCCTAATAAATAATTTTCTTGAATGGTATTATTTTTGGAATAATATTATCCTTGTGACAAGTTAAAGATATAAAATGATTTTTGTTTGCAATAATGTATTAAAATGTTGAACAAGAGAAAGAATGGAAAATTCTAGAAAAAGGATATTTCATGGGATAATGGTATTAATGTTCAAAAGGAACAAGTTTTGTATGGGAAAGGTATCGCATTAGATCCCAAAAGAGTAATATAGTTTGGAAAGGAAATTAATAAGTTCCTATAATTGATGCAATGATATATCAATGAAAGAGATAAATGAATAATCCAGAATCCATTACCCAATATGTTTCATGCTTTCCTTTATGGGTTTTTGGTGTAAGAGTTATGGACATTGGTGTCTATATATTGGGAATCTCTTAATTGCTTTGCTTTTGACAAATATAAATACTCTTTTTTTTTCTTGGAGGACAATCCAATAAGAGTTGAGGGGGGAAACATTCCCACCTTTTGGACTTTACCGAGGATAGGAGTCCCCCCATCCTCCACCTCCTTGCTTAACTGTGGTATACACCCGAGAAGGAATCTGCCAAATCTAAGATTTTGAGTTGCAATAAACATATTCCTTTCCTTTATCAACACGACTGATGATGATCCTAGGTCAGGGCTACCCAAGACGTTAGGATTCTCATCCTCGTTGCTGTCATCGTGGCCTGTATAAGGCAGTAGACTCCCCGTTCCCAGGAAAAACGAGAGAAGACACCCCGCCGGTGCTCTTCCCAAAACTCTTGCTGGATGCCTTCCCAACCAAGGGGGAAGAGATAGGTGGCCGCGAGTAGGTCTCGCTGGAATAAACTGACTCAATGACGCCCTAGATTTCCCAAGCGGTGTCGCGGGTGGCATCTTGTGTCCTAAGGACGGTGGAGGCAGGCGGTGGTAACACACTGCTGGAAGATGGAGGGAAAGATGCAATATGTAGCGTCGGGGTGGTGTTCATGTCCACGAATATGTGGAAGAGATGGCGGAAAAACCTACCATCTGTAGGATGGATGGAAAGCATGACTGGTGCTTCATCCACCATAGGGTGAGCACCGGAGTAGTACGACTGTGGGTGTCATGTCTCTACATCTGCGGAGATGCCTGTGCTAGACGATGTGCACAGATGAAGGCAGAGGGTAGGGTGGCGGTTGTGGGCGAGGAGGCACCCGGGTCATGGCCCTACTGGTGTGGCCAGAGGGAGAGGACAACCAAGGTCCCCGTGGATGAGGTTGCGTCTGAAAACTCTGCCAACCTGGTCAGAGTGAATTGAGGAGGATCAGACGGAGAGCGAACTGTCGTTTTAGGTGAGGAGGTGCAGCTCCACTTGGCTGCTTGCGGGAGAGGAAGATGGCCGCTGTGCATGTGAGTCGAGGTTTGTGTTGGAAGTTGGACTTATTTTTGTGGGGAATAGTAAATAATTACAAAATCAATGCAGGATATTTCATTCTTACCAGGTTCATTGATATCAAGAAGATCAAGAACAGGGAATCAGGTGATATCATGTGTGGGGGTTTGATAACCCACATTGCTTAAAGGTTGGTTCTGATTTTACAGGTCTAGAGGTTGAACCTAGAAAGAAACTTGTTGATATATAGTTGCTTGTTTCTTCTAGTCTCCTTGTTCAGATTGCTAATGAGGATGCCAAATTCAAATATTTTTTTATGATGATCAATTTATTGAATTGCCTAATTCGGAGCCCATTACACTGACAAACAAGGACAACTAGAAGTTTGATCTATCTGGTTCTAATGATGGTGAGGAACCCCCCAATACAACAACTACACCACCAACACCACCCCCTACAAGCACATAGAAAGAGTACAACTAGGCTATGCCTAATGTACAACACCTCTACGACTACGTCTAGTAGTGATTGATAAGCATGATAGCCGTCTAGATCTGATGAGCCAACAATACTCAATCATGCATGGAATGATTCAGAGGATGGACATGTGGCACATTTCCCAAGGCCACTTTGCCATGCCTACACCACTGCCTCCGCCTCATCCAGAGCCGACTCCTACTGACATCTCCACTTATGATGTCCTTCTCAAACAACATTTCCCAACTGGTCATGAGGGCAATGGCCTTTCATCTTGATTTCTCCATGACAGGTAAGTGGTTGCTACCAACTTAGGTTTGAATGACGTAGTGCGAACATTGCAAATTTCAATCTTAGGGGGGAGCAACCGATAGGTAATGTAGTGGTACTTTACTTTTTATCGTCTTTTTCTTAATTCTTATTTTAGTTTCTATTCTTCTTGTGGAAAATCATGTATGATATGTGGCTTATCTTATGTAAGTGGACCGAATCCCTTATGTGCTAAATTGATTGCCCTCTTAATGTTGATAAATATCATTTGCAGAAATTGTAAAAGGCATGCATTAATCAAATGGAACTTCATGGACACCAACATGTGAATAATTTTGGGTTTGTGCTTTAAAGCCTGAACATTCACCTTTCATATCCTTGATTTCTTAACAGTTGTAACTGTTTCAATTTTTTTGAATAAATGAACTTTACAACATCATTTAGAACACATGATGCCCTTGCTAAGCTCTTAGTGTATTTTCAACCACTCCCTCAATGAAAATTTTTCATGTTAATGAATGAAATTAGGTTAATATTGCAATTTATCCAATTATTATCTATTTTGGGAAAATTTTAATTAAGGCCTCGTGGTTCGAAAGAAGAACCTGATCTATCTTTCCATAAAAGTTTTCTTATTTCAATTTCATACCACATAAAGATGGATAAACTTCCCACATATCATATCAACCTAGTGTAAGTCATATCTGGCCACAAGGGTTATGTAGTATGTCTTAGAAAAGGGTAAAATACCCCAACCGACACTTCATGTGTGCATAAGCATACATTAGATGTCGAGTGTCAAAATCATAATCATTGTCTTATCTTTTTTGGGAAAGAAGGAGAGCACAATACAATTGTTAATATTAACTAAGATTCCATCATTTAAATCCTTAATAATTGAGAGCTTTGGTAGCATATCCACTAGTTGTTTGGCTTGGTCATCCAAATTTTACTTTGTGTTATTTAGTTGATTGATTCATTTAAACCTTTAACACCCCTGCTAAACTAAAATTTTGTTGCTTGGGAATTTAAGTTCAATTCATGGCTATGAGTGTAAACCTCTTAATTATGGTTGGTTTAGTCTCATATGTATCTTTTTATCTATGCATGAAACTGACAGTTCCTTGATTTGTGTTTCTATGCTCTTTTTGCTTGAGGACAAGAAATAGTTCAAGCTTAAGGGGATTTGATGTGCGCATATCATATACATTTGTTGCCCACTTTCACACACGAATTCTATCTATTTTGCTCTCCATTTGGCCTCTGATAATACTTAATTTGTCACTATTTTAGTTATTATACTCACCTTGTGTTAGTGATCGCCGGTACATGTTTTTGACAGAGAACTGGGATCAATCCAAACTACATCTGACCTTAGTTGGATCCCCAAAGAGTTTGCATGCTTAATAGAGTTGATTTGAAGAAATTGAAGTAGACACGTCATGTGCTATTAAAGATATGGCGTGTAACATTACAGAGACTCGCGCCCCAAATCTAGAGAAAAAGACTAAAAGATCTAGAGGGGGTGAATAGAGCTTTTGATAATTTAAACTTAATTTAAAGATGAAATTGCAAGAAGGAGAGAGACACAAGGAAGAGAATCACAATTTAGAGTGGTTCCACCCTTCGAATCGAAGGATCTCAGGCCACTACCCAATTGTTTTCATTTAGGATTTGCAAGTGATCAATTTTATTACCTTTCAAGAAATTACCATAAATACAATCACTTCACCTCAACCTCTTCTTTATCGGGACATGGAAGAGAACCCAACAAGAGGATGAAGATCCACCTCCATCACCTTGATACAACCTTCACCTTCTTGAAGTAGAGTCAATCACCATGTAGAAGCCTTCACACTGTGAAGTAGATCCATTCTCCTAGGAGTAGCCTTCACACCTTGAAGTAGCTCCAATCACCTAGGAGCAACCTTCACACCTTGAAGTGGCTCTGATCAAGCTCCCTTGGACAACCTCCCACTCTTAGAGTAGTAAAGGAGCAAGATTACCTCAACTTGGAGAAGTGGATTGGAAGAAGGAAGATTACACCAATTTAGTACAACACTTTAGCCCTATATCAAGTGTTAGACCTCATAACCACTTAGGATGGACGTTTATAGAAGGTTGCTAGGAGATTGTAGCTATTGGACACTAACTAAGAGCTCAAAGAAGAAGATCGCAAGTGTAATTCAAATATTTTTCTCTCTAGAATGATTTCTCAAGTGTAGCTTGTCTATCTTTGGTGTCCTAAAGTCACTTCCATTTATAGGAGTGGATTGCAAGTGACTAGGGTACCTTAGGAAAGTGTCTAGAGTGTTCTTAGTGGAGAATTATCTATTTTAGATGAGTTAATTTTAAGTGCAACAACTAATTTATTCGTTTCTAAAAACCAGTCCAGAACCCATCTCGGTCGAGAATTTTATTGACTGACCATGTCTCAGTTGAGAATTTATTCGACTGAGTGTAATTTAAATGCTCAACTACTTTTGGAATGTCTAGTTCGAACTACTTGGTCTAATGGTCATGTATTCTTGGACCGAAGGTGTCTCGGTCGACAATATTTTCAACTGGAAATGATTAGTGAACAAATGTGTAATATTTCTTCTGGTGCTTTAATCCAAGATCGAAGGGGTTCTCGATCAACAATATCTTCGATCGAGTATGTCTCGGTCGACTAGTTTCTTGACCAAAAATGTTACTGGAAACAAGTGTGCAAATATTTGAAGAACCTATTAAATGATTTTTCCAATGAAGGATAATGACTCTAGACTCTAAGGAGGATCCTAACTAAGGGTTCTGGGTGGATAGGGAAAATCTAAAGCTTGATTTAACATAACTTCTAGCTACTTGTACATTATAAACTTGTACAAGCTATTACAAGTTGTACAAACATGTAAATATGTGCATGTAATCATGTTAACTTCATCTATGCATTGAGTGTGATCTCCTTGAACTTTGAAACACTTAAGTAGAAAATTAAATCCACAAGAATGAAGTGTTTGTCATCATCAAAATAGAGGATAAGATAATGTCCAATTCATGCAACAATCTCCCCATTTTTGAAGATGGAAAACATTTCTAAAATATAAGCAAAATATTATAAAGATGAGTTTCATACCTGAGAAGAACAAATCCTTGAGTGGCATGAACATGTGTGCTAGTATGCTTAGAGAGATATGGAACCTAATATTCATCTCGTAGAGAAATTTAGCATCAAATTTATATTTTCCAAGAGAGTAAAGTTGTAAAACTATTGTGAATCTCAAGGGAAAGTATTTTGCTCTATATTTTATTTCCCCCACTTTGTCATCTCAAAAAGATAGGGAAATATGTGAATTAAGATGACTCCCCCTGAATGGGATACTCCCCCTTAATAGAATACCCATGTTTCGAGGTATGGAAACCAAAGTCAGTACAAATGTCTAATGGAATCCACAATCTCAAGATGCATGTTTGAAACCAAGTATAATCTATAATCTTGAGAAAATGTATCAAAGTAAACATCTTCTAGCAGAGTAATGAGTAACTTCCTTCTAATATATTGAAATTGATCCAAAGGAAGCGGTTTGGTAAAAAATATCAGCCACTTGTTCCTATGTATCAACATGATGAAGAGATATGTTAATCTTGGCAATATGATCTGTCAAAAAGTGATGTCTAATCTTAATATGCTTTGCACGGCTCTGCAGAACAAGATTATGAGCGAAGTTTAGTATTATCTTAGAAAATCAACGTAAAAGAAAATGCAAAATCATAATCATTTAAGTCTTGTTGCATATAAAGAACCCTAGCACAACATGATCCTATACCCATGTATTTAGCTTTGGTGGTAGGTAAAGAAACCATATTTTGTTTCTTACTAAACCAAGAAACCAAGTATCTTCCAAGCAAGACCCAACCACCACTAGTGCTCTTTCGATCAAGATGACAAGCAACATATTCAGCACTGGTATAAGCTTTCAAATCCAATGATTGACCACTTGGATACCATAATCCAAAATTTATAGTGCCAACAAGATACCTCAAAATTCTTTTGATGGCTTGAAAATGAGAATGCATAGTATTCAATTGAAATATATCACAAAGTCCAACGACACACATAATAGTTGGTCTATATGTTATCAAGTATAATAAACTAACAATCATGGACCTATATAAGGAATCATCGATAGGTTAACCATCTTCATCCTTGTCAATTTTAGTGGAAGTAGACATAGGAGTTGTAGCATGTTTGCAATTTTCCATGTTAAACCATTTTAAGAGTTCCTTAGTATATTGTTCTTGACTTACAAAAATTTCAGCAGGTGTTTGTTTTATTTGAAAACCAAGGAAAAATGTCAACTCACCCATAAGACTAATTTCAAATTATTTTTGCATGATATCACTAAATTGAGTACATAAGGAGTCATTTGAACAACTAGAAAATGTGATTCATATGATTTGAAAAGTAGTGTGGAATCTGACCTTCGAATAGAGAAGCCATTATCAAAAAGATTGTTCGTAAGTCTTCCATACCAATTTTTGGGTTCTTCTTTTAGACCATAAAGAGCTTTCTTAAGTTTATAGACATGATAATGCTTTTTTGGAATTTCAAAACTGGGTGGCTAGGCAACATAAACTTCTTCTTCTATAATTCCATTTAACAAAGAACTTTTTATATCTGTTTAGAAAAGTTTGATGTCCTTATGGGAAGACAGAGCTAATAACATACGCATGGTGTCAAGTCTAGCTATGGGTGCATAAGTCTCATAAAAGTCTATCCCTTCTTATTGATTGTACCCTGGACCAACCAACCTTGATTTTCTTCTAACCACTTCCCCAACTTCATTAAGTTTATTTTGAAAAACCTACTTAGTTCCAATAATGGTTTTGCTATGAAGTCTCTAAACTAAATCCCATTCATCATTGTTAGTGAATTGGTTTTGCTCTTCTTGCATAGAAATTATCCAATAATAACTTTTTAGAGATTCATTTATCTTCTTAGGCACAACAATTGATACAAAGGCCATGTTTGTAACATCTCTAAATGATGAACAAAAACATTATCAAAAGGATTTCATGTGATTAAGTCTTGAGGATGATCTTTGATTATTCTCAGAGTAGGTCTACGTGACTCATTATTTTGTTCAATTTCATAATTTTTAACATCTTGTTTTGATATGTATAAGTCCTCAATTTGGTGTGTAATGTCATTCAAATTTTCATTTCCAATTTCATTTTCAACGCTTTGTGGGGTGATTTCATGAAATGTTATATGAATTGATTGCTCAACTTTCTTAGAAATAGAGTTATAAATCCTAAATTCCTTACTAGATGTTGAATATCCCAAGAAATATCCTTTTTATGACTTAGGGTCGAATTTATCCCTATCATCTTTTGTGTTCAAGAACTAGCAATGTGTACTAGAAGTATGAAAGTAGTCAACTCTAGGTTTCTTATTAAAGATGAGTTTAATAGGAGTTTTCTTAAGGTGAGAGTGAATTGAAACATGGTTTAAGACATAGCATGTTGTATTTACTACTTTGGCACAAAATGTTTTAGGAGTGTTGTGTTCAAGTATCATTGTTCTAGCCATTTCTTGTAAGGACTGGTGTTTCCTTTAAACTATCCCTATAAGACCCCTGACCAAGCTTTGTGCTCAATTGTAATTTCTTTGTGTAATAATATTCTTAAACTTTAATTTCAATTTGTTGAGATGTTTTAATACAATGTGACATGCTTGTATTTTCCATTGGGTGCAATTTGAATAATGTTTGAGCTATCTTTTCTTTATTGTACATGTTTTGGGTCAAAATACAATTTACCTAAAAGTGAGTTTTACCTTGCAATTATCACATGCATAGGGTGTTTCTTATGCTTTAGGATCATGAGAGAGAAAATGGTGCTATGGGGTGCCTTGATTGAATCATAGTTGAATATGTGATATCATCAAGTAATATTAGGGTTTCTAGGGTTACTTAGTGACATTGTGACTATGTTAGGGTTGAGGGTTGTGACCACTACACCATTTGTGTTAAGGGTCGCGACTGAGATACATGCTTGGTATGCATGTTTGCAATGGAGACAACTTGGTGAAGATGGGTCGAAACACCTTGTCTTCTAGTGTCTCAACCTATGCACATATTAGACCTAGGGTTTCAACCCTAAAGTGTCTCGACAGAGACAAGAGGCCAACTAACATTAGAGGTCATGATAGACCTACTGGATAAACATGGACATTTCCATTTTTTTGCATGTAAGTGAGGAAAGGATAATTTCTTTAAGGGCATGTGTCCCTTGGTGATCTAATGTGTTGACACCTCAAGGATCTTTTACTTCCCTCCTTTGGATATATAATCCCTTTCTTTCCTTGTTAAACAAATCTTTTCCATCCCTCACAATTTTTCTCATACTTTGAGATTGTCTTTGGGGCTTCAGGAGCAAAGAAGGTCAGGTCTTGGACTTGGGGTGGCCGATTCTTTGTTCATGTTGAAGATCATGTGATAAACACATCCTTTGGTGGTGATTCTTTGAGAATCGTCTCTTGGTAAGTGATCTTTTTCTCTAGATCCTGTTTTCTTTTCTGAATCCTTCATCTTCTTCTTCCTCCTTGGTCATGGATCATCCATGGTGGTTCTTCTTGGAGACCTCCTCTTCACAAAGGCCTGAAATTGTGTTTTGACATGGTGGAAACTAATGAGAGGATGATCTCTTCTCTTTCTTGGTTTGGCCTAGGATCTATTTTCCTCTTTCTTGAACTCCCTTGTAATCTTGGTTTTCTTCTTCTTGGAGGAGATCCCTTGGCCAAACTATTAGCGTTTAGTTGAAGATCTTAGATAAAAAAACCTTGGGAGTTTGTTCCTCATCAAAATAGGTGGGTCTTATAACTCTTTTCCCATTTGTTATTAGCATCTTAGACATGATGATTTATTGCTGATTCATTTTGTTAAAAATTTGTTCTTGATGAAGGAGGAACTAATATATCTTTAAGGTTTAATCTTAAAGTACTTTTCAAAAGATTAATTTCCTATAAGTCCTAATTCCCTTATTCATCCGATTTTGTTATGATGTCAATATATATGAGCATTGTGATCTAGGATGTTTTATACTTTGTTGATGATGGTTTTCCATGTTGTTACCATCTATTATGTTCTGATTTTAGATCTACTATGGTGTTGAGTAGGTGGTCGAGACTGACCTTTAGCACTTCCATCACTGTAACACCCATTCAAGGGGTATTTCCTACTACTACACACACCTAACCCTATGAGATGATCATTACACCTTATTGGATGACGTAGCGTTTCTTCTTGAAGTGTTGTTCCACAACGTTATGATCGCAACCCTCCTTGGGGTGTCATAGTTGCAATTCCCCATTGCATGCTTCATATGTAGCATGTCATGATGCTATGGCAGGGTGGTTGTGTGGATATTATGATTAAGGTAGTGATATGAGTTGTGATGGTTGCAGGCACATCACGGGTGCGACATGCACTGCATGCATTGCGAGCAAGTGATGTACAGTACGTGCATGTTGTGGGAAAATTCTTTCCTACACACGTCACGGGCAAGGGAGAGAGTTGCATGTGTCGCGGGTCATGACACAAACCTTGCATGCCTTATGGATAGTGTCACTTGTTGCACAAGTTGCAGTTCAATACACCACATTGTGTGAGTGAGTAAGGATGGTGATACATAGTGTAATGGTTAATGTAAGTGTTGTATTGATGATTAGCTAACTATTCATTACAGTATTTAATCCTAGTGGTCTCCAATTACATGGGAGATGATGAAAATATGGTTTAGAGGTTGAATGATGTTATGAAACCCTAAATTGATTAAGTACAAATCCTAACCCTAATCATGTGACCATGAGATACATGTTCTTATACTATTTGAAGATTGTAACCCATGCTTGTGTTTTCTCTATCCTATTTATGTAACACTAACTTTGCAGGTGAGATTAATGGCATAGCCATGTGAATGCTATAGTGAACCTTGTATAATACAGGGTGTAATCATGAGCACTAAGAGATTTAGTGAGTTAATAATTGTATAGGAATCATATGAATGGGTCTAAAATACTCTTGAGATATGATTGAGGGATTGATATACCATAGTAATGTGATATGATTAAAGACCTTGTGAGAGGCAGTAATGCAAGTGTCATGTAATGATGAGACACCTTATTGATAGAGGGTCTCGATACCATGTAGAGGCGTGGTTGATATATTTAAATGAGGTGTGGTTGTGACAAATGCACAACATAATGAGATGGTACACTTAAATATGTAAATAATGATGATATATAGTGTTGTAAACATCATGACCAACTCATTTTCAACCAATGATGTTAAACCCTAATCATGTCCTTTAACCCTACTATGCTTCAAGAAGGTGGGAAGTGAATCAATTAGGGTTTGGTGCAATAATCATGATGTAAACTCTAGATGGCTATGTCGGTGAACCCTAACCCTAATCCTAGGGTATGATATATTTGTTAAACGTGTATAGATGAATAGCATGTGAATATACTCTCTCTCACCTACTGATATGGCTCTACCCTAGAAGGCTATTTAAGTGTCATAGCTCGTGCATGCTATGGATATGACTAATTATACTAAGTGATGGCCATGAACCTTGATGAAGTGTACTAGAATTGTAATTATGTGAATGCACACGCTTGGTAATAAATTATAGTGCTTAACCTAAGGCACTCCAAACTTTTGGGAAGTAATCAAATTCGAGGTTGGTAATTAAATAAGTATCCTAAACCTAACCCTAAATTGAGATTAAGTATGAAACCCTAACCCTTAATTGAGGGGACATATGATGCACAATTTATATTACCTAAAGTGTTTAAAATGATGAGATAACAATGATCAATCTCTTTTTAATTGCATAACACTGATGTTGTAGGTGACATGATTATCGTAGTTAATAATTGCTATGGTGTTTATGTGATATGACACGCATGATGTATATATGCTTAATGAGGCATGATGTGATGGTTATAATAGCTCATGATTGCTATAGTGTATATGTGATGTGATACATATGATGCTTATATGCATGAGGAGGCATGATGAGACAATAATGAGTTACAAGAATAATTTGATTGGTTTTATGACCTAGTGAAGGCTTGATGCCAAGTGTGAGGTTATAATATCCAATGATGTGATAAGGGATTATTATCCCAATGATGTGATAATAGTGATCAGCATGATATGGTAGTATTAATAAGTAGTGAAGTTAATGACCTTGTTTAAGGCATTGAGATAGTGTTGCTCTGAGATGATGTGAAAAGTTCACACCTTATACATTTTATATCTTCTTAAGTTGTTCCATAGTTATGCTTACTAGATTGAATTAGGGTTTTGTATGTCCACTTGTATGATGGAGCCTTAATTCACCAAATTGGCATAACTAATTAAGTGAAACCTTAAACATATAGTTTCCCTTTGCCATAGATCCATATTTAGTGACAATATTTAGCTAGATGGTGAAATTAGTAAATCCTATGGGAAACTTGAAGCACATATTGTTCTATATGTGGGGTATTAGTGGAGGTAACTCCCTATATCCTTAAATTGTTGAAATATTGATATAATGTTTATTATAGAGCAACCATATGTGAGCCTATTCCCTAGCATTGTGCCATGTACCATGACAGGCTAGTTGTTTTACAGGACCATAGCCTTGACTATGAGTTTCTTTCTTTATAGGACTATATCTCTGCCTATAAGTTGTTGTCTTTGTAGTTTGACTATATGTCACTATGTTATGGACTCGTAATGATTGAGTAGTACTGGTGATGATCATGGAGTCTGGCTCTTCCATTGATCTTATATCGTACTGATTTCAATTTAGCAGTGGTCAGTTGGATTTGAGTGGTATGCCTCAAATACTCAGGGCATCATAATTAAAAATGTAACACAACTGTATAGTATTATTGCTTAGAGTCACCTATGAATAATGTTGGATGACCCCCTTGCTTTGTTTCTTATATTGTTTAGTTTATAACAGTTATACATTTTCTTCATATTACTTCTCAAGGAATGAGATGATCTACTATTTAGTGTAGATGCTCGAACTACTTAAATTGTGATAAGTTCCCTACTTATATCATTGAATTGAATCTGCTTATCTGTTAAAAGTATGATTCCCTATTCTAGTCTGTTGTGCTTATAATAGATGGTGGCGGAGAGTTATATCACTCACTAGGACGTTTTTGGTCTCTTCCTATGGGTTCGACATATTTTTAGGTGGATGTGCACAATGAGATAAAGTTCATGTGACTTAGGCTGACAAAAAGTGGAGTTGTAGTTGTTGAATCTTGTATATGCAATTAGTGTCTTGCAATGGAATCCTATGTGTCGTCCCTTTACACACAAATCCTTGGGGGTGTTTGTGAATATTGTACATTTTTTGGGTCTATGGTTGTATGCCTTAGTGGTAAAACCATGATTTGTATATGTGAGCACTTGATAATGTGTAACAGGTGATGGCTAGATAGCTAATGAAGAATGTTATTTAATACTTTTGATATGAATGAAACACAAGTGACAATAATTTATGACTTCAATTATGAGTTGTTCAGTTGGAATTCCTTCTATGAGACCGATTTTAATTCACACTAATTTGGGGTAATATTGTTTAAAATGATAATTTCGTGCATGTTTTTGAATAATCTCATTTGTGTTGCAAAGGGTGTTAGAATCCCATTTTGTTGTGGGGTGCGTGGATCTAAAAATTTATGTGTATACCATTGAGATGTACAAAATTCTTCAAAGATATGGTTTTCACACTCTCCCCCATGATAACTCCTAATGGTGCATATTTTTTTTTTTGTAGTTGATTTTCAATCTGAGAGAAAAATTGAATGGATCTAATAGTATCATCTTTTGTTGAAATAAAATGCACCCAAGTATATCTACTATAATCATCAACAATAACAAAACAACATTTTTTACCACCAATAGATTAAGTCCTCATGGGTACAAATAAATCCATGTTAATAAGTTCTAATGATCTAGTAGTACTAAGAATGGATTTAGATTTGATAGAAGTTTAAATTTTCTTGCCTCGAGTACATGATTCAATATTTTTAGGTTTTTTTTTTTGAGAAAGGGCGCCCACCATTTTATTAAGAAATCAGATCGTTTGCAGCAAGTACAAGGATCCAGTCCTCAAAACCCTCACCCACAAGGTGGTGGTTCACAAAATGACAGGATGACATGGCTAAGGCATGAGCTACTTTATTGCCTTTCCTTCTAATAAAACAAAAATTAAAGGAAGGAAAACTACAGGAAAGATCCATAATATCACGGATGATGATGTCTTCGTAGCTCCTGCTGCCACATCCCTTCTTAACAGCCTCCACCAGCATCAAACTATCCGTCTCCACAATTATGTCCATGTAGCCTTCCCTAAGAGCCAGACGCATGACGTGGAGGATAGCCATACCCTCCGCACTAAGCACTGAGTGCGGCTGTTCCAGTCGGCATTAGAAGGGGCATAAGAGCCTAATGGCTGCCACACAACTATTTTCCTTAGCCGAGATGAGTGATGCATCAGTATTGATCTTTATGCTTCTAGCAGGTGGGCGACACCATGTAGCAAAGGCAGGCACAGAGGTAGAGGTTGGTCTTCCCACAGCTCCATGATACCATGCATGATATACCACAAAATTGATGAAGCTAGCCGTAAGGCCCGGGAGGTAAGGAGGGCGTTCATCAAAGAAAACTTTGTTTCTAGCTGTCCACGCCACCCACATTATATAGCTGCCCCGTCCAAACAAACTCGCCTGACGCCCATATACGTCTAGCAATATCACAGTGTAGCAATGCATGGGAGATATCCTCTCGTTATCCGCAGTGGTTGCAGCTATCATCCTGAGTCACTTGCTTCTTTATTAGCTCTACCTTGATGGGGAGGATATTCCTAAGTGCTCTCCAAATGAAATGTTTCAACTTTCGCGGCCATCCCTGCTTCCACACTCTTTTCCATAACTCCATATATGTACCATCTACCAAGTCCTCTCCTACACGGATTAACAAATAAGCACTCCAGACTGAGAACGTGTCGTTACTCTCTTCCTTCCAAAAGAGGGTATCCACATCATGCCTATGTGATAAAGGGATGTTGAGGACTCTCCTCGCAATATGTGTAGGGAAACATCACTCCATGACCTCTCGATTCTAGCTCTTCTCCTCCCTATAAATCAGGTCGCTCATCAACCTATATTCTACCAGTCCATTTATCAAGCACCTCCTCGTTGTGCCACCCAGTAGAGGAATCCACTTGTACTTGTAAATGTGTATGTCCTTCCCATCTCCCACCCTCTAGATGAAGCCACTCTTCACCATCTGCATAGCCCCCCATATGCTCCTCCAAGTATATCTGGGGTTACCCCCTAACTCCACATGTAAGATAGATGAGGACCTGTAATATTTCGCCTTTAAGATCCGAGCAGCGAGAGATTCACCATATACCGCCAACCTCCATCCCTATTTAGCTAAGAGTGCTTGGTTAAAGGCTTTCAAATCCCTGAACCCCATTCCACCACACTCCTTCGGCTTACATAACCTCTCCCAACTCATCCAGTGAATTTTCCTCTCCCCCTCCTTAGAACCCCACCAAAACCATGCCATCATAGCATGAATCTCTTCAATAAGTCAATATGGTATCTTGAAAATACTCATGAGATACGTGGATATAGCCTGAATGAATGCCTTTATCAAAACCTCTTTTCCTGGCCTGGATAAGAGCTATTCCTTCCACCCCTGTAGTTTCTTCCATACTCTATCCTTTATAGCCGTGAAGACTTGTTTCTTAGACCGTCCAACCACCGTAGGAAGTCCAAGATACTTCTCGTGCCTATCCACCTCCCAAACTTGTAGCCGGTCCTTGAGTATCTCACGCCTCTCGCCTATGACGTTTGCACTAAAGGAAACATCCGTCTTCTCAAAGTTAATTTTCTGCCCGGATGCCCTCTCGTATTGGCTGAAAATTTCAGCTAAAGCAGAGCATTCTTCTGAGGTAGCCCTTGTGAAAACAACGCTATCATCTATGAAAAGAAGATGCGTAACTCATGGTTCCTGTCTACAAATTCTTATCCCGTTAATTTTATTGGCCTGTGCTTCTTTAGAAAGAGAAAAGGAAAGAGCTTCAGCACAAAAAAGAAAGAGGTATGGGGATATAGGATCACCTTGGCGAAGACCTCTAGATGGATTTGAAGATCCTCTCCTATTGACATTGACGATGAACTTGTAGGATACACTTGTCACACATTCCATAACTTTACATCTCCAGATAGATGGCAGCCCCAACTTTTCCATGATCCTCTCCAAAAAAACACATTCCACTCTATCGTAGGCCTTACTCATATCCAATTTAAGTGCCATAACCCCTTCTTTACCTCTCTTCCGGAGTTTCATGGTGTTGAACATCTCATAAGAAACTAGCACATTGTCTGTGATCATCCTCCCTCCAATGAAAGAACTTTGATTTTTAGAAATAATCTCATTCATCAACAATTTGATTCTATTAGCCAGGACCTTTGTAATAATCTTGTAGGAGACATTGCAAAGATTGATCGGTCTATATTTAGATAACCTGACCGGGCTATTTGATTTAGGAATGCGGACGATATCAGTATCATTAATATCCTCCAGACCCACCTCCCCATTCCACCATTTAGAAATAAAACACATAAGCTATTCTTAACAGTCCCCTAGAACTTCTGGTAAAAGATTACTTTCATCCCATCCGGTCCAGGTGCTTTATTTAGATGCATTTTCTGGAGATCTATCCACACTTCTGCCTCAGTAGGTGCTTTATTCAGATATGGAAAAGACTGCTCTGGTACCACCCGTGGCTAGCCCTCTAGGAACTCATCTATTCCTGATGGTTCAGAACTGGAGAAGAGAGCATTGAAATATGTTGATATAATTTCAGCAATAGAATCCACCTCTGTGTGCCAACTCCCATCCTCCTTGAACAAGCCTTCAATAGTGTTGTGTCTTTTCCTTTGACTAGCTTTATGATGAAAATACTTTGTGTTCTTATCCACATCTCTCATCTCATTGGTCCTGGCTCTAGCCAACCACAAACTTTCTTCCATTTGCTGAAGTTCTTACAGTTCTTTTGATAACGCCTCACATTCTTGAAGCATGCCATAAGAAGGAGGCTGATTCTAAGTGATACTAAGCCTCTTTTTTGTCTTAAGGATTCTCTTTTTTATGTTCCCAAATTTATCTACCACCCATCCTGCTAGCATCTTAGCACATTTTTCCATCTGTCCTTTAAGCCCCAATATATGGTTGTTGTCCCATGCATGTGTAACCACATCCTTACATTCTGGTGAAGCCAGACAGAATGTCTCAAATCTGAACCTTTTTGCACCCTGCCTCTCCCCTTGGCTCCTCCACTCAGCCCACAGAAGAATCTGTCCATGATCAGAGTTGAGGATAGGAACATTCTTGACCTT
The DNA here is from genome assembly GCA_963693085.1 of Alisma plantago-aquatica. Classification (NCBI taxonomy): domain Eukaryota; kingdom Viridiplantae; phylum Streptophyta; class Magnoliopsida; order Alismatales; family Alismataceae; genus Alisma; species Alisma plantago-aquatica. Next base: position 212,656,594 of record OY856413.1, read on the forward strand.
CCTGATGTTGAAAATATCACACCATCTTCTGTGTGCTAGGAACCTATCAAGTCTTTCAAAAATTAGATTTCCAGCCTGTCGCCCTCTTTTCCATGTGAATTTATTGCCCGTAAAACCCAAGTCAAGCAGTTGACATCTATCAATGGCCTCCCTGAAGTTGCGCATCTACCACTCGCTCCGTGGTTGTCCACCTTGTTTTTTAGAATCAGCCATGATTTCATTAAAATCTCCACCAAGAACAACAGGAAATCTAGATTGAGAAAAAAGGTCCTCCATCAATCGCCATGTGTTATGTCTTTCCTTTGTAGCCGCCCACCCATAAATCCCCACCAAGCAGAAACACTCTTGACATTCCTCCTTCCCAACCACCACACTAATGTGATGATTAGAAAATGACATCACGGTAACATCCTCCCCTCTCCACCACAGCCCCAGACCTCCCGCCCTACCCCTTCTGTCAACACTGAACCCTGCATTGAACCCACATATCCTCCTCACCGCCTCCTGGTCTCCACTTCTACACATAGTCTCCATCATGAAGACTATATCAGGCATCTCCCTCCAGCATCGCCTCCTGAGGAAGTCCACCGTCCCAGGGATGCCCAGGCCCTAGACGTTCCAACATAGTGTTTTCATTGCCCTTCAGGGGCCTGGACCTCCCCAGAGCCCACTACTGCTGTGTGGTTTGTTTCATACGGTACCTCCACTCTCGAACGCTTACCCCCCATTCCCATCTCCCCTTCCTCTTCCATGTGACCTTCATGCTCATCCTCCCTTCTCCTCTTACCTCCTTCATAAGTCCTCAATCTCATTCTTCCCTCACCTCCTGTGTCTTCCCGGTACATCCCTAACCTTATCATTCTTCTCACCTTCCTACCCTTTACCCCTTTATCCTTCCTGACATTGAGTGACATCCCTAAATTCTTGACAACCTCCACCTGAACTCCCACTCCCCCAACCCTCTTCCCCGATTCCTCCCCTTGTATCTGCCTCCTCACTTCCCCATCAACAACCCCCGACGTGTGTGTAGCTCCATCAGGTACCATCACGAGGGTGTCACCACTCATAATGCAAGCAACTTCCTCAACATGAGCCCTGTCGTCGTCCCCCAGGATTTGGTTGTGTGCCTCCCCATCGGTAACTGTGTGGTGTATTTCACTGTCGATAGCCCCTCCCTTGTTGCATGGAGTTGTCTCAGCATCCTTCAGGAAGATGCCCCCTTCTGCTCGAGCCACCCTGGTGTTAGCATCGGAGACGTTCTCACCTCCTCTCCTCATATTCGAGCCCCCCACCTGCTCTGTCCCCAACGGTGCCGCCAGATCTCCTCTACCTCCCCCCAACCCATAGGCTTGTGATAATGTGACATGTAATGGTGCCACCCTCTACTGGGATGTACGCTGCATCGTCTCTCCCTGTCTGCTGGGTGAAGATGTCCTCCACGTCCCCCATAGCTACTGGATCTTCTGACTCCCCTGTTGCTTCCGTCCCTTATTGGCCCGCTCTAGCGCTCAAGTGCATGTTGTCGCCTTCATCGACATTTATCTTCTTGCCTGACCAGGTTCGCATCACCGACAACATGGAGGTGAAGCGTAGCACTTTGCTTGCACTCTCCCTCCCCAATAGTTCCTCTTTTATTGGGATGTTCCATCTTTTTGTCGGTGATGCTTTTATCGATGGTCCCCACAATCTCTAGGCCATGTCTTCCTCCGCCTCATCTTCCTCCTCTCGACAGTCTTTCTTGAGGTGGCCAATGACTCCACAGAGATAGTAGAAAGTGGGGAGTCATTCGTATCATATTTCGATGGATACTATCCTTCCATCCCTATCCTGTGTCTTTTGTTTTTGACGAATCGACTCAGTGATGTCAATCTCGACTCTAGCCCGGCATGACACCCCCCAGACTAGGTCACACCTATCAACAATGCTAACCCTACCAATCTTCCCTGCCACCGCCTTGATCACTTCCTCGGACCTATACCCCAAAGGCATGTTATACAAACGGACCCAGAATTGACAAAGGTTCAACACCATCTCCGCTGATGTATCCTCTGCCCTAATGTCCCTGATGACCAGAAGATGATTATCGAAGTTCCAAGGTCCTTCGTCTATAACCTTCTCCTTGTCTTTCCAGTGTAGGAACTGTATGAAGAAGAAATTATTTGATATCTATCGAAAGCTGGCTTTCCTTCTCAGCGCCCATGCAGTGATCATTGTCCATTTAAACATAGGAAAGTTGTAAGGCTTGTTCGTCATCAACCTCCTGACCAGTGACAGCGTAATGTGTTCGCTTCCTTCTCCATCCTCTGTCCCCTGCAAGTCCAGCACATCATTCTCCTCCTCCTCTCACACACTCAGAGCCGCATATCTATCCATAAGATCATCCGCCATAGCATGGAGAGAACCTACAAACTGTAAGAGGTAAACACCACAATGGCGAGGAGTCCTGGATGCACCATCACCTAGAACAATCCCTAGGTAGCGGACGACCATGAGAGATACATTTATATTTTTAGGTCTATCAAAAAAAAGTTTAGGTAAACCACGAAAAAGATCATTATTAAGCAACTTTTTAATAACATGTGAGCTTGAATGACCTAGCTGAAAGATCTCGAGGAGGGGTGAATAAAGCTTTTAATACTTTAAAATTTAAATCACAAGTTAAAATGCAACAAAGATAAATAAAACAACCACAAGAAGACACGTGATGTAGAGTGGTTCCATCAAATGATGTCAGTCCACTGCCTGGTTGTTCCTAACCAGGATTTGTAGAGTATGTATTTTATTCCTTGTCTATAACGATACACAATACATAAAATTTACCGATGTCTTTTGTGGCGCAAGACTAACCCTCATTTTCAGCTCTAGGAGAAACTCTACCATGATGCATCCTTCATCTCCTTGAAGTAGAGTCAATCACCTTGAGGTAGACTTCACCTAAAAGTAACTCCAACCTCCTTTGAAATAGCCTTTTTGAAGTAACCTCAAGAAACCTTGGAATAGCCTTCACCACCATAAAGTAGCTCTACCACCTTGTGGTAGCTACATCACCTTGAGGTATCCATCACCTAGAAGTATATCCAACCTCCTTTGAAGTATCCTTCTTGAAATAACCTCATGAAACCTTGGAGCATCCTTCTTTTCCATGAAGTAGCTCTAAGAAACCTCCATTAGATAGCCTCCTACACTTGGAATACTCAAGGACAACAAATATAATGCAAAGGAAATAAACTGGAAGAAAGAAATACTTAACCAATAAAGTATAGTGTCTTGATTCCTATATCAAGTGTATAGATATCACATCCACTTAAGATGGACGTTGCTATGTGGTGTCTAGGAGATAGTAGCCATATGACACAACTTTAGAGCACAAGGAAGAAGATATCAAGTAATTCTCAGCTTTGTTTCTATCTTCAATGATTGATCAAGTGTAACTTGTGTGTTTTTGGTGTCTTAAGGCCTCTCCTATTTATAGGAATGGTTTACAAGTGATTATGAACATTTTAGGTATTAAATAGCCATTAGGTAGAAAGTAGTTATCTTGCAATGACCAAAATGTTTGAGTTTAGAAGAACAATCCCAAACCCAATCCGGTCGACAAGTTTTTCGACCGACAGTGTCTTGCTCAAGAATCTTTTAGACCGAGCATGAGTTGAATGCAAGTGTATTCCAATGGATATCCCAACTCTCAACTACTCAGTCTAACAGTCATATGCTTTGGACCGAGGTTGAGCCCGTCGACCATATTCTTGACTGAAAATGACTTTAGCACACAAATGTGTAATATTTCGATCGGTGCTATGTATGATCGACCGAGGTGGTTCTCGGTTGAAAATATCCTCGATTTAGGATGTCCTAGTCAACTATTTTTTCAATCGAGAGTGTCACTGGTGCAATTTTTTTGTATCGCCTAAAAATGATTGTTCTAATGAAGGACTTAATGGCTCTATTCTCTAAAGGGAGATCCTAAATGAGGGTTTTGTGTGGAAAGGAAAGATCTAATGCTTGATTTACATGATATCTAAGTATTTGTACTTTATATACTTGTACAAGTTTTTACATTGAGTATAATCATGACTATTAGGCTAAAATAGTGGGTCTTTTTCTATTAAAGACTAGCTAGAAGCCTTTTACCTCATTTTAATTCTACAAAATAGACTATTCACTAGAAAAATACAAAATTGAATCAGACCTAAATAATGACCTCTACATCAGTACATAAATATCATAAATTAGTTAAGGCCAGTTTGAACCTAGGATTGGCTAAACCCTAACTTGGACCTAAATATCAATAATAATGGTGAATATTGTATTAATGATGATGAATTGCTATTAATCAGGTGATGACCAGAGATGTAGATGATCCAGAATATAAATAGGAATCTTTGAACTCAAGTATATGGGTTTTATTAAGTATAAGACTAGTTTTCATGGATGCATAATGATATGATGTACTTTGGATGCTTTTATTTGCATATAAATTCTTGGATGCATATTAGTATTATATGCTTTGTTGATGAAATAGAACAAATTTAGTCACATGGTAAAAAGTTTAAGGACATAATCAACAAGAAAAGGAGGATATGTGATTCTAATGTAGTGGTATTGAAGGAGGAGTTCAATGTACTGACACAGAGGAAACTTCCATAGAAGATGCAAGATTTTGGCTGGTTTAATATACCATGTTACATTGGCAAAGCCAAATTATGAGAAGCCTTTTATTATTTTAGGGCAAGCATAAATCTAAATCCCTTGACAACATTTAATAAATTAGGGATGAAGGAATCTAGGAAGAGAAACATGAATTTATAATTGGAACACCATTCAATGGTAAGTCCAATAGGCATCTGCAAGGATGTCTTAGTAAAGGTTGACAAGTTCATCTTTCCAATAGATTTTGTAGTCATGGAAATGCATGATGACTATGGCAATGAGATACTCTTAGGGAGGTCATTCCAAACAAAAACAAATGTGATCATCGAAATGGGAAGAGGAAAATGGACACTAGGCATTTAGGATGACCACTTTGAAATAACACTTCCAGACTGTTCAACACAAGGTTGGTGAAAAGGCACAACGTCACATGTTGCAACAATTGAACAAAAAGGTATCCTTATTCTTGAGAAAAGTCATTTTCAGATATGGCTCATGTCATCACAAAGGTGAATAGGGGCACATTGGAAGTGGACATCATGGAGTATAATAAGCAGGTATCCTTGATAAATGCAGTATTATATCCTGATGATTCAGATGAGAAATCATACCCAATGACAATTGCAGAAGCAACATCTTCTTCTCTAACACAAGCATATCCACAACTTAGGTTATATGCATTCTTCATGGATCTGGTGAATGATTTTGGGCTCTATCATTCACTCAGGGAATACACCCTTTTCTGGAAGCATTGCCATGCTTGTCTCAAGGCACTATGAGGATCTTGGTCTGCCTCCACCACCATAAAACTTGTCATTTCAATGTCCACCTAAAATTGAAATGAAGTTTCTTCCTCCACATTTGAAGTACATTTTTTTGAAGATAGACAAGAAACTCCATGTCATCATTTCATCCTCACAAAGAAAATAGGAGGAGGAGTAGTTTCTTATAGTGCTAAAGATCCCCCGGGCAACATTCAAGTGGTCTATTGTAGACATAAAGGGGATATCTCCTAGATTTTTCCAACACAAAATTACAATCAAGGAAGGAGCCAAGCGGATAGCACAAACTTAGTACCATATCAAACCCATCATGAATGAGGTAGTAAAGATATAGGTAGTGAAGATCTTGTCAGCATATATCATTTTTTCTATTTCTAATTATAACTGGGTTAGCCCAACCCAGGTTGTTCCAAATAAAGGGGGATCACTATCACCACAAATTCAGCGAGTGAGTTAATTTCGACTAGGCTAGGGCTAGATGGCGTGTGTGTTTTGATTATTGTTGATTGAATACTGCAATGCAAAAAGATCATTTTCCATTCCTTTTTATTGACCAAATTCTTGAGAGACTTATTGGACACTCTCATTATTTTTTATATATGGGTATTTGAGGTACAATAAAATATCTATTGAAATACAAGATCAAGAGGAGTCCACCTTCACTTGTCCTTACAGAACATTCTCTAACAGTTGGATGCCTTTTTCCCTTAGTGATGCACTTTCTACGTTTTAGAGATGTATGCTTGCTAACTTTTTGGACATGGTAAAGTGATGTCTTGTTGTTTTTATGGCTGACTTTTTAGTGTATTGAGAATCATTTGAGGACTGCCTTACCAGTCTTGATAAGGTTTTAGATAGGTGTGAGGACACTCATCTCATTTTGAACTGGGAAAATGCCTCATGATGGTGAGTGAAGGGATTTTTTTGGGACACAAGATGTCCAATAAAAGAATGGAAGTCGGTCTGGTTTACATAGAGGTGATCTCTAAGCTTCTTTCACTAGCATCGGTGAAAGGGGTTAGGAGTTTTTTGAGACATGTCGATTTTTATCGATTATTTATAAAAGAATTTATGAAGATCACCAAACCTCTTTATGAACTGCTAGAGAAAGATGTAAAGTTAAATTTTTATGTGTGATACTTGAGGTGTTTTTTGGTGTAGAAGGAGAAAATAGTCTTTGCACCTGTGGTACATGCTCTATATTGGAGTTGACCATTTGAATTAATGTGCAATGCATTGGACTATGCAGTAGGGAATGTTTTGGGTCAACACAAAGTTATATCTCTTAATGTCATACATTATGTGTTGAAAACTCTTAACGATACCAAACTCAATTATACTACCACTAAAAAAGAGCTTTTAGCTTTGGTGTTTGCATTTGAAAATTTTCATCAATACTTAATAGGGCTCAATAAGATAGTTTGGACTGATCGCGTGGTTGTAAAGTATCTTATTCAAAAGAAAGATGCCAAACCTAGATTGATAAGGTGGATATTTCTGCTATAGGAATTTGATATAGAAATCAAAGATAGGGTTGAGGAAGAAAATTTGGTAGCCGATCAGTTGTTTTGGTTGGAAAGTGTAGATGAGAAAGCTTTAAAGACACCCATTGTCGAAGAATTATCTAATGAACAATTGTTTATATGTAGGACAAGGGCCCTTAGTTTTCTCATATAGTAAATTAATTAGCATGTGTCCATATACCAGAGGACTGGGGCTATTAGGAGAAAAAGAAAAAATTTCCACTCCTTGAGATTTTATGTGTTGGATGATCTAATTTCTGTCAAGCAGTGTGGGGATAGCATTATGAGGAAATGTGATCTTGATTAAGGGAATAATGACACATTGTCACTCCTTACCTATTGATTCACACCATGATAGCTCAATTATAGTGGCTAAAGTTTTGGAAAGTGGTTTTAGTATCCATCGTTATTTAAGGATTCCTATAATTATGTGAAGAAGTGTGATGCATGACAACGAGTGGGAAATCTATCTAGGAGACATGAAATGCTCTTAAATACCTTTTTGGAGATAGAGGTTTTGACTAATGGAAGATTGATTTTCTGGGACCCTTTGTGTCTTCTAATTGTAACTTGTATATTCTACTTGTAGTGGATTATGTGTCTAAATGGGTGGAAACAATTCCAACCCATACTAATGATGCATATGTTGTTTGCAAATTTTTGAAAGACTACATTTTCTATAGGTTTGGGGTTCCAAGAGTTATTATAAGTGATGGGGGGTCTCACTTCACAAAGAGGAAACTTGTATATTTGTTCAGTAAGTATGGAGTGAGGCATAGGGTACAAACACCATAACAACCCCAAACTTAAGGACAAGTTTAGGTTTCTAACAGAAAGATCAAGAAAATCTTAGAGAAGATAGACTCAACAAAACATGACTAATTGGAGCATGCAGTTGACTGATGCTCTCTGGGCATACATAAGAACTTATAAGATGCCTTAAGAGGCAACCCAATTTTATTTTGTGTCCTTTACATATTGTTAGATTTTTCATTGTTTGGATTTTGTAGCTAACTTGTTAGTAGTTAATTGATGTTAATAAGGTATCTTAATCATTGTTGTTTGGTGTGCAGATAGATTAGAGGTTGGTACCACCACATGGTGGTAAGTAGTACCCAAGGGGAGGTAATAAATTGCCAATAATCTAGTAGCTATGCAGATGTCTTTTAGTACCGCCAACTATTATTCCGGTGGCACCAACTTTGTACCAGGTTGGGACAAGAAAAATCTGCCAAAACGTTGGTACCATCGACACTTCTATTGGTAGCATCGAAACTTTTGAAGAAAAATTGCAAGGCCCAAAAATGTACAGTGAGAAGACACTCAGTTGTACTGCTAAGAAAAGAGAAAATTTGTCACAACTCAGTGCCATCAATGTTTTTCACAGGTGCAACCCAAAAATGACTCGGTACCACAGACAGGCTCGTCGGTGGCAAAAACATAAGAAAAGCAAAATCCATGGACACCAAGATCAACAACCAAGAGTGCTACTATCTGACGGTCAGTGGAGCCGATCTAACTACTCATTCAAAAGTGGTACAACCGACAATCTGTCAAAACTATTGAAATAGAGCAATCCGTGTTCCGAGAGATCGAAGGTTGCCAGAAGCTGGTACCAATGGATGATATTGACATACATGGATTAGGACACATCTCGGCTCCACCAACAGTGGTGTCTATGGCATCGAAATGATGTGCCTGGCCTATTCGACGACAATATAAGGGGAGGTGTGGGGTGTTATTCAAACATACCCACATCACTTACCTCACAATCTAGAAGGCAACCAATGCTCTATGATATCTTGGGTCTTCTTAGAGCTCTTCTCTTAATACCCATTCTCTCATCAGAGTACATGGTTTCACATAGGTTAACTTCATCAATAGGAGGATCCAACCAAATGGTGCTAAAGAAGACACGCATGATGAAGAGAGAAATCATACCCACATGGTATGGTGACTGCTCCTTCATCAATGACATAGGCTCCGCCAACAATCTTTGTTGATGTTGTGTCAGGAAAGGTATGGTGGGTGATCACCCATTCCTCAATGATCACCTATCCGGATAGCATATACAAGTTCATGGCATCCCTAGAGGTATGTTGTATCCCCAAGCACATGGAAGGATGGGAGGAAGGATGGGTTCATTTTTGCCTCTACAACATCATCTACCACTTCGGATTGGTAGAATTTAATGTATTCTATGGTTGGGCAGTAGGGGGAGTGTGTTACACCCCTAAGGACTTCAACTTCAGTTGGGCGTGGTGGATGTTGACAAAGCTACCATAGGGTTTCATTATCAACTAGAATTAGTCGTCAGTGATGGACATAGAGCTTACATTTTCCCAGATCTTGCATCGATATCTAACACACACCATCTTTTCCATATCTACAAAAGGGCAGGAAAAGGTGCAACAAGCATTTTTCTACATCCTATGGGCATTATTGATACAAGGGCATGATATGATAGATCTTGGTTCTTTCATTCTACAATACATGCTGGCTGTGAAGAGGTAGGCTCATCAAAAGTCCCCTATTCACTTTAGTGGGATAATCACACCTTTTACACTGCACCTCCACCTAGATCTCTTCAACATCAATGCCGTGAAGACCTCCTCCTAGTTAGACTCCAAGCATTTCAAGAGGGCCCACCTTGTGAGCAAGTACGACAATGAGCTATATGCATGTCGCACAATGGATGATCAATGGAGGAAAAGGGATATCCTTGACCCCATCTTCCACCTATGAGAAGTGTGATTCTTTAGATGGCTTGAGGAGGGTGAAAAACCAATGCCAGAAGAAGAGGAAGACCCCAAACCAGAGCAGTTTAGAGAAGCAAATAGTGAAGAAGATGAGGCCACAATGCCATTCACTCAGCAACAGTGTATCCACCAAGTTCGAGGAGATATGCATCATCTACCACCACATATCTATCACCTGCACAACCTTGTGGACTCATTTCCCATGGCAAGTATGTATGGGATGTTGCAATCGATTCATCAAGGGAAGCTACCACAAGGAACTACCTTAGCAGATATTCAGGATGTTCAAGGGTGGCTTCTTCAGCAGCAACATGCAATTTATGACAATAAACACCTTCTCTTGACCAAACTAGGAAAAAATGCACTCTCCTATAGTGGATTGAGGATTACTAATAGTCGCTTTATGATCACTATTAGAGCCAGGGCCAATTTGCCTCTTACCCCCAGCAGTCAGAGATGCCTATTGAGCCACCAAGTTCCACGGACACATTCTACCCACCAGATTTGGACATGCCATTGGGAATATTTGATCCACCACCGTTATGATCGGGTGCTTATTTTCCATATCTTAGTTTGTATTTTGACTATAAGGACATAATGAATCTCAATCTTAGGTGGTACTAGAACAAATCTATCTATATTTTATCTCCTTCATTATTTTCATTTTTCCCATTCAAAAATTGTAGGATCCACAACTATCTACTATAATCATGGAGCATAGTTACCATGATTTATATTGTCATCATAGTGTGTTCCTTTGCAATGAAATATGAAAATTTTAAAATTTTCATATCTTTGTATTCTTAGTTGCAAAGTCGAAAGGTAGCACCACCTAGAGGAAGTGTATGAGTTAATCAACTTGAGGACACTCTATGAATGAAAAGTCATAATTTATCAAAGAATTGAGGATGACGGTAGGGTTTGATTCCAAACCAACCAAAGGAGTAATGTGACCTAAAATGGGATTTTTAGAAAGAAACTCTAAGGTTACCTTATACATAGGTTGATAGAGAGGGACATATCAGAGTTTAAGAAAGGCATTGTCTCTTAATCATGTGATTGTACCCACTTTTCATGTAATATCATCCACAACCTTAATATGATCAAGTAACCCAAATTTCTCCTCTTGATTGCATCGCATAGAATAATAGGTGGCGTGATAGTTAGTCTTTTTAACACAATAGTTAGAAAATGAAAAAAAAAATATTTGCATATTAAGTAGTTGCATAATAAATTTCACGTAGATTGCATATTCTAATTGCACCATTATCCCATCATGTATCTATGTTGTTTCCTCTAAAAAAAATTGAAAGGATACACATCCATATCCTTCTAAATGAAAAAAGTGAGAAAAGAAGCAAAGCCTGAGCATAATTCTCAACCATGCTTAAATAAGAGGGAAGAAAGAAGAAAAAAATATTAAATAAAGAGGGAGAAAAGGATGCCTTGAACTCAAATTTGAATTTTTCTTTAAGGATAAGTGAAATTAGTTACATGCATTCTTTTAATCCACTCTCATTAATCAGATGATACTTTCAGTGCATGCATCATTCCACAAAAATAGCAGGCATTAACATTCATACATTTCCCCATACCTTCATGCTATAGGTTCATCATGTTTTATTTTTGCATAAATAATTTGGATGCTAGTTGTGAGTCATCTTCATAGCCACATACTTCATTCCACCCATTGTTATTTATAATTGGACACATATATGATTGATCATCTCATACACACTTATAAGGGAATGACTTTCAATTAGTTTGGATGGTAGATAACAACAATGTAGATAGGGAATCACATGGTGCATCAAGAAAATTTCCTATTAATTATGATGTTAACTTCTCTATTAATAGTGTTTCATTGATCTAAGGGTAAACATATTTAATGAACATTTTCGGTCACTTTAGGGTAGTTATTTGATCAGTGGTTGGTAAGTGTCGGTTCAAGGCTGCCAAGTGGGGGGTCTTTGAGAAATGTTGTTCAAATTGTTTGTCCTTTTCCTAACTTATCTTAGACATATCCAAAGGTAGTGCTGCTCGATGGCGATTAACACTCAAGATTAGGGGATTTTGGTGCATTGAATTTAAGGCACTTTTCATAGGCTATTTTGATATGCTTTTTGCTTTTTAATTGGTTATTTTGGTATCAGTTAGGAATAATTCATCACTGCTAGCCTATGAAACCATATTGCATCGAATATTATCTATTTTTACAAAATTATATTGAATTATCATGTTTACATGGTCTTTTGTTTAGTTTCTTCCTATTTTAGGAAATTTGAGCAGTTATGAGTCAGCTCAGTGCTACTAATAGTCATGTTAATGGAACCAACAAGGAGAAATGAAGTCAAATTGTGTGAGGAGTTTTGGTGTTACCAAACTTTAAGTGGTGCTACCAATTTCTAGGCCAAACACCTCAGCAAAGAAGCTCGGTGCCATCAACTTTTGTATATGAAGGACGATCCAGAGGTTGTTTGAAGTCAACTTGGTGCTCTCGACAACTCCATCGATAGTACTGATAGATATGAAAAGCCTTGAAGTTCGGAGATAGTTCAGTGCCACTGACTTTTTGTTGGTGGTACTGACTCTGTGCATTTAGACGAAAATAAAGATCATACCTAATCCAACAACTACAATTTAATCATAGCCCAGGACCCTTTTGTGACCTAAGGGGAGTTCGGTCGGACCTATTATTCATGTTTCATCACATTGCATGAGAACATAGAGATGGGAGAGGAGAAAGAGGAGGAGACAGCCATATACTGGTTGACTCGAGCACCTTCAGAGGGTGGATTTATAGTTGGAGCGCACTAGATCATGACATTCATTAAAGTGAGTCATCCAGATCAACTTCTCTAGGGGTTTTCATTAGTTCTCCCATTTTTTCCTCATTTTCTCTTATTCCATTCATGTATGCAATGGTAGAAGTCGTATAGGGATAATTTCTTAGTTCCTTAGGACTTGAGTGTAGCCTGGTTTGGCACTATAGATCACATTTTGATTAAATATATGTATTTCTCTTAAGTTGTAGACATAAATCTATGATTTTCTCATGAATTTCATATGCTTGATCATAACAGTTAATTCCTTATACAAGTAATTGATTTAGGAGAGGGATTAAGGGTTGGATAAGTCGGAGATTTATGTATCCTAGTCCATGCCTCGAGAGAGGGCTTACATCTATGAAGGGTATCAAAAAGAGTTTTAATTAAAGATCCTATCTAATAATTAAATCACCATAAGAGTGGGATTTATATTAGGTTAGGTAGTGAATTAGGCTACAAAAGCTGGTAGTTTTTACTATAGGTCCTTTGGTTCAGGGTTTCAGATAAATAATTGTTAATTGAATGATGTTAATTGCAAACTGAACCATAGTAAAACCATAATCCAAAGGAGTCCATCCAATTTTTTATCACAAACCATTTAGTTTAGTTTTGAATTCTTTCAAGTTGTTTTAATTAAGTAACCAATCACTATATCACTAGGTCTAGCTAATCAGTTACCATTGGTAGTAGTTTTTGGATTAAAATTTCCCCAAAGTTTGACATTCGGGCCTCATAGGCCGATACTTCTTGACGAATATACTTGTGTCCGCTTGTATAGTTTAATTATGTCACTAGAACAATCAACAGTTTGGGACCAAAGTCACCCCTTCAAATGAGGACGCAATAAATAGAATGCCTACTACTGTCATCAGTAAGCATTCCTTAAGCACTGAAAAAATCAGTAGTATCATCACACCATCAAGATGATCATGTCGTCTAGAAGAAAATTATCACCAACACCATAAAGGGTGGAGACACCACCCGATGTAAATGACTATAGTCATATGTGGGTCTACCTCAGATAGCCTACCCAAGATGATACTGACACCACAAACACTAAAGTCACATAAGAAGACTATGGTGTCATGCGGGATGACTATAGTGATGCCTATGACATGATTCAAGGATAGGTTGTCAACATTAACTTTGATTCCAAGTATGGGAAAGACACACAAATTGTCATCGGTCATCTCCATAAAGGAGAAAATTTTTAGAATTGGTGTATGGATGTCCGCAACGTCATAAGGACTAGGTCCCCCCTCAAACCTAAAAAACGTCTATTAGAAGAGTGGAAACCTAATGTGGTAGATATTCCAAAGTTAATATTTTGTGACACTCTATCACATCCCCACTCATCACCACAAAATCCAAAAAGATTACAAAATACACAAAAACCCAAAAAATAAAAAAGAATCAATAAATAAAAATTTGAAGACAAGCAAGCTCTTTGAGAGTTTGCTAAGTACATCATAGAGTTGACACTAATCTACAACAATGAAGATGCAAAATTCAAAGAAGTCTCTATCTTATAATTATGACAAAGGAGCATCAACCTTTTCATATTGAAGACAAGATATAGACGATCAACCTCAGCTCAGGCCTCACACCACACAAAGTCAAATTTGGGGCATGTCTACCTCAACACATCAAGGACCAACAAATAGAGCTTCTATGCCACTACATTTACCTATTTTCCTAGATCTATGCCGACATACCTAGGTTGGACAAAACAATCACTATCCATCAACTACCCATCACCCCAATGTTTGCCCCATCAAAGATAAGACTAGACAACTGCAGAAAGAATGGAAGCACAAGATCATGGGGGAAGTTCAAAAGCAATACAATGTTGGTTTCTTAGATCCGATCAACTATCCTACATGGATCCGCAACATTGTACTAGTTCCAAAGAGGGACAACAAGGTACAGATATGTGTGGACTATCACAACCTCAAAAAGGCATGACCCAATGATCACATAAATGTACTCGTAGACAAACCAACCGACATGCACTACTCAGCTTCATGGATGGATTTTCTAGTTACAATCATATTAGTTTGGATAAAGAATATAAAGAAAATGCCATATTCATATGATAATGGGGTTTTTTCTATTATTGAGACATGATTTTTTATCGCAAGAACATTTGATATATATATATCAAAGGGCGATGGTTGCACACTTTCATGACATGATGCACAAAGAGGTGGAGGTATACATAAATAATGTGATCGCTAAATCTTGAATTCCTATATACCACCTCACCAACCATGAGAAACTATATAAATGACTTGATGGTTATTCCTACACCTAAAATCCACCAAGTGCACCATTGGGGTTACATCTGGTAGCCTACTGGGATAAATCATCAACCAAAGATGGATTGAAGTAGATCCTAGCAAAGAATAGACCATCCTAGATATGCCATACACAAGAACTGAGAAGGAGATACAAGGCATGCTTTGACGTATCCAACACATCAATATCTTCATTGCCAAACCCACACCTATATGTGAGCCAATCTTCAGTTGTCAAAAACGAACATTGATTATGGATGGAATGAACAATCTGAGGCCATGCTCAAAGATTACCTCACCGGACCTTTATGTTAAGGCTGGCTTGAGTGGTTGGGGAATAGGGATGGAAGGTAAGGCAATGGAAACAAAAACTTTTGCCCCAATGCCTTGCCAGAGAGATTGTGTCAACAATTAATGTATCTAGAAAAGAGGGTGATCAGAGTTATACTTGGTCTTGGTGCAAGTATAGAGACTACTCTTGCACATTGTTGTGCACTCTTTGCAAGATGCACACAAACAATTGGTGATGACCTCCTCTTGGTGCAACACCACCGATGTTGATTCTTTTTGTGCTCCTAGAGTAGAGGCAACGACCTCCACACCTCTACATAGTCCACGCAGACCACCGACAACTCCACGTTGCACTACCCGAAGACAACAACAAGGAGTTTTCTCTATGAACATCAATGTGCTATTATTGACATGCTATCCCTCGTTGTCTCTCCCTTATACAGGTAAGACTTGCTAGGGCGCTCATGTATCCCAACTATGAGAGGACAACAGTTTTTAGAGCTTATTTTTGGGTCGCTTGAAAGCCTTGACTACCCCTCTATTTATGGGAGGGCTATGGTCAAGATTTCTAGATCAACTAGGAGTATGAGATATGGATTTTCACAAATTTCTAGCTACTAAAAATAATGAACCAGTTAGTTCATATGTGAATCATTCTATTCCACACTTGAACTGGTTAGTTTATATGTGAATTGGTCGATATAATATTTGAATCTGTCGATTCACAATATTTCCTATTCACACACATATTGACTTTCAATGTGACAATTAATGCACAACATGACATCATCATTAATCCTTGATCCACTCATACTGATCACTCAACCGGTCAATTCACATCTGAAAAGATTAATTCATATTTTGAACCAGTCAGTTCATTTCGGAACTGGGTGATTCATATTCTGAACCAGGCGATTCACTTCTGAACTAGGTGGTTCAAACTCCAATTTAGCCAATGTACAACCAATGTTGTTAAAATTGAATACCTAAACATTTTCTTAATCATGTTAAACCATATTTATGAGTAAACACCTTTTCTAGATGCTTCTTATCCGGGTGACCCTATATGTCTCAAATTACATTGGCAGTGAATGTCCACAACCAATTTATGACATCACAAGCAATGAGTGGTATCTAGATGCATATCATTGCTACCCAAGTGATTGGAAAGTTGGAGAACTTCAACCTATAATTCATGATCAGTGTTACAGTGATCATATGGTTCCTTTGTCTCTGATATCCAGATTGAACTCGAGGCAAGGAATTGTTAGCCTCTAAACATTTAATGCATGTTCCTTGAACAATAGAAGATTGTATGAGATGCATGTGGGATCACATATCACAAATTGAGTAACATGGATATAGCCATACATTTCTAAGTCTCACTTATTGAGTGGCTAGGATACCAATCTCCTATAGGAGGGACATATCCCATCCACATCACTGAAACTAAATCCATGTGTCATAATGTACCCAGGCACCACTTTGTGCCAACCCTTATTCAAGGTCATGTTGTATGTGTCAAATTAAATTGAACAACATGTGATGAGTGTAGTGACTTTAGGTCTAAGAACCACAATCACAACTATCACTATGAGACCTAATTATGACTACCATTCCATGGTCTACATGTATCACACTCAGGGTGCATCTATTTGGTACACTATTCCCTAACAAGTAGATATGTGTTTGACTTGATATCCCATATCATGACTAATGGTACTATGTCATTAGTTAACACACACTCTAGTATTATTTATTATTGTTATCATTTTTTCTTCCACGGTAATATCCAACCAAGGAAATAACAAGAATGCATGTACTCTTATCATAAATATAATCTCATTGTTCAAGTCCAACACCTGAAGACAAATGTCATCGAGTAACATCATTCTTTAGACATCTATTATATTTGTGTCATCATCTCATGATTTAGACAAATATAATACACAAAATTACCTTTATATTATCAAATCAAGTATTTGATGCCCCATTACAATCATCATAAGATTGGATATATGGGCATGCATACCAACAAACTCCCACTTACACTTAGAGACAATCACTCATGAATCATATTCCAAGTGATCTTCAACATGTCCATCATGTTTCTATTGTGCAAGTGCTATTATAGTGGGTTATCAATGCTTGCATCTAGTCAGTGTTTTGTAAGTATTCACATCTCCTCACTGTACGACCTCTTGTATGAATGTCATAGTATGCTATCTAGATTCCTATGCCTAACCATTAGCTCCATTGTTGTCACAATATTTCTACTATGTCATCAATGGTTGGGACCTCCCACATGTTCATCTACATAAAGTTCTTGATCCATACAATATCCTCTACAATTTTCAAAGTAGCAAGGCACTCTACTTATATTGTAGCATTAAACAATAGTCTCTTGCTCAGAATTTTATAGCTTACAATTCTCATTTTAAGATCAAACAAAACTTTAGATTTTGATTGCTAATTTTCTTTGTCATATTGGAAGCTTGCATCAATGTAACACCTTTCAACCCAACTCTTCCTTACTACCCTATCCAAGGAACTAATCCTTTTATTGGTTCTCAAGTACTTGAGGATGTTCTTTATGGTAGTCCAGTGACTTCCATTGGAATCTGACAGATATCCACTCTTCATGACCAATACATATCAGGCAAAGGGAAGAGTACATAACATTGCATTCATGATAGATTGAATTGTGAATGCATATGTCATCTTATTCATGTGTTCCCTTTCTTTACAAGAACTGGGAGACTAGGATCCTAAGAGACTAATTCAATGGAACATGGACAAATTTTCTCTCTTTGAGTCATGCATGTTCAAACCCTTTAGCATATTTCCAATGTATGTGCTCTTACTTAGGTCAAGATTGTTTCTAGATCTATCTGTATAAATATTAATTTCTAAGAGATAGGATGATTTTCCTAATTCCTTCATAGATAAGGTTCTTCCCAACCAAGTTCTAATATCAACATGATAAGAACGTCATTCCCCATCATTATGTGGAATATAAATATGAGCCTACTAACCCATTTTAATCACATATTTCATATTCATTTCAAGCTAAAGTCAAACACTTTGACTATATTATCAAATTGGAAATTATATCTTTGAGATGCTTGCTTCAATCTATAGATTGACCTTTGTAGATTACAGACTTTATTTGCAATAATTGAATTTATAAAACTTTAGGTTGTGTGATGTCAACATCCTCTACAATATTCCTATTAAGGAATGTAGTTTTAACATCCATTTTGCCAAATCTTATAGACTTATGAAGCTGCAATTGCAATAATGATCTTTATAGATTCAACCATGGCAACTGATGAAAACATTTCATCATGTTCAATATCTTAAACTTGTTTCAAACCTTTTCCAACCAATATCTCCTGATAGGTTTGTATTCTACCATCCATGTCAGTCT
This sequence comes from Alisma plantago-aquatica, assembly GCA_963693085.1. NCBI lineage: Eukaryota > Viridiplantae > Streptophyta > Magnoliopsida > Alismatales > Alismataceae > Alisma > Alisma plantago-aquatica. The sequence continues at coordinate 212,675,154 of OY856413.1, forward strand.
TCTTCTTGAAGACCCAATTGCACCCTATGGATTTTATCCCTTCAGGTGGATCCACGAAGGTCATACTTTCTGGGTGTACATGGACACCAACTTGGATCTCATGGCCTCAAGAAATTTACTAGACTCTAGTCCCTCAATAGCTTCTAGGTATGTTGTTCGCTCATCATATATTACCAACTCAATGCCTTTATTAGTTATAAGATATTCTAATCTTTCAAGATCAAGGTGTATCCTACTAGATCTATGAGGTTTTTTGGTACATAAGAAACTTTGAGATTCCATGAAAATTTTTTATTCTAATTGTTCCTACAATACATCTTTTGGGTTTTATTTTTTTCTTGTTGGTCTCAAACTTTTCGAGTTCTACTTTCTCCCATTGCTTTCTTTGGAATAAAATTCCCTTTAGGAAACAAACACTTTTGTTGCCGCAATTGAAATATAAAAGTAGTGCCCAATAGAATAACATTTATGTGATTTGTTGACTAAGCTTTTTAAGAAACTATTTCTTATATACACTTTCAATCCTAATTCTTATAAAAGACATATTAGGACACATACCATGCCATTTCTTGTATGGTATCTTTTAAACCATTTTATATGGTACACTGTTTAGTGTGAATCATGTGCCTAAAAGGAAATGGGTAGATTAGCTAGATTTATTTCTGATACATCATTATGTTTCACGTGGAGTACAATGTGATACATCATCATAGTCTCCTCGAAAGTTCTAAAACTTTTGGTAAAAATTATTTTCCATATCGATCATATCAAAATGTGTTAATACTTTTAACAAGCTGGTTTTGTACTTCATTTATTCTCTCCTTGAACACTTTAAGAGATTTAGACTTGTATTTCATTAATTACAAACTAAAATATCTATTGAGATCATCAATATATATAATGGGTTACTATTAACCACCTCTAGCATTAATTCTCAAAGTGTCTTTATACATGTTATGCTTAAATGAATAAGTTTTAATATTTATAAACTCGATCACTACCTCTCGAGTATAAGGGTGCATGTAGCAACAGGATCATCCAAGGGAGCAAGGCACTATTGGGCGCAAGTGTGTTACTGTTCAACAATCTGGATCGGTTTGTAATAGTTGAATTGGATGATGATGTACTAACTGGAAATAAAAAGAACAAGAACTAAACTTAGAAGATTAAAATCATATTTTAAAAGATCTTGGTCTTATGATTTCACTTCCACACTATTACTCATATGCAACTAAAAAATTAACATGTTAATTAACTAAGAAGGAGGTTTTCATAATCATACACCTAATGGTGACATGAATCAATTCTCATCTCTACATATAACTCCGATGCTTATGCTCAGATTCAAACTACAACCTTGGATCCTGAATAGCATAAAGAAGCATAAATAATGCAGGTTTGATGGCCAAGCAAACATACAAGAAAATAACACTAAATAAGCTCTTGGAGAAGCAAATTAATTAACATTATTTTAGAATCAAGAGTTCACATGAGTAATAACATGGGAGATACTCTCCCGTTCCCAAGAAGAAAGGTTCTACTCACACATAGTGCACAAACACAAGTACAAGGCACATATTTTAGAATTTTTCATGAGTAGAGAGAGGAAAGCAAAGGAAAACAAAAGATTGATGGGAGACAAGGTAAACTCCACCTTGAGGATAGAATTCCACCCTTGTAGCTACTACCACCATGTTCTCTTTCCCAAGTCAAGAAGTATGGATAGAGTAGAGAAACTTTGTTGTGCTCATTGGAGAAGAAATGGTGAAGAATAGAGGCTCTATAGCATACTATATCTCGGACCCTACCCTAGAAGTTGACATTTTGGACTTAGCCAAACAAGGTTGAAGGTTAGACCTAAATAGATGTTTATTATAACCCCAATGAGCTAAGGCATGTATAGATCACCTTACTGTAACCTAATGTTCTAACATTAATCTTAGGTTTATAATGGATACATAAAATATGCCACATAACTCATTTTGGTGGTAATATGAAAATAATGAACTTAATTGGATGAATAATTTAGATAATGGGCCGTTAATGGTCCATATGACATATCTCATAAAAATAAGTCTCAAAAGTGGAAACAAACTTCAAATTCAAAGTCTACATATATAAATTAGCAAGCATGTCAAATTTCATCTAATTTCCACAACATTGAAATATTAGGATAAGTTTAGGACACAGAAAATGAGTAAAAGACATAAGTAATGAATAATATGATTATATAACTTCAAAATATGGAAATATTAGTATATTCATATTCAACAAATCAAATCTAATTCATATTCAACAAATCAAATCTAACTTGTGGGTGAAGTCTTGTCCAATTTTGATGGTGTTTGTGAAAGTTATGCAATTTTATGTACATTATGGACTTTCTGCAATTTACCCAATTGGGAGGTTTTCTTTAAAAATTGTTTGATGCATTATAATCCTTATATATTCCCTTACCATTCTCGAGTTTTTTAACCATTGGGTGCCAAGTTTCACCTTGGTTTGAAGGTGTTTCTTTCTAAGGGCATTTCAGGCATTACTCTCTTTATAAATGAGCTTATCTTTAGAAGCTATCAACCAATGGGGTTATTTTTTTGATTGGAGGTCGGTTGTGATGGCCTATAAGTGTCCATAAACCGAAATTTGATATTCAATAAGACTATATGAGCTTTCCTCTTGCATGGCCAGGAAATCCCTAAGCTAAGGACACATGGAAAGCTCCATACCTCATGCTTGACTTCTTCCTTATCCATAAAGGTTTGCATGTCCATAGGCACCCTTAGAATTGGACACATGGATAGTAACTTGACACCTCATGCTTAAATTATTCCTTATCCATAAATACTTGCATGTCCATGAACACCCTTATACATGAGACATGGAAAGTCTCATAGACACCTCATACTTGACCTCTTTCTTAATATAGCCATATCTACCCCTTCCCAACTCCAAATTTGAAAACTCTTGCTCTCCTTTATTTACTCTAGCTTAGAGCATCATTCCTACTCTTTTTTTCCATGAAGGTGTTGTCCCAAGGTAAAAGGAGGTGCCTACCTTGGTGAAGAAGGCTCCTAGGGTTCCAAATTTCTCTATTTAGGATTTCTTAAGCTCCTCCTTGGTGATTGTAACCAAAACTAGTAAGTATCCTTCTTTCCTTCACTATTTTCATGTTGTTAGTCTTCCTTCCACCTTCCTCCAGGTCAGAACCATGGTCTTCCATTGTGAAACCCCACCTAGAACCCATAGACACCTCATCACCATGTTCTTTTGTTAGGGTTTTTCACCTCTAAAGTGGAGAAGGTGCTTCTTGCTCGAGATAGGAGCTTTGTTGGAGAAACCAACCTCTCTAAGATTGGGAACCTTACTTATTGGATCTGTCCACCTTCCCTAGAGGCTCTTTGGAGGCCTAGGATTGGATCTAGGATTGGCTTTGACTGTTTAGACTTTGAAGTTGAAGTATGATTGCATCACACATTATTTCTATTTTGAGCAATTTCTAATTCTTCATTCTAAATGATTGATGTATCCCCTATTATTCATATTGAGCAATTTCTATCTCTTATTTTATGTTTGCAGACCTGATTATTCATATTGAGCAATTGATCTATTTCACTCTCTTATCGTATGATGTATCCCCTATTCTTCTATGTTGAGCAATTCACCTATGCTTATTCATTCTCTTTGTCTTATGGACATTAGCCTATACACAATGTCTTTTCTTTTGAAAATCATGGTTCATGTGAACTGCCTTATTTTATATTAATCATGTGATCATGGATATTCTTTTGAACTTTTATCTTATGATTTGTTCATGATGGAACTCTAAAAGATGACATGATATGTATTTTTCCCACTTATGAGGTGGATGTATATGTTGGTCACTTATGTGGTGACTAGTTTATATATTTTGACTATACTTTATACCTTCCTCTACATTTAACATACTATGTAATTCAGTAGCACTAGAGTAGTGTAATTGCATTGATTTTTATGGCAGATGTGTTATTTCCTACCAAGCAGATGTGATATTTCCCGCTCCTTTGGGATGGAAAGGAACCTCATACCCAGGGCAAGATGTGTGATTCTTGGCCCATGTTTTATATATTTGGGATATTGGAAGTATTTCTTTCTCTATCAGGTTTCAAGTTTATGAGACTTGCCCCCCTTTGTGTTTATATTATTCTAGGGCTATGCTTATCTCACATGCATGCATGTTGATGATATGTGGTGTGCGCCCTAATTCTTTACATGTGCTTGTGTGGAACAATCTTTATGTTTCTTTTATTATCATATGATTTCAATTCCTTTTCTCTTGATACCCATTTCAGTGGTCCTTATCCTTTCTACGGGAAGCCTTTAATATTGATGTTCTTTATTCCATATATTGTTCAATTTCCTACTTAGTATGCACATACCGGCCTTTGCTAATGTCATCTATTTTTTCTTCTTGCTGGGGTATGTTTCCAACCCTAGGTGAAGGACTTTGATGATAAGGCATGAAGTTTTGGACTATCTTAAGGAGTTAAAGCTTGGAGACAAAGTTGCTATGGTTTAGACTTCCCTCTATCTAGATCCTTTTGTTGTATCTTGTTGTAAACCCTAATGGGAGATTTTGATGTACTTGTGTAATCTTTTATGAAAGTTGAATATAGTCAGTGATTTTTACTTTCCTGCTACACTTTGGTCTTTTGCATACCATTATAATAAATTTGGAAAATTTATACCTATTCCAACATACCTTTGAGTGTGTTTGGAACGGATGTTAATTCTTCAAATAAGTTTTAGTAAGGGGGTGATTCGGCCTCCTTATAGGCTCTTTCCCAAGCAACCTTTTCTTCCTCCCAAAAATCGCCCTCCTTTTTCTGTTCCTTGTTCTATGATCATAGAGTGTTTCAAATCATGAGATATAACTTCCCCATATGGTTGTTCTTGTATTTAAAACTAGAGGTAGTTCTTTTCAAATTTAGTTGTAACTAACAATGACACAACATGTTCGATGAAAGACATGTCATGTCTTAACGTGTAACTGTTGGATGAAACTGCTTCCATGAATAGTACATGATGTGTCTCTGAAAGACATGTCATATAGATGCAACTTGAAGTCAATTTAAGCAAACGACACACACAGTGTCTAAAAAACACATATCGTGTGAGTTTTCATAACTTTCAAACATGGCTTTTGAATGCGCGAACACACTATGTTTTTGTAGCAACACACTATGTCTTTTTCTCTGTAGCTGGGATGTGAATCACTGTAATCTTGCACACACTATCTTTTATATCACACACCATGTCTTTTTCAATTTCTTCAAATCAACTCTATCAATCATGCAAACTCTTTGGGGATCCAACTAAGTCAGAATTTTTTGGATTGACCCCATTTCTTCATCAAAATCATGTACCTATGATCACAAATACAAGGTGAGTAAAATAACTAAAATGATGACAAATTAAGTATGATTAGAGTCCAAATGGAGAGAAAAATGGACTAAATTTGTGAGTGAAAGTGGGAAAAAAGTGTATATAATATGCACACATCAAACCCCCTTAATCTGGAACTATTGCTTGTCCACAAGAAAAAAGAGCATAGAAACACAAATGAAGGAATTATCAAGCTCATGGATAGATCAAATGAAATGAAAGATGTATATGAGACTGAATCAACCATAATCAAGAGGTTTATGCTCATAGCCATGAATTCAATTTAAACACCCAAGCAAGAAAATTTTAGTTCAACAGGGGTGGTAACAATTTAAATGAATCAATCAACTAAATAACACTCAGTAAGATTTGGATGACCAAGCCAAACAAATGCAACCAAAGTTCTCAATTATGAAGGATTTAAATAATGGAATCTTAGTTAATATTAACACTTTTAGCTATGCTCTTCTTGTTTCTCAAAAAGGATATGAAAATGATTACGAGTTCTGACACTCAGAAGTTAATGTATGGTTATGCACATGTGGAGTGTCGGTTGGGGTTTTTTACCCTCTTCTAAGACATACCACCTAATTGTGGTGGCCATATCAAACTCACACTAGGCTAGCATGATATATGAATAGTTTATCCATCTTTTATGGGTTATGAAAGTGAAATAAGCTATAATTTTATCAAAACATAGATCGGGTTCAACTTTAGAACCACGAGGCATTAACTAAGATTTTCCCAAAATAGAGGAGAGTTCACTAAATTACAACATAAACCTAATTTCATTCATTTAACATGAAAATGTTCCATTGAAAGAGTGGTTGAAAATGCACTAAGAGCTTCTTAAGGGCATCCCATGTTCTAAATGATGTAGTAAAGTTAATTTATTCACAAAAATTGAAACAATTACATTCGTTAAGCAATCAAGGATGTGAAAGATGAATATTCAGGTTGTAAAGCATCAACCCAAAATTAAACACATGTTGGTGGCCATAAAGTTTCATTTCATTAATGCATGCCTTTTACAATTTTTGCAAATGATATTTTTCAACAATGAGAGGAAAATCAGTTCAGCACAGAAGGGATTCAATCAACTTACATAAGATAACCCTCATATCATATTGAATTTTCCACAAGAAGAACAAAAACTAAAACAAGAACTAAGAAAAGGATGATAAAAAGGAAACTACAACTACATTACTGGTCAGTTTCTCCCCCATAAGCTTCAAATTTTTAGTGTCCTCACTACGTCATTCAAACCCAAGTTGGTAGAAGCCGAGTACCTACCATAGAGAAATGAAGATGAAGGGCTAGAGCCCTCATGAACAGCTGGGAAATGCTGGTTGAGAAGATCATCATCAACAAGGATGTCTATAGGAGTCAGCTCTGGGTGAGATTGTAGTGGTGGTGTAGGCATAATAGCATAGTGGCCCTGGAATATGTGCCACATGTATGTCCTCTGAACCATGCCATGCATGATAGAGTATTGCTGGCTCATCTGATCTAGATGGCTATCTTACTGATCAAATCACTGCTAGACGTAGTTGTAGAGGTGTTGTACCTTAGGCATAGCCGAGTTTTACTTTTTCTACATGATAATCGAGGGGGTGGTGCTGGTGGTACAATTGATGTAGTGGGGGCTTCCTCACTATCATCAAAACCAAGTATATCAAACTTCTAGTTATCCTTGTTTGTTAGTGTAATGAGCTCCAAATTAGGCAGTTCAATAAATTGATCATCATCAAAAAACTGTATGAATTTTGCATCCTCATTGGCAATCCAAACAAGGAGACTAGAAGAAATAAGAAAATGTATATCAACTAGGTTCTTTCCAGGAGTAGCCTCCAAACATGTAAACTTAGCACCAACCTTGTGAGCATTGTGGGTTATCAAACTCTCACACATGATATCACCTGATTCCATCTTCTTGATCTTCATGATATCAAAGAACCTAGTAAGAATGAAATATCTTGCATTGATTTTGTAACTATTTCCATTTCCCACAAAAAGAAGAGGTTCATCTTCCCACACACACCTTGAGTTTCCTTTTTGGCAAAAATTACTGTACTAAGAAGAGGATGGACATAACAGAATAAGGGATTATGAATGTGTTGTTCCCTGGCCTTCTTAGCATCATGGATGTGGTCATCTGTTAATTCCCTCCAAAAAACATCATTGTTGAACTATAGAGGATAAGATAGCCCAACCCCTTAATGGAATTGGCACACCTTACAAAAATTCTTGAATGTTAACTTGTGACTTTGACCCAAAAGATAAAAATGAATAATAGCATAAGGCTCATGAGGCTTCTTTGGTTCGTTTTCAACTTTAAGAGTAGTAAGAAACTCATAGGTCAATATAGGTTAGGTATTTCTCATTGTGAAGCATGTGTATATTTGTCCCAACTCCTCTAGAAGCCCCATGACCTCATCCTAGTACCCCAATGCCTCCATAGTCTGTTCACATGTGAAGTGTGTAGGGAGTACCCTATGAGAGATCAAAAATTGATATCTGGTGTCTTCTGCCTCTGTGAATCTGAACTGAGTGGTGGTGATGTAGCTATGAGTTGAGGAAGAGCTCTCCCCCCATCGACATTTGTATTCTTACGTGATCAGTTCCTTTGGTAGACTTCTTTGTGTTGTCAGAGTAGGGACATTGCGTGTATTTTATGCTGGATGCTAGTTGGATTTGAATAGCCAAATACAGCATGTTGGGGAAAGAACAAGGCATGGGTTCTGGAAAGGAGGCCGATCTATAGGTCAAAGATGGAAGAGGAGTTACATGGTGTGTGCTTAGGTCACATTGTGTCCCTGGTGATGGTGGCGGTGAGAGTGTCTCGAGCGGTGGTAAAGTGTGCGGTGCATATGACGAATTCAGTGATTGGCTTCAAATCTGAACTCGTTGTTGACTTTAGTGGTTGTTCGAGTGGTTAGCCTTGACAGGGGTTGGAGTTGTTGTTACTTCTTGACACTGATGATCATGACGGAGGTCGAAGATGGTGAAGGTGTCAAATGAATTGCTTCATGATAGGTTCTAGATCTGGATGCTTCAGCCTCTGGAGAAGAAGCATGCTTGTGTAGAGAAAGTAAAGGCGGTGGTGGAGTAGAGGAGAAGGCTTCTCCTACATTCAAAGATAGATGAAGGGATAAAGGTGACAGATGTTGTTGCTGGAGAGTGACAAATAGGGTTGGAGGTGTCTCGCACACCGCGTGAAATGAGGAAAAGAGGGTGGCGGCTGAAGATTAGGGATTAAAACCCTATTTCTAACTTATAGACATAGTGTGTCCTTTGGAGAAAACGACAATTCCCAATGCACATTTCGGATGCCCCTTTTTAATTTTGATTTTCTTGATAAGCACACACTATGTTTGAATAAAGACACAACATGTTTTCTTCCAGTGAGAGCTATTCTTATGAAACACACATTATGTGCAAATTTACACACGGCTTGTGACTTTCTAGTGAACCTTCTGACATTCTCAAAATTATAACGACACAATGTGTTTGAATAAAGACACAACATGTATGTTTCTAGAAGATATTGGCATTAGGTGTAACACTTTACACCCAAATCTTCCATATTACCATAACCAAGGAACAAATCCTTTTAGTGTTTCTCAAGTACTTGAGGATGTTTTTTATGGTAGTCTAGTGACTTTCACTGGGATTTGACAGATATCCACTCATCATATCCAATCCATACCAGACAACGGGATGACTAAATAAAAATACATTCATAATAGATCAAATTGAAAATGCATATTTCATCTTATTCATGTGTTCCTATTCTTTACAAGAAATGGGACACTAGGCTCCTAAGAGGAATATTCCATGGAACATGGAAATTTTTTCTCTCATTGAGTCCTTGTGATAATCCAGATTTTAGGATTTTGATGGACCATGATGTGTTATACAATCAAATCAAACAAGTGTGAGTTATGTTGATAATTTGGATGATAATTGATGTGTACCCTAATCCCAATATCTTTATATATGTACCACTTTGGAGTAGTTATGACTTTGGGGTATCAATTAGGATATATAGGAACCCAAATGGTTTAGTTTGGAATATTGGAATGTATGATGATCAAGATATTGAGATTGAAACTGTTTCATCAAAGTTTGGTGAATAATTGATGTATAGTTGAGGTTTACACACTTAATTATGTGACTAATTGATGAATTAAGTTACATGACCAATTGTTGCAATTGCATCTCAAACTTAGTAGTATGGGGCCTTGGTTTACGAGGGACCTATGGTTCAAGTTTCACGCGAATACGAGGTTTCTACTAGAAGATATAAGAGTTTGAAGTTGTTTCCATTTCATTCTAATGTTCTTCCAAACCATAGTCATCTGGTTATTTAAGAAATATCAAAGGTTGTGACATTGATATGTCATGTAGCCTTTTGGACTTTGGGCGCAGTTGCATTCTTTTCCCTTACGTTTATGTCATGATCACACTGGCCAACCCTTTGCTTGATCACAACCCAATGCCTGGAAGTGTGGCCTCATCGGGCTCAGACTGGGAGGTTGTTAGGATCTGACAGCCCTGACTCCGTCTCCTACCTCTGAACATTGCGGATCAGGGGATCGACCATACCGTTGTACATTCCTGAGCACATAGCAGGGAGTTTGAGTATTAGAGTGAAATCCCAATGGCATTACTAGCCCTGCCTCACCGAGACCTACCCTTGATCTTTCGTGGAACCACCGGACGAGGAGGAAGCTAATGCCCAATCGAGCAAAGCTCTTGTGCTGCATCATCAAGCCATGGATCTCTCCTTGCTGTCAAGCACGAGCAAAAAGCTATGAGGCATGGGTCTGATCTGTGCCATGCACCATCATCAGGGCTTAGACCTACACACTCCCAGAGTGGTTCAGAGCCTCCCTAGCTCCAGAGCGTGTCGGAGATGAGGGAATCGCCACCAACAGTTGTCCCGGAGGAGCATTTGGAGTTGGCGATTGTAGGGAGGATGTTTCCGTGGGCTATGAGGGTGTAGGTGAGTCCATAAATGGATACTAGATCTTCTAGGGGTTTCATATGGGAGATACGACCACTGAAGCCCATCTCCCCTCTTCCGATCAACCTGCTCCGCATCATCGAGGAGGCCCTGATCACATAGTCGTTTCCTCACCGTGTTTCAGCTTCTTGGTGGCACCCATCTGGAGAGCCCCCGACTCCACTGCTTCCCCTCCCTTCCGTGATGATGGAAGAGTGGCTGAAGGTATGCTCACGATCCAATGTGCATGAACCCATTATATCCAGGCATTGAGAGGCCTCGAACCCATACTGCTCCTTGTCGGCTCCTCCTGACACGGCGGCGTAGTAGCAGAAGACTCACACACGAAGTCGGGGAGATGGACAAGATGGTAGACTGGTTCAGTAGTCTCATGACCGGTCGGTTCATCAGGCCCAAAGAAAGCCAGGAAAGGATAAGATGCGTGCCTACCCCTCCAGAATAGCGTGTTCCAATAAAAACCTGCCAACTCAGGCAGTGAGAGCCGCCATACAAGGTAAATACTTTCTTTTATTCCAAAAAATGACACCAGCTTAGAAAACGCTTAGAAAATATCCCCCTTGTCCTAAAAATCCCAGAAAAATATCTCTACATTCAGAAAAATGCCCTATTTATGATGAAACTCTTAGATGAGACCTTTGAAGCAGTATTGTTACTAGTTTTTAATTTACAAGATGACACCTCTATTAGGATATATTAAATATAATAAATGATATCCAATCGAAATAAATTCTCAAAAAGTTCTTTTAGAATCCTAATTATTATTAAAACTGATTTATGGACTGTAATTGATTATTATAACATCTAGTCATTTTCTATTAATGACTAATTAAATGCTTTCTAACCTTATTTTAACTCTAGAAAATATACCGAGCATCCGAAAATTATGAAATCTGAACCAAACCTCTAAAATGACATCCTAATCAGTAGAAAAATATCAAATACAAGTTTAGATCAGTTTGAACCTAGATTTGGTCAAAACCCTAATTTTGGACCTAAATGCTAAGAATAATAATGATCATATATTAATGATGCTCAATTATATTTTAATCAGGTGCTGACCAGTTTATCTAGATGATCATGGATATGTGAGGAATATCTGAACTCAGGTGCATGGATATAATTATTTGACTAGATTTGCTGGATGTTAAATATATGTACTTGCTTTCTTGTATTTGAAATACATTATTGGATGTAGATGTATGTATATTGACAATTTTTCCGCCTTGAACATAAAAGAATATAAATGAGGATAAATGAAATGTAGTTACTAGTGGTGCTCATTAAACTCTCTATTAGAGAGGGAAAGCTTTAATGTTGACTAGCACCTCCCTAGAGTACATGGTATACGGGGAGATCCCTAGAGTACAAGTTACACGGGGAAGGGCCCACCATTTATGTTTGTGCTAAGTCCACCATAGTAATGCATATTCATTCTAAATGTGTCTAATAACTTGGGATTACCTAATTTTCCACCTTTAAGTAACATTTTCTTTCTCTTTCTTCAACTATGAGTATATTATATGCCAGCATAGTATATCTTTTAATTCCACGTACCAACTTTTGTTGATGATTTTGTTTCTCGTATTTTCTAGGTCTCGAGCTAGAATGGGATAAAAGAATAGGATGTGAGCAAGTTGTATAGGTTGTACCTATTTTCTAAGATCCTACTAGCATACATATTCATAGACTTGTAAAATTCTCTTTCAATATGCAATTGTAATTCATGTTGTAATTTACATGTTGAATGTTGATATTGTTTATTGTGTATGCATTCTATTTGTATGTTCATGTACGTGCATATTGATTTCGCAATGCACTTTGATACAATTGCTTAACATTTTCATATTTTGTCTTCTCATCTCCATGGGGTTTTGAGAAGGTGAAAATCTGAGGACATTACAGTCCTGCATGTTGAACCCCTTCATCATCTTTCCAATGTATGTTCTCTTACATAGTTCAAGAACCTTTCTATATCTATCTCTATTAATCTTAATTCCTAAGAAATAGGATGCTTCACCTAAACCCTTCATCGATAAGGTGCTTTCCAGCCATGTTTTAATATATGTAGGATGAGGATGTTATTCCACATCATTATGTGGAATATAAATATGATCCTCTAACCCTTCATAATCAAAGATTTCATTTTCATTTTGACTCAATTCAAACCCTTTGACTGTGTTGTAAAATTGGACATTCTAGCTTTGATTCTTGCTTCAATCCACAGATTGACCTTTGTAGCTTACATAATTTATTTTCAATAATTGAATTTATAAATCCTTCAGGTTGTGTGATGTACACATCTCCTATAAAATATTCCTATTAAGAAATGTAGTTTTAACATCCATTTTTCCAAATCTTATAGTCATATTAAGTTGTAATGGAAATCATGATTCTGATTGATTCAAATATGGCAGCTGATGAAATGATTTTATCATGTTCAACATCTTGAACTTGTTTGAAACCCTTTCCAACCAATATGTCCTCATACATTTGTACTCTACCATCCATGTTAGTCTTCTTCTTGAAGACCCAATTGCACCCTATGGATTTCATTCCTTTAGGTGGATCCACTAAGGTCATATCTTGTTGGTGTACATGGTCTCCATCTTGGATCTCATGCCCATAAGACATTTATTAGACTCTAGTCCTTCAATATCTTCTAGGTAAGTTGTTGGCTCATAATCTATGTATGAGGTTATAAGATATTCTAATCTTTCAAGATCAAGGTGTATCCTGCTAGATCGATGAGGTTTTGCGTTACATAAGAAACCTTGATATCCCACAACAATTTGTGATTCCAATTGTTCCCACTGTACCACTTTTTGGTTCAATGTTTTTCTTGTTGGTCTCAGATTTTTCAAGTTGTACTTTTCTCCCACTGGTTCCTTTGGAATGAAGTTCCCTTTAGGAATACAATCTTCCTGGCAAAAAACACTTTTATTGTCACAATTGGAATATAAAAGTAGTGTTCAACAAATTAACATTTATGTGATTTATGGACAAAGTTTTTCAAGATATTATTTTCTTATATATGGTTTCAATCCTAATCCTTAAATAAGACATATCAGGACACTTGCCATGCCATATCTCATACAATGTATTCTAAACCATTTTAGATGGTACATTATTTAGTGTGAAGCATGTGCCTAAAAGGAAATGGGAAGATTAGCTAGATTTGTTTCTGATACATCATTATGTTTCAGGTGGAGTTCATGGTGATAAATTATCACAATCTCCCAGAAAGTCCTCAAACTTTTGGTTCAAATTATTTTTCATACCAATCACTAAAAATTTGTTAATACTCTTACCAATTCGGTTATGTACTTCGTTCATGTTCTCCTTGAACACTCCAACATATTTAGATTTGTATTTCATTAAATACAAACTACTATATATATTGAGATAATCAATAAATATATTGAGTTAGTATTAACCACATTTAGAATTTATTCTAAATGGTTGTATATACATGTTATGTCTAAATGTGCATGTTTTAATATTTATAAACTCAAGAACTAGCCCGCAAATATATGATTTTTTGTAGAAACTAGATCGTCCAAGGGAGCAAGGCATTATTAGGCGCAAGCGTGTTACTATTCAAGAATATGAATTGGTTTGCAATAGTTGAATTTGATTATGATCTACTAGCAAGAGATAAAATGAACAACAACTAAACTAAGAAGATTAGGATCAAATTTTAGAAGATTTTGATCATTGGATTTAACTTCCACACTATTATGCATATGCAACTATGAAGTTAACATGTTAATTAACTTGCAAGGAGGTTACCATAATCATACACCTCCAGGTGATATGAAACAATTCTCATCTCTACATAGGACTCCCGTGATTATGCTTAGATTCAAACTATAACCTTGGATCCTCAACTTACATCACCCACTACCATGGTCAAGAGTTAGTTTCAAAGAGAACTACTCCATAATCCCCTATACATTCTACTCAATCACATAAAGAAGCATAAAAATTTAGGTTTGATGGCCAGACAAACATACAAACAAGAAACACTAAATAATCTCTTGGAGAAGCAAATTATTTAGTATTAGTTTAGAATTACAATTTAACATGAGTAATAGCATGGGAGATATTCTTCCATTTCCAAGAAGAAAGGTTCTACTCGCACATAGTGAAGAAACACAAGTATAGACATAAATTTTAGAATTTTCCATGATTAGAGAGAGGAAAAGAAAATGAAAACCAAAGAGTGATGTCAGACAAGGTAAACCATGGCTGGATAATAGAATTCCACCATTGTATCTTCTCCCACTCAGATCCCTATCCCTCCCAAGATGTATGGACGGAGTAGAGAAGCTCTGTTGAGATTTTTAGAAAAGAAATGGTAAAAATAAAGGATCTTTCTAAATAATCCTCTTCTTCCTCCCCAATATCGCCCTCCTTTTTCTCTAACATGTTATCTGGTCATAGAGTGTTTCAAATGATGAGATATAACACCACTTATGGTTGTTCTCGTATTTAAAATGAGAGGTCTTTTCAAATTTGACAGAAACTAACAAAGACATGGCATGTTCTGTGGAAGACACACTATCTCGCAACATGTAATTGCTGGGTGAAACAACCTTCGGGAAGAGTGCATGGCATTTCACTAAAAGACTTGTCATGTATCTGCAACCTAAAGTTTACCTAACCAAATGACACACAACGTGACTGAATAAAAACATGTTATGCGAGCTTTCAGAACTTTGAAACATGACTTTTGACTGTGTGGGCATGTCGTGTTTCAATAGCAAAACACTTTGCCTTTGTGGACTAAATTGGACATTAGATTATCCTCTATTTTAATGATGGAAAACATTTCAGTATTGTGGATCTAACTTTCCACTTAAATGTTTTAGGGTTAAAGGAGATGACACTCAATGGATATATGAAACTAACATTATTAAATGTTTATATTTAAATTTTTGTACAACTTGTAATATATTGTATAAGTGTATAATGTACAAGTACCTAGAAGTCATGTAAAATCAAGCACTAGATTTTCCCTATCTACCAAGAACCCTTAGTTTGGAATCCTCTTAGAGTTTAGAGTCATTGTCCTTCAATAGAAAAATCATTTGATAGGTTTCTCAAATATTTGCACACTTGTTTTCTATAACATTTTCAGTCGAGAAACTAGTCAAGCAAGACATACTCGGTCAAAGATATTGTCAATTGAGAACCACTTAAGTTGAGGATTAGAGCACCAGAAGAATTATTACACATTTGTGCTCTAAATCATTTTTCGGTCAAAAATACTATTGACCGAGACACATTCGGTCCAAGAATACATGACAGTTAGACGAAGTTGTTCAAACTAGCCATTAGAAAAGTAGTTGAGCATTTAACTCACACTAGGTTGAATAAATTCTTGATCGATACATGGTAGTTGACAAAATTCTCGACCGAGCTGGGTTCTGGACTAATTTCTAGAAATAACTAAATTAGTCATTGCGCGTAACATTAACTCATCTAAAATGGCTAATTTTCCACAAAGAACCCACTAGAAACTTTCCTAAGTTAGCTAGTCACTTGAAAACCACTCCTATAAATAGAAGTGACATTAGGATACCAAAGACACACAAGCTACACTTGAGCAATCATTCCAGAGAGCAAATAGTTGAACTACAGTTGCTATCTTCATCTTTATGCTCTTATTTAGTGTCCTATAGCTACAATCTCCTAGACATCTTCTAGAAACGTCCATCCTAAGTGGTTAGGAGGTCTAATGCATGATATAGGATCAAAGTGTTGTACTACATTTGTGTAATCTTCCTTCTTCCAATATACATATTCACGTTTAGGTAACCTTGCTCCTTGACTAATCTAAGAGTGGGTGGGAGGTTGTCTGAGGGAGCTTGCTCAAAGTTACTTCAAGGTGTGAAGGTTGCTCTTAGGCGATTGGAGCTACATCAAGGTGTGAAGGCTGATATTAAGCGATAGTAGCTACTTTAAGGTGTGAAGGATACTCCAAGGTGATTGATGCTACTTCAAGAAGGTGAAGGCTACATCAATGTGGTGGTGGTGGATTATCATCCTCTCCTTGGGTTCTCCTCCTCGTCTTGGTAAAGAAGAGGTTGAGGGGAAGTGATTGTATTTTATTGTAATTCCTTGAGAGGTAATAAAATTGATCACTTGCAAATCCCAATTGGAAACAATTGGGTAGTGAACTGTCATCCTTTGATTTGAAGGGTGGAACCACTCTAAATTGTGAGTCTCTTCCTTTTGTCCCTCTCCTTCTTACAATTTAAGCTTTAAATTAATTTTAGATTATCAAAAGATCTATTCAACCCCCTTTAGATCTTTCAATTGGTATTAGAGAAGGTCTTCAAGGAGCTCCCACAAGTCTTGAAGCAAGGGAGAAAACTTGCTTAGAAACCTCAACCTCGAAAGGATGTATGTGAGCTAGTCACAACCATTCGATGGATCCAACTACAACTATTGGAAAAGGGGGTGGCAATTATAGTTCCAAGGAATAAGCTTAGAGATGTGGAGAATGGTGACTCATCCATCTGAGCTTCCAACTACAAAATATGATAAATGGGATTCATAGATGGTAAAGAAGGTTCAAATCAATGCCAAGTTTGTAAGAATTATGTTGTTCAATATTCATTGGTGAATTTGATTGTATATCTTCTTGTGAATCCGCTTATGAGATTTGGCGTAAACTTTTGGTTACACATGAAGGTATTGTTCAAGTAAAGAATACTAAAATTAATATGCTTAATTAAAAATTTGAATAATTTCTTATGAAGCCTAATGAATCGATAAGTGAGATGAATACTAGGTTTTCTTCGATCATCAACAACTTGAATGCTTTGGGCAATTACATTATTTAAGAGGATCAAGTATCCAAGATCATAATATCATTACCTCCAAAAGATAAGCCCAAGGTGACAATAATTGAAGAAGCCAATGACCTCATCAAATTGGTGATGGAGAAGCTCATTGGGAACATTGAGATACATGAGGTCACCCTTGAAGAAGAAGAAAGAATGGAGGTTGGAGTCCAAATGGGGATAAGGTAGGATATTGCATTAAAAACAACAAGTAAAGCTCAAGTCACTTAAGAAAGTGATGAGACAAGTGAAGGGGATGATGAAGAGTATGCACTCATTGTAAATGGTAAGAAATATAGAAGGTATAAATCTACCGAGACTTCATGTGTTTTACAATGAAGTTTAGGTCAAAATTCGAGTTCTTGTTCCTCTTCTTCCCTTAGGTACTTTGAATGCGGAAAGAAGGGACATGTGAAGAATGAGTTTCCTAAAGTTAAGAAGGGTAAGAAATATTCTTCCAAGAAGAAGGAAAAAGGAGACAAAGCCTACAAAGTGGCTTGGGATGAGTCAAGAGATGACAGAGAGAATGGAGAACAATAAGTGGAGTGTCCCATGGCTAAGGAAAATGAAGATGAAAACTTAAATGAGGTAGATATTTTTGAATAATCTAAAACTCAACTAGTTAATAGTCTTGAAGAAACTCAAAAAAATTGTTGATTGCAAAAGAAAATTGAAAAATTCTCTAAAATCAATGAAGAGTTTCATTAGAAACTATATGATCTAACTTCTAAAAATGAAAGCCTTAGTTCTGAAAATGATACTTTGAAAGCTTCTATTGATGATTATAATGCCAAGTTCCTTGTCTTAGAAAATAGTAATGATCTTCTTTTTCAAGAAAAGGTTGAATTTCTTACTAAGATAAATGACTACCTAGCTCAACCTATTCTATGTAGTCATTCAGATTATGACAACCTTGTTAGAGAAAGAGATACCTTTCTTTCATATTTAGCTCAGGACAATCTAGATATTTCATAGAAACTTTCTAAATGAAGAATTACAAAAATATGTTGATAGTTTAAAACATGATGACATCCTTGGTAGAATCTTGAAAAGCACTTCCAAATAGGTTGGAAGAAGGGGCCTAGGCTATGTACCCAAAGAAAAATCTTACCAAAATCCTAGAGCTAGAAAAACACAAGCCCCTAGTACCAAGACAATCAATGTTCCTAAAAAATAAAGCACATACCCAAAATATTGAGAACAGAAATCAAATTGATTTTTTTCCTTGTTTCTATTGCCAACGTCTTGGACATTATTCATTCTCTTGTGAATACAAGAAGAAGAAGGACATCATTTGGGTTCTAATATCCCAAACATAGATATTTTGAGACACTTTGTTGAGATTTGGCCTAAACTTCATTGTGAAATTCTAATGTGTTTCATCTCAACTAAAATGAGATCTAAAATGTATATATTTATCTATTTGATTAATTACTTGTATCATTCATGATTAAAATAATTGAAAATGAGATATCATATTCATCCTAGAAATGTTGCATATTCTGGAAATCTACTGAACTGCCTCTAGGTCGACTAAGATCTTAACCGAGGGGCCTCCGGGTCAGGTCAAGGTTGACCGAAAGCAAGCCTGTTGTCCGAAAGCAAGCCTGACAAAAAAAATTTCTTGCAAATTAAATCATTTAGTTGTGGTTAAAATTGATATTTTAAATTTGTCATCAAAGATAATTTGGGGTTTTGGATAATGGTGGCGGTAGGGTTTGAGGGTGCTTCTGGCAGTGATCGAGGGGGTGATCCCGAGGGGGATGGAGATGACCGGGTGTTTGATCCTGGGACAAAGCAGCAAGAAGTGGTATGGGTAACATGGCGCTCGACAGAGAAAGGAAAAATGGTAGATGAAGCTTTGTACAAAAGAAATGCAGAGAAACGGAGGGGCGCATCAACCTTTTCTATTCCAAAAATAGGCCTAAACTTCAAGGTAGTTAGGATGTAGGAGAAAGAGCAAGGCAGTGATGCAAATGTAGAGACACTGGTTAATGATATGCTAGGAACCAACATGTGGGAGGATAGATAAATGAATCTACACCAAGCCACCAGAGAGGATATAACAAGTACATATGCCAATGTTATGATGGGTAACATGATAGGTACGAGTAACCATTGGATGGGAATGGATTCTAAGACCTTACTCCTCGAGAATCTTTTTGAATAAAACCTACCATTGGGAGTGGTCTCTCTTGAGGAGATGGATGAGATCCCGACATTACAGATAAAACCTGATGCAGAAGAAGATCTCATTAGACTGTGGAGATATGCAATAGTGGTGAGACTGCATGGAACTATAATTGGATATATGATGCTGAAAGATAGACCAAAGCTTCTATGGCAAATAAATAGAAGATTTAACATGTTTGATCTTGAACATGGTCACTTTGTCATGCAACTCTCATGCCAACATGATTTTGATACACACTTATTGGTGGTATGTGGAAGATTTTTGGGTGCAATGTCCTGGTATGGGAATGGTACCCCAATTTTAAACCTACTGATGTGTTGCCATACTACATGGTTACATGTGTATGTATGGTAAACCTCCAATTACACCTATATGTTACCACCATGTTTCAATACAAAGGATCTAGGTTGTTTGGTGAAAATTGACAATCACATGGAGAATAGACCAAGGAGCCATTTTGCAAGGCTAGTAGTGGAGGTGGATACATCAAAAGATTTGATGTCTTCTATCCTTATTAATGGTGTGGAATACGAAGTCATCTATGAAGGATTACCTTGGGCATGTGCTAAGTGTGGAAAAGAAGGCCACATATCTAAATACTGCAAGGAATGTATAGGTAAGGAAGGTATGAGCAGTGAAGAAATTGTGCAAGAGACCCACGAGGCAGTGCAACCTAATGTAGGAATGAGTGTCAATAGATGGCAATCCCAAAAATCCAAAATAGGGAAGAGGAGAAGGAATGAGGTACTGGAAAATCCAAGGTCGGAGGCCACTAATCACTTTGCAGGGCTACAATGGGATGAAGGAGGGGGGAAGTGGACAAAGATGAGGGGCAACACCTGAAAGAAGGAACTCATCCAGAGATGAGACCAATGAAGGTGTGGAGAAAGAAAAAACTGCAAGCTCATCAGAACATGGATGCTAGAGAAGAGGGGATGTTGCGACATATTACCAATACTTACAACGACACTCATAGAAAAAGCAACGGAGAAGGACATGGAGCCCGGAAGTTGAGGGATAAGCACACAATTGTCAACCCGGAGGTGGATCAGGTTATCTCATTAGACAATGCTGAAGATACAATACATGTAGAGGTGGATACGGGGGAAAACACTGATCATTATGGCAACAAGTAGGTTACAATTTCTTCGCACTTGAGGAAGGATAGAAATAAAAAAGGGGCATGAGAGAAGGATAAATCTTTGTTGCTGCGTAGGTCAGGCTCCAGCAAGGACCTGAACATGAAAAGGAGGGGCAAATCTAAACCTCTAGACACACCAGTAATGCGAACACAGAGCATACAGATGAATGCACTGGAGGTGAGTGGGGAGGGGGAGTCTATACGTAATAAGCAAATTGTAGATAGGGTAGGAAAAGATGTGATTGTAGAGGTAGAAACTGAAGAGGGAAGCACAGTTGTAGGTGTTGAAGAAGGATCACCTGACAACCTTTCTTTCTAAACCCAAATTTTATCAATTTGTATCTCTCCATTAGATTAATGCAGTTGTTGTGTTGGAACATTCACAGAATTGGAAACAAAGTTTGATGCTCCTATTGTCTAATTATTTACGTGAGCACATGCATGAAGTAGTAGCCATTCTTGAATTGAGGATCTGCGTAAGGGATTCTACAAAAACTATTAAATCACTGGGATTCACTCATTCACACCCAGTGGAGGCATGGGGATTTGAAGCTGGCATTTGGGTGTGTTGGAAAGGTGAGGAGTAGAAGGTTCAAACTATAAATTGTCATAGCCAGTTTGTTACATGAAGAATAGCAAATAGTGCGATGGTGACATTCATCTACACAAACCCACACATCACAGTGAGGAAGATACTATGGAAACATCTCACTGATGCTAGTGCAACCATTGTTGACCCATGGATAGTCATGGGGGATTTCAACATGATGCTGACTCTAGCAGAGAAATCCAGCAGTGACATATACAACTATTTTGAAGCCAAGACATTCAAGGAGACACTCATGGAGGTAGGTCTATCAAACTAAGGTTTTTTAGGAGTTCGATTTACCTATAAACATGGTAGTCTATAGGAGAAGTTAGACTGAGATTTGGCTAATGAGGCATTCATTAGTAGGTTCCTAATGTGGGTCATCAAACATCTTCCCAGATTTTCTTTTGACCATAGCCCTCTTCTACTGAGACCTCACAAGGGGGAGATGAAGGAGGCTTGTTTCATAATGAAAGCATCATGGAACAGGAATGTGGTGATAAAGAATTTAGTGACGGAGAAGTGGGAGAACTCTATTAACTTTTATGAGACTCTTCAGGAGGCCAAGAATGAGTTAATGTTGTTAGATGAATGAGAAAGGCAAGCTATGCTAAAGGATGATAGAAGGCTAAAATGAAATATCTCCATGTTGCAACACATGTTAGCCATGTGAAATGATTTTACTATCGAAAATTTATGTATGGACATACATGTCGATATTCAACGACTCATTATCAAAGAAGAAGAAGATTGGAAGCAAAAGGCACATATTCATTACTCCAGAATGGAGATAATAACACTAAGTTTTATCAGGCCTAGATGAATCAAAGAAAGCATCAGAACATCATTACTTCCATTAAGTATGAGGCAAGTTGTTGGATATCATATGAGGTTGCAGTGAGGGAGATGGTAGTGGTACACTTCTAGGAGATTCTCGTTGAACCGGTAAGAAGAGGCAGATCTGAATATGCCATAATACCAGGTCAGTTCCATAAGCTTTCTACAGCATATATGAACACCATTGCATCTAAGCCCTTAGCAGAGGAGGTGATGGTTACTCTGAAGCTTATTAAGACATTTAAGGCGGCAGGTCACAATGGAATCACAGTGGAATTTCTCTAAGGAAACTAGAATGTTGTGGGACAATCAGTGACACATACTACACATGCCATGATAGTAGGAGAATTATTGAATGAGGAGGTCTATAATGTAACCAACTAAACCATCATATTGATTCCTAAGGTGTCCTGACCTGAGAGGTGTGAACAACTCAGGCTAATATGATTGAATAACATCATCTTGAAGCTAGCTTCAAAATTGATAGTAGAGAAGCTGAAGAGGTTTATACCTACATGGATATCTACTGAAGAAAGTATTTATGTCCTTGGGAGAACAATTACATATAATATAGTAGTAGTACATGAGATCATATATGTCATGATAAGTAGAAGAGGTGCAAAAACCATGGCGATAAAAATAGATTTATCTAAGGCGTACGACCGGATGTCTTGGAGTTTCATCAAAAGAAATGATTGAGAAAGTGGGGCTTCCTGTGAACATTATACAATTCATAATGCACTCTATAACTGGTGGATGCTCCATGATAGTTTGGAATGGGAAATAATACATGTACTTCAAAGCTAGCTGGGATCTAAACAAGGTGATCCTCTATCACCATACTTATTTGTTCTATGTTCAGAGAGATTGACTCAGATGATATAGAAGAAAGTATCCAATGCAAGCTGGAATCCGATAAAGCTAGGTAGATCTGGACTAGTAGTTGCTCACATTTGCTTTGTAGACGATCTTATACTCTTTGCAGAAGCAAGAAAGACCCAAATGCAAATAATCCTGCAATGCTTTAAGGAATTCAGAAGAGCCTTAGGCCAGACAATCTCTTCTACCAAATCAAAATTTTTTTTGTCTAGGAGCGTACTAAGATCGACTAGAATGGAAATTCAATAGTTAAGCGAGTTCCAAGCTATAGAAAACTTGGGAAGATATTTGGGTGTCTCGATCTTACATTCAAGAATTACCAAACATACTTACTTAGACATTATTGGCAAAGTGGAAGGCATAGTTCAAACTTGGGCAACTAAGACCTTAATGATGGTGGGGAGAGTGTGTTTAGCTAAATCAACGTTCTCAACCATCCCAACCTATGTAATGCATACGACAACCCTTCCTCTAAGTATGTGTGACAGAATTGATGGCACGATATGTGATGACCCTAATTTTAGAGTTTGATTTTGAATGTAGTATTGGAATACAAACCAAAAGTAAAATATATATTGGTTATCATGAGGTATTATATAGTGAAATTGAACAAGTTGGGCTTGTGTTGATAATTTTGGGGGATAATTGATGTGCACCTCTAGTCCAATGTCTTTATATATGTACCAAGGTATATAAGGTCTGAGATGGTTGAATTATGAATATTGGAATGCATCATGATGAAGATAATGAGATTGTGTGTTTCATCATAGTTTATCAATTGATTGATTTATATTCAAGGTTTACACACTTAATGTGAGGTTATAGGAGATATTAAGTTTAAGAATTATATGTTGGAGTTTTAGTCTCAAACTTGTCTGAATTATAGATTACATGTTACAGAACTACTAGTTAAAATTTTGTATCTTTAGAAATAGCCATGTGAGAGATATGGATGTTAAAATTAAATCACATGATTAATGAATAAAAAATCTTAGACCTTAGTTTTTTTTCTGATAACCCTATCATATGGACTTTTGCTAGGGCAGGATGTCATGGAACCCTATGATTCGTTGAACCAAGAAGGTGAGTTACCCCCAAGTAATCCCTCACCTCTAGGAATGGAGGAACAAACCTTGTATAAGGTGTCATCTAGATCCGAGGAAGGTTGATCAATCAAATGAAATTTCGTTTGCAAACCCCTTATCTATACAATAACCCAGACAAATTGACCCATCCTGAAGTCACGTTGGTTTCGATTGGAGTAAGACCGGCCCATCCCTATTGTATGCCTCTCCACCAAGTTTTCAATAGTACAGTGAGAAGAGGGTAATGGAGGATGAAGAGATATTGGGGGGATTGAGGTAAGGAAAAAGTATGATAAGGTGTTGTCACATCCCAATTTTCATAGTTAATTTTAACTTAATATGAAGTTTTTTTCTAAACAACAATAATTGAGGGGTATAAAGAAAAATGTCTTCAATGATTGTCTTTATACAAAATAGGATGAGAAAAACTTAAGATAATAGCCAACGCCATATTTCATTTTCAAATATGAATTAAATATATCGATCAACTCATATTAATCCCTTTCATTTTCTCTCCCCTACAAAATGGCCATAAAGCATAAAGAAAAGTAATAAGGTGACAAATGTGACTAGTTAATAGTAATCTTGGATTTATGACTCATGAATTCAATAATAAAAGATCTTTTCAAAATATATTACCTTTAATGGCCACTATAGAAGTTATGGACCAAGATATTCCCAAAAACGAAATCTAACTTCACAAGAATAATCTAAACCCTCTATTTTGCCTAGTCGTTTGAACCATGTTTGACCTCCCAATTAATTTGAGAGAGATTTGAATATAGATAGACCAAGATTTGAATATCATTTCATTTAATGCAATGTAATTAATGGCTTAATTTTGAATGCATGTAACATTATCTTCTCTCGAGTCTCTTTCTTCAATAAAATTTTCCATAAAGGCATAATAGACTTAAATGTGATTAAATATTGATCATCTCATTTTTAGAGTCAAAGAAATAATTAAGGAGAATCTTTTAACATTATCTCACCTTTTAATGCATGAAAATGAATTATATACAAATATGGACATTGTGAATAAAAGATTCTCAAAATTTGAATTTTATTGACTAGGAAGGATCTATAGTATGTAATTAATGTGTGGTCTACATTTTGTTTTGTTTCAAATTCGTTTGACCTCTCAAATAAATATAAATCACAATGTCAATCCATTCAACACATGCAATGTAAACATTAATTAATTGTTGATCAAAATTAGTCAAGATGAGACCATATGTTTAAAATAATAGAAGGGAATCTAGAAGGAGAGTTTGATTATTTTCTTTCTTTTAACATTACAAAGTTTTAATAATTGAATACAATGGATAAATATATTAATTTGAGACTACAAAAATGTGGGTTTTCACCCATCACCTTTCCAACACTACTAGGAAGATTTATATGAAAACAAAAATGTCATTATGGATGAGAAGATATAAAATTTATGTGATTGGTATGGACACTTAAAAATGGTTTATTGCTACATAGTTATAACATTATTTTAAACAACAATGAATTATATGGGAATGAGTAATTGCAGTCAACAATTTTTAATTAACATATTGAAATCACATTGTATACTCTTGCTTTACAACTAGTGCATGTAGATGTAACATAAAGTTCTTTTTCTCTTTCCTTCACATAGTGATTTGTTTTATTATAAAATGAAATAATGTGTCTCGGCCATAGATACATGGAAATAAGACACTATGGTAATTATGTAAGGAATGGTACAACTCTCTCATGTTTTCTCTCTTTCTTTGTGATTACAAATAAAATGTAATGGTAATTTAGTTAATGTAATATTTTTGATAAACAAATAAACGTAAACGATAATACATTCTCTCTTAAATATCTCATACAAAAGATATGGAAGATGATAAAGGAAATTCACAAACAAAAGATAATTATTTTAACCAAAAAGTTGGACTTTAGTAATTAACAAAGAGAAACACATTTTTCACAAAGTCTTACCTTTTAATATATTGGAGTTAAGATAATTCCAATGTTTAATTATAGGACAAACTATATTAAAAAAATTTAAATCCACTTGGACTAGAAAGTTCTAGACCCTTAACACCTATAAAAGGAACCCCCATGATCCAAGCATACCAAGGAAAAAAAGCACACTAGCCTGTGTTCTTGCAAATCACATTCAAGCGCTGCCTGCGCTGCCTCAAAGATTAGAGAGATCATCTTAGGATCAACTTTGCTCCAAGTATACTAGCCTATTTTCTTGTAAATCACATCCAGGCACTTCCCCAAGGATCACAAATATAATCTTAGGATCTACATTGCTCCAAGGTAAACGGGCCATGCTGCTGAGCACAAATACTTATGGTTGTTTGCATGTGAAATATGAAATAGATATTACTTCTTCAAGTTTAATGCATTAGTCACGATTCACTATATTATTGATTGTTGATTTCTACATGCTATGTCCTATGCTATAATGTTCACCATTATTATTTCTTATCATTAAAGACTCATGAAAATAATGTTAATGATCAAGAGGGAGAGATACCATCATGTTTAAGATAGCATCTTAATGGGGAGAAATCCCTTCATGTTAAGTTTAAGAATCATGATTTATGTTAATGACAATATCATCTTAATGATCAAGTCTTTGGAATTGAAATAGTCTTTTTATGCTCCCGATCATGAACCTCAAAAGGGTCGTCAAGGGCTTTCCTAGCATCAAGGGTTGTCCTAGCAATCATGTGCTCCTTAGGGGGTGTCACAGAGGGACACATAATATTTCATTTCAATTCTTCATGTTAATAATGATATTCAAGAATACTTATAGTTAATTCATGTCAAGTTTTCTTACAAGTCAAGTATATTTACTTTTCGCTTATTATAAAGTGCCAGTACCATTTACGGATGTGTTGTTTTTCCCTTTGCATGGTTGGGGACGCGATGTCCCCAGGATTTGGAGCAAGTAAGAACTCAAGAAGAGCAAGCCAGGACTAGAAGACATCCAAGAGTTTACTGGTGGGGTGTCATCCATTCTAGGTGATCCATTCATCTAGAGATGCTTATTATTATGCTTAGTTTCCCATGTTGAGAGTTGAATAGAATTCTAGACTTGTTGTTTATAGTTTCCTATTCATAGAATAATGTATGAATCTCAATGGTGAATTATTTGTTTACTTGCAATGATTACCTTTTCGTGACAACCCTCCCTAAAATGCCAAGTATCCCACATTATGGATAATGTTGGGGATTAGGTTGTGCTTCAGCTGGTTACGTACGAAACCCTAGGGAGGGGTGTTATAGGAGTATAGGAGTTGAAGGTGGGATTCTTCTTGTTTCCGCGTACTGGTTCCCATTGTTGCCATAGCCATGAATGGTCAGATAAGAGGTCTAGTTTGGGAGTAGATCCTTGAACCTCGATGCCTCACCTTGATGGTAGGAATGAGTTTGTAGCTTCTCTATGAAGCTCAATACACCCTTAAACTAGTATGGAAGGACTATTTGATGGAAACCCCCTTTTCCCTACTACGGTGGAGGAGCCAACGATTCGGGCCATTAAGGAGATAGGCAACATCCCTATGAGATGAAGAGGGGAAGGGAAGATCTTCACACATCTTTTCTAGTCGATGTGTGGGCATGAAGCCTTATCATTGCTCACCAGTCTCAATCACATAGGTAGAGGCACCATGTCTGCAGTCTCCAACCATCTCAAGACCCTCCACTACACTGGAGGCAGGGCACAACAATGATCTGAGAGGAAATTTGCGGTATCTCTCGATGGTTCCAACTTCCTCTCATCTGGTCTGGAGCTTCTAGGTGAGCTCATCAGTGTGAAAGTGTAGGAGGCACCTTTCTTTGAAGGTTGGGGTTTCATAATCCCCTATGCGATACAAATTGCGTGCATGAGAGAGAGAGTGGGAACCATATGACTAGGTTGGCTTCCTGTCTAGTTCATCCTGCTAAAGTCAGTGGTTCGAGACCCCATACTAGAAGCTAGACAAGTATTGTCCAGGGCAATGTGGCACAAATCCAGGCTATAAGGTTGAGATCTGATTTCTATGCCTAATCACCAAGAGGTAATTTCTCAGTTAATCATGTTAATACCTTTTATCATACAAAAATAATATAAAATAGCTTCCTTGGCCTATAAATACTCCAAAAATACCCTCAGACTCCAAAAAACATCCCCTATATTATTGGACCCTTAGACCAGTCATTTGAAGAAATATAAATGTATGTTTCCAATATAGATGACAATGCTTCTTTTAGGATGTTTTAAATGGTATAATCATTATAAGACGAATATTAAATCTGGGAAAAATATATGTAAATCTTAATATCATTTGGAAACCAACTATGAATATTTAAGCACATTGATCTTCAACTATCCACTTAGTATGATCTCCTCATTTTCTTGATCCCTAAAATACCAAAGTAGCACGTTACATTCACAAGAATGAAATGTGTGTCATCATCAAAAGAAAGGGTATGTGAATTTCCAATTTATCCAACACTTGCTAACTATGCCATATTTGTAAATATTTGTCATTTCAAAGAAGACATTATCCAATAATAGCTTGCATATAATTAGGTCTAAGTATGTAAAGATTTCCTAGTCTTTTTCCTTCGTAAACTACATCATTAGTGTTTTCTATGACCAACTTGCAACAAGAGATAAGAATGTCATAGACACTGTCACACAATTGACTAACACTAATTAGGTTTGATGCAATCCATCCACAAGTAGCATATTTTTTTATTTGTACCAACATTACTTATCCCAAAAATTTTACCTTTGGCATAATCTTGAAATCTGAATGTTCCACTCTTCTTTTCTTCAAGTGTGTGAAAGGCATCCTTGTTACCATTCATATGATTGGAGAAACCACTGTCAACCACCCAATCCTACTCGATATATTGTTTTGGTACCCATGTGGTGGTCATTTTTGGTTAATAACATTAATATATGTGTCATAAAAATTATATCAATTTAGTGTTTGAAATAAATCAAAATGATGATCATTTTACAAATTTTAAATATATTTTTTTGAGAACCCCCAACCTTATTTATTCATCTTGTAGTCTGGTGCAAGCTAAAATGTTTTCATTAGAATCCCTATTCTCATTCAAGGAACATATTAGTTGAATTTTTTTCAATAGGACATTCATATAGGTACGTCTTCATAATGAAGCTTGGAGGGGCAACGTAAGTCTCCTCACTCAAGGTGTTGCATAGTTGAAACTTCGTAAGTCCATTTGCAATTGACTTACATTCTCTTCCTACATAGTGTACCTCCATGTTTTTGATCTATCCTTTTGCAATATGATCATCCAGTAGGCAAACCTTGGGTGGTTGATAGCATCCTCCTCCAATACCTTCATCATCGACAAGCGATTTGTCTCAACAATGCACCTTTCCCAGCCATTAACCCTGATTTGTTGGCAGGCAAGGTGGATTCTGACAAGCTCCGTAGTAGTGACACAAGAAGTATGTAGCCTCCTTGACCAACCCCCTCTCCAGTGTCCATGTGAATCTTGGGAAACCATAGCCACCACATCTCCTTTGTTATGTACAAATACATCAACATTTAATTTGTCAGTGTCTAGCTCCGACCTACTCCATTGACCAAACCTTGACAGGCATTGATTGTCCATATCCTTCAGCCAGGATTCCCTATTGAGATGTATAGATTTCTAGTACAACTTATCTGATGTTTGAGTCTCTTGACCTCTCCTTCAAATATCTCGATGTTCCTAAATCCCCACAAGTTGTGACATATTATCCAAAAAGTATGTTTCCATTGGCTTAGATGTCTGTGAACCGATTACAACCATCCTTCCATAGTTACAGGTCTGAAGAAGCTATCCTATTCTACCATAGGAGAGAGATTACCCCAAACTCCCCTCACTCCATCACAATCTCGAAGGGCGTGGAGGGAAGATTCTTTAGCCTTACGACATCTAGTACAGAGACCATCCTCAGTCATGTGTGTTTCCCTTCTGCAAATGTTTGTAAGAAATGCATCATGGTAGATCAACCATGCAAACATTCTCACTCTAGCTAGCACGTGTAGCTTCCACAAATTTGCAAAATCACCCTCACATACTGACTCCTTCTCCCTCAAAATGTGGTAAGCAAAATTTGAGGAGAATTGTCCATCTATGGTATGTATCCATACTCTGTAATCGGTTTGGGTAGCTTCAATAGGAACCTCATTTTTTAGGATCAAATGTACCATATCATCCTCGATCTAGTGAAATAGTAACTCTCTATCCCAAGTTCATGTATCCAGCACTAAGCTATTAACAGTTAGGTTTTCTAGATCCTCTCGTATTGGACATTTGGTGTGTGCATTCAGTTTAAGACCCAGTTTCACCAAAAAATCATTCTAGACATCAATGAAAGCCCCTCCTAATAGAAGCATCCAAGAGTTATTGAGAACAAACTATTTTCCTTCAATTATTTCCTATCCTAGCCTAGACATCGCAACCATCTTCCCAAGGACTCCCTTCTCAAAGTGTTTCTTAATCACCTTACACCAAGTAGAGGTTCTTATAACAAACATCTCCGATGAGTTCTTTAGTATGATGGCCATATTCCAGTCCCTCATGGATTTAATTCCTAAGCCCCCATTATCCTTAGAGCTCATCACTTTATTCGACCAAAGAGACCCCCTTGTTTTATAGCTTCCGCCCAAAATGAAGCGTCGTATGGTGTAACGTCCCCAGATTTTGATGTCTCAAGACTTAGAAGGTCTGAGAGGACAAATACAAAAATGTTAGGCAATTGAATCAAAGTGCGTCACAGAAGCAATATGCGCATACATGAACATACAACCATAACATACACCATAATGTTTCTCAACATTCAAAATGTAAATTATTACAAGATGACTTAGTACAACATGAATCATAATTACATATTGAAAGAAGATTTACAAGTCTATGAACATGTATGCTAATCAAGATCTACACAATAGGTACAACCAAAACACTACTCACTTCCTATCTTTCTCCCATGCTAGATATGAACCTAAAACATACATGAAACAGTGAATCAACACAATGTGTTGTGTATGTGGGTGAAAGATACATATATATTGTGCTTGCATACTTGAAAATTTTGAGAAAGAAGAAAAGGTAAAAGAAAACATATTTAATGTGATAATCAAGTAAACACATGTTTTGGGCACATCTACAGATGTAGTTGGACTACTATTTATATCAGAACTTTATCATGCATCCAGTGTGGGCAAATTACTTTATCCTACATCTAGCATGGGCAATTCATCATACATCCATACTAGGAAATATGTCATATATCCATACTGGGACATTTCCCATTTATTCTTACCTTAGTATCTACCACTCATTCGAAGTTCTTTTATGTTCGTTAAAGTTTTGGTGAAGCATATTACACTAATATCCATCCTTGAATTTATAAGTAAATAAAAGCATCCAAAGTACCACATATCATTATGCATCCATGAAAACTAGTCTTATACTTAATAAAACCCTCGTGCTTCAGTTTCAAGATTCCTATTTATATTCTAGATCATCTACATCTCTGGTTATTACATGATTAATAGGAATTAATCATCATTAATACAATGTTCACCATTATTACTAATATTTAGGTCCAAATTAGGGTTTAGCCAATCCTTGGTTCAAACTGGCCTAAACTTATTTATGATTTTTTTTATTGATGTAGCGGTCATTATTTAGGTCTGATTCAATATTCATATTTTTCTGATGACCAGTCTATTTTCTAGAATTAAAATGAGGTAATAGGCATCTAACCAGTCTTTAATAGAAAAAAAACCTACTATTTTGACCTAATAGTTAGATTAGAGTTCATAGTTGGTTTCCAAATGCTATTAAGATTTACATATGTTTTTCCAATATTTAGTATTCATCATATAATGATTATACCATTTAAAACATCCTAAAATAAGCATTATAATCTATATTTGAAGCGTACATTTAGATTTCTTCATAAGACTGGTCCAACACTAATAATATAGGGGATGTTTTTCAGAGGCTGAGGGTATTTTTGGAGTATTTATAGGCCAAGGCAGTGATTTTATATGATTTTCGTAAGATAAAAGGTATTAACATGATTAACTGAGAATTACCTCTTTGTGATTAAGAACAACCATCAGATCTCGACCTTGCAACCAGGATTTGCACCACATTGCCCTAGATAGTAATTGGCTAGCTTCTAGTATGGGGTGTCAAACTGCCGGCTCAGGCATGGTGAACCGGACAAGCAATTGGCCTGTTCATCAGGCTCTCTCACTCTCTCTCTCTCTCATGCGATTTGTATCACATAGGGGATTCTGAAACCCCAACTTCCAAAGAAAGGCATCGTCCATGCTCTCTCACCGAAGAGCTTTCCTTGAAGCTCTAGATCAGATGAGAGGGAGTTGGAATTGTCGAGAGGTCCTCCAAAGTTCCTCTCAAATCCCTGTTGTGCCCTACCTCCGACACAATGGAGCGTTTTGAGATGGTTGGCCGCTCCAGACCTGGTGCCTCTACCTATGTGTTTGAGACTGGTGAGTAATGATAGGGCTTCATTCCCACACACCAACTAGAAAATATGCTTGAAGCTCTGCCCTTCCCTTCATCATCTCATTGGGATGTTACTCGTCCCCTCAATAGCCTGAATCGTTGGTTTTCTCCACCGCTGTAGGGAAAACGGGGTTACCATAAAATAGGACTTCCACACTAGTTTAAGGGTGTAGCGAGCTCTGCAGAGAAGCTACAAACTCATTACTATCTTCAAGATGAGGCACCGAGGGTTGAGGATCTCCTCCCTAATTGGACATCTTCTCTGACCATTCATGGCTATGGCAGCGATGGGAACCACCATGCAGAAGGAATAAGAAGCCCTCCTTCAACTCCTATGCACCTTATCGTACTTTTGTCATACCTAAATCCCCCCAATATTTCCTTGTCCTCCATTACCCTCTTCTTTCCATACTATTAAAAACTTGGTGGAGAGGCTGACAATAGGGAGGGGTCAGTCTCGCTCCAATCGGCACCATCGTGACTTCAAGAGGGGTCAATATGTCCAGTTTATTGTATAGATAAGGGGTTTGCAAATGAAATTTCATTTGATTGATCCACCTTCCTCAGATCTAAATGTCACCTTATATAGAGTTTGTTCCTCCATTCCCAGAGGTGAGCGACAACTTGGGGGCAACTCACGTTCTTGGTTCAATGAATATCAGGGTGCATCCTATTCCAGTAAAAGTCTGTATGATAGGGTTATCAAGCAAACATTAAGGTCCAAGATTTGTTAGTCATTAATCATATAATTTAGTTTCAACATCCATATCTCTCACATGGCTAGTGCTAAAGATACAAATTTTAGTAGTAGTTCCTCAACATGTAATCTATCATTCAGACAAGTTTGAGACCAAAATTTGAACATAGAATTCTTAAACTTAATATCTCCTATAACCTCACATTAAGTGTGTAAACCTTGAATATAAATCAATCAATTGAAATACTATGATGAAACACATTCAATCTCATTATCTTGATCATGATGCATTCCAATATTCATAATTCAACCATCTTAGACCTTGTATACCTTGGTACATATATAAAGACATTGGACTAGAGGTGCACATCAATTATCCCCCAAAATTATCAACACAAGCCCAACTTTTTCAACTTCATTATATAATACCTCATGATAATCAATATGTAGTTTATTTTAGGTTTTTATTCCAATACTACATTTAGAATCAAACTCTAAAATTAGGGTCACCACATTGACCACAACTTATATGGAATTTCGTCCTCAAAATTCAACTAATATCATAACCAAGAAAATATCAAGGAGTGCATGATGCCTCCAGACCACCACTATTCCCAAATGCGATGACTTTAATGGTTATGAGTTAACCCTAGATTCACATATTAGGATCTAAATCATATAGGGTGTACCCACCCCTCCTTATATAGATGATTAATTAATTTTTTTGTTTAAAGGATTGAAGCATTACTTAATATCTTAGTCATGACATGAAATTATTGTATCTTAGGATGGGCATCCCCATAGTCCCTTTCATCTAAGGGTTTTGTTCATACATGTGAAGTTAAGAAGGCATTATTATGATTTCATTTTTCACCCTACTTTCCCTTATAAGGTGATATCAAGATTTCAGTAATTCATTACTACTATTATCACACTTAACATCATTAATGTGCTTTTATTATCAACAGATACTAGGATTGCATCATTGGACATATTAATATTCGTCTTTGTGTATTAGGGTTTTTCCCTCTTTTGTGAGAGTTACTATTGAAATAGAAACTTAGAGCATGAAGTTTTAAGGTTAAGAACTGTATTTTGTGATCACTTAATCAATGATCTATGGATATCTTCATTTCAGGATCATGATTTCAAAATTATATCTTTCACACATGATATAGAGTGAAAGAGAATATACTAAGTCAATCTTATCATGATTTCAAACTTGGATATTACATGTATGACATAGGAAGGGAATATAGAATAGGTCAATCTTATATGAGTGACTCCTCATATGTAAATCATCTATATAGCTCAAGTGAAGTTTCTAGTATCATATATTAAGAAAGAGAAGTGGAAGGAACAATATTTTTGAGTATCTCATGCACAAGACATTTTATCCCCAGAACTAGAGTTTCATATATCACCTCACTTGCAGCTATTTATGAGCTTCACAAACATAGGTCACTCAAGCTAGGACCCAACTAAATCAAAGGATTGACTTTCTTATCATGAGTTTTCTGCCAATCATTTTTGTTTACCCAAAATCTCACATCTAGGATTTAGATCATATCTGTGAATCATTCATAAGGACTCAACTCATCAACTAAGGAGTAGTCTAGCTTAGGACGGATCGTTTCACATATATCTCCTATTTCTTATATATTGGAGGTTAGGTCCTATGACCTTCTCCCTTTTGGTCTCACTCTCTCCATATTTCACCACTTATTTCATCCTAACACTAGAGGTCCTCCTTGTAAAAGAGCTTAAGGCTCATGCATATTCAACCTTATCTTAACTTAGCTCATCTTAAATATGAAAAAGGGAATGTACAATCATCATCAAGACATTGCTTAGAATCTGCAAAATTGGATTTAGATCATATACAACTTAGATCCATATAAAGCAACTTATATCACTAGAGGTAGAACTTAGATAAGATCATCCATGCTTATATCAACTATCATTCTATCTTCTATTCTATGTATCACATATCTTGATAAGGCTCTAGACATCTAATCTAAGATCTACTCTCTCTTCTATATTCTTGTCACTCCCTTTCACTTAGGTTGCATGAACACCTCCTACTTTCCTATGTGAGGGACACATTTTTACATTTACATATATAATTAAATATTATATCATTTTTTCCAAGAACGCATATGTCAGAGAAAACCTATCAAGGCTCGAGCCGATTGGAAAAAAAAACTAAATCAGCAAAACGAGTGTCCCACACACATTAGATAGTCTAGTGCCATGTCACATAGTGAAATGGTGAGAACAAGGTGTAGACTAGTGTAGCAACCCAATAATATGAGCTCTATATGGAAAGGGTTTCACACACTTGTCTAAACTTAGTTCTCAAACATCTAGGTTCTAACTTAGATGCTAAGTCAAACCTTATTCCTATAGAATAACTTACTAAATTTCTAGGGTTTAAAGTGAAAGGTGAAATTTCGTTTTATGTTTAATGGTGAGCAATAGTGAGATGTAGCTATTGTTCATGCTCTGATACCAACTGTAACGTCCCCAGATTCTACCATCTCGAGACTTAGAAGGCCCCAGAGGACAAATATGAAAACGTTAGGAAATTGTATCAAAGTGCGTCGTGGAAGCAATATGTGCATACATGAACATACAATTGTAACATACACCATAATGTTTCTCAACATTCAACATGTAAATTATTACAAGATGACTTAGTACAACATGAATTGCAATTACATGTTGAAAGAAGATTTACAAGTCTATGAACATGCATGCTAATCAAGATCTACATAATAGGTACAACCTAAACACTACTCAATTCTTGTATTTCTCCCATGGTAGATCTGAACCTAAAACATACATGAAACAATGAATCAAAACAATGTGATGTGTACGTGGGTGAAAGATAGATATATATTGTGCTTGCATACTTGTAAATTTTGAGAAATAATAAAAGGTAAAAGAAAACATTATTTAGTGTGATAATCATGTAAACACATTTTTTTGGGCATATCTGTAGATGCAGTTGTACCACTATTTATATTAGAACTTTATCATACATCCAGTATGGGAAAATTACTTTATCATACATCTAGCATGGGAAATTCATCATACATCCATACTAGGCAATATGGCATACATCCATACTGGCCCATTTTCAATTTGTGCTTACCTTAGTGACTACAACTCATCCAAAGTTCTTTTATGATCCTTTAAGTTTTGGCGGAGGTATGTTGACATGAAGTTTTCTGAATATGTACTTTTTGAATTTCCAGTCAACCTTCTTTGCATACAAACTATTGGGGAATGGTTCTGGAGTCACCATATTTCTCTAGTTAGGTGGAGCATAAGACTCCTTCCTAACTTTAGTGGGTCCATCATATTCCTCTACATGTTCTTTCTCCTATGGTATGATGTCTTGCTCAATAGGATCACTAGATGACACTACTCCTGTATGACCTGTCTTGTCACCACAATCTGGAGCTATCTTCTATTCTTTCAACAACACTTTACCATTGCAAAGTAACACTACCTTCACCTACTGATTTGTGGATGGAATATTTGTGTTTCCTGGAAGTACTTGATGAGTGTTCTTCTTTAGAGATGCCACCTCAATTGCCAACTAAGAGATCTGTGTCTCAATCCTTTGAATTTTCACGCCATGAATTGATGTTCCCTTTATGTCTAGCTTAAAAGTGTTTCATTCTAAATAACCAACCTACTTAACATATATTTGATTCACTCAATTTTGTTTGGGCCCCTATTTTGTTGATACCGCTGAGATGTGCTTCCTTGCAGATGTTTGGGCTATTTCTCCTGTGACAGGTGCTACTAAAAATTGTTTGGATTGTTCTAAGAAAATTTGGGATCCATTTGCCAAGCATACTCTTTCTTACCCCTTTTTTTCTATTGCTACATGTAAATTCATTCCTCCTCCTCATATCTAGATGAGGTGCCAGATTTTTGGTCAAGGTTTTTCATCAATTGTTCCATTTGATCCTTCAACTCATTAACCTCCTTTAATTCCATGGAGGTCTTAATTGTAGCCGGTGCTGCTTTTCCTTGCCCCCAAGACTAGTTTTTGGCCATGTTCTTTAGGATCTCATGGCACCTGGTAGGCTTGTTGTTCAAGAAGAATCCTCCCCGTACACTATCTAGTGTAGTCCTCTCACATTTATGAAGGCCATAATAGAATGTATTTTCATGGCCATAAAAATCAATCCCATGAAGAGGATCCTTCCTAAGAAGGTTTTGAAATCTCTCCCAAGATTCAAATATGACTTCTCAACATGTTTCTTGAAGTTATAAATTTTCTGCACTAGCTCATTTTGTTTTCTAAGGCTGAACGTCACACTTGAAGCAGACATCATTCATCTTGTTCAAGGTCTCTATGGATTATAAAATCAGTCTATAGAATCCATAAAAAAGAGATGGTTGTGGCGTGAAGTACTCTTGTGCACCAATTAACTTTATATGCTAATGAGTAAGACAATAACTTCAAGTATATCACTATTGTGGGAACCTTGTCAATCTTCAACATATCACAACTTTCCACAAAGTTTTCGATGTGAGCCATCAGATCCTCCAAGTGTGGTTGTGGAACGCTTGACATTTGATGAATGCCACTAGTCAAGGATGTATTTTATATCTCCCAACATTCACAACCTACCTTTTTAGGGGTCCCACTTGTGTTGTGGTTGAAGATTCCTTGAATTTCTCCTAGATTGTTTGCTTCTCACCTTCCACGTTACCATCTTCCATATTTGCCTTGTCTGGTTGCATCGCCTATGATGGTAGGGTTGGAATGAGTCCTGAAACTAAAGCTCCAAACTCAAGTGCTTTACAAATAAGCTCCTCTTGTTCAATGGCCAGTGGAGTTTCTTCTCTATAATATGTGGTCCTTGTGTGATCCATGCACTAGTACCTATAAATAATTGGAAAATGTGATAATAGGTTACTAGTAACTTTGATGAAAATTTGAATATGAAAAACAACGATGAAAAGAAAAATGAAAGTGTGACCTTGAGTGGCTGGTCACATCACTCGTAGTGTTAGAGTTGTTGTTTCCCTGACAATGATGCCAAAAACTTGACATACTAAAACGATATGTGTGAATCCAAGTATACACATTGAGTAATATCAACCTATTAGCCTCGAATGTCAAACTCAGGGAAACATTGATTGATTTCTTAATTAAAACTATCTCCAATAATTAAGAACTAAATTAAATGGCTTATGATCATGAATTAGATGGATTCCTTAGGATTGTGGATTTTACCAAGGTTCACATTCAATTAACATCATTCCATTATTATTTATTTATCCTAAAATATGGACTGAGGGAACCCCAACAAGAATTACCTGCTCCCAAGATGTAATTCACTACCTAATCTAATGTGAATCCCACTCTCATGGTGATTTAGTTATTAGATAGGCACTTTAGAAAAACCTATGAATTATACCCTTCACAACCATAAGCCCTCTCTCAAGGCACGGTGTAGGCTATGTAAATCTCTAACTTATCCAACCCTTAATCCTCTCTGAAAGTAATTAATGGTCTGAGAAATTAACTATGGTGGTCATGCATAGGAAATTCATGATGTAATAATAGATTTATTTCCAAAATTTAAGAGAAACATATATATTCTAATTCATACTGTGAACTACAATGTAGAACTAGACTACTCCGGGGTCCTAAGGAACTAGGGGATTAGCCCCACATGATTTCTAAACTGCGTACATGGATGTAATAAGAGAAAAAGAAAAAAAATGGGAGAAATAATGAAAAACCTAGATAAGATGATCTAGATTACTCCCTTTGATGAACATCACGATCTTCTATGCTTCAGCTATAAATCTTCCATTCGAAGGTTCCCAAGTCATCCGAGATGTGGTCGTCTCCTCCTCTTTCTCCTCAACCACCTATGTGCTCTCGTATGATGGAATCGACTGTGAATAATAGGTTTGTTTGAACTCCCCTTAGGTCATAAGAGGGTCTCCGACTGTCATTAAGTTGTAGCCGTCAGATTAGTTTTGATCATTATTTTAGTCTAAAAGCACAAAGTCGATACAACCAACAACAATTCAGTGGCACTAATCTATGTCTTGACTTCAAGGCGCTTCATATATGATGGTACTATCGATGGAGATGTCGATAGAACTGAGTTGACTTCTAGCACCCTTTGGATCATCCTTCATAAACAAGTTAGTACCACTAACAGTGAGTCAGTGGTACTGAGTTACTTTGATGAGGTATATAACCTAGAAATCGGTAGCACCACTTTAAGTTCAATAGCACCAAAACTCCTCGTAAAATTTGGCTTCATTTCTTCATGTCAGTACCATTAACATGACTGCCTATAGCACCACACTGACTCATAACTTCTCAAATTGCCTAAAATATGAAGAAATCGAACATAAATGCAAGTAAATATGATAAATCAATATCATTTAGTGAAAATAGATAATATTTTATGAAACATGGTTTCACATTCTAGTAATGATGAATTATGCCAACCTAATATCAAAATAGTAATTAAAAAGCAATAAGCATGTGAAAACACCCTATGAAATTGAATTAAATTGAATGTGTCATCTAGGCTGCCCAGACACCCTAGTCTTTGTCAACAAAGATAGAAATCTCCCCAATGCTGCTAGTGTTCCCAAGATAGTCCTCTTGGTTGTCATTGACCTATTGCATGGAGTAAGGATATGGCACATGAAAAATTGCCTTAGTTGTGTCTGAATGGTCATCAGTGATGGACATAGTACAAGGGATGTACAGAATGGGGACCTTTGCGCTCAGGGCCTAGGTACCACCAACATAACACACTGAGTTGGTGCTCTTTTTCTAATCAAAGACTTTGGGCTTCTTGGCTCAGATCTAAAGTCATCAATAGGATGTCAAGATAACCTCTTTGTGATAAGTCCCTTGTAGTGGGCCACAATGCCACATAATTGCAATACGGAATCCACCTGGTGAATTGATGGCATGTGCTAGATGGGTTGTAGAACCCGAGTCCTACCCAATTATTTTTGGGAATGACCTGGTTGATCTCTATGTGTCCTTATCGTTGGTCTCCCAGTCCTATGCCTGGATTGATATTCATCTCTTGTAGTTGTTGTGCAAAATGTATGTAATTGTAGGAAAGATGAAGTCTCCTCCTGTGTGGGGGCATCCAACTGATTTTGGTGATGTGTATCACCTTGAAGAGAAGTAGGAGGTCGTCTTATGTTACACATGCAATGGTACCAAGATCGTCAACCTAAACTATGATGATGAGGGAACTAGCTGATTTTGACTTCTGATGCAGCGTAGAGGGAACTACCTGATTTTGATGAATCCACAACCTCCTGAGAGGATATTGAACGGGGGGACTCAAATCCATGACAATAAATGGGAAGATGAATGTTTGGGGTCCAATTTGAAGTTCCAATGTGATTTCTCCTAGGGATTCCTTTATTATTCTAGTGAAGGAGGTTTCTTTCTTTGTTATCAACTCAAGGTAGGAAGGATCCTTCACCGTGATGATTAGTTTATGTAAGGGACACACATTGAGGCCTGTTCCATTGTATATTGGAGGCTATCTTGAGGTTGTTGTATATTGGAATATTCAACAGGGACCTTTTGTGATTCCCACCTATTGGAATCTTATTTTTGGAAAATGAGATCCAGTGTGGGGTCATAATCAACCTGATTGTGGATGACATAGCTTCTGGCCATATCTCCTTGGAGTCATAGTTCCTTTCAAGTGTATTCACGATAACATCTAGATGTACTAGAGATTTTTGCATCACTTCTTCACGTGATACTTCCCTCACTGGATTTTCATGGAATTAGATAGTGTTTTTATCTCTAGGATCAATCTCCTTGCAATGTTCAGGCATCAGTGGTACATTTTTTATATCCATTGTTGGAATGGAGACCTTGATGGCCCCCTCTTTAGTAATGTTGGTAGGGACTCCTATGCAAGTAGTCACCTTCTCTTTTCCCTTATCAATGGGCGGGGGTCATTATGGCTGATATCACAACTACAAAGTGTGAATTTGTAAGGATTGAAACCTTCAGAAGCCATACCTTTTGTAACATTGGCTTTGGACTTGCCATTTGTGTGTTGATTGGTTGTGTATTTTCCCTTGGCATGCCCCTAGTATGATGACCAATTGCATTTTCTGCCCCCCGGCGGGTGCTTGCCATTCTAGTCACTTTTTGACGTCTATTAGAATTATCAACTTCCATTCCTAGACTAAGGTGATGATTTAGGTACTCCAGGGCTATTTTTTGATTGCTTGTCTAGTGGAAGAACCAATCCATAGGGCAAGTCATATGATGATTAGATCATAAACACAATGTTGGAGGACGACAATGCCTCTTCTGAAGAGACTGTGTGGACTTCCCTAGTATTTATGAGATCTTGCAAGGTGTGTTTGAGTGTGATGGAGGAGTTTGTCTTGTGACCCTTGTCTCTATGGTAGTCATAGAAGGCGTTGGCATTGTAGTCATAGGTAAGGGATTTAGTGGATCCCTTATGGATGGAAACTTGAGTAGATCCTTGATATCTGGAAAGACAATGCTGAGAGAAGATCCCAAGGGTATGGACTTCCTCTTTGGTTTGGGAGACTCCTCGGCTTATGAAGCGGTTGTTGTTGGCTTGGCAGCAGATGTCAGATTAGTTCCTGTCAGAGGAGAGGTTGTAGTTGTCAATTATAGGGTCGACTAGAAAGCTGGTGGCGTGTACCCATAGTATTTGTTCGGAGGCCACATGTACATGTAGTGAGGATGAAAATTGTGTGGCATTACCTGAGCTTGTTGTGGCAGAACCCGAACACCATGAGTGACTGATGGCTGAGCATATGAAACTTGTATGGTTGGTGGGTGTCACATTCTCATCCCAATATGGATGAGTATTTTTCCCACCATGACATCTGATGTCTTTGATTTTTCCCATTTGGACTTCTGCTTAGTCATTGAGGAGGCAAACAATGGCGGGAAAGTGAGGCCTATGTTTTGATTGAATACCTTCTTGATTGAATTTTTAGTCTGGGCACCTTCTTGTATGACCTTCGGGAAGATATTGTACCTTTATAAGGATAAGAGGACATAGAGATGGAGTTCTGTGACGTTCCCAAATTTTCCAAAACTTAATTTGACACATGACGACTAAATTAAAACATCACCTCAACGAGCATCCTAATTTAAACACCTCACACTAGGCTAAGAAGAAGTAAATCAGTCGATGCCAGAAGGAAATAACAGTAGCACATGCTCATGAACAATAATAAAACCATACAACACTTGTTCACCATTCAACATATAATTACATAATGAATTGTTGCAACATTTGATATTACATATTGATCAACAAACTTTACATATACATGTACTACCACTAAATAACTGGATCATAAGACAATAGGTCCACATGTACATCAGCTCGCTACACAACTCTCAACTATCTTGGTTCTTCAAAAGCATATGTTGACAACTGAAATAGAAGATTACATGTGGTACATGTTAACACAATATTCAAGAATATTGTACTGAGTATGCCTACATGTCTTTTTATGTACCTCTCATTACTAAGCTTGGAAATAAAAATAAAACTAATACGTGGCAGCAATAAACAAATACAACAGAAAGTATATACTTGCACAAATATGTTCATTAACTAAAGAGAACAAATATTTTAAGCTCATTCTCCATCATATATCTCGTACATCTTCCACCAAAGGGATAGATTCTTTTAGGCCTTATGATCTCCTACCAAAGAGTTAGATCATATAAACAATGTGATCTCCTACCAAAGAGTTAAATCACTTTGATGCACTGTACTACCTAAGAGTTTAGTGCTATCATATGATGGATGAGATATCTTATGTTTCATGTGTTCATAGCTAGACATATAAGTATGGAAAACAAGCAAGATATCATATAAGAACAATCATTTCATCCAAAATCATATACCAAGCATTTTACTATGCATATAATGCAAGCATATTGTATAATAAGACATGTAAGAGGTAATGGTATACCTTGATCAAGATAAACCTAATCATCACATATTCTTCAGGTCAACTCTAACCTTGTTCAAATCCTGGTTAAGATAGGATCATGTACTCTCATCATATTCTCATCACCATAGCCCTATTGATTCATTAGGATTTGCTTAGTTCATTAGGACATTCTCATCATTACTTCATGTCTTACTCTTCTTAAAATCAGATTACTGATCTTAGGTAACAAATTAAGATATATAATTTGATTATATGATTATACATAATTATGTGCACATATTAATACCATCAGAGTTCACAATTCATCTGGGTTCTTCTCCTCAGACCTCTTCCATCTCTCTTCCTTCTATATTCTCCTCTAAACTACCCCATG
Organism: Alisma plantago-aquatica; assembly: GCA_963693085.1. Taxonomy (NCBI): domain Eukaryota; kingdom Viridiplantae; phylum Streptophyta; class Magnoliopsida; order Alismatales; family Alismataceae; genus Alisma; species Alisma plantago-aquatica. The sequence goes on from OY856413.1 coordinate 212,718,796, forward strand.
TCTCTGCTTCACCCCTTCTCATTCTCTAACTCCTCCTTTTTATGGTCTGTACATGCTGGTGGAGAGGTAGGATAAGGAAGATAGTGAAGCTCCAGTACTAGTCACAGAATGACTACTGTGAGGGGTCTAAGGATTAGTCTTTCTGAGGCGAGTATAATTTCTTGTTTAGTTTCCTCAATTGATCCATGACTACGACGTGGGATGGGGTAGGCTCGTCATCATTTCCACCCCCAGTATTTCCAAACTAACAGAAGGTAGGGGATGAAGCCACGTCCATCCAATACTACCCATCCTACAGCCAAGACAGCACCACACTATCAATATGTGATTCCCTCAGATCACGAGGATTAGTTGGCGCGTATCATAGCCTAACTTAAGCTGATATGTTAAATGTTGGGCCATCAAAAATCAATAATGCCCATTATTTCACAAAGATCAAATCTAAATAACCCTCTCTAGGATATTCCAATTGCCATCAAATTCTAACCATAGCTTTAATACCTCTCAAGCTACATTCTACTCAAATTTGGTGACAAAACTCAACTATTTGATGATACAAATAAATACTCCAAAGAGGCATATATTAAGTGTCATAAATCATAAGATGACATTAGGGAACACTTTAACTTTACTAAAATGCTTGGAACTCTAAAAATAACTCAAACATATGGATTCAAATATTCCATTAGTCCTCAAGGTTCTAAAAAATACAATCCATCACATCCTACACACCTTAAAAGAAATTTCATCCTCAAAATTAAGCCAAAACCAGTCCATCACATCATATATACATCTTAAAAGAAAATTTTCCCTCAAAATTAATCCATCCTATTACTTAAAAGAAAAAACCAAAAAGTCTTCATCTACATGTAGGGTACTAGTCTAGGTGCAACATATCCACATAGGATACATAGAACCATATATCCAAAGCACTTCTAAGAGCTTTTAAAAACATTTAAGGTGAACCTTCTCAACATATAGCATGATATAGTTGCTTAGGCTGTGTCATATTTCCAATCAGGATAATTGTACTAATTTCAACCAAGCATAAGATTCAAACAATAGATTATACATGACATTTTTCAAATTTAAGTAATTACATCTTAATTTTATCCAAACATTAGGTTCAAACACTACCTAATAAATTTTATGAAGGGGTTAATTATATTTAACCCATTTTATTCATATAGATCATATTAAGGTGCCATCATTATTTCATTATGCTAAGTTTTAAAACTATATGAAATATCTTTATTAAGCACTAATATTAACACCTCATGAATCATATACCACACTATGATATCATTTCACTTTCTCATATTAGGTTACAATCTTTCTTAGTGGGTTATTCACAAGATTAACCATCCATATTATGTCATCAATATTCATGTAACATGTATTATTAGTGACATGTCATTGTACTTTCACATATTAGGTTTTAAAATCTATTACATATTCATCATGAGATTAGAGAACTATTCACATGATCATAATTCTTACATATGGCTAGCCAAGTAATAGAGAGCTATGATGAAACATCACTAAGGTTTTTCAATCTTATCATGCACTCATACATTATATCTCAAGATTAGATCATGAACATATATGTTACATCATGGTTGTGCTAAATGAACTTATATGAGTGGCTAGTCAAACATATATCAAGATATTATCTATTCCAATTGAGGTTCTCCTATCTCGTACCTGAGGGTAGTAACATGCTCACTCTCTCTGAGCTCACTCAACTCTATGATTATCTCATGCATAAAGCTTTATCTTTCCTATCTTAGTCTAGGGTTCTCAGATTACCTAATTGGCACTAGTGATAGCCTTACAAGCTCTAGCGACATAAGCACAAACCAAAACATGGTATGACATTCTCTTCATAGATTCTTACCCATGAGACATGATATATGTCATCTCTCTATTACATGTGCACCACTAGAGTCCTACATGGGAACCAGCAACCCAAGCATGATGCTTCATAGAATCCAACACAGTTACCTCCTCCAGGGTCTTGGGACTCTTTCTCCCTCACCCAGATGGTATGTTCTTATATTTCCTTATTCACATATGTATGTGTAGATAACCTCTCTCTCACTCTAGGGTTTGGGCCTCCCAAGGACATCTAGGGTTCAACAGGTCTATAGGAATCATGCATAAAGTGACTCAACTCAATTACTCAGGAGTATTCTAAGTTAGGACATATCATATGGCACATCTCTCATAATTCTCATATCTTGGAGTTTAGGTTCTCTAACCTTCTCCCTCTGGGTCTCACTCTCTCTTGAATTAACCCTAAAATTGGTCCTAACACTAGACATCCTCCTTTGTGAATGAGTTTGAGGCTCATGTTGACTCACAACTTTGTCTTAACTTAGCTTATCTTATCCCATAAAAGACTACATACTTGCATCATGAAGCTTATCTCAAAACCTCAAATCTAAACTTAGGTCCTCAAAGACAAACATTTATCATTATAATCCATCTCATAAAATCTATGTAAGACTTAGATCCTCATCTAATCTTATTCCATCTATTCCATCTCTCATATATTACAACAAGGCTCTAGACATCTAATCTAGATCTACTCTCTCTTATAGATATATGACATTCACTTTCACATAGGTTGTACGACCACCTCCTACTCGTGCATGCATGAGGACACATTTTTGTAATACATACATATATAATAAAATATTATATAGTTTTGCTCTGATTAAACAAGCGTTACAGAAAACTATTAAGGTTCGATCTGATTGAATCTAAAACCAATTCTAGGAAATGAGTGTGCCACACATAGTAGAGAGTCTAGTGCCACGTCACCTAGTGAAAAGTGTGAGAACATAGTGTAGACTGGTGTAGCTACCCAAAACATAGATGCATCATATGTCAAAGGTTTCTCTTCTCGTGACGTACGTCATTTCTGAATAATGCAATGTCTCATACCGTTGTAATATAAGGAAAGAATGACATCTAAGGACATGCTATACAATAAGCATCAGTCTAGACCTAGTTCTCAGACATCTAGGTGCGAACCTAGAGGCTAAGTAATATCTAATATCTAAAATATGACTAATCTAACCCTAATAGATTTGTTTTAAGTTCAAGGTTCTTTAGTTTCCAATTGCATAATGAGGAAATGTCAGGCTTTTCCATTGTTCATGATCTGATACCACCTGTGATGTCCTCAAATTTTTTAAAACTTAATCTATAATGTGATGTCCAAATTGAAACCTCACTTCAACGAGCATCCAAATTTAAACACCACACACTAATCTAAGAAGAAGAAAATCAGAGGAAGTAAGAAGAAAACAACAGTAGCACATGTACATGAATAATAATAAAACCATACAACACTTTTTCACCATATAACATATAATTATATAATGAATTGTTGCAACATTTGATATTACATATTGAACAACAAATTTTACATATACATGTACTACCACTAAACAAAAAGATCTTAAGACAACATGTCCACCTGTACATCAGCTTGCTACACAACTCTCAACTATCCTGATTCTTCAAAAGCATATGTCAACAACCTCAATAGATGATTACATGTGGTACACGTCAGCACAATATTCAAGAATATTGTACTAAGTATGCCTACGTGTCTTTTTATATACCTCTCATTTACTAAGCTGGGCAATAAGATAAACTAATATTTGGCAGTAATAAACAATATAAGAAAAAACATATACTTGCACAAATATGTTCATTAACAAAAGAGAACACATATTTTAAGCTCATTGTCCATCATATATCTCGTACATCTACCACCAAAGGGATAGATGGTTTTAGGCCTTATGATCTCTTGCCAATGAGTTAGATCATATATACAATGTGATCTCCTAACAAAGACTTAGATCAATTCAATGGACTGTACGACCAAAGAGTTTAGTGCTATCATATGATGGATCATATATTTTATGTTTCATGTGTTCATAGCCATATAAGTATGGAAAACAAGAAAGATATCATACAAGAACAGTCATTTCATCCAATACCATATGCCAAGCATTTTACTATGCATCTAATGCAAGCATATTGTATAATAAGATGAGTAAGAGGTAATGGCATACCTTGATCAAGATAAACCTAATCATCACATATTACTCAGGTCAACTCTAACCTTGGTCAAACCCTGGTTAAGACAAGATTGTGTACTATCATCAGATTCTCATCACCATAACCCTAGTTGATTCATTAGGGTTTATTTAGTTCATTAGGACATTCCCATCATTACTTCTTGTCTTACTCTTCTTAAAATTAGGATACTGATCTTAGGTTACATATTAAGATATATAATCTGATTATATGTTTGTACATAATTATGTGCACATATTAACCCTAGGTTACATTCATTAATCGAATTAGGGTTTTATCATCATTATAGGATCCCTAAACATGTAACCTTATTTATATGCATATTATAATTCCAATCTTATATATAAGCTTTCAATTACTGATATAAGCTTATTCTACAATTTTTAGGATTTTTTATCATGATTGTAATAATTACACCATAATTAGGGTTATTAGCCGTAATTAGCCACATTACACAAATTACATAATTTCACGCATCAGCCTTACAATTACTAACATCAGATGGATTATAAACATGAATATGGATATACTGATGTATTATCATAGTTTTAGGCCATCGTTTGATATTTATTATCCATGAGATAAGCATTTCACAACTTACATGATATCATTGATATTAGTGCATCAAAAGCATGATATAATGCGTTCAATTTGTTCTACACATTTTTATGAGAATTTCGTTATATTATATGTTTTTTATAACCAGTTCAAATTCTATGAATTAGCTTAGATCTGCATATTAATTGAAGATTATTACCTTTAGCAGCCAATGGGATACCACCACGTGACTTGTGGCTTGTTTTGTGCGAGTAGCCTAGTCCCTGTTTCCTGGTCCCGCTGGCTCAGAGTGAAGCATTTATGGAAGTCTAGTTCTTGGATTTTGGACCTGGCTCACGGTTCTCCACCTTCTTGGTGTCATGTGCTAATCAAGAAAAGTACATAGCGAGACTCCGCTGGTTATAGAACCACCACTAGGCTCTACTTCGGTGAGAAATTGATAGAGCCCGACATTCCTCATTAGCTCCAAGGTCCAACGTCACCTTCATTGGTATTCTCTGATCCTTAACAACAACTCAGATATGGTTCTCTATCTCTAGAGTTCTGGATCAGTGGGATCCTCGACCACCTCACCACCACAAGGGTGAAGGAGAAAGGCTAAGAGCTCAGAAGCTCCACTCCCGACCACTTGAGGCCCCTGAGTTACCAATCAACTTTGTGGTCACAATTCTAGATCTAGGAAACCACAAAAAGGTCTCCACGACATCCCCCAACATCTGCCATTGCATCCATGGTGAGGATGAGCTTGTCACCCAGTGAAAAACACTATCAGAGTTCACAATTCATGTGGGTTCTTCTCTCCAGACATCTTTCATCTCTCTTCCTTCTATATTCTCCTATAAACTCCCTCATGTCTCTGCTTCACCCCTTCTCATTCTCTAAATCCTCCTTTCTATGGTCTTTACATGTTGGTGGAGAAGTAGGATAGGGAAGAGAGTGCAACTCCCAATACCAGTCACAAATTGACTGCTACGAGGGGTCTAATGATTAGTCTTTCCAAGGTGAGTATAACTTCTCATTTAGTTTCCTCAATTGATCCACGACTACAACATAGGATGGGGTAGGCTCGTCATCATTTCCAACCCCACCATTTCCAAACTTACAGAAGGTAGGGACTAAAGCCTCGTCCATCTGATTCTACCCATCATACGGCTAAGACAGTGCCACACTATCAATATGTGATTCCCTTAGATCATGGGGATTAGTTGGCACATGACACCACCTAACTTTGGCAAGGATATTAAACTTTGGCCCATCAACAATCAATAATGCCCATTATTTCATAAAGATCAAACCTAAATATATCCCTCTAGGATACTTCAATTGCCATCAAATTTTAACCATAGCTTTAGTACCTCTCAAGCTACATTCTACTCAAATTTGGTGACAAAATTCAGCTATTTTATGATCCAATTAAATACTCCAAAGAGGCATATATTAAGGGGTATAAATCATAAGATCAACATCAAGGAACACTTAAACTTTACCAAAATTCTTGGAACTCTCAAAATAACTCAAACATATGGATTTAAATATTCCATTAGTCATCAAGGTTCTAACAATTCTAGTTAAATGGTCAAGTTCCTTCCATAAACCAACGAACTTATAGAAGCTCTCATATATCTTTTGTTGTAGTGCTTCCAAATCCTCCTTGGTTGGGACTTGGTCTAGATTCCAAGCACACTGATTGATGAACTTTTAGGCAATCTTGGACCATATGGTGATGGTGGTCAAATCCTTCTTGTTGTACCAGGCCAACACATGACCAGTCATGGTCCGTGAAAAATAGTGTATTAGTACTTTGTCATCATTTTGGACTTCCATCATATCTGAGCAATATGCCTTGATGTGGGCCAGGGGGTCCCCCTTTTCCATCACATTCTTGAAATTTTGGCATGATGAAGTTTTTAGGGAGATTTGTGTTTGGAATGTGGCAAAAATCTTTTAATATCTTCCCAGTCTCCCTCTTTCCTTCTAGAAGTCTAATTTGTTACACGATATCGAGTAATAGGGGATCTACGTCAGTAGGTTCCTGTGTGATAGATTCTTGACATACGACCACCCTAGGTATAACTAGCGATTTGATTGTCATTGGTGGCACCATATATATTTGTGTTGGGAAACCATACCCTTCCCTTTTCTATGGATTGTACCAAGACTATAGTAACATACCTGAACCTAAACATATATCTTAAACCTCCAATTTCAAGGAACCTTTCTAATTGTGATTAATAATAAGTTTCTTTCCCTTAATTTTATTAAACTATAGAATTTTGGAATCCAAAATCATACATAGATGACAAATGTCCATTACAAGAGGTTTAAGGATCAATTTTGTAGTTAAAAATATAATTAGGGTTAGTTGTATAAATACAATTTGACCTTAATTTTGCTCTTCAAAATCTTATTAGGACTTTAGTACAAAAAAAATTGAGAAAATAAGAAATCTTATATAAAAATTTATTAAGAAAGATATATAATATATATATATATATTAAGTACTTAACATACAAGGAACTAAATGAAATATCAAACATGTTCAAAGGGTGAATCTAATTTAAAATTTTATTTCTCACATCTTGTTTAGCATATAGATCAATTTTATAGTAAATCTAAAATGATTTACCCTCATATTTAATTGGTTATACTTCAGTACATAGTAAGGTAGTCAAAATTTACATTTCTACCTAAGTTTTAGTTTCATTTAATACCATTTATGAGGTTTACTATTAACCATTGTGTTTCCACCTCTTAACACATTCTGTGCATGTGAAACTATCACATAACATATTCGGTTGTTTCTTCCTTCGTCAATTTTCTCCCCTCACTATCTTTCTGTCCTTCCTCCCTTTTGTCCCTCTTAATAATCCTATTCCTCTATATACCCCCCTTCTATATATTCTCCTTTATCATCATCATCCCACACCTAAGAACCCTATATTCCATATCTTTGTCTTCAACCTTGTACCAACCCCCAAGGCTGCAAAACATGGACTTCATCTACATTGTCTGCCATGGGGCATCAACCGAAGCCTGGTAGTGACAACCATCATCATGGTCACCAATAGCTCTGGTGCTTCCTCCTATGTTTGTCCTCCCTTCTTCCTTACATCAACATAGCATGAGGTCTACAACAAGGTACCAGCTAGTGGCCACCAACAATCAGATAACAACTTATACCACCTCACCTCCTCCCTCAGGTACTTCCTAAAACATTAACTACATGTAGCTATCCCCCTTGTGCCAGATAGATATGACAACAATTAAACTACAACCAACAATTTTCTGTAGTTGACAAACATTCCAATGACAACCATTGACATCTACTATAACATCCACCTCCTCTAGGATCAGATATAATTGGTTCTTGTAATTGTCAAACCCCACGAGTAATAGTAGTCTTTGAGAATAGCATGTTCTTTGACCTATTGGACAATCTTCTATTGACAGTCTCAAGTTAGATTGTACAACACTGAAAAACATGTGATGATCATCCCATACTCCTCTATTCTCGATCACCATGCCAGTCTTGTCATGCTCCTTTCTTGCTTTAGTCTTGAGCACCATGTCTTGGTGATAGATATGAAACTATGATCATTTCTATCCTCCAGATTCATCACTGCCTCAACTACCCTCAGCTAGGTCTAGAAGGGACATGATCTACATACTTGCACTTGAGGAGGTCCTACCATCTCCTAGATCATATACATGTGATGCTTAGATTAATTGTTGGATTAGTTAATGACCATCCAAGTTTGAACTCCAACTCACATTGGACTAGTTCTCTTAGAGGAATGAGAGATCAGTAGTAATCAAACCTGTGGACCATGGTTAATTGACTACTTTGAAGGCTAGTCCTAATCTCCCTCACTTTCATATCTAAAGAAGCTAACTAACTAGCTCATGGTAAAATTAGGGTATATAATGAAGTTGAAATATGAAGCACATTTATCCTACAAACTAGAGTGATAATCCATACCCACTACATTAACTATTTCAGAAATAGTCTAATACATATTTGGAATGATTACAAGATTTTCGGTAAAGATACTTGGAAATGTGAATTCAACTTATTTGAATATTCATTTAGGTGTCATGATCATATTATGAATAGTATGTTGTTATGTATGTTCACACAAACACATCAATGTATGAATACACATTAGTGAGATGTCTAGAAATGACTCTATATGTTTCTAGTATATTTATATGCAAATATCAAATATTTGTTGGTATGTATGCCCAGAGAGCCAATAATATGATGATTGTAATAACATATCTTGTAAATGATTTGATTAATAATAAATGTAATCTTCCAATTTATTCTATTTTATTCAGTTATGAGATGATGATGTAACATAATAAATTTCTAAAAAACGAAACTACTCAATGACATATGTCTTTAGATTGATGACCTGAACAATGAGATCATACAGATGCTAAGAGTATATGAATTCTTGTCATTTCCCTAGTCGGATGTTATTATGCAAGTCTGATAGACATTAATAACAAATAAGACTAGAGTGTGTGTTGGTTGATGTTAGACTCTCAATAAGTCATCATATGTGATATCAAACCAAACCCAAAGATACTTGTTAGAGAACAGTGTATCAGACAAGCCCACCTTTTAGAGTGATAGATGGAAACCATAATTGGTAGTCATAATCATATCTTATAGTGATGGTGGTGATTGTGGTTCTTAGACTTGAAATCACTATACTCATCACATGTCATTTAGTGTACTTTGACATCATCCACTGTGACCTTGAATAAGGGTTTGCATAAAGGTGGTTCTCAGGTGCAATGTAACACATGGGGATGACTGTCAGTGATGTAGTTGGAATTTGTCCCACCTATTGGAGTATGATATCTTGGCCACTTGATTAGAGAGACTGAGAAATGCATGGCCATGCCCATGTGAGTCAATATCTATGATATTGAGCTTACATATATCTTAGAGAGTCTACTCTAGTTCAAGGAACATGAATTGAATGTTGAAGAGGATGACGATTCCATGCCTTGAGTTCAATTTGAATATCAGAGACAAAGGAACTATACAAACACTAAAACACCAATCACAAATTGTAGGTTGAAGTTATTCACCAACATTGCAAATTATTTGGGTAGCAATGATGTGTTGTTAGATACCGCTCATTGCTTGTGATGCCATAAATTAGTTATGGACATTCACTGCCAACATAATTTGGAACCTATTGGGTCACATCAATAGTATACACTTGGATTAGGAGTTTATTCATGAGTAGAGTTTAATCTTAATGCTAGAGATTTAGGTAGTAAATTTAAACAACAATGATTAAATGTTTACTTACAAAAGTTTAAATCGACCGATTCAAGTGTTGAACTGATCAATTCAAGTTTTTGGTCTATTGAACCCTGATTGACAATAAACGCCATAAGATAACTAGTTCAACAAGTGAAGCGATCGACTCATGTTTGTGAGCCGACTGGTTGGTTCTTCAATTCAATTGGATCAAGGATTAGTGTTGATGTCATGTTGCGAACTAATTGGATATTAATTTCCAATACAATTAATATTGGAAAACATTTTGAAAGGACTGGTTTAAAGGTTGAACCGATCGGCTCACATGCCAACTGAACGATTCACACATAAATGACTATTTCATCATTTGTGGGTTGTGAAAATTCATGAAATCCCGTCCCCTTAGACTCCCTCTAAGACTAGAAATCCTAGCCTTGACCCTCCTATATATAGAGGGCAGTCGAGGCTTTCTAGACACACATCAATCCTTTGACAATTGTTGTCTTCTCTAGTTGTGGTAACTGATAGAACCCCAGCATGACCTACCTATTAAATGTAGGGATAGAAAGAGAGAGACAATTGGGAGAGCAAGTCGGTGTTAGTATAATGAATAGAGGGGATAACTCCTTCTTATCCATTCTTCTAAACGATAAGAGTTCTCGGTGGTCTGTATGGACTACTATAGTGGCAAGGAGGATGTTGCCTGCCGCTTAGATGACAAATTCAGTTGTTGTTCATGGTGAATATCTAGGAGGTCAGCATAGATGTTGTTCAAGTGCAACTTGAAGAAAGGCACACACTACAATGAAGGAATTTTCTCTGGACTTGCTCCAAAACTAGGTATATCTTCACAACCATCCTTTCCATTGCACAGTTGTTGACGTGATATATTGTTAATATGGCAGTTAAATTTTTTTCACACTACTTTCTCTATCGCCATATATCCCTGCATAGGTATCAGAGCCATGTCAATTTATTATTCTTTGGTATTTAATCGATATGATCAGATTTTGATTTTCTCTTTAGTTATTTCATACAATGTGAATACCTAAAATGATTATTATGCATATCCAATTAAATACCACATAAAATCCAAACTAATATATATATATATATATATATATATATATATATATATATATGTATATATATATATATATAGAGAGAGGGTAGCGATCTAGTGAGAAACATATCTTGTGAGAGCATGAGAGGCATTTGAATAACTCTCCATATAGATCATTTTTTCATAATCCAACCATATATATCACAAGTATATATAAATATATACCTTCCTACAAAATGTTATCACCATTCAATTTGTAGATCATCAACAACAACAAAATACGTTTTGACGCTCTATATTAAATTTCATGCTGACCGTTGGATGTAAAACGTGTATATTGTACACATGGCTATGTAAATAATGTCTGATTGCAATGAATTTTTGTGTGAAGGTAAATGAAATGATGCTTTTTCCATCTATACGGTTGGATTGTTAAAAACAGCTCCCAATTTGTAGTTATTCAAATGCCTCTCATGCTCTCACCGTAGGATGTTTCTCACTGGATCGCTACCCTATATATATATATATATAGAGAGAGAGAGAGATAGAGAGAGAGAGAGAGAGTCAGGCTAGTGTACACTTGAGTGTATCGAAGGCACCGTACACCTCAATCATTTTTAAAGATACAATAATTTTTTGAAAAATCTAAACCTTTGATCTTCTTAAATATCTTAAGAACATACTATATAATAACTTTTAGCTCAGTTGGACACTTATAGGTCGTGCATATAAAGGAAGCAAAAATCAGGCATTTCAAATTAGCTTTGTGCATCAATTTTGTTGCCCTTGGATGAGTGACTTACACTCATCCAAATGAGCTCAAATTTTGTCTATGGCTTATTATTATTGTAACCATTAATATCAATGGATTATATTTGAAATAAACATGGTTTAGATAGGCAAACACCATTGGGGTATACAACATAATCTTTACGCTCAAGTGTATTCAAGCCTGACTCTCTCTCTCTCTCTATATATATATATATATGTATATATATATATATATATATATATATATATATATATATATATATATATATGAATGAAATTTACATGCGTCTCCCTAAGATTTGGTTTTGATGGTGAATGTGAAGAGTGGTTACAGACAATATCCGAAATCTATGTGCATGGTTGGGTGGTTTTTTATTCCTATTTATATCTCAGTATGCGTATTGAGCCTCTATCTTCTCTTCCATATGTAAGAAGTAATATTCTCTCCTTCCTATGCTCCCCTTGAATGTAACTTGAGGTTTCTCTATTACCACATAATATGTTAAATAGCATTTGGATTGTTTAGTTATGTTTAAGTCAAAGAAGATATTAAATACCAGACAAACTGCCCGTATCAGAAGATGAGCCAATCGACTGGAGGACCAAAGAGGACTGACAACAGGAGGATCCAAATCCACCGAATGTGGCCCAATAGAGTGACTGGAGGTGTCTAGATTTCATTTGGTCTGAAGACCAGATGGTCAATCCAATAGACCAACCGACTGACCAGGAGGTGAGCCAATCGGTTGATGAGTTTAATTGATCAACCCAGTTTGGTTTGAGGATACATCTTCATCAACAATATGTTGCCACATATGATGTAGACCTTAGGTAGTAGTAATTCCTTGTGGCTCCAAGGAACTACTATAATATGGCCATAACCATCACTTATTTTTAATTGCATGTTTTCATTTGTGGGATATAACATGTATATAATACATACTATAAGTATGTGGTGATTGAATATGTAAATGTATTTATAAATACAAATCCCTCAATAAAATTTTAAGTCTAAGATGCTTTCCATTAGTGACACACATGAAAATGTTGATCGACTAAGTGTGGGCACACCAAGTGTGGTGTGTTGTCAATCTTGTTGAAGCATGATGGTAGTTATGTCGGCCTACCAAGTAGGGTGCATTACCATCATGTTGGATTTTGTGCCAGGCTTAACTAGGTGAGCTTAATGAGATTAAGCACCTAGAAGCATGTAGATGTCTATGGAAATGAGTTGCACATACCATCTATCGAAGAATTGCATAAGATGCAATTGGGTAAAGTTTCCTACATTAATGATTGATTATCGATGATGGTGTTTTCCGGGTAATAATTCAATTGTTTTGGGTCTTGGCTTACTAGAAGGTTGTACACTGCAACCTTATGAATTGATATGTGAGGGCTATCAATTTGAACATAATAGTGGGAGTGATAGTTGATTAAAGGCCTAATTAGACATCATCAAATTTTAATTTTAATCAAATCAAATTGAAAGTTTTTATGCATATTTTATCTTGTAAAAACAAATAGCATACAAATCATTGTTGTGATTAGTCCTTAGGAAGGAAAAATTAAACCTAACAAAATTTCATGACTGGGTTTGGACTTTGAGAAGGGTTCTCAATGATGAGTATAAGCTCTATGTCCTAGATACACCTATGCCAAAAATACACGCTCTTGATGCGCCTAGAGATGATGTGGATTCTTATTGGAAGTGTACCAACGATGCCTTTGACATAAAACAACATATGCCATGTTGCATGATCAGTGTGAAGATATGGGGATTCTTGAGATGGTAACAAAACTTAAGAATGTTAACTACAATCGTACAAAGTAAGAAAGGTACAATGTCTCAAAGGCTCTCTTTGAGTGTAAGTTGGTATAGGGAGATCCACTACAGACCCATGTGCTCAATATGATTGGACATGTGGAACATCTAGAAGAACTGAGATTCTCTTTGAGCCAAGATTTGGACATAAATATGATTCTACAATCATTTTCTGAATCATATATCCAATTTATTGAGTGTTACCACTTGAATAACACGATCAGACCACTGTCAAAATTGCTTGGCATGTTAATAAATGCCAAAGAAAGAATGAAGAAGGATAAATCAGTGATGGTGATTAGTGAAATGGAGTCCAAGGATGAAAGCAACACCAAGAAGTGTTCAAAGGCTAAGCATAAATCTAGATCTACAACAGTCAACTAAGGATAAAGAAAAGTATAAGAGGAATATGTCCTTTGTACTTGAAGGGATTCACAAAGTTGAAGCTGGGGATAGAGGTCTCCACTTCAGGTATATACATGATTGAGATAAATTTGTCTACTTCTCCGTCATGGGTACTAGATACCAGATGTTGATCTCACAAATGTTTGAATATGTAGGATCTAAAAAGAAGTAAGACTTTAAGAAAGGGAGAGGTTGTACTATGAGTTGCAATCAGAGCAAGAGTTCTTGCCACTTTGGTTGGAATCTATAATTTATCTCTATAGAAAAGGCTAGTAATAAAGTTAATGAACTACTATTATGTACCTAGCAAAAATAGAAGCATCACTTTTGTATCTTGTATGGACAAGTATGGATTTGAATTTTATATTAAGAATGGGTGATGTTATATTTCAAAAGATGAGACCATTTATTGAAGTGCCCCAATGTCTTATGGTCTTCATTTTTTAGATCTAAAGACAAATGTTTATACCATAAATAGCAAAAGATTAAAACTTAATATCTCAAACAAAGTGTATCTTTTGCATTGTCATCTAGGGCGCATCAATTAGAGTCGCATATCTAGACTCCATAAAGATGGTTATCTAGACTATTTTGTTTTCCAATCAATAGAGACATGTGAGTCTTGTTCATTACGATAGATGACAACGACACCCATAACTGGATATAACCAGAGGGCTAGTGATCTATTAGGACTCATACATATTGATGTGTGTGGACCTTTTAGAATAGATGTCTGATGGTGATTATCAGTACTTAATTACCTTTTCTAATGACTTCAGTAGGTATGATTATATACTAGATGAAACCTAGGTAAAAAACCCTTAAAAAGTTCAAGGATTTGATGAATGAAGTACAAAACCAACTTGGTGAAAGTATTAAGGGACATCATTCTCATCGATGTGGACCTTTTGATAGATCTTTTTATTGTATCATAATGAACTCGACATGGAACACCTCAGAGTAATAGTGTATCAGAAAGAACGAAACGCACATTGCTAGATATGGTGTGATCCATGATGAATTTATCTGAACTTCTGATTACCTTCTAGGGTTATGCTCTAGAAACCTTTGTGTTTACACTAAATTGTGTACCATCTAAATAAGTTCAAAACACACAATATGAGATATGGTATGGGAAGCATCCCAATATGTCTTTTATGAAAATTTAGGGCTGTGAATCCTGTGTGAGAAAGTAGTTCCCCAAAAGCTCTGACCCAAATTAGATAAATGTTATTTTGTTGGATATCATAGGGAAACCAAAGGATATTACTTTTATTCCGTATTTGATAATAAAGTGTTTGTTTCTAGGGATGATGTATTCCTAGAAAAGGAATTTATTTCCAAAGGGATCAGTGGGAGGAAAGTAGAACTCATAGAGGTTTGAGACCAACAAGAAAACATTGAACTAGTAGAGGTAGAGGAGTAACAAGAAGACTCCCAAATTGTTGTGGAATCTCAAATTCCTCAGGTAGCACTATGACCTCATAGATATAGTATGACACACCTTGAGTTTGAAAGATTTAGTTATCTTGTGACTTAATAAGGTAGTGAGTTGGTCGTAGATGATGAGATACCAACCTTCCTAGAAGATACTAAAGGAACAAAATCTAAGAAATGGCTTGATACCATGAGATTTGAGATTGAATTCATGTACACCAACAAGGTATGGACCTTGGTGGATCCACCTAAAGGGATAAAACCTATAAGGTGCAAGTGGGTCTTCAAGAAGAAGACTGACATGGATGGTAATGAGCAAACATACCAAGGTCGAATGGTAGAAAAGGTTTACAAATAAATTCAAGGTTTTAACTATGACAAAACCTTTTCTCCAATTGATATGGCTAAGTTCATTAGGACCATGCTTGCCATTGCATCTTATCATGAATTGGAGATTTGGCAGATGGATGTTAAAACCACATTCCTTAATGGGAATCTTCTTGAGGATGTGTACATGACACATACTAAGGGTTTTAGAAATCCAAAGAATGAAAATAAAGTCTATAATCTACAAAGGTCAATGTATGGATTACAACAAGCATCTCAGAGCTGAAATCTACAATTTTACAAAACAATCAAAGATTTTGGTTTTAGTTAAAATGAAGATGAACCTTGTGTTAGAAAGAAGGTTAGTGGGGGCATGATTGTATTCCTCACATTGTATGTGTATGACATAATCTTGATGGAGAATGACTTCCAAACTTTATAGATGGCAAAGACCTGGCTGGGAAATACATTCTCTATGAAGGACTTGGGAAAAGCATCCTATATCTTAGGAATCCAGATCTATATAGATAGAACTAGAAGGCTTCTTGGACTAAGTCAAAGCACATAAATTAAGAAAGTGTTGAAGATGTAAAACATGGAGGACTCAATGAGAGGAAACTTGCACATGCTCGTGGTGCTACTATCTTTAGAGCTCAATGTCCCAATTCTTGTGAAGAAGCAGAACACATGAGTAGAATTCCATATGCGTCGACAATTGGATCCATCATGTACATAATGTTATGTACTCGTATGAATTTCTCATTTGTCTTGATCATAATGAGAAGATATCAATCAGATCTAGGTGATGCTCACTGGACATCCGTGAAGAACATCCTTAAGTACTTGAGAAGAACTAAGGATCATATCTTTGTCTACGGTAGAGAGAAATAGTTGACGGTAAATGGTTACATCGATGCAGGCTTTAAAACTAGCAAGGATGACTACATAATGCAAATTGGATTTGAGTTTTGGCTCAACGATGGAGCTGTGAGATGGAAGAGTTTCAAGCGAGAGATAGTTGTAGATTCTACAACATAGGTTGAGTATACCTACTACATCCAATGCAACAAAGGAGGTTGTTTGGATTAAGAAGTTCATTTTAGAATGTGGGGCAATTCTAAGCATCAACAATGCAATTAAGAAATATTGTGACAATAATGGAGCTATTGCACATGCTAAGGAACCCAGATCACATTAGAGTTCCAAGAATGTACACTACTACAGAAATGGCTTATAAAGTCGGTTTTCAAGGTGTCGGTTGTATACAAAAACTGACACATAAAACCTACTATGTCGGTCGCTAACATAAACCAACATCCAATATGTGAAGGTCGACCAGAGACGGGTACCGCTTTCAATAAGTGTCGGTTATTTAATAAACAACCGACACTTAAAATCAACTGCCAAAACCAAAATTCTA
Source organism: Alisma plantago-aquatica (assembly GCA_963693085.1). Taxonomy (NCBI): domain Eukaryota; kingdom Viridiplantae; phylum Streptophyta; class Magnoliopsida; order Alismatales; family Alismataceae; genus Alisma; species Alisma plantago-aquatica. Next base: position 212,735,999 of record OY856413.1, read on the forward strand.
GCGAAACAATTACCTTCAAAATTGGACATATGTCGTCGGTTTTTTAATAAATAACCGACAACTAAAGGGTATGCGCGAGACAGGAATAGTTGTCAGTTGTCTTTTATTTATAAACTGACGAATATTAAGTAGTATAGTTGTCGGTTTTTGTCAAAGAGCCGACACTGTTGGTTTAGTTGTCGGTTTTGTTAAATAACCGACACATATTGTCAACTTAATAGCCCGGCGAACAGAACTTTTCCCCATTGTCTCTGTTTCATTGTCGTGCGCTAGGGTCTAGCGATTTCCCCCGATTTCTCCCGCCGTCGCACGTCGCTCGCCGCCGTCGCCGTCACTGCCGTCACCGTCGTCATCGTCGCCGCCGGTTGCTGCGCCGCCGGTTGATGGTCTCCTCGACACCCTCACCGCCGCTGGTAGAAGCAGCTACGGTGCTCTCCTCGTCATCGTCTCCCCCGCCGGTAGAAGCAACTTTTCTCCTCTGCCAGCTTCCTGCAAGGTAACCCACAAAAGCTTCACCCCTTTTCTCCTCTGCCTTGCTTTTCTCTGCCGCCGCCGACCTAGAACTCACCCAGGCGGCGCCTAAGCAGGTGCCAGGGCACGCCTAGGGTTCCAAGCCCAGGTGCCCTGCCTAGCTAGGCCTCTGGGCGGATGCTTGGGCGGTGCCAGGGCATGTTTAGGCTGCTGTTGGGGTTTGGATTCATCTACTGGATGCCCAAAACATGCATTGATTTCACCAAGTCACCCCAAAAGCCATGAAAAATATTCTGATTGTGTTTATTTATGTACTGATTTCACCAAGCTAGTGGATTTTTTTTAAGTTATTTACTGATTGTGTTTATTTAATTATGTACTGATACATATGTGCTATACCAATCTGATAGTCCATGATAGAACAAAGCATAATGATGTTGACTGCAACTTTGTGCGTCATGCTATTCTGAATTAAGTGTATATTTACTTCATAATTGAATGTTTAAGTAAGTTATAGATATCTTGATGATGAACTATAATGCACACATGTGACATGCTTGGAATGTAAATGATGAACTATAATGCACACATGTTTAACTTGTTTCATTGTTGAGTATATTGAGAATCCTAATCACCCTTCTTGCTTAATGATGAACTGTAATGCACAAATGTGACATGCTTGGAATGTAAATGATGAACTTTTCCCTAAATTGCCTAGATCTTAGGGTATCTCTAGATATTAGGGTATCTCTACCATCCTAACTATGAAATTGGTAACTTGTTTCCTTTTTGAGTATATTGACAATGTTAATTACCTAACTTGAAGAACTAGGATATGAATGATGAAACTAGGATTGTAGGTATAAGAATGACATCACACGTATTTGTTGGCCTAGAAACCCGTCCAAGATTTACTCATTAGGAGTAAATCTTGGATAGTCCCCGGTTTGGGACTGTTCTTGAACACCTAATCTCACTTAGGATGTAAGTGTATAATGTGTATTGGGTTTTTGAGAAAATTTCAGTAGCATTTTCCCGTTTGTTCTCTAAGTACATATGTACTTAGAGAACAGCAGGGAAATGCTGCCGAAATTTTCTCGAAAACCAAATACACATTATACACTTACTAGTGAGATTAGGTGGTCAAGAATGGGATAGGTGGTACACATTTATTATATATAAGAATGACAACACATGTATTTGTTGGCCTAGAAACCCGTCCAAGATTTACTCATTAGGAGTAAATCTTGGATAGTCCCCGGTTTGGGACTATTCTTGAACACCTAATCTCGCTTAGGATGTAAGTGTATAATGTGTATTGGGTTTTCAAGAAAATTTTGGAAGCATTTCCCCATTCGTTCTCTAAGTACATATGTATTTGTTAACCCTAGACCGTAATCTTGTTGTAATATATACTTGTTTTCTCTTTGATCATAGACCTTTACAATTTGTTGTGATATATACTTTGTTGTAATAATGTGAACTTTACAATGTGAGATTTACACTTTGAATTACTACTTTACAATGCGAACTTTACAATTTGAATGTGAATTTGCAGATGGCTGACCGTTCTCCCGATGACCGTGATGATGACTACCGTGAGGGTGAGGACATCAATGCGCCGCCTCACAATGTAAGTTTTAAAAATATATCATATATTTATATCTATATGTCCATTTATAGTTATATCTTGTAAATGTGAATTATTTTGTCAAATTTTAGGTTGATGATGCACAGGTACCATCTGAAGCACTTGAGGCACTTGATCAACAACACCAAAAATTTGACAAGAGAAGGGGCATCACTATGATGAAGAAGTTAATTGCGCAAAAGGGCAATGGACCCAAACTTGTTGTGGATTTCGATAATGCAGGAAATGCATGTGGTGTGAATCGCAATTCATTTATTTCATATCTTGGGTTTGTTACTCGTAGCCATTGCGGTTGTCTCTTAGATTCTTGGCATAAAGTTTCTAAGGAGAAGAAATATTAATATGTAGGGATTTATGTGTGAGTTATTATTAATTTGCAATTCTATTTTGTAGATTACTAAATTTTTGGATACTAGTTAATAGCAATTCTATTTTGCAGAGTATATTTGAATTGGATGAAAAGCTGCATCGTAAATGTGTGATGCAACGCTGTGGGAGAGTCCTAAGGAACTATAGGACAAATCTCACCAGAGAATACATAAAAGAAGCCGACAAGAGGAAGAAGACAGCCACTGAACAGTGGAACTTCCTGGACAAAGAAGAATGGGACGCGTTTGTCTCTTCAAGACAAACTGATGAATTCAAGGTATTAGGCATCAGTCTCAATCTCATTAATTAATATATGTTGTATTCACTTATTCAACATTAACATTTAGTGTTACTAACCAAATCATTAATTTCCATACTAACTAGGCCCTCAGTGAGGCACAAAGATCAAGGCGTGCACTGAATGTGCATGACCACAGAATGGGTCCAAAGGGGTATGCAGGCGTTCGCCAAAGACTACATGCTGAGGCTACTGCTGCTCAGTCTGCTGCTACTCAGGAGTCCTCTACCATAGGTAGCACACCTCTGCCTCGCCATGATGTCTGGATAGCTGGGAGGCAAAATAAGAAGGGAGAAATAACTAAGGCCGCAACTGCTGAGGCGGCTGCAAAAATGGTAAAATACAACTCTTACAGCAATCATTCGAATATTGATTATTTGTGTTGTTTACTTAAGTAAAATTTTTTGTTTTGGTGATTAGCGGGAGCTGCACGAGCTGAGGAAACAAGGAAAGTTCATCCCTGAGGGAACAAAGGATGAATTGACAGTTCCTCTGGGTAACCCAGAGCATCCTAGACGTGTTAGGGCTGCAGGTGCTGGTGTGGGCATCAAATCTTTTTTTGGGTCATCCCAGCGCAAACATGTCCCAAAAGCGGGACTTTCACAAGAAGAGGTAACATATTCTTTCTTTATAATGTTACTGTAAAAGAGAATTCAAAAATTAGAATTTTACGTTTCTTTTATCCATGTATAGGTGGATAAGGTATTTGACAGAAAACTCGAAGAAGCAATGAAAAAGTGGCAGGCATCTCAGACTGCCACTTACCAGACAATACCTACTACAGACTCTACTCCTACTCCTACTGCAGAGGTTGGGAGTAATCCTGTAGAACCACCACCTAGCACATCCATTGTACGTATTTTTATGACATAGTAACAAGTTTTTTAATTCAAGATGATACGTATATATGAAATTGTAGTCGTTTCAAAAAAAGATGATATGTATATATGTATATAACATTCTTTACACAAAAATTTGTAGGGGTTGAAGCCATGCCGTCTAAAAAGTAAAGAATATGTCGTGGCAGAGGCGTCGGCTTACCCATCCCTACTAGGGGAAACGTGTCACGGGTCTCCACTACCAGCTGGTTGGATTCGGGTGAGCCCGATACATATATTCCCCCAATTTCTGGAACTTCCACTGCCATATGCCCACCCAGATTGTGAAATGCTTGGTGAGGCACTAGGCGGAGTGATATTGTGGCTAAAAGCGGATGTCTTATTTACTGATAAGGTATGGTAAATTTACATTACATTCAATTGTTAGTGTGTGAATATGCTGGCATTTGATCTGAAATTATATATATATACAGGTTAAAAAGAAGACACCCACAGCATCTAGGCCTCCACTTCCACCTCCTGCATTACCTAGTTGGGTTCCACCGGACCTACTTTTCCCGTTAGGTCCTAACTGTAGGGGTATGGCAGTATGGTTAGGGGAACATGATATAAACTCCCCTATAACTGTTTCTTCTGATTCAGATTCTACAGGTCAGTCATACGAAACAAAACTATTTATACAAGATATATTGGAGTTGTTTCGATATGATTGGCTAAATACATCTGTGATAGAGCTATGGATAAGGTGAGATATTCTTTATACATACATATAACTTGTGTATGATCTGGTGATCTGGTTTCTTATTTATTAATGCATGCGTAATTAATACATATTTTGCAGCTACTTAGACAACATATGTGCAGATTTTGGATTCGAACATGTAGGGTTTTTGATTCCATCCTTGATTAGTCTATTAGCTAAAGACCCTACATCAGTTCAACAATACTGTTGTGAGTCTTTTTCAAATTTTGCTGTAAAAAAGAAGACAGTGATAATGGCTCCATTCAATGTAGAGTAAGTTTACTTTGCTTATTATAATTTGGACTTAAGAAAATTACATTTTATTGTGGATTTTGAGTTATTAATTTTTAACTTTTTTTCCTCTAGGGGTAGGCATTGGGAGTTATTGGTTATTGCCCCCGAGACGTTCACTGTGTATTATCTAGATCCTAAGGGGGGTAAATTGAATACAAGATTTGGACACATAATGAAAATGGCAATATTTCGGTGAGAAATATTTCATTTTTCATATCCGTTAACATATGTTATTACATTACTATTTAATTGCAATGTTCTGTGTTACATTAACATGTAGGGGTTTTGAGGAGTACAAAAAGGCTGGAGGAAAGGTCCCCACGAAAAAGAACCAGCCAATAATTTGGAAGAACGTGCAAGTAAGTTCCCGACTGCAATATATGTATATATTATTTATGTGAACAATGCTTAATTAGTTGTATTTTTTAATATTTTGTATGTTTGAATTTATAGTGTGCTACACAAGACAACGGATGGGCATGTGGATACTATGTCCTGCGATATATGCACATGATTATCAAACATGTCGTACTGGATATCGAATGTATTGCTCAAGTATTATATAGTCTCATTAGATAATATGATCGAAATATATCAATCTTATTTATAGCTCATTAATTATATATACATCATTCTCTTTACATGTGTTTAAAGCTGACCCCATTACAGGAAAGGACTTACCAAATGTTAATGCTCCCTATACAATGGGAGAATTAAATGAAGTAAGAGAAGAATGGGCAACATCCATACAATTAGTGGGGGCTTTAAAATATAATTGGGATCCTGATAGCGAATAATGACTAAACAATGATACTTTGTAAATGAATTTCTGAATTATAATATATGTGTGAATGTTTCTACATGTGTCTGAGTGAAAATGAATGAAAGTGTTGGTTGCTATATGAATGTTTCTACATGTGTGAATGTGAATGAATCGAACTACAAATTGCTAGCATTTGTGAATGTTTATAAATGTGTGAAAATAAAATGGAACTGCAGGTTGCATTGCTAAATGCATGTGCTACTTTTTTATTGTTAATTTTGTAGGTTTGCGGCCTGTTGTCGGCTGATATCAATGGATGTCGTAAAACCTATAGTTCATAACTGAACTGAACAGGTTTCTCATCCTGCGACCAGCCACAGCAGGTCTGCAGACTGATGTCAAAAAAAAAAAACCAGTAGGCGTCGGTTATTTGTATATAACCGACACATAATGATATAGTGTCGGTTTTTTACAAATAACCATCGTCTATATCGTGTGGCGTGAAGATATATGGCGTCGGTTATTTGTAAATAACCGACACTGATAGTGCCCAAGATGGCGCCCTCTCAGTGTCAGTTTTTACAAATAACCGGCGTCTATTTCATGTGGCGCGAAGATATATGGCGTCGGTTATTTGTAAATAACCGACACTGATAGTGCCCAAGATGGCGCCTTTCTGTGGCGCGAAGGGTTTGGGCGTCGGTTTCTTACCTAATAACCGACGCCTATAGTCCCATGATGACGCATTTTCGGTGGCGCGCGAAGTGTTTGGGCGTCAGTTTTGGAACCGATGCCTAATGGGTGGACTTTTAGTGTCGCCCACATAGGTGTCGCTTAGAAACCGACACTAAAAGCTTTAAATAACCGACACTAAAGGTTGGTTCTGTAGTAGTGATACAAAGGAATTTCCATCTCATTCAAGAAATCATAAGTGAGGAGATGTGAAGATTTGTGGAGTACCAACTGAGACCAATGTAATTGACCCGTTGACAAAAGCACTTTCACAGAAGAAGCATGATGGTCATGTTATATCACTTGGGATTAAGTTCATGGATGATTGGTTCTAAGTGCAAGTGAGAGTTTGTTGGTATGTACATCCAGAGAGCCAATCATATGATGATTGTAATGACATATCTTGTAAATGATTTGATTAATAATAAAGGCAATCTTCAAGTATATTCTTTTCTATCCAGTTATGAGTTAATGATGTAACATAATAAATGTTTGAAGAATGACATTACTCAATGACGTATTTATTCATTTGAGGACTTGAACAATGACATCATATTTATGTCAAGAGTATATGCATTCTTGTCATGTCCCTCATTGTATATTATTGTAGAAGGCTAATAAACATTAACAAAACATAAGACTAGAGTGTTTGTTGGTTGATGATAGAATCTCATTTTGTCATAATATGTGATATCAAACCAAACACATAGATATTTGACATGTGTATAATGTGTGTGTAATAAGCAAGTGTATGTATAGAAGTAATATGGGATTATGAGTCCTAAGTTATCAAACACATGGAGTTGTGCGGTTAAAGACTACTACTAATTAGGATTTATTTTTAAAACTAAGATTAACTACATTTAAAATATGAAAGCAATTAAATGATTGTTGTCAATCAAATGGATGGGAATCTTTAGGATCCCTGGTTTAACCACATTGTACCTATTACACCAGATATGCATCAAATTTATGAACTATTTATTACCAATGAAGTTTGGGAATCTGTATATTATGTCACCTGCTCTCGCAACATAACAAACTATCCTCTCTAGTCAAAAACTTACGCTCACAACATTTAAGTAGTAGAGATGATGATGAAGAATGATCTCTTCATTCTCTTCCTGACTTCCTGAATCCCTCTTCCAAAGTACGATATCAATAATGAGTATATAAATTCATTGAGTAAATTAATTCCACTCTCACAGTAATTAACTACGTAATATTATGAACATGGTGATCAATCATGCACACATTAAATAAATCAAATTAATATAATAACTTCCAATAATAATTTTTGTCCATAAACATATGCAATCCAACACAATAAATTACACTGGGCTATTCCCAGGTCCTAAAGATGAAAGACTAGATGAACATGTATGATAAAATAACGTAGTATATAAAAAAATATTCCAAACATAGATTTTAAGATACTAGAAATAGTAGAAAGAGTTAAGGAGGAAATCTAGAGGATATGTAGTCATTCCCCCATTGTTTCCGCCGCCAAAATGCCTTCAAATTTTGTGGGGTAGGGTTCCTCCACTTGTCTCCCCCATTTTGCCTCCCATGTTGTCCCCTTCTAGTAAAGAATGATATTTTTGTTCTAATGGTATAATTTTTGGTTTTCTCCCCTCTTTAGGATATAAGATAATCCAAATATTGTTTTTAGTAATTAACAATAGTTGGAATTAACACATTTAATCTTATTCGTCAACATCTATCTCGGTACCACCAACATGGAAGTCGATACCACTGACTTTTTGCAATTAGAGTCTTTTTCCTTCTCGATATGGAACAATAATATATTTCTACTTTGATGCCATGTTAGTACCACCTATTTGAAGTCCATGGTACCAACTTTGCTCTAGTAAATATTAATTACAAGAAAATAAGCAATGATGTAAATCAAATAATTGTTGTAATAATATATATATGTAAATACATGTAAAATACATGCAAAAATATAATAATTGATGCACAAGTGATTTTATACTAATTTTGTGAAATAAGTATGATAATATATTCAATTAAGAGAAAATAAAAAAAAAACCAAATTTGATATCCAATTAACGACAATTTGTGCACATATCACACCCTATGTTTGAATATTGCTCTTCCCAGAGAAACACTACGCTTGATTTTTTGAACCAGTCAATAAGATGACATGTACCTATAAATTACTCTTTCCTAACTTCCCTCCACCTATTTGTCCCAAACCGACCCTCGCCAACCACTGAACACATAAAACTCTAAAGTGACCCATAATGGTTGTAAAAGATGTTCACAACAAGTTCAATGAAAAATACTATCAATATGAAGTAGTTAATATCACGACCAGTAGGACACGTGCTTGATGCACCATGTGATCTCCCTATCTATATTTCTCTAATCTACCTAAATAAACTACTTGGAAGTAGATCCTAAAATAAACATGGGTGAGGGGAATAATTTTGATGGTGGACTACCTTGAAGAGCAGTGGGTGTAAAAGATGGGTAGCTATGAAAATAGGATTCAAAAGAATTATCCAAATTATTTATGCAAGAGGTAAAACTATGATGAACATATATGATGTATAAAATGTGAACGCATGCCTTCTAGTTCCTATTTTTCAATTTTGGTGGAATGATGCATGCTATGGTGTCTCATCTTAATGATGAGTATGGGTGGAAAGGTGTTTATGAATAATTCACATTCCCGTTCTTTATTTATTAAAGAGAATATGGAACTAAGTTGAAAAATATTTTTCCTCCTTTTCACCTCTTCTTTTTCTTTTTCAATAACTTTTTTTCTTGCCCTATTTTTTATCAAGATAAATAGTTCATGCTTGGGCTTTTCTACTCTTTTTTTCTTTGGAGAAGGAAAAAAGGATGTGATTATTTTTCTTTTACACGGGAAGAAAATGTGGAAGATGAAAAACATGTAGCACCTTATGAAAAATACCATGCCAATGCAACAAAATGCAATTTGTATATACAAACTTAAAATTCTCAAGAGATGATATGCAAATTATTATTTTCTTTTTCTAATGCAAAAGAAGATGAAATAGCTATATGCTTCCTATCATGCAATGTAATGAAAACAAGAGGAAAACAATTTGGATTAAACTTGATCATCCTATGGTGGTGAATGAAGATTAATGGAAGGTGGATGAGATCACATGACTAAGAGACAACATGTTTCCCAACCATGATATATCCCTCTCCTATCAACTTGGGTAACATTGTAACCTTAGAGTTTATTATTAAAATTCAAATTAAAGATCATTTTACTATTTGGTTGGTTTGGACTCAAACACCATCAACATAACACAAGCCATATGGTTGAGTTAGGTTTTTCATTCATTCGGTATGTCTTAAAGCTGGCTAATCCAAACAAATCCTCCAATTATGTACTCTTAAACATAAAAAATTTAGCTTAAAGGACAAAGCATGAGAGCGCTTTCCGATTTCTAGAATTTTCTAAATTATAACACATCATCAATAAATGGTTAATCCTAAGTGAAACTCTAAGTTCCGTCCATAATTACACTAGATAAAAGTGGAACCTGAAAAAGTATGCATCTAGTTTTTTGAAAACAAAAACATGCAAATATGATAAAAAGTAAAGGATGCAAGAGATAAAGATAGAAGCACCATTCCATTCCTCCCCCAACCTTGAATATGACATCATCCCCTATGTTAAAACCAAAGGTAGACAAATGGGACGGTTGTACTGATATATAAGGTGAGATATGGGGCAAAAGGTGGGTCGATGGGATCCATTTGAAAACAAGCCCCCCAATAAGCACTCAAGCTTGATGAAGTGTCTGATATCATCCCTGAACTCATGTTTGAGGAGTGTAGGTGATAGCACAAAGAAACACCTCTCAAACTCTCCTTCAAATAATCTATAAATGGATCAAGCATCTAGTATTGGTGGAATTGATTGTAAATTCGGTGGTATTGATTTTTCTCTTGGTCTCTACTTTTAATGTCCATACTTGCTCGACTTGTATGGATTTTGGTGCCACTGAGTGGTCGTCTGGTGGTAACTGTTGACTCAAGGTCAATTTTGTCAAAGTTGACTGAAGGTCTAAATTGACTAAACCCTTATTTTGATGATAATAAACCATTCCAATTATTTGTGTCTAATGCTTCTATTTGAGTGATTTCAGATTAGGTATAGACACACTCCAAATGCCCTAAATTTTGCAACTCAAATTGAAGAAATGACAAGTCAAAGTCATTACAAGAGCATGTTTTTGGAATATGATATAAATCCATTAGAATTATGTTGTAATTCACTTGTAATTCTTATATGACTTGTAATTAAGCTTAGAAAAAATTAGGATCACTTAAATTCTATATTTAAGCACTATAGTGACATCTTCCAAAATTAATTACAGGCTATCAATCGGTCCAGTTACAAACTCGACCGATCCCTTAATCAATTTTGAAAATGTCCAGGTTCAGTTGAGTTACAAACTCAACAAATCCATTCAGTGCAGTTACAAACACGACCAATCACACTTTTCAAAAATGTACAGAAAAGTGTTTTTGAACTTTGGAGTGTTGAAAAACTCGAAAATATATCTGTTGCAACACCTCAAACAGTTAGTATTCGTCCTTAAGTGTTTCCAAAGGCTAAGAGGCGTCTCCAACTATAAATGGGACCCCTTGGGCTTCATTCTAAGGTTAAACATTCAAAATAAAACACTATGAAGGTCCCTATTCTATAGTTGAGTGATCCTACAACCTACTCTCTCACTCTAAGCTTAATCACTTACATCATCCATTAGAGTGAGTAGGAGATTTGTAAGAAAGCTAGTCCTTCATGTATATCTTCTGAGGCTCTCACTTTCACCACCTCCCAATCTCTCTTTCAACAATGAAGATGAAGGTTCTCTCTCTTGGCTAACAGAGGTGAAGAAGAGCAAGGGAAGGAGTCCCTTGATGAATATCAAGGATGATGACTTAGAGCAAGAGTGGGTAAGCCCTTGGTGAAGGTAGAAGACTACTTTCTCAAGTGGGTAAGTCCTTGGTGAAAGCTTCTCCAAGTGAAGCTGAAGTCAAAGGCTAAAGATCCAAGAAGAGTGGGTAATTCCTAAAAGGCTGAAGACTTGTGCAAGAGTGGGTAAGTCCTTGGAGAAGGCCCAAAACTCATTGCAAAGTGGATAAGTCCTTGGTAAGGTTGAAGACTCTTTATATTGGATAGGTAAGTCCTTTGGTGGATCATGTGTTGTAACTCTTACAAGTAAATATATAGAGGAAGACAGACTTAGATATCTTAGAGGTTGGCCTCTCTAGGTAGTGGACTAACATACTCCTAGTTTTTAGTGTGGAACCAGTCTACATAGCTTGTCACTTGGTGCTTGTTGAATCTCTCTCTCCCCCTTGCTATGTATGTTTTAGTTGTAGTCAAATTTCCTATTTAGCAATCTTATCTTGTTATATAACTTGAAGGTCTAATGAATTTTGTTTAAGTACATTTAGATCTATTCACCCCCCCTCTAGAGAATTCAATCACCCATCTAGGATCCAACAATTGGTATCAGAGTGGGTCTTCTCCAATCATACTTCAACATTAGGAGAAGATGGTTGACTACCAAGGAGGGAGATACTAGGTCAACCATCCAATCTTTGTTGGGAGGAATTTCCTCTAGTGGAAAAGAAGGCTATAATTCTACATCCAAGGATCAAGCTTGACCTATGGCAAATGGTGGACCATCCGTACAAGCTACCTGAGACGAAGACAGAAGAATGGTATGAAGCTACAATGAAAAAAGACACCTTGAATGCAAGAGAAATCAACATCCTCTATGCAACCATGAACTCCACTGAGTTCAACCAGATTTCCTCTTGTGAGATGGCCTATGAGGTATGGAGAGAGATATGCATCACTTATGAGGGGACAACTCAAGTGAAAGAAAGCAAAGTCTACATGCTCAAAGGGCTGCTTGAGAACTTTAAGATAAGAAAGGAGGAGAACATATCCAACATGTACTCAAGACTCAACACAATTTTAAATGGCCTTGACAAATTAGGTCATCCTATGAGTAGAGGAGAGATCAACTCTAAGATCCTTAGAACTCTCCCCAAGAGATGGGAACCCAAAGTGACTTCCATTGAAAAAGTAATGTCTCTTGATGATATCCCCATTGAAGAGATCATTGGAAATCTACAAGCCCAAGAAGTCACACTTGACAAGAGAGAAGATGTTGAAAGATAAGAGGAGAAAGAGATAAACAAAATGAAGAAGGCTAAAATCTAACTCAAATTGAAGCTATTATAGGTCAATCCTCTCCATCCTCTCTAGTTGAAGAATATACCATGTACTCCAAGGGTAGACTCTATAAAGGCAATCCTTCCTCCTTGATCCAGTGCCTCAAGTGTGGAAAGAAAGGTCACTATAAGATAGATTGTCTACAAGGAAGAAAGACCCATCATCACAAGAGAATAGAAGAGAAGTACAAGAAGAAGGAGAAAAGGAAAAAAACTCAAGTGACTCCTCCAACTCAAGCTCAAATGACTCCTCCAACTCATGTGAAGAATCAAGTGGAGGATCCAACTCAAGCTCTAGTGATGAATGAAAATGTCATTTTACTTTTATGGAATCTACAAGAGAAGACTCAAAGGAGGTAAATATAAGCTCGTTAGATAAATAACCCTTAATTTCTATCATTAATGCTACTCATGCCTCTCTTCAATCTTCTAAAAAGAAAAGGAAAAAGCTTGCTAGAATTGTTGATAATTTTTAATGTAGAATTAGATGTTCTTGAACATGCAAATACTTGCTTGCTTGATGATAAAAATGCTTGCTAATTTTTCTTGAAAAGTTTAGATTTCTAGAAGCTCAACCTCTCATGCATAATGCTAATGCAGAGAATAATAACATTGTGGATTCTCTCATGCTTGATATTGATGTTCTTAAATCTGAAAACAAGGTCAATGATTTTGTTTTGCAAGGATTAGAATCTAAAAATGGTGTTTATCTTTCTAATATTGCTTTGCTTGAAACAAAAAATACTCCCTTGCATGCTAATATCAATTTTCTTGAATCTTGTTCTAGTTCTAATAGTAGAGATAATAACATTATCGCTCTTCATATTGATAGAGATTCTTATTTAACTAAAGATCTTTTCTTATAAAATGATCTTTTGCATGTCAGAGATAATATTAATCATCTGTCTTCTACTATTTCTTCTCTTATGCATGATAATCATAGTTTGGGATCTTCATTGCAAATATTCTTAGTCGGTACAAAGAATCTCAATCATATCCTACACCATACTACTAAACAAATTGGTAGACATGGTTTAGGATATAATGGAAGTCAAAGGAACAACAAAGGTAAATAGCCTACAATCTTCCATGGAGAATCCTCTATTTCAAAGGATATGAGTACATTCATCTATTGCAATGATATTGTCCATCATTCTACTTGTTTCCCATTTAGGACAACACACAAGAGAATGATGACTTGGGTTGCTAAGCTAACCCCTCTAGACTCAAAAACATGATTGGGGACAATTTCATCTTTCTTCTTGTAGGTACTTACAAATGAGTTGACTTGAGCTATTGAATTGCAAATTGACTTCTCAATCCACATGACAGAAGAAAGGTGAGATGTGTAGAGGGTGACAACAAGTAGAAAAGAAATGGTAAACACTGAGGTAATGTTTTTCTTGCTCATATCCAATCATAGTGTGTTTCACCAAGTTAGTGTACACTATGCATGTGGTTTTTGAGTCAAAAGTGGTATTTTTTGATTCTATTCACACTCTTCATAAAAAACTATTTCTAATACTTTCATAGTGCATTACTAACTTTCTTATACATGTTTGGATATGGCTTATATTTTTATCATGCCTCTAAATATGTTTTTTATGAAATATATGTGTTTTTTGACAACAACTTTGTCGGTCGAGTTAGTCCTATTTGAAAATCAACTAATAAGAACCAGTGGGTGTTGCCAACAACTATTTTTGGTCGAATTGCCATAACACAGAATTCGACTGATGGCACTATCCAAAGAATACATAGTTGGCTTATAGAATGAGACTTTTCCTCTCAACTAGATTTTCTCAACCAATAACCTTATTCTTTGGAACTCCCTTGGTACCTTGGCATGCATATTGCCTATCTTTCTTACAACTCTATCTTTCTAATTGTTATAATTTGGTATCCCACTAGTGGTATTCCTATATCTTGCAATAACTTGTTTTGAGTTGTTTTGTAGGTTTTTATGATGATCTCTTTGGATCTCCTAGTTGTATCTTAAAATGATTCCATTGTGCTCTAACTTGCTACATCTATATAGTTGTATATCTTGTTTTGATACAACCTTGAAGTTCTTAGTGATAATCATCTTTTGGTAATGAAGCATATTTGATAGTGAGTTATTTCCTTTCATGGTTCTAAAATTGTATATCTCTTCGTTTGGATATATTTCTAAATCTACTCATAGCTTGCTTTCTCTTGTGCCTCTCTTGCTATGATCTAGATCCTACTAGTAGTCATAACTTGTGATAATATCTATTAGTAGTTCATATACATGTAGTTCTAGCACTTCTTATTTTTTCATGAAGTGGCATTCAACTGTATTCTGTGCTTGTATCTTTTTTTATACTTTCTCAAGCCTGTTCCTTGAATTGCATTTCTACTATCTTGAGTGGCTTACATAACATTGTGATGCGGGTTATAAAGAGCTACATTGCATGTAGAAATTGGAGCATCCTTGAAATTTTATGTAGATTTTGCTCCAGTGTTAGATTGTGATGCAAGAATAGTGATTTTATGCAGAGGCGGCCTTATGAGCAAGACTCATTTCTTTGCGATGAGCCCTGATGCTTTTTTGGCGAATTTTGTCATCTTGAGGGTCAAAATTCTAATTTAGTATCTTTTCCAGCAACACTTTATCTTGCTTTTATCTTTGCTAGAATTACATTGTGGGTTGTTCAAGTGCATGCTTTAACTTGCTTTTCTTTCTATGCTTGGACCCCTGGTTTTTCTCTTGTACTCTCTTTTTGTAACTTTTATTATCTCCTTTCTTTTAACAAGTTTTGTTTCTTATCACTTCATACCCCCACCTTTTTGAAATGACAGAGGGGGAGAAGGCATGTCTTATTTTGACAAAAGAGGGAGAAAGCGTGTATTACATGAAGAGGAGAAGTGTGTATATGTAAAGGGGAGAAGGTAAAGGGGAGAAGACATTTATGTATAGAACATATATGATTAGAAGACATAGTACTCTATAAATGTTATGAAAGCTAACCATTCAGGAGAAATAGCATCAATTGAGGGGGAATATCAGAACTTTACTAGAATTAATTGAGGGGGAATATATGAACTCTATTCTATTGAAACCCCTAGGTTTCTCCAAAGGTATGACTTTACTTAAATGCTTTCAATATATTTATCGAATGGTTTGTCATCTTCAAAAAGGGGGATATTGTTGACTCAAGGTCAATTTAGTCAATGTTGACTCAAGGTCTAAATCGAATAAACCCTTGTTTTGATGATGACTAAACCATTCCAATTATTTGTGTCTAATGCTTATACTTGAGTGATTTCATATTATGTATAGACACACTCCAAATACCCTAAATTGCACATCTTGAATTGGAGAAATGACAAGTCAAAGTCAATACAAGTGCATGTTTTTGGAATATGATGTAAATTCATTAGTATCATGTTGTAAATCACTTTTAATGATTGTATGACTTGTAATTAAGCTTAGAAAAAATTAGGAGCACTTAAATCAAATATTTAAGCACTTTAATGACATTTTCCAAAATCCATTACAGGCTGTCAATCAGTCCAGTTTCAAAGCCGGCCGATCCCTGAATGAATTTTGAAAATGTCCAGATACGGTCGAGTTACAAACTCGACCAATCACACTTTTTAGAAAATGCAGAAAAGTGTTTTTGAATGTTGGAGTGTGGCAAAACTCAAAACTGTATCTCTTGCAACAACCCAAATGACTAGTATTCATCCTGAAGTGTTCCAAAAGGATAAAAGGAATCCCCAACTATAAATAGGACTCCTTGGGCTTCATTAAAGGTTGAGAATTCAAAGAAAAACACTATGAAGGTACCTATTCTATAGTTGAGTGATCCTACAACCTCCTCTCTCGCTAAGCTTAATCACTTGCATCATCCATTAGAGTGTGTAGGAGATTTGTAAGAGAGCTAGTACTACATGTATATATTGTGAGGCTTTTAATTCCACCACCTCCCAATCTCTCTTTCTACCATGAAGATGAATTTTCTCTCTCTTGGATAAGAGAGGTGAAGAAGAACAAGGTAAGGAGTCCCTTGGTGAAGATCAAGGCTGAAGACTTGAAGCAAGAGTGGGTAAGCCCTTGGTGAAGGTAGAAGACTCCTTGCTCAAGTGGGTAAGTCCTTGGTGAAAGCTTTTTTGAGTGATGGCAAAGTCAAAGGCTGAAGATCTAAGATGTATGGGTGATTCCTAGAAGGCTTAAGACTTGTGCAAGAGTGGGTAAGTTCTTGGAGAAGGCTGAAGAATCATTGCAAAGTGGGTAAGTCCTTGGTAATGTTGAAGACTCTTTGTATTGGACATGTAAGTCCTTTGGTGGGTCATGTGTTGTAACTCATATAAGTGAATATACAGAGGAAGGCACACTTAAAAATGCTAGATACTGATCTCTCTAGGTAGTGGACTGACATACTCCTAGTTTGGAGTGTGGAACCACTCTACATTGGTTTGCACTTGGTGCTTGTTCAATCTCTCTCCCTTGCTATTTATCTTTTAGTTGCACTCAATTTCCTATTTAGCAACCTTATCTTGTGATATATCTTGAAGGTCAAATGAATTTTGTTTAAGTGCATTCAGGTCTATTCCCCCCCATCTAGAGCATCCAATCACCATCTAGTATCCAACAATACCAAGTTGAAATTTGTCATTTACTGCAAAAAGTTGCCTCTTGAGTTAGTGCTATCGACACGTCTATCATTGCCATTAAGAATGGGATAAAGATTTACTGCTTCTTTTGACCATCTGAGTTGGTGCTACCAACCACAATGTCAGTGCCACTGAGATGATGTTAGAGTTTTCCTATTATAATAAAATGACAGACTCGATACCACCAATAAGATGTCAGTGGTACCGACTCCGTGATTTCATGCACACTTAATACACATTTAATGATACCTTTTTACTTACATCAAAACTACATATAAAAAAACTACAAAATCATACGAACTAATCCTAACGAAATAATTAATCTTTATCAAAAGCACATATAATCTAAGAATCCTAATTGGTGGGTTGCCTCCCACAAAGTTCCCTTGTTTTATATCTTAGGGTCAACATTATACTTACCTCTAGCTTGGGTTATCATGGAAATGTGGTGAATAATTTGACAATCTCAATTACACTTTGCCTTCATCAAACCCTAAAGATAAGCAACCACATACCTTCTAAAATTTGTCCTTAATTCTTGACTTTAGACTATTTAGGATTGGAACCTTTGGCTGCTTTGTTTGCCTATGTGTAGGAATGTATAACACCCTGGGGATCTCCTCACCTATGCTTGAATTGATACCATCCTTTGGAATACAATGTAGCACATCTGGAATGATTGGAGTGACCTATGGATGGACCTTCTCCACTGTAAGCAACTTCTTGACTGTGACTATTCCACTATAGAGTAGAACCTTCACATGCACTTGCTACATGAGAACCTTCTCTAGAAATGGGGTCGTAGACATGGTGATGGTGGACTCTTTTAGGAAATCCTCTTGAAAGTCATGTGTCGATGGAATTGTTTTTACACTCCTCAAATTTGTTACATTGGTTGGAACACTCACTTTTGGAAACTTTACATGTGTTCTAAAGCCCCTGGTCTTCCATACAAGCTATTGGGAAAAGGAACATGTGGCATATTGACATGCTCAAACTGTGGAATGTGTGGATCTAGTATCTCCTCAATGCCATACTCCTTCTCCTTCGAAATAGAAACATGTTTTACTTGATTATTACAGTGGGTTGGCTCAGTGTTCCCTAGAAATTTTTTTTGTTTACTCTTCTTCAACACCAGGACATATGCAACCATCTATGATAATTGAGTTAGTAAATTTCTAATACGACCTCCCTGGTTATGTTTCTCCCTCTATAATTGTTCTTAATAGGCTCCATTCCTAGTCATGATTACACCACACATATCCTATCGTAGATAATCTTTCTAGGTCTTGGTCCTCATCATTGTAAAGTTGTTGTGGATTCTCATATTGATATGAATCATTTGCTAAACAATATAGACCCCTCCAAGAGGAATAGGATTGAGCCCCCCATGATTGATCATCACTCCTGTGATTAAAATGCTACCTTGAATACCTATAATCTTCATAAAATGGGGTTCTTTTGAGGTTCAAGGTCCCCAACTTCATCGTCGAGGTCATCATTTGTGCAGTCCACTAAACCATAAATTCACTCATTCCGCATCCCTCCATGGCGCTCAAGTACCTACATACACAAAAAAAAATTACAGATCATAGGTCCTCAACAATTGAGATTAAAAATGAAAAGTACTGAAGTTTCATAAAGGTAGATCAATGAATTTGTCGAGAAAATATTTAACCATGAAATTTTACAAGGAAAAAAATGGCATGCAGTGGTGGATACTAACTTTTTGTAGTGTTAACCATGCCTATTCGCCAACAATGGCACCAAATACTTGACATGTGTATAAAGTGTGTGTAATATGCAAGTGTATGTATCAAAGTAATATGTGATTATGAGTCCTGAGTTATCAAAGATAAGAAGTTGTGAGGTAAGGGATACTACCAATTAGGATTGGTCACCTAAGTAGAAGACAAAAGTAAACTTGTTTTAAAAACTGGGATTAACTAAATTTAAACTAAGAAAGCCATTAAATGATTGTTTTGACTCAAATGGTCCTTAGGTTCACTGGTTTCACCACAACATATCTATTATACCAAATAAGTATCAAATTCATGAACTAATTATTATTGATTAAGTTTGGGAACATGTATATTGTGTTACCCACTCTCGCAACATAACAAACTATCCTCACTGATAAGGAGTGGCTCAAGTGGTCAAGCATGATGTCCCCTAACAAAGGGATTGGGGTTCAAATCCCAACTGCCTCCTTGATTTACCACCATCTCGGGCATTCGGCCTCCTTCATAGGTGTGGGAGAGGAGGGGAGAAATCTTTCTCTCTTAATCCCATAAGAAACTATCCTCTCTAGTAAAAAAACCACACCCACAATGGTTAAGTAGTAGATACGATGATGAAGAACGATCTCTCGATTGTCTCCCTCATTATGTTAAGCCCTCTCAACAATGATTATATAAATTCATCTAGTAAATTAATTCCACTCTTGTAGAAATTAACTACCTAATATTATAAACATGGTGATCAATCCTGCACACATCAAATAGATCAAATTTATATAAAATCTTCCAATAAATACTTTTGTCCATAAACAAATGCAATCCAACATAATAAATTGCACTGGGCTACTCCTAGGTCCTAAATATGAAAGACTAGCCGAACACGTATGACACAGTATCACAATATATCAAAAATATGCCAAACATAGATTTTGAGATACTAGAAATAGGATAAAGAGTTAAGGAGGATATTTGGAGGAGATGGAGTTGTTAACCCTATGTTTCCGCTGCCAAAATGCCTTTGAAGTTCGCCGAGTAGAGTTCCTCCATTTTTCTCCCCCCTTCCACCTATTATGGCATCCCCCTCTCATAGAGGATGAGATTACAATTTTAATGGTATATTTTTTGGCTGTCACCCCTCTTTAGGTTATAGGATAATCAAAATATTATTTTTTAATAATTTACAATGGTTATATTTAACACATTTAATCTCGGTCAATGTTTGTATGGTATCACCCACTTGGAAGGTACCATTGACTTTTTCCAATATAAGTCCTTTTCCTTCTCAATAAGGAATTTTAATATATTTGTATTTCAATTCCATGTCGATACCATAAATTTTAAGTTAGTGGTATCAACTTAGGTTCAGTAAATAATAATTATCTGCAAAAAAATGCAATTCATTAAGACAAATAATTATTGTAATAACTAAAATATGTATGATACATTTAAAATACATGCAAAAAGATAATAAATGATGCACAAGTGATTTTATACTAAAATGGTGAAATGCATATTAAAATATATTCAATTAAGAGAAACTGACAAAGAAAATAACCAAATTAGAAATCCAAATAATGACAATTTGTTCACACATTAATACTTGTTTGAGAACAATGTATCAGACTAGCCCACCTTAACAGTGATACATAGAAGTGAAGTCATATGTTATAGTGTTGGTGGTAATTATGGTTCTTAGTCCTAAAATAAGTGCACTTATAACATGTTGTTTATTGTTCTTTGACATCATCTACCATGACCTTGAATAAGGGTTTCCATAAAGGTGGTTCTCGGGTGTAGTGTGACGCATGGGGATGACTATGAGTGATGTAAATGGGATATGTCTCTCCTAAAGGAGTATGATATTCTGGACACTTGATAAGAGAGATTGAGAAATGCACAACCATGCTCATGTGAGTCAATATATATGATATTAAGCTTACATATATCTCAAACGGTATTCTCTTGTTCAAGGAACATGCATTGAACATTGAGGAGTCTGATAATTCCATGTCTCAAGTTTAATCTGGATTTCATAGAAAAAGGAACTATAAAAACACTATAAGACCCATCAGAAATTGTAGGTTGAAGTTGTTCTCCAACTTTACAAATTAGTTGGGTAGCAATGGTGTGTTTCTTGATACCACTCATTTCATGTGATGTCCTAAATTAATTATGGACATTCACTGCCAATGTAACTTAGAACCTATAGTGTCACACACATAGGATACACTTAGAATAGGAGTTTATTCATTAATATAATTTACACTAAAGAGTTAGGTATTTAATTTAAACAACAATGGTTGAATGTTCAGTGACTCGACTGTGAACTGACAGGTTCAAGTGTTGAACCGATCAATTCAAGTGTTAGGTAAATTGAACCATGATTGACAATCAACACCATGAGATGACCGATTCAACAAGTGAACTAACTAACTCAAGTATGTGAGCCAACCAATTGGTTGATCAATTAAATTGGATCAAGTATTAGTGTTGACATCATGTTATGTTAATATCAGATATTAATTGCTAGTACAATTGTGGTTTGGAAACATGTTGAAACGACTGGTTCAATGGTTGAACCATTCATCTCACATGCCAATTGATCGGTTCACACTTGAACCAACTGTTACATCATTCATAGGTGACAAAAATTCATGAAAATCCATCCCCTTGGACTTTCTCTCAGACTAGAAATATTGACCCTGACCCTCCTATAATTAAGGGGTAGTCAAGGCTTTCTAGACACACATCAATCTATCTAATAATTGTTGACTTTTATGGTTTAGTAAATGAGAGAAATCGAGCAAATCCTATATGTCAAAGGGAGGGATAACAAAGGAGAGACAATTGGGAGAGGAAGTCGGTTCTAGTACACTGACTCGAAGGGACAAGTTCTTCTTGTCTATTCTTCTAGAATGACAAGAGTTTGTTGGTGGTTCCTGTGGACTATTATAGAGGCGAGGAGGTTGTTGCCTACCACTCATAGGACAAAGTCAACTACTGCCTATGGAGAACAACAAGGAGGCCTATGCAAGCATTGTCTAGGTGCAACTTGAAGAATGGGGCATGCTATCATGAAGGAATTGTCACATGACTTGCTCTAGGACTAGGTGTATCATGACAAACATCCTTCCCATTATACAGTTATTGATGCGATCTACTGTTCAATGGTGAATATGGGAGTTTATTTTTTTGTTTCCGCTACCTACTTTGTTGCCATGTTTCCCTAAAATGTTGATAAGTTTTTACCCCTCTAAATAGCTTATGGAAGAAGAACACCTTTTCTGTAGAATATGTTATAAACATATGGTACAGTTCATCAATAAATGCATACTTGTATTCAATGAAAAGTTGAGAATTGAATATTAGAAAGTGGATATCCATTACTCTGCATGGTAAACATGATTTTAGGAATAATAATGAATCATATGTATTTAGAGAGGAAGTAAAATTTACAAATGTACAAACTAGGAATTTATACTATTACTATCATATTAATGAAATCTATATATATTTAAACTTCTATAACAAATATGCATGTTAGAACAAAAAGATATATCCAAAGGATCATATATTGACTTAGGAAGGTTCAATGTCTTAATATGTCATTAGGTGATTTGGACTAGGATGGGAACAATATGAAAGTCTATAATTGGAATTTAGACACATGTTAGTTTTGGTTTG
Organism: Alisma plantago-aquatica; assembly: GCA_963693085.1. Taxonomy (NCBI): domain Eukaryota; kingdom Viridiplantae; phylum Streptophyta; class Magnoliopsida; order Alismatales; family Alismataceae; genus Alisma; species Alisma plantago-aquatica. The sequence goes on from OY856413.1 coordinate 212,758,486, forward strand.
GTGAAGATACATAATGTGTTCTTAGGATAAATACTCTACTTCGGGGAACAAGCTTATATCAAATGACTTGACTTTAGTTGTTAAGATCCAGTACATGCAATCCCCTATTTATACTTGAGCATTATGTTGAATATAAACACATTTTCCTTAATGAGGCATATCTGAGCACTTCTCATTCTTTACGCAATCTTAATATCCCATGAAATATATTTCTTAATTTACTTCTAAAATGTGGAAATGATTCTTTTATGTTGGGCTTACTATCCTTTATGTGATATTTACATTGCTCACTATATTGATCATGGAATCATTTCATCTTGCCATACCAATTGTGTCCGCATTAGACTAGTAATATAATGTAGCAGTACTTATGTACAACCTTAAACATTAAGTATATATTAGGTATTAGGGTTTACTCCCCCTTGCCCATGGGCTATTGATGTTCTACTCTCCCTTGCCCTTTGGAAGTCATGGTTTTACTCCCCCTTGTCCTCAAAGAATTGGGGTTTTACTCCCCCTTGCTCCCTAGTTTGAGATCCTATGGTGTCTTGGACCTACAATAGAACTTGCATAGACATTTTTATTGTTGTTGTGATTAGTTGGGCTAGATCTTTGAAATGATTAAATTGTAATTGTAATTGTTTTTATTTTGTTATATACCTTTGATATGTCCTGGTTAACATACCTACTTGATGTAAGCCCCCTATTTTTTGGAAAACATCCCTCTTCTTCTTGTACATATAACAATACTCAAATATTATTTATATCCACATACTCAGAAGTGTTTTGACACATACCTTTTGTTTCCTTTTTATCAGGTGTTTTTTCCACACCAACCAATGTGTAGGAGCTCTAGAGAGAATGAACTCAAGAAGATCCCATAAAACATATGAATTTAAGGATGACTTGGAATGTCAAGGTTACCCTCGACTAGTGAAATTGATTGTGGTTTGTTGAAGCTTTTGTAATGCCCCCTTGAAAGTGAGGAGCAATAATGAATCATCATGTAATTCTATAATAGTTTTTTTTATGCTTATTCATTATATTTATCTATAATGTGTACCATTTGAGAAAAAAATCAAATGCCTCTTTTCCTCATTGTGGAACAAGATGATTTTATATTTCTAAATTCAGTGAAGGGTGGATCCCCTTTTGGGTCCCACTCTTTACAATATGGTATCAGAGCCTAAGAAGTAAGTGAACTCACTATTTCAACTTATCCTATATTGTTCTTTTATTAGAAATCTAAATAACCTTTGATAGGCTTTTGATATCCCTATCCCTGAGTCGTGGAATATCAACTGGGGTTGCAATCCCTGACTAATTTGGCCACTTACACTCCATAAACTACTAAAGTGGTTGAGTTTTATTTTTGAGTAATGCTAGTCACCCTTATCCTTTCAATGTTGTTGGATAATATCTTTATGTGAAAGTTGTTCACCTAGTGACTACTATCTCCTTCTGGAAAAGTAGCAATTCATATCAATCACAATAGAGTGTAGAGTACCATATACCTCTTAGACATGTTTCACCTTAGTTCATGTATTAAACACATGTCCTAATTGACTTTTAAGAGTACATAAAGTGCATTCATGTTGAGGAATGAGCATGCAAAGATGACAATCATTCAATTTCAAAATAATTAGAATGATAATGTAGCTCTGTTATGGTTATGCAAACCTTACTTGTACATGGAGATACTTTAGTATGGTTTTTCCTAGAAATCTTTGCCTTAGTAGGAGGGATATTATTTTCCTCGACTGCCAATTCTACCATACCTTATGGTTAGTTTGGATAATTTTTAAGTTTTTAGAGAAAACCCTTAGTGTTTCATCTATAATAAATTCACAATTTTAATGGGATAAGTATGTAACTCCCTTAGAGTATATGGATATATATACATACCATATGACACCAAGTGTTGTATACTCATATCTTATTGTTGTGATTCGATGACCTAAGTACTTCCTAATGTACCATGTTAAGATTATGTCTCACACAATAGGATTGACTACGTCTAAAGCGAGGTGATAAATGACATGTTAAGTAACCAATATATATATAGTAGAAATTGACATCACATTCATGTAATCTATATCCTCGTCACCTATTATTTGAGTTAGAGATGTCATAGTAGAACCTTATATATCGTTGAAGATTCAGACTCTTGCAGAATAATAAGTTATGATGACCAGTGATTGACCTAGTTGTTTCATCTATTTTGGAGCCAATTTTCCATCTTTAATTGAAAGGGTATTCATCGATAACCAAGTCATCACCACTACATTAAAAAGTTTTGTAGAGTTTTTTTGAGTTTCATGAACCAAGTCATCATCACTGGTTTAAAAAGTTTGAATTAGTAAGGAACCCTCAATGAGAAAATCTTAACCGGTTAGGCCAACATCAAAACCCTAGACCTAAGAGAGTAGCAACGAGTTAGAATTTTGGTTACATATGACTTAGTTGATCTTCCCTATTCTACTTCTTTAAGTTTATAAGTTATATGATGAATTATTCCTTTTAAGCAATGGAGTCTTTCACCTTAGTAATATAATAGTAATTTGACTTTAGGAATGTCTTAGCTGAATGATGAATGCATTAGGTTACCTTTAGGTAAATTAATCAGTAAAATGTCACATGACAAGAGTTACCCCTAGTTAGGATGATCAAACCCTGCTAAGATGGATACAATGGACATTAATCAAAAAATGTAAAAGTTTTACGCTTCAAAGATTGGTAAGTTTATAAATTTATAGAGCCCAATTTCTTGATGTTAGTCACAATATTGTTCTAGGCTATCGATGGGTCAATTTCGAGGATGAAATCCTCTTTAAAGGGTAGAGTGTTGTAACATACCTGAACCTAGACTTATATCTAATCCTCATTTTCTAGACACCTTTCTTATTATTATTAATATCAATATTCTTTCCATTAATTTCATTAAACTAGAGAAGTTTGGAATCTAAAATTATACCAAGATCTCAAATATGCATTACAAGAGGTTTTAGGATCAATTAAGTGGTTAACAATATGATTAGGGCTAGTTGTATAAATTCATTGATAGATATAATATGACCTTAATTTGACTTTTTAAAATCTTATCAGGAATTAAGTATGAAGAAAAATGCAAAAATTAGAAATTTTATATGAAACTTGAATAAGAAAGGTAATAAATATATTTAGTAAGTACTTAACAAACAAGAAACTAATTAAAATACCAAACATGTTTAAAGGGTGAATCTAATTTTAAATTGTGTTTCTCACATCTTGTTTAGCATATAGATCAAGTTTGCAGTCAGTCTGATACTATTTACCCTCTTAGATAAATGAGTATCTTTCAATACATAATAAGGAAGTCAAAATTGACATTTATACCAAAGTCTTACTTTCATTTCATACCGTTTATGATATTTCATATAAACCACTATGTTTCCTCCTCTTCACGTGTTCTGTGCATGTGAAATTGCCACATAACATATGAGGTTGTTTCTTCCTTCATCAACTTTCTCCCCTCACCATCTTCTTGTCCTTCCTACCTTCTCTCCCTCTTTCTATTAGTTTTCCTCTCCATCTCTCCCTTCTATATATTCTCCTTAATCTTTTTCATCCCTCACCGAAGAACCCTAGTCATCATATCTTTGCCTACAATGTTGCACCAAACCCCAAGGCCGCATGATATGTACTTCATCCACATTGGCCACCATGGGGCATCGCCCATAGCATAGAAGGGATCGCCATCATAATGGTTTTCGAGGCCTCTGGTGCTTCCTCCTATCTACTTCCTCCCTTCTTCCTCACATTAAACTGGCATGAGGTCTACAACATGGTACCGGCCTATGGCCACCAATGATTAAAGGACACCTTATACCACCTTACCTTCTTCTAAATCATGTGTCGTCTAAAATCCTAACCACAAGTTATTCTCCCCCTTGCGGCTGAATGACATGGCAACAAGGAAACCACATTCAGTAATTTTTGTAGTCAACAAAATCTCAAATGACACCATCGACATCTTCTACAACAACCACCTCCTCTAGATCAAAATATGACTGACACTTGTTATTGAAAAACCCACGACTAACAATAGCCTTTGAAAACAACCAGTTCTTTGCACTGTTGGGTGGTCTTCTATTGGGAGTCTCAAGTTGGATTGTACAACATCGACAACCTTGAGAGGAGCATCTCATGCTCCTCTATTCTTGATCACCATGGAAGTCCTTGTTGTGCTCCTTTCTTGCTTTTTTCTTGACCAATATGCCTTGAAGATAGATCTGCAACTATGATCTGTGCTAACCTCTAGAGTCATCACTGCCTAGACTACCTTTAGCTAGGTCTATAAGGGACATGATCTACATGCTTTCACTCGAGTAGGTCCTACCATCTCCTAGATCATAGACGTGATGCTTCCAATAAAAGTCAAATTAGTTGATGACCATCTAAGAATGAACTCCAACTCACCTTGGGCCAATTCACTTAGAGGAACTAGAGATCGGTATCCATCAAACCTTTGGACCATTGCTAACCGATTACTTAAAAGGTTATTCCTAATCTCCCTCTCTTTGATATCTAAAGAAACTAGTTAACTAGATCGTGAAAAAATTAGGGTATATAATAAAGTTGAAATATGAAGCACATTTATCCTAAACTAGAGCGTTAATTTGCACCACTACATTAACTATATCAAAAATTATCTAATACATATTTGTAAGTATTAGAAGTGTTTGGGTAACAATACTTTGAAATTTGTGAATTCAAATAATCTAAATATTCATGTATGTGTCGTAATCATCTTATGAATAGTATATTGTTATGTATGTGCATACAAGCATATCAATGTATGAAAACACATTAGTGAGATGTCTAGAACAACTCTATATGTTTCTATTAACAATATTTATATACAAATATCAAATGTTGATCAGTCTTTCCCCATCTAAATAACGTTTGGAAGAAGAATACTTCTTGTTAAGGATGTGTTATAAACATATGGATGGCATGTTGTCTTAGACTACATTAGAATTTACTACAATACATCAATAAATGCATACTTGTATTCAAGGAATAGTCAAGAATTTGAAATTAGAATGTGGATATCCATTAATATGCATGCTAAACATGATTCTAGTATTAATAATGAATAATATGGATTTAGAAAGCAAGTAACATTTACATACATAAATACTAGGAATTTATATTATTATTAACATATTTATGAAATTTAAACATATTTAAACTAATGTAACTAAAGATGAATGTTAGAACTAAAATTGATCCAAAGGATTGTCTATTCACTTAGTAAGGTTAAATGTCCTAATATTTCATTAGGAGATCATGATAGGATGGGAACAATATGAAAGTCTATAATAGGAATTTAGACACATGTTAGTTTTGGTTTGGATAACATAAAAACGTGTTCTTAGGATAAAAACTCGACTTCGTGGAATAAGTATATCAATTAAGTTGACTTTCCCTGTGAAGATTAGGTACATACAGTCCCCTATTTACATTTGAGCATTAAGTTGAATATAAACCCATTTTCCTTAATGATGCATATTTGAACACTTCTTCTTTATGCCATTTCTATATCCCATGAAAAATATTTCTAAATTTACTTCTAAAATGTGGAACTTATTCTTTGATGTTGGGCTTATCACCCCTTTTTGATATTTACGTTGCACACTAAATTGAACATGGAATCATTTCATATTGGCATACTATTTACATGTTCATTAGACTAGTAATCTAACGTAGCGGTACTTATGTATAACCATACATTATATATATATATTGGGTATCAAGATTTTACTCCCCCATTCCCCATGGGGTATCTGGTTTTTACTTCCTCTTGTCCTCAAAGAATCAGGGTTTCACTCCCCCTTGCTCCTTGAAATGAGATCTTATGGTGTTTCAACCCTATAATAGATGATCTTAGTCTAACCTGCAAGTACATTTTTATTGTTATTGTGATTACTTGGGAAAGATCTTTGAGATGATTATAATGTTCTTATATATTTTATTGCCTCATTCTTTTATTATATACCTTTGATTATATCTTCTTTACTTGGCCTATTTGATGTAAGCCTCTTATTTTGTGGGAGCATCCTTCTTCTTATTATACATCTAATGATGCTCAAATGTTATTTATATTCACATAGTTGGAAGTGTTCTCACATGTATCTTTTGTTTCCTTTTTACTCAGTGTTGTTTCCAAACCCACCTAGGCGTGGGAGCTATACAGAGCATGGACTCAAGAAGATCATATAAAACTTGTGAATTTAAGGATTTCTTGAATGTCTATGTTATCCTCCGCTACTGGACTTTGTTGTAGTTTTTTTAAGATTTTGATATAAGAAACTTTATATGAAAATTGAATAAGAAAGGTAATAAATGTATTTATTTAATTACTTAACATAAAAGCAACTAAATAAAATACCAAACATGTTCAAATGGTAAATCTAATGTTCAATTTTGTTTCTCACATCATCTTTAACATATAGATCAATTTTGCAGTCAATATGACACTATTTACCCTGTTATATAATTGATTATCTTTCAAGACATAATAACGTAGTCAAAATTTACATTTATACCAAAGTCTTACTTTCATTTTATTTCATTTATGAGATTTCCTTTAAACCACTGTGTTTCATCCTCGTCACACATTCTGTGTGTGTGAAACTGCCACATAGCATATGCAGATGTTTCGTCCTTCATCAAGTTTCTCCCCTCACCAACTTCCCTTCCTTCATCCCTTTTCTCCCTCTTCCTAGAAGTTTTCCTCTACATCTCTCCCTTCTATATATTCTCCTTCATCTTCTTCATCTTGAACCGAAGAACCCTAGATGCCATATCTTTGCCTTCAACCTTCCGCCAAACCCCATGGCCGCAAAATATGGACTTCATCTACATTTCCCTCCATGGGGCATCACCCTAAGTATGGTATTGAGCATCATAATCATGGTCGTCGATGCCTCTGGTGATTCCTCCTATCTTTGTCCTCCCTTCTTCCTCACATCAACCTGACACAAGGTCTGCAACAAGGTACCAGTGAGTGGCCACCAATGATTAGAGGACTTCTTATACCACAACACCTTCTTCTCCCTCATGTGCTACTTAAAACCCTAACCAAAAGTAGCTATCCCCCTTACACCCAACATACATGGCAGTAAGGAAACTACAACCACCAATTTTTGCAGTCGACTAAAGCTCAAATGACAACCATCGAGACCTTCTACAACAACCACTCCTCTAGATCCAAATTTGACTGGAGCTTGTAATTCAAAAACCCCACAACTAATAATATCCTTTGAAAACAACCAGTTCTTTGCACTGTTGGGTGGTCTTCTATTGGGAGTCTCTAGTTGGATTGTACAACATTGAAAACCTTGAGAGGAGGATCCTAGACTCCTCTATTCTCGATCACCATGAAATTCCTTATCATTCTCCTTTCTTGCTTCTATCTTAGCCACCATGACTTGGTGATAGATATGTAACTATGATTAGGGCTAACCTCCAAGTCATCACCGCCAGGACTACCTTTAGCTACATCTATAAAGGACATGATCTACATACTTGCACTTCAGGAGGTCCTACCATCTCCTAGATCATAGATTTGGGATACTTGCAATAAAAGTCAGATTAGTTGATGACCATCCAGGAATGAACTCCAACTCACCTTGGGTCAATTCTCTTAGAAGAACCAGAGATCAGTAGCCATCGAACATGTGGACCATTGCTAACTGATTATTTTGAAGGTTAGTCCTAATCTCCCTCTCTATGATATCTAAAGCAGCTAGTTAACTAGATTGTGATAAAATTAGGGTATATAATAAAGTTGAAATATGAAGCACATTTATCATACAAACTCGAGGGACAAATTGCACCCACTACATTAACTATTTCTAAAATTACCTAGTACATATTTGGAAGTATTAGAAGTTTTTCGGTAACAATACTTTGAAATTTATGAATTCGAATAATCTAAATATTCATGTATGTTCCATGATCATCTTATGAATAGCATATTTTTACGTATGTGCATATAAATAGATCAATGTATGAATACACATTAGTGAGATGTCTAGAAATGACTCTATGTGTTTCTATTACTAATATATATATAGAAATATCAAATGTTGATAAGTCTTTGCCCATCCTAATATCTTCTGAAGAAGAATACTTCATTTAAAGGACGTGTTATAAGCATATGGATTGCTTGTTGTCTTAGACCATATTCGAATTTACTACAATTCATCAATAAATCCATACTTGTATTCAAGGAATAGTCATGAATTTTAAATTAGAATGTGGATACCCATTACTATGCATGCTAAACATGATTCTAGGATTAATAATGAATCATATGCATTTAGAGAGAAAGTAACATTTACAAACCTAAATACTAGGTATTTATATTATAACTAACATATTTATGAAATCTAGTCATATTTAAACTAATATAAATAAATATGATTTTTATAACCAAAATAAATATCCAAGTATTGTATATTCACTTAGTAAGGTTAAATGTCCTGATATGTCATAGGTTATCTGGACTAAGATGGGAACAATATAAAAATCTATAATAGGATTTTAGACAAATGTTAGTTTTTTTTGCCTAACATAAAAATGTGTTCTGAGGATAAAACTTGACTGGGGGGAAGAAGTATATCAATTGAGTTGACTTCAGTTGTGAAGATCAGGTATGTGCAATACCCTATTTACATTTGAGCATTAAGTTAAATATAAACCTATATTCCTTAATGAGGCATATTTGAACACTTCTCCTTCTTTATGCAATTTCTATATCCCATGAAATATATTTCTTCATTTACTTATGAAATGTGGAAGTTATTCTTTGATGTTGGGCTTATTGCCCCTTTTTTGATGTTTACATTGATGACTATATTAGTCATGGAATCATTTCATCTTGGCATACTAACTGCATGCTCATTAGACTAGTAATATAATGTAGAGATACTTATGTACAACCATATATATATATATATATATATATAGGTATCGATATTTTCTCCCCCTTCCCCATCAAGTATTAGGGTTTTACCCCCCCTCCCCCCATCCTCAAAGAATCGGGGTTTTACACCCCCTTTCTCCCTCGATCGTGATCCTATGGTGTCTTGACCCTATAATAGATTAACTTAGTGTATCTTTAATGCACACTTCTATTGTTGTTGTGACTACTTGGGTAAGATCTTTGAAATGATTATATTGTTCTTATAAATTTACCTTTGAACTATATCTTCTTTAACTAGACTACTTGAGTAAGCCTCTTATTTTGTGAGAACATCCTTCTTCTTCTTTTACATTTAATAATGCTCAAATATTATTTATATGTACATATTAAAAAGTATTCTAACACATATCTTTTGACTCCTTTTTACTCGATGTTGTTTCAAACCCACCTTGGTGTAGGAGTTGTAAAGATCATGGACTCAAGAAGATCACATAAAACAAATCAATTTAAGGATATCTTGGAATGGATAGGTTACCCTCTACTACTAGACTTTATCGTAGTTTGTTTAAGATTTTGTAATACCACCTTTGATGGTGAGGAACAATGATGAATCATCATGTAATTTTGTAAAAGATTTGTTTTCATTGCTTATTCATTATATTTCTCTATAATATATACCATTTGGGGAAAAAGCCAAATGCTTCCTTTCCTCCTTATTGTGGAGCAGGATGATTTTATATTTCTCAATGCAGTGAAAAGTTTATCCCCTTTTGAGTCCCACTTTCTACATGTACCATGGTGTATACATAGAGTGTAGGTTTTGTATTGGTCATTGCATTTGAATATGTGTGATGTTTTCAACTATTTGAGCATCGTCATGTGTTTTTGTAGATTCACTTTCTTTCTTCTTTCATTTGCCTTCTCCCTTAGGATTTAATAAGGTTGTTATTGTTTCCTGAGCGATAAGGAGTGACCCAATGTTCACAAATTATGAGATCTTATAGAGCCCTAGATGGAATGCTTCTGGATGAGGTGGGTGAAAACCCCACATCTTGTATGGGTAGAATAACATGGATGACTCGACGGGTATAGTTCCTTCTATATAAATTGAGAGACCCCTGACCTTGCTCAAAGTATTGAACATACTTAACTATCACAATTGAATGTTTATAACCTTAATATAACCATGCGATATGCTTTGCAATCATAATAAAAGCTTAATTTTCAAGTTTGGTCCAATTTGGACACTATTTGTGCAAGTTATGCAATTTTATGCACATTATGGACTTTTCTACAATTTACCCAATTGAGAGGTTTTCTTTGCAATTTATCACTTTCATTATGTTCTTTTGATATTTTGTTATAATTTTTAAGCTTGTTGAGCCATGGGGAGCCTAGTTGAACCTTAGTTTGGAGGTGTTTTCCTTAATAGTATTTTAGGGTTTAACCCTTTATGGATGAGCTACCTTTAGGAGCTATCAAGCAAATGGTTTATTTACTTTGCTTACAAAATCAAGAAACAAGGGATAAGAAGGTATCCATGGATGGTGGGTCAGTTTCTTGTGTGGCTGCTTATATATCCTTAATAGTTTAAGGCCATGGATGCATGGAGAGCTTTTTAGACACCTCATGATTCTTCTCTCCCTTATCATAGAGCTTTATATATCAATTTTTTAGCTCCCATACGAAAGTTTTGCTTTCCATCACTTATGTCCTACTAAGAACCTCGTTCCCTATCTATTTATCTATGGAGGACCTATCGAAGGTAGAAGAAGAAGGCGAATTTCTTGGTGGTAGCTCCTAGGGTTTTGTTTTGCTCTCTTTTAGGGTTTAAAAAGCTTCCTTCTAGTGATCTTGACCTAAAAGAGTAAGAATCCCCTTCTTTCATCCATTTATTTATTTTTATCCTTCCTCATACCTTTCTCCAGGTAGGAACCTTGCTATTCCATGGTAGAAATTGCTCGAAAGCTCTAAAACCCTACCTTTCTTACTCCTTATGCTTAGGGATTGCTCATTTGAAGAAGAAAGGTGCTAGATGGATGAGTTCACAGCTTATGCTTGGATTTTCTACCCTACCTATTCATGTTTTCTTATATTTGGGATTTTATTTCCTAACTAGAGGCAATTTTTATAACTTGCTCCACATTTATAGCTTACCATAAGCTTGCTAGCTCATGTTCTTGCTTTTAAATGAGGATCCATGCACTAAAAAGCTATGCTTGACTTGGATTTCAATTTTTATAATTTCCCTATTCTGATTTCAGTTTTAGATGAGCCTGCAATCATGTGTACATTATTTCTAATGTATAATATGACTTGGATCAGTGGTTTGACAACAGATGGTGCTAAACACCTATCAACCAATGGTCAGTTTTAGGGTTTAAAACTGATTTTTTCTATAAACACATGACTCAATGGTGGTACATTGCGACAACCGATGGTGTTGTCTTCATGAAAACTGATGGTGGTGACCAAGGGTGTCAACTTACGTTCACCCCTTAGGTCAGGTTTTGGCCTAATTATAAGCTTAGTGATTAACAACTAAGTACCCTAATGATGCTATCAATCAATACTGATATTAGTTTGATATTCAATGGTAATTAATTAATATAGTTCTGATCTAATAACCGATGGTGACTTAGTGGTCACTACTAATGGTGTATCAGGTCTCCACAGCCTATGGTGAGTTAAGCATGTTGTTTTAGCATCAATTAAGCCTTAAAGCATTGGTTTCTTGGGTCATTTGATGCAATGGTCAGACCTATAATCCAATTGATGGTTTTAATATATGAACTTGACCTAATGGTTAAGATCTAATGTTTCTTCATATAATAAATTAGAATTATGCCTAAATGTAATATGTTGGTCCTACCAAAGTTTTTTAAATGGTTTCCTTTATGACATAAAATTAAGAAACTCATTTAATGAAAGCTTATTTTAAATAATCAATCGCTTGTGGGTTTTATCCAACTCTCAATGGAACATTTTATGTTGTTAATCAAGGAATGTATAGGGTTAGATGGTGACTCTTTCTACAGCACAACTCAATAACTTCATAGGTGGTTTTTTCAAGATATTTACTTATATAAACAACCAATGGCTTTACCTTTTCAACATTTAATGGTTAGAAGTTGATGCCTCAATATTCCCATTGTTTTGGGTGAAGCCTATAGTCTAATGTTATGATTCTAATGATGAGAATTTGATGGTTCAATGCCTTAAACTTGTAGTATTTCCCTTACCCTCATATGATTATGATTGATAAAAACCATAATGAATTAATGTGTAACCTTAATGAGGTATAGCTTGTTATACCTAGCATTAATATAACCAAATGATGGTAATTGGGTATGAATAGTCCATGAATGATTAATACAATCACAGAGTACTCTCTTATTGTTGTTGAAACCTTAGTATTCTATAACCCAATGACTACACCTTGATTTATGTGAGGGTTCATACTTGAGAATAGTATGGAATGTGATGGTGATGCTTCACCTTATGTATCTATGATCCAATAGGGATGTCGTGAGTTAGGATTTGGTATAAGTGTTGATTAGTAACATTAATATAATTTATCTTGTTGAATCTAAGTCTAATGCAAATAGATAAAGATGAGTATTCATGTTTAACATTCTTATATGATGGAATGATGGTAAAATAACCTCTTAATATCATTATAACCTTAATATGTTAATTGGTGGTTATCATAGCCACATGGTTGATACTTTCTTATGCTAAACATGTGCATTATAAATACGATGAGGGTTAATCATATCTAGATTCCTTGTATGTTGATGTAATAAAGGAATGATCTTAATGTTAATATAACCCTACTATGATTGTTTATGAATATCTCTTAGCTGATTAATGCAATATTGTGTTGATCTGGTATATTATATGTAAGTGTTGTTGTTGAGCCTTGTTATAAGGCATGCAAGGATAATGATGATCTTGCAGGGAATAGTATGATGGTATTAATGACCTTTGGCCATGGTTGATCCCTAAATGAGGTGTATCCCTCTTGTGTTGATAAGGGTTGATACCCTGTGATATTGTGAAATGGATTTATATCATGTGATAGTATGATTGATAAGTGTAGTCTCATGAATGACAAGTGAATGGCATCATGTAATGATGAGATGATGAACAATATGTCTCATATGTTTTATATCTTTTGAAATAGTTACATAGCAATGTTTACTAGAAATGAATTAGGGTTTGTATGCCCACTTGTTTGATGCAGCATTAATTCACCCAATCAAAAATAATTAATCAAGTGAAATTTTAATCATGTAGTGCCCTATGCCATAGATCCAGTTGAATGTCAGAACTTGCCAAATGGTGAATGAGTATTCCTATGGGAAACTCGAAGCACATACTATTATGTATTTGGGGTTCTTGTCATCCTAAATCTAAGTGTTTAGGGGGGTGACTGCGGTCAAACCTAGCCCTTAGTTGGAGAATGACTATGGTTGTGTCTTGATGATTATATATGTGATGAGATTGGAGGACAATTGTAGTTGTACCTTAGATGGTAGGGTATGTGTACCCACCTCCTTTCACTAATTCCATGACCTGTACCAAGGACAGACTAGGCTGTTAGCAGCTTGACCTTATCTGTTGTTGTGGAAGACCCATACTGATTGGGGGCGGAGAAATTCATGGGATTCCAACTCTTCCTAGATCATGTATGGCACCGATTTTGACTTAGTAGTGGTCTGTTGGATTTTGAGTTGTATCCTCAAATACCTTAGGGCATAATAAAATATTTAATACAACCGTCTAGAAAATCTATTTAGAGTTATACGTGATGCTTCATATTGGGTGATAACACTTGTTGTTCTCTGTACATAGAGATGATATTTAATGCATTAAAAGATAGTAGATATTATTATCTTGTGGATATGCTCATGTTATAAATGTGTACATACAATAGTCATGTTTAAGTTGATATAGATAGTATTACTATTAGCTATGATTATGACATTCATTATCACATGTTGTTAGCTATGCTTATATTGCTAGCTATGCCTTTGTAACTAGAGATGCCTATACTACTAATCATGCTTATGCAGATAGTTGTACTTATATTGTTATCTCTTCTTATCATGTTGATGTGTTCAACTTGTTAGACATGTTGATGTTGTTAGCTATGCTTTTAATACTAGACTTATTCATGATGTTAGAGATGCTCATGTTACTAGACTCCTTATACTGTTAATAGGGATATGAGAATAGTCTGGCTAATGAAGATAGTTATTATATGCTCCTTTATGTATTTTGTGAATCATCAATGTTGTTGAGCTTATTTTTTATATATGATTAAACTGCTTAAACTGTCTCATTACCTAAAAATGTTGGAATTGACATGGGTCTCACCCTTTTGGTTTGCCACATCTTTTTAGGTAATCGGAAGTGAAGAAAACAAACTTGTGGTAGAAAAGAGGTGCTATAGTAATGAATCTTTGAGAAAGTTGATTAGATGTCTAGTGTGTCCTAGATTCATCCATGTACTCTTAGGTATGAGTAGGAAAAGTTTGTATATGGTGTTTCAAACAAATCAAAGTTTTGTTAGCATGTTAATGCTTTTTTGTGTGTTATACATGAATATTGTTCTCCTATGTATATATGTTGTGGCTAAGGTGATAGAACAATTTGTATCAAATTCTTGGCATAGTATGGATACATGAAAGATGTTGGGCTCTTACACAAATGTTTCTGAGTGGGTTTTGATGTTGAAATTAGTTTTAATTTACCCATATTTTTGGGTATGTGGTTAATTGGTGATCGATTATTTTTATGTTTTGAGAAATCTCATTTAGTGTAACGAGTTCTTACAAGTTGGTATCATAGATTTAGGTTCACTGAGTCTGTGGGGACACTATGACTTAGGATTAGGAAACATGGTGCATACTACCTAATCTCAATACTTGGGTGCCATGACCATGTATTTAATTACTGAAGAAAAGGAAACTATGGAACTTTTAGATTGTTATATTTTTTATTACACTGATCAAGTAGTCATTTTCAAACAATCTAAAGAGAATAATGAATCCGAAATCATGGTGTAGATAACTCAGTATTACCTCAAGAGAAGATGAGAATTACATCATTAACTATCAAAAGTTGAATGTTTGGTAACTATAAGAGAAAGATACAATAACATGAAGTCTAAATCTGAATACAAATAAGCAAAAGAGGAGTTCTTGAAGATGTAATTCAAGAAGATAATAAAGTAAAAGACATATAAGTTTGTTCTTATAAAGTGATTCAAGGTATGAAATTTGCATAACATGGTGAGAATTCCTATGATACGTATAAAATGAGAAGATGAATGGGAACAATGATAAAGGAATAAGATGGAACCTGAGTTAGTCTCAGACCAACCTATGTATGTCAGAAAATTTTAATGTAAAATCAACATGGTGTGTGAAAGAAATTAAGAGAGATGATCCTTGTTTAATGAAGAAAATATGGAATATGATGATTTACCTCTAGATAAGTGGTTGAAAAACATAATAAAACAAGAGAATGTATCCAAGTTCGATAAATAGTCATCAAGGAAGAAGTAATGAGATATGTTAATCAATGATGATTCCTATGCTAATGGCAAGGAACCTGAAATGAAAAAGGTAAAATTATACATAAGAAGTTGTAACATGTATAATGAAAATAGAATTGGTTACCTTTTCGTAGTGACCGTTGAACAATTCTGCTATGACGTGGGAAGTGTGTTTCCCTTTGTGTCTTTCCTTTCTAGGGAGAAACTTTCAAGTGGATCGTTTCCACTTGGTATGTGTGGATTTGTTGTAAACATGAAGGTGGATAGCTTATTATAGCATAAGGTTTCTTGGACTATGGTTCCAAGATCATAATGTTTGTGATGAGTTTACTTTTGAGCCTTCCAATAATTAGGAAGACTCCTCTTATATGTCTTGATATTTGTTATGTTGGTAAAAGTTGATGAGATAAGGATGTGAGTTCCTTATAGTGCATGAGGTGGATACCAAGGTAATGAATCCTAGTATCCAAGATGTATCAATAGTATGGAAGTATGTGAAGCTTGGAGATGTTTATTAAATGAACATTACAATTATTCCTCTCCCTTAGAGAGAGGGAGAGTTGATGATGACACTATAAATGTTGTTTAGAAGGAAAAACAAAAGTGATTCTATAATGTTGTGTATGGTTCAGTGATAGCTGGGAAAGACCACTATCAAGGATAGATGGTTTGTTGATTAGTATACATGTGATATAGTGTTCCTTTAAGATAAACCTAGTATCAAATATCAATGCATAAGAGTTAGAGTGGATTACATAAGTTACATGACCGTGATGAGTTTATGGTTATGTCATTTAGACTAACAATGTACCAATATAATTTAGGAATAAGAGGAACAAAGTGTTCAGGTCATGTCTTACAAGTTGTAGCAAGATTTGAATGATGACATCTCAAGGTATTTCAGAGATGGTCAGTAACATGGTTAACATCTTTGGTAAACCTTAAGAATGATGAAGTAATTGTACTTATGTGTGACAAGTCTAGAAAGAGTGAGTTGGGGTTGACAAAAGTATCATTTTGGAGTTATGATATGTTTGTTAAGTATGTTTTGGGAATCCTGATAAGATGAAGACAATGTCTTTGTTCTACTCCTAACTAGGTCAATCAGGAAGTTATATTTGTTAATGGTTATAGACAAATGTATGATTCTTCAACCAAACAGATGATCAACAAGTATTCCTCATCAGAAAATTAATGTACAAACATGCAATCTATATGAATATAAGGAATATTTTGAGAAAATATTTTGTTTATATAATCTAGCTCTTTTGGTTACATTGGGAGACTCTGAAGTGGTTTATATAATTTTGGAGGATGAAAACTAGCCAATTGATATGAAATGGATGAAAATACCCATTTTAGGTAAGTAGGTAAAGTCTTAGTAGACATATTTTTTGTTTTTTGACTCCTAATATGAATATTTGAGAACTATGTAAATGTTCATGTTGTAGGGTCCTTGAATGGCCAGTCTTGGGGAAAACTAGTCCATCACAACTGATTTTAGTGCAGATAACACCATTACCTAGTTTTCTTTGGGAGAAATTCACTCAATGACAATGATTAGAGAATCATCTAAATTTTATTTATGTTTGATAGTTCTTGAAAATTTGGAGATGCGTACCTGGTTGATTGAGTTGTTAATTACAACAACCATTAAAGGGGAATAGGGATGAAACCTTGTACAATTGCATATGATAAGAGATGCTTGATGTTCTATGTTTGGTATGATCCAATGAGTATGGCCTCTGAGTGATGTGTGATACAACATATATAATAGTTCAAGACAACAATCGAGTCCCAAAGTCGAAAGGTACTACCAGACCTGTACATGTGGTGCAACAGTTCCTATGATGAACCAAGGTTACACATGCAAAAGTTGAGGGAGAAGAATATGACTTGTATGAGAATAATGTGACATCATCATGAGATGAAAGTTACCATGTGGAAGATTGGGGATGTGGTGCATGAGAAGTATCCATCTTTGTTTACCATGGATTTCAGGGGTGAAATCCCGGTTAGGGGTTTAAGGTTGAGAGACCCCTAACCTTGCTCAAAGTATTGAAAATACTTAACTATCATAATTGAACGTTTATAACCTTAATATAACCTAGTGAAATGCTTTGTAATAATAATACAAGCTCAAGTTTCAAGTTTGGTCCAATTTGGACACTATTTGTGCAAGTTATGCAATTTTATGCACATTTTGAACTTTTCTGTAGGTTACCCAATTGAAAAAATTTCTTTGAAATTTATCACTTTCATTATGTTCTTTTTATGTTCTCACATCATTATTGAGATTGTTGAGCCATGGGGCACCTAGTTGAACCTTGGTTTGGAGGTGTTTTCCTCAAGGGTATTTTAGGGTTTATCCCTTTATGGATGAGTTACCTTTAGGAGCTATCATGCAAATAGTTTATTTGCTTTGCTTGCAAAATCAAGAAACAAGGGATAAGCATGTATCCATGGTTGGTGGGTTAGTTGCTTATGTGGCTGCTTGTATTTCCTCAATAGTTTAAAGCCATGGATGCATGGAGAGCTTTTTAGACACCTCATGCTTCTTCTCTCCCTTATCCTAGAGCTTTATAGATCTATTTTTGAGCTCCCAAATGAAAATTTTGATTTCCACCACTTCTCACCTGCTAAGAACCTCATTCCCTATTTGTTTATATGTGGAGGACCTGTCCAAAGTAGAAGAAGAAGGCAAATTTCTTGGTGGAAGCTCCTAGGGTTTTGTTTTTCTCTCTTTTAGGGTTTAAAAAGCTTCCTTCTAGTGATCTTGACCTAAAAGAGTAAGAATACCCTTCTTTCCTTCATTTATTTCTTTTTTATACTTCCTCCTTCCTTTCTTGAGGTCAAAACCTTGATGTTCCATGGTAGAAATATCTCTAAAGCTCTAAAACCCTACCTTTCTTGCTCCTTATGCTTAGGGTTTTCTCATTTGAAGAAGAAAGGTGCTACATGGACGAGTTCACTACTTATGCTTGGATTTTATACCGTACCTACTCATGTTTTCTTATATTTGGGATTTTATCTTATAATTAGAGGCATGTTTTATAACTTGCTCCACTTTTATTGCTTACCATAAGCTTGCTAGCTCATGTTCGTGCTTTTAAATGATGATTCATGCACTAAGAATCTATGGTTGACTTGGACTTCAATTTTTAGAATGTTCCCTATTTTGATTTCAGTTCTAGATGAACTTGTAATCATGTGTACGTTATTACTAAGGTATAATATGACTTGGATCAGGTTGGGTTGACAACCGATGGTGCTAGACACCTATCAACCAATGGTCAATTTCAATGTTTAAAGTTGATTTCTTCTATAAACACATGACTCAATGGTGGTACCATTGCAAAAATCGATGGTGTTTCCTTCATGAAAACTGATGGTGGTGACCAAGGGTGTCAACTGACGTTCACCCCTTAGGTCAGGTGTTGGCCTAATTAGAATCTTAGTGATTAACAACTAAGTACCCTAATGATGCTATCAATCAATGGTGATATTAGTTTTATATTCGATGGTGATTAATGAATATAGTGTTGATCTAACAACCTATGGTGACTTAATGGTCACTAATGATGGTGTATTAGGTCTCCACATCCTATGGTGAGTTAATCATGTAGTTGTATCATCAATTAAGCCTAAAACCAATGGATTATTGGGTCATTTGATGCAATGGTCACACCTATACTCCAATTCATGGTTTTAATATATGAACTTGACATAATGGTTAATATCTAATGTTTCTTTATCCAATGAATTATAATGATGCCTAAATATAATATATTGGTCCTAATAAAGTGTTTTAAATGGTTTCCTTTATTCAACTAAAGAAGCTCATTTACTGACAGATTGTTTTAAATAATCTATCGCTTGTGGGTTTTACCCTACTCTCAATGGAACTTTTTATATTGTTAATCAAGGAATGTCTAGGGTTAGATGGTGACTCTTTCTAGAGCACAACTCAATGAATTCATAGGTGGTTTGTTCAAAATGTTTACTTATGTAAACAACCAATGGATTTACCTTTTCAACATTTAATGGTTAGAAGTTGATGCCTCAATATTCCCATTGTTTTGGGTGAAGCCTATAATCTAATTTTATGATTCTAATAATGATAATTTGATGATTCAATTCCTTAAACTTGTAGGCTTACCCTTACCCTCGTATGATTATGATTGATAATCACCATAATGAATTAATGGGTAACCCTAATGAGGTATAGCTTGTTATACCTAGATTTAATATAACTAGATGATGGTAATTGGGTATGAATTGTCCATGAATGATTAATACAATCTTAGAGTACTCTCTTATTATTGTTTAAACCTTAGTATTCTATAACCCGATGGATACACCTTGATTTATTTGAGGGTTCATAGTTGAGAATAGTATGGAATGTGATGGCGATGCTTCACCTTATGTATCCATGATCCAATGGGGATGTTGTGAGTTAGGATTTGGGTATAAGTGTTGATTAGTAACATTAATATATTTTATCTTGGTGAAACTAACTCTAATGCAAATAGATAAAGATGAGTATTCATGTTTAACATTCTTATATGATGGAATGATGGTGAAATAACCTCCTTAATATGATCATAACCTTAATATGTTAATTGGTGGTTATCATAGCCACATGTTTGATACTTTCTTTTATTAAACATGTGAATTATGAATATCATGAGGGTTAATCATATCTATATTCCTTGCATGTTGATGTAATAAAGGAATTCTCTTAATGTTAATATAACCCTACTATTTTTGTTTATGGATATCTCTAAGCTAATTAATGCAATATTGTGTTGATCCGGTGTATTATATGTAAGTGATGTTGTTGAGCCTTGTTATAAGGCATGCAAGGATAATGATGATCTTGCAGGAAATAGTATGATAATATTAATGACCTTTGGGCATGGTTGAGCCCTAAATGACATGTATTTCTCTTGTGTTGATAAGGGTTGACACCCTGTGATATTGTGAAAATGATTTATATCTTGTGATAGTATGATGACATGTGCAGTCTCATGAATGACAAGTGAATGGAATCATGTAATGATGAGATGATGACCAATATGTCTCATATGTTTTATATCTTCTAAAAATTTTATATAGCAATGTTTGCTAGAAGTAAATTAGGGTTTGTATGTCCACTTGTTTGATGCATCCTTAATTCACCCAATTGGAAATAATTAATCAAGTGAAATTCTGATCATGTAATGCCCTGTGCCATAGATCCATATGAGTGTCAGAACTTGTCAGATGGTGAAATGAGTATTCCTAAGGGAAACTCAAAGCACAAGATATTGAGTATGTGGGGTGCCTGCCATCCTGAATCCAAGTGTTTTGGGGGGGTGACTGCGATCATAACTAGCCCTTAGTTTGAGAACGATTGTTGTCATGTCTTAATGATTATATATGTGATGAGATTGGAGGATAACTGTGGTTGTACCTCCGATGGTAGGGTAAGCGTAACCACCTCCTTACACTAGTGTGGTGACCTATACCAAGGACGGACTAGGCTGATAGCAGCCTGACCTTATGTGTCGCCATGGCAGATCTACACTAATTGGGGTTGGAGAAGATCTTAGGAGTCTGACTCTTCCTAGATTTTGTATGGCAGTGATTTCAACTTAGTAGTGGTTAGTTGGATTTTGAGTGGTATCCTCAAATTCCTTAGGGCATAATAAAAGATGTAATATATCCGTCTAGCAAATCTATTTAGGGTTATACACGATGCTTCATATTGGATGATAACCCTTGTTGTTCTCTGTACATAGAGATGATATTCAATGCATTAAAAGAAAGAAGATAATCTTATGTTGTGGATATGCTCACTGAGTCTCTAGGGACCCTAGGACTTAGGATTAGGATGATGTTTAAGTATGGAATATGGAATGAAAACATGGTGCATATGGCCTAATCTTAACACTTGGGTGCCCCAGCTAGGTATTCAATTATTAAAAAGGTAAGTATGGAACTTTTAGATTGTTATTTTTTTTATTATTCTGATCAAGTAGTCATTTTGAAACAATCCAAAGAGCATAATGTATCAGATATCATGGTGCAGATAACTCAATATTACCTCAAGTGAAGATTAGATTACATCATTAACTATCAAAACTTGAATGTTTGGTAACTATAAGAGAAAGATACAATAACATGAAATCTAAATCCGAATACAAATAAGAAAAAGAGGAGTTCTTGAAGATGTAATTCAAGAAGATAATAAAGTAAAATACAGATAAGTCTATTCTTATAAAGTGATTCAAGGTATGAAATTCCAATAAGATGGAGATAATTCCTATGATAAATTTAAAATGAGAAGATGAATGGGAACAATGACAAAGGAATAAGGTGGAACCTGAGTTAATCTCAAACCAACCTATGTATGTAAGAAATTTTTAATATAAAATAAGCATGGCATGTGAAAGAAATTAAGGGAGATGATCCTTGTTTAATGAAGAAAATATGGAATATGATGATTTACCTCTGGATAAGTGGTTGAAAAACATAATAAAACAAGAGAACATATCCAAATGTGATAAATAGTCATCAAGAAGGGATTAATGAGATATGTTAATCATGCTGATTCCTACGCTAATGGAAAGGAACTCAAAATGAAAAAGGTAAAATGATACATAAGAAGTTGTAACCTGCATAATGAAAATATAATTGGTTACCTTTTTGCTAGTGACCCTTTAACAATTCTTATATGACGTGGGAAGTGTGTTTCCCTTTGTGTCGTTCCTTTCTAGGGCACAACTTTCATGTGGATCATTTCCACTTGGTATGTGTGGATTCATTGTAAACATGAAGGTGGATATCTTATTATAGCATAAGGATTTTTGGACTATGGTTCCAAGATTATAAAGTTTGTGATGAGTTTACTTTTGATCCTTCCAATAATTAGGAAGATTCCTCTTATAAGTCTTGAGATTTGTTATGTTGGTAAAAGTATATTACATAAGGATGTGCGTTCCTTATAGTGCATGAGGTGGATACCAAGGTAATGAATCCTAGTATCCAAGATGTATGAACAATATGAAAGTATGTGAAGGTTGGAGATGATTATTAAATGAACATTCCAAGTATTCCTCTCCCTTAGAGAGACAGAGAGAGAGTTGATGGTGACCCTATAAATGTTGTTTGGAAGGAAACAAAAGTGATTCTATAATGTTGTGTATGGTTCAATGATAGCTGGGAAAGACCACTATTAAGGATAGATGGTAGACATGTGCTACCATGTTCCTTTAAGATAAACAAAGGATCAAATATCAATGCATAAGATTTAGAGTGGATGACATAAGTTACATGACCTTGATGAGTTTATGGTTATGTCCTTTAGACTAACCAATGTACCAATAGAATTTATGAATATGAAGAACAAAGTGTTCATGTCATGTCTTACAAGTTGTAGCATGCTTTGAATGATGACATCTCAAGGTATTTCCAAGATGGTCAGTAACATAGTCAACATCTTTGATAAACATGAAGAATGTTGAAGTAATTGTACTTATGTGTGACAAGTCTAGAAAGAGTGAGTTGGGGTTTACTAAAGTATCCTCTTGGAGTTATGATATCTATGTTAAGTGTGTTGTGGGAATCCTGATAAGATGAAGACAGTGTCATTGTCTACTCCTAAAAAGGTCAATCAGGAAGTTATATTTGTTAATGGTTATAGACAAATGTATGATTCTTCAACCAAACACATGGTTAGTTCACCATTAAGATGATTAGAGAATCCTTTAAAAAAATTATGCTTGATAGTTCTTGAAAATTGGGAGATGCATACCTAGTTGATTGAGTTGTTAATTACAACAACCATTAAAGGGGCATAGGGATGAAACATTGTAGAGTTGCATATTATAAGAGATACATGATGTTCTGTTTGGTAAGATCCAACAAGTATGGCCTCTGAGTGATGTGTGATACAACATATAGAATAGTTCAAGACAATAATTGAGTCCCAAAGTTGAAAGGAACTACCAGACATGTACATGTGGTACAACAGTTCCTATGATGAACTAAGGTTACACATGCAGAAGTTGAGGGAGAAGAATATGAATTCTATAAGAATAATTTGACATCACTATACTCATCACATGTCATTCGGTGTACTTTGACATCATCCACCATGATCTTAACTATGGGTGGCCATAAAGGTGATGATTAGATTCACTATGACACGTGGGAATGACTGTGAGTGATGTAGATGGGATTCATCCCTCCTAGATGAGTATGGTATCCTGGATACTTGATATGCGAGACTAGGAAATGCATGGCCATTCTCATGTGAGTCAATATGTGATATAGAGCGTACATATATCTCAGACAGTCTACTCTAGTTCAAGGAACATGGATTGAACATTGAAGAGGATGACAATTCCATGCCTTTAGTTCAATCTGTATATCAGTGATAAAGGAACTATACAAACATTGTAACACCAATCACAAAATGTGGGTTGAATTTGTTCTCCAAATTTCCAAATTCCTTGTTTAGAAATGATGTGTTTCTAGATATCGCTCATTGCTTGTGATGTCAGAGATTAGTTATGGACATTCACTGCCAATGTAACTTGAAACCTATAGGGTCATACACAAAGAATAAATTTGGATTAGAAATTTATTCATGAATGATGTTTAACTTGATTACTAGAGTATTTCAGTATTCAATTTAAACAACAATTAACTAACTAGACTCTATGATGACCAGTTAAAGATTTCAACTAGACGGTTGGATTGTTAGTTTGTTTGAAATTATATTGGCTGAATATTGGTTGAACTATCTCATGACCAACCGGTTCACTGAGTGAACCCATTGGATCATGGTCCCAAATGACCAATTCATATGATGAACCGCCCAGTTCACATGATGAAACGCTGGTTCATTGATCAATTTTATTTCATCAAGGACTAGTGTTGACATCATGTTATGCATTAATCAGATATTAATTGACAATACAATTGCAATTGGAAAACATGATGAAACAACTGATTCAAGGGTTGAATCGATCGACTCACATTCCAACCAATTGTCTCACCAATGAACCGATCATCTCACCGCTTGCAAGATACAAAAATTCATGAAATTCTGACCCCTTCAACTCCCGCTCAAACTGGAATCCCTGACCCTAACCCTCCTATAAATAGAGGGGTACTAGCGGCTTTTCAGACACATCAATTAACTCTGACAAGTGTTGTCTTATCTGGTTGTAGTAACTAAGAGAACCCAAGAAAGTCCTACCTGATAAAGGGATAGATGGCAAGGGAGAACAATTATGGGAGATAAAGCTGGTGCTAATACACCAAGGAGAAGGGACAACTCCTTCTTGACTATTCTTCTAGAATGATAGGAGTTCTTGATGGTCCGTGTGGACTACTCTAGAGGTGGGCAATTTTTATCGCTAGGAGAACGTCATCAACCTCTATCTGTTGTGTTGCACCACAAGGGCGTTGCTGATGACTGCTCTAATGTTTCCTTAAGAAGAAGCCCTCTACAACTTGAAGAAAAGGTACACAATACAATGATGGAATTGTCATTGGACTTGCTCTTGGACCAGGTATGACCTCACAAACCATCCTTCCCATTACATATTGTAACATACTGAAACATGGACATGTTCTCCTTTTGGCCCTTTTCCAAGGTTTTCCTTTCCTTTCTATCCTTTTTGGCCTTGATGTTTAAATTGTGAAATTTATAGTGATTTGGTGAAAAATTCTTCTTTAATTATACCAATGGAAGGGTTTATGCACAAATACCTCAATGAAAGCTTATTTAAGGATCTAAAATGAAAAATCACCACTTAAGTGGAACAATAGTAAATAAATTTGTGCTAGAAATGTAAGGCCATAAACAATGCTTAATGTATTGAATAAGCTTAACTACCATAATTAAGTTCTCTAAACCTTAATATAACTTTGTGATGTGTTTTGAAATCACAAAATGAGCCTAAGTTTCAAATTTGGTTCAATTTTTTTGTGCAAGTTATGCAATTTTAGGTACATTCTGTACTTTTATGCAATTTACCCAATTGGTAGGTTTTATTTACAAATTATCACATGAATTATAATCTTTAGATATTACCTTACCCTGTCAAGATTTTGAACCATGGGGCACCTAGTTGCACCTTTTTGTTTGGTGGGGGGAAGCTAGGAGGCTATTTTATTCATCTTGCTCTCCTCTTGCAAGCCAATATGGGAACAAATTACACACTACTAAATTGTTGCGGGACATAAATTTGGAGGTACTACCTCCATTACATTTCTCTTTAATTAAAAGATCTACAATACATTCAGGTGGTCTAGGCAGATCAAAGCACCCTACTGGTTGTTTTTTAAACTCCTTTGCCAGCTTGTCTGCCATCAAATTGCTCTCTCTCAGATTGAACTGAATACTCCAGCCTTGGTTCTCAAATAATGTTTGCTTGATTCTAGTTAGAGGTCTCACATACCTTGGATATTCTTCCTTCTCTGAGTGAAGCATGCCCACAAACACCTTGCAGTATGTTTCAAGGATGAGATCTGAGATGCCATTCCTTCTTGCTAGAACAAGAGCAATGTCAACTCCTATAATTTCCGCATGAGTAGTTGAACTCATCTTTATACTTCTGACATGTTCGTCTATCCAGCAGCCTTTGAAATCTTGTACTATAACATCCAGTGTGGCTTTGTCTGGCTTCCATGCTGCATCAGTGTTCATTTTGATACAACCTTGTGGTGGCCCTCTCTAGCGTTCATCATGCCTTCTCTCCTGACTTGTAGTATCTCTCCTCCAAGCTTTCTCTACCAGCTGCAATTCATTAATTATCCTCTATATTTGTCTCTTCGCAGACGTGATTCGATTCAAAAATATATGTTGGTTACGAGCCCCCCATATGATCCAACAAGTGACAAGTAGGTGTTTCCTCGAGTTGGTATCCTATTGTAGCTTCTTACTAATCCTATAGTTTTCCTCCTGTTGGATTAACTTGAAGAACTCATCTCCATTCATAATTTTTCTCCAAACGTCCCTCGCAAAGGCACAATCTCTAAGCACATGAGTGAGATTTTCCTTGTGTTCTCGGCATCTAGCACAAGTTGCGTCAGAAGCCATATGTCTTCTAACCCTTTTACTATTGGTTAAAATAGCATCGTTCATAAGAAGCCAGCCAAACATTCTGAACTTCGCTGGCATTTTAATCTTCTACAACTTATCCCATTCACCTTCCACATCAAGCTCCTAATCTTTCCTCAGAATGTTGTATGCAGACTTCGTGGTAAACTTGCCATGGGGTGTTCTAGTCCAAATTCTCTCATCGAAGTTCATATCAACTGTTGGTGGTTCTAATTGCATAATTTTGCTGACAAACTATTGTGGAAACCACTCATCGAGGAACTCCTTATCCCAATGCCCACTATCGAGTACATCTCTCCCTATGATCATGTCTCTAACTGACTCAGACAATTCACACCTGGCTACATTGATCAATTTAAGATTAGGCTCTAGCCAATTATGCTCCCAGAAGAAGATATTATTACCGTTCAAAGGCATTAGATACAAATTCTCTATGATCAGATTCTTATACCTGAATGTGGCAGCTACTAGCCTAGAGAGATTTGACATTTTCCTCTCGTATACCTCTTATATTTTTCTCTTATGTAATTACACCAGATAGTTCTCCTATTGGAGGCTAAGTCCCATGCATTCTTAGCAATCAAAGTAGTGTTTTACTCTCTCATGGACTTGATTCCGAGCCCTCCTTCTCCTTTCTGGCAAGTGACTTTGTTGCAAGCTACAAGGGACATGGGATGGGCCTTATGTCCTCCTCCCCATAGGAATCTACATATACATCCATCTATACGATCACATAACCCCAGTGGTAGAACCACCGTATGCATCGTGTAGGTGAGGATAGTCTCCATGACGGACTTTGCGAGACAGTTCCTTCTAGCTAGTGAAAGGCATTTAGCTGCCCACACATTCACTCTGGAGTCAATTCTCTTCAGGATATATGAATATGTGTCCTTAGTGATATTCTTGTGAATGATGAGCACCCCCATATACCTCCCTAGGTCATCAGTTTCCTTGAATCTCCCAAACTGGCTGATCGTCCTTCTGGTTCTTTGGGGGACATTCACAGTGAAGAAAACTTGAGTCTTTGTTACAGAGATCATTTGATACGAGGCCCTTTCAAAGGTCTTAAAGCATTGTTTGATTATTCTCATTTGGTTTCTCAATGCTTCTCCAAACAGGATCAGGTCGTCAGCAAAACATAAATGAGAAATGCTTTCTCCATTCCTTCCCAGCTTAAACGATTTCCACTCACCTTCTCACACAGACTTCTGGATCAACTGAATTAATCTTTCAATGCACATTATGAATAGGTATGGTGAGAGGGGATCGCCCTGTCTGAGTCCACGACTCGGTTTAAAGGGCTTGGTTGTATGTCCGTCCCACCAGATTGAGCACTCCCCAGTATTAATCGAGTTCATGATATAAGTAATGATGTTTGAAGGTAGATTAATCTTGGTGAGGGTATCAGCTATAAACTCCCAAGAGAGTCTGTCATAGGCCTTGGCTAGATCGATCTTAATTGCCATCATCTTCGCAATTGTCTTCTTCCACATCATGAAGATCACCTCCTGGACTATGGCGATATTGTATGTTATGCGGCGTCTAGATACGAAAGCACTCTTGGATTCAGAGATCCATTCAGGAAGATACATTTTTTAGCCTCTCCACCACCACTCTGGATATCATTATTAGGAAATAATTGTTCAAGGAGATCGGCCTCAACTGATCACAACTCATTAGGGTCTAGACTTTGGGAATTAAGACAATGGTTGAGTCACACATTTCTTTGTTCAGAATCTCTCCCTCTAAGGCCCTTCTTGTAGTGGTTACTACTGAGCTCTTCAGAATATCCCATTGTTTCAGAACGAACATGCCATTGATGTCATCGGGTCCATTTTCTTTGTATGGATTCATCGCTTTAACCATTCTGTGGCATCCTTCTTTTGATGGTTCTCTTGCTATGTACAAAGCCTGTATCGGGGTAAGTTTCTTGATGTTTGTAGGTATGCTTCTCATTGCCTCTGCCTCGGGTTCTCCTATTCTGGTAAGAAGAGATTTGAAATGAGCTCTCACCATATCTTCTAGTTCAGACTCCTCACATACCCAGTTGCCATCCTTGTTCTTGAGCATGGAGATGGTGTTTGACTGCACCTTTGCTTAACATAAGCACTATAGAATTTGGTGTTGCTATCTCCATTGCGCATCCAGTTGATGTGGCTCTTTAGACGCCACTCCTCTTCCTCCTCCTTTAAAATATCATCCAAATCAGCCTTCACATCAGTACAAATCCCATCAGTGATTGGGTTGTAGTTCTTGACCAGATCTTTTTTGAGCTTGTTTATGTTTCTCATGATCCATGCATTGTTCCTTGTCAAGTTGTTTGTGTGGTCCCTATCCCAGTTAGATATGTCTTTCTTAGAATCATTCAGAGCTTCATAGAAGTCTGAGTTGTGGTTCCATTTTTCTACAAGCATTGTTGTGAAGCCCTCATCCCTCACCCAACTTTCCTTCACCACAAACCTCCTCAGACCACATGGTGCACATTTGCTTCTAACCAAAATAGGGCTATGATCAAATTGAAGCATAGGCAGGTGTTCAACACAAAATTGTTGGTATTTATGAATGAATTCGTTATTAGCCACCGCTCTATCTAATCTTTGTTGAAGAGTCCCTCTCTTAAAAGTGAACTTGGGTCCCGAGAATCCAAGATCACTTAGGACAGATGCTACCAAAGTTTCTTGAAATGTTGTTGGCTCGACATGATTATAATGTAGACTACCCGATCTTTCTACTAGATATCAAGTGTTGTTGAAGTCACAAAGAATGATCTAAGGCTTGTTAAATGATTCCCCCATCTTGATAATGTGCTTCCAGAGAAGCTTTCTGACAACTATATGTGAATTTGCGTATACAAAGGTGATGAGCATGGAGTGGTTCACACAACAAGTAATAAATTGTCTGTGGTAATTTATAATATGTACATGACAATCATGCTCCTTCCAACAGACCCAAATACCTCTTGCAAACCCTTGGGTTTCAACTCCAAAGGACCGATTAAATCCCAACTTCTTAATGGTGTTAGTAGCTTTGTTACCACTCAACCATGGCTCAACAATGGTAACAATCTTTGGTTTGTGAATAGACATAAGTTCTTTGAGATTGAGTTGTGTTTCCTTCTTGCCTACTCCCTAGATGTTCCAACATAATATGTCTAGCATTAAGAACTTGATTGAGTTTGTGTCTCACTGTTCGCATCTCCCTCTAGTTCTACATTCTCCTTATCTTCCTTGATATTCACTTCTACTATGGGAATGTCACTATCTACTATGTTAATGACGTTGTCCCCTTGATCTTCGGGTGGTTCAGTTTCATATATCCCAGGATCTTGTATCCACGGGCTTCACCTTCTATTCTTAGGTGACATGATGTGTTTTTCTTTCCTCTTCCTTTTCATTTTGGTGCCACTTCCTTTGCTCTTCCCTCCCCCTACACTCATCTGAGGAACTGAGAGGGCTTCAATTATGGTTTGAATTGTTTTAGGTGACACAGTTTCCTTGTTTTCCTTTGTAGTGGCTCTAGCTTCCATCATCTCCTCTTCCACCTCACCTTCCTCTAAAGCTATGAATTCTACCACTTCGTCAATATTAGGGTTTGTTATAACATGGTTCTCCTTAGATAGACAGTTCATACTAGCTTCATTTCTCATAGTATTCATAATGTTCTTCAATACTTCATAGTTCGCTTCCTCATTGTTGGTTGGAATTGTTTCTTTCTTCTCCTTTCTTCAGACCTTTTTAGTCTTCTTTCTTTGGTCTGTAGCTTCGCTAATCATCACTGTATTTTCATAAGTTGATTTTTCTTCGGCTTGTTCTTCCTATTTGCCTTCAAGAGCCTCTTATTTCATTGGAGGGTTCCTAGTGTCTTGTATGTTTCCTTACATTTCCTTTTTTTCTCTGTGTTTGTCATGCATTATGTTGGTGTTTATGGGACTTCTCAGTCATGTTTCCTTCTTTTTGTGCCTGACCATCTGTGTCTTCTTCGTTCATTTGGTGATGTGCATTGCAATCTTTAGAGATGTGCCCCTCATCTTAGCAAATGGCACAGACTCGGGGGATTCCCTCGTATTCAATATTGTACTCCACCCCATTTATAAGAATGAAAGGACATCGATCTTTTTTAGTATCAAGTTCTAT
This sequence comes from Alisma plantago-aquatica, assembly GCA_963693085.1. Lineage (NCBI taxonomy): Eukaryota > Viridiplantae > Streptophyta > Magnoliopsida > Alismatales > Alismataceae > Alisma > Alisma plantago-aquatica. The sequence goes on from OY856413.1 coordinate 212,789,277, forward strand.
GTCCATACGAGCAAACTTGTCCTCGTCCTGCTAGTTGTGTGATTGTCTACCTTGATGAACCTCCCCAGAGCTAACCCAATGTAATCAAACATGGTCGATACATATAGATGGAGAGGTAAATTTAATATACGTACGCATGTGATAATCAGCTCAAGAAAGTCCTCTTTAAGCTTGAATGTTGGATACCATTCCCACACCAGTAGATTTAGGCCAAAGATCTTCCATAGACCTCCTGTTAGGGATTCTTCAAAGTCTCTCTATCATGAAAGTTGAATCACAAAGTGTCCAAGCTCCATTTCATACATATTGAATCTTCCGAAGATCTTCCACATGAGCTTCAGCCAATCCCTTAGGGTCATATACCATATGTCAGCTCCTAGCAGTCTGACCACGATGGTGTATTTCTAGGGTTTGGCCAATCTTTCTTCTTCTTCAGGGACCACTGAGATGGCCGGTCTGTTGTCTATCTCGCCCAAAGTGACTTCCCCCATAGATAGTCCTTCTTCAAAGAGATTCTCCAGAAAGTCATCACTGCTTCCGTTCGATTTAGATCCTCTGACTGTATCACTGAAGGATCTTGTCATATGCCCCTCTCCCCTAGGGTTTTCATACTTCGATCCAGATGTATGTGCCACACCTGTGTTTCTTTCCTTGGCGGTTCCTTTTGCATTCAGAACCCCTTAAGAACTGGTCGGTGGGAGTTCTAAGGTTCCTTCATTGCTTACCGTTTGTCATCCTCCTGTGAAGCTAAACTATAGACCTAGTTCTTGTATTACAAATTCGTTGGACGCATGGACTATCTCTGAGTTAATGGCCCCCTCAATGTTTTCCTCATTGAGATACACCTCCACTTCCACGCCTTAACTGTTTATTCCTCCACCATGATCCACTTTGAGATATGGGTTTCCTCTGCCAGCGCCAGTGCCGCCAGAACCCCTCCGCCACCAACTTATCCCCATATTTTGAACCTCATGTTTGTATGTGAAGGTTCACCTAGTTTCACCTTGGTTTGAAGGTGTTTCTCTCCAATGGAATTTTAGGGATTACCCTCTTTATAAATGAGCTTATCTTTAAAGCTATCAACCAATGAGGTTATTGCTTTGATTGGAGGATAGTGGGGATGTCCTAGAAGACTCATGGGATTTTAGAACTAACATTTGATATTCAAGAAGCCTCTATGATCTATCCTCTTGCATGGCCATGAAGCCCTAGGCTAAAGATACATGGAAAGTCCCATAGACACCTCATGCTTGCCCCCTTCTTTATGCCATATCTACCCCTTCCCACCTCCCAATTTGAAAACTCTTGCTCTCCTTCTCTTTCCTACATCTTACAGAATCATTCCTACATTGTTTGTCCATGAAGGTGTTGTCCCAAGGTAAAAGAGGGTGCTTACCTTGGTGAAGAAGGCTCATAAGGTTCCAAATTTACTCTATTTAGGGTTTCTAAAGCTCCTTCTTGGTGATTTCGACCAAAACTAGTAAGTTTTCTCCTTCCTTCCTTGTTTTCATGTTTTTTGTCTTCCTCATACCTTCTTTTAGGTAGGACCCATGTCCTTTCATTGGTGAAACCCCACCTAGAACCCTTAAACACCTCATCTCCATGTTCTTCTACTAGGGTTTTTCACTTCTAAAGTGGAGAAGGTACTCTTGCTCGAGATAAGAGGTTTTTTGGAGAAACCAACCTCTCTAGATCTGGAATCTTTCTGCTTGAACCTATCTACTTTCCTAGAGGTTAGTTTTATAACCCCCTTCTCATATATTGCTTACTACATTCTTCAAACTCATGCTTCTATGTTTAAAACCGATGATTTCCATCTCTATTTACCATGTTCTTCTAGGGTTTTGTTTTCTTGCTATTTTACCTTCCCTAGAAGATCTATGTTGGTTGCTTATGCATCTCGAAGCCTGATCTTGGGTCAAATGGTGTTCTCTCTCTCTCGAAGATTTTTGACTTGTCATTTCCTGATTGGTTTAAATTGAAAAATTCATATCTTTTAACTTATCCAAATTTGACATATAAACATGTTTTGGAATCAGAAAATTAACCTCTATCTAATAGAAATGCATTTGAGGTCTAATTTCAAGGTTTGAAAAAGGGTTATTTTTGGAAAATGAATTTAATGCATAAAATCCATAAAAAATACATCTTAATCATCATAATCCAAAATTAACATAAACATATGTTTTCTTGATCAGGGGAACCTAATAAGTTCATTCGTGATTTTTTAGAATCTAAATCTTGGTTTTGCTAAAAAGTTCTAAAATTGGGGTTTCTATGCATTAATGTGCATTGTGACTCTAATACATCTTAATGCATTGAAAATAGGCAAAGTGGAACTTGGACTCAATTAAAGTGGTGAAAGTTAGTAATTGATATCAATAAGAGAGGTATGTGCATTCTTACACCCTAAGTTGGGATATTTGGAAACCAAACCCTATATTTCCCTAATGAGGGTTTAATGAACCCTATTCCCTCTATTCATGATTCTTTTGTTAAATGCCCTCAAATTTTGTAATAATATTGTTTTTCTTGGTTCTTGTATCCCACTACCATGTTCTAATTGATATGATGCTTTTACTTTCCATAGTTCTCTTTAGCATGTTGATTTTATGGACTATTTAGCAATAGTAGTGGTACTTATGTACAACCACGCATAGATAGGGCATGCATTTATTCACCCTGGGGAATGTCTAAATCTCCCCCATAAAAATATGTGTAGCTGACCGGTAATGTATAAATTCTCCCCTCACCTATTGGTTGAAGTCTGGTACGTGCCTCAACCCTACTTAGTTAATTTAGTTAACATTAATCATACATGCAAATCTTTTATTGTTTTTTGTGATATGGTAAGCATCTATCTGATTTTGCCTCATACTCTTGTTCTCTTCATCTTATGATGAAATCATAGCCTTTACTTTCATGTTATTTCATTATCTTTTGTTCTTGTTCATTATTTTACACATACCTTGTTTCTCTCTCTTGTTGGGTGATTTCCCAACCACCCAGGTTTAGATCGAGGTGTTGAACATGATCAAGGAGAACATATCTTCTAATGATGTTGCTTGGAGAAAAATTTGAAGTAGTTTGGACTTCCCTCTACTTAGATCCTTATGGTGTATCATACATGTAAACCCTTATGGGATATTATGATGTACTTTTGTAATCTTTTGTGAAAATTGAATATAGTCATTTATTTGATTCTGCTGCTACACTTTGGTTGTTTTGAATACCATTTATTAAAATTTGAAATTTTTACACTCACTACTACAGAACATGTCTTTGGCATCGATTGTTTTACCCCTTTTAGCGACGGTTCTCAAGCGACACCTATGTGGGTGCCACTAAAGGTCAAACTCTTCAGCGTCATTTTTATAACTGACGCCAAAAGGGTTCACACCACAAAAAGGGTGCCATCTAGGACACTTTCTGCGTCGGTTTGCAACTAAAAACCCGACGCCATATACCTAGTCGCCACGGCCGTGTTTCCCTACACGGTCGTGTTTAGTACTATTGGCGTCGATTTTGTACTAATACCCGACACTTTCTCCACCACGGCCGTGCTTTCCTGCACGGTCAGGTTGTTTGTCATATTAGGCGGCGGTTTTATCCAATAACCAACGCTGTAAGCCTTTGATGATGGTGTTCTATAAATAACTGACGCATATGTTTTATTTTTTTTCTTATTAGTTTGCAGGCCTGCTGTGGCTGGTCAACAAGATGAGAACCTGCAGTTCAGTTTTTTAAACTGTAGGTTTACGACATCCATTGATATCAGCCTACAAACAGGCCTCAAACCTGCAAAATCAACAAATATACTTTTCACACAAGTAGATACATTCACACATCAATTCAATTCTCACATTCACACATGTAGAAACATTCAAATACATGTAGAAACATTCAGACATGTATAAACATTTAGAAATATTCATTTATAAAATATCAGTCCACATCTCTATCAGCATTCCAATTATATCTTACAATCACCACTATTTGTATGGCTCTTGCCCATTCTTCTCTTATTTCATTTAATACTTCCATCGTATATGGAGCATGTACATATTTTAAGCATTTAACTATAGTGTGGTTAGTTTTAAACACCTGGAAAGAGAATGATATATATATATATAAGTAATAATATAAAAATAAGATTGATATATTTCATACCAACTTATGAGACTATATATAATACCCCATGTATGGTATCGATGTCCAATGCGGCATATTGGATAATCATATGCATAAATCACATCACATAGTATGCGCATGCCCAGCCGTTGTCTTGTGTAGCACACTATAAATTCAAAGATACAAAATATTAAAAAATACAACTAAGCACAGTTCACATAAATAATATATACATTGGAGTCGGGAACTTACTTTTACGTTCTCCCAAATTATTGGCTGGTTCTTTTTCCGTGGGACCTTTCCTCCAGCATTTTTTAATGCATCTAAACCCCTACATGTTAATGTAACACAGTAAATTGCATAATTAAATAGTAATGTAATAACAGATGTTAACGGATATAAAAATGAAATATTTCTCACCAGAATAATGGCAATCTCATTACGTGTCCAATTTTAGTATTCAATATACTCCCCGCAGGATCTAGATAATAAACAGTGAATGTCCCGGGGAGAATAACTAGTAACTTCAAATGCCTACCGCTAGAGGTAAAAAAGTTAAAAATTAATAAATCAAAATCCACAATAAAAATGTAATTTTCTTAAGTCCAAATTATAAGTAAAGTAAACTTACTTGACATTGAATGGAGCTATTACTATCGTCTTCTTTTGCTGACCGAAAATTGTAAAAGCATCTATACAATATTGTTGAACACTATCAGGGTCTTTAGCTACCATACTAATCAATGATGGAATCAAAAATCCCACATGATCAAATGCAAATTGTTTGCATTGATTTTCGACTAAGTAGCTGCAAAACATGTATTACGTATGCATTAATATATAAGAAACCAGATCACCGGATCTTACACAAGGTATATGGATGTATAAACAAGATCTCACCTTATCCATGTCTCTATCATTGATGTATTCAGCCAATCATATATAAACAACTCTATAATATCTTGTATAAATAAAGAGCTTTCGTATGATTGACCTGCATAATTCACTTCTAAAGAAACAATTATAGGGCAATGTATATTATGTGCCCGTAGCCAACATGCCATTCCCCTACAAGCAGGACCTAATGGGTATTTTTGGTCAGTTGGAACCCAAGTTGGTAATGCAGGAAGTGGAGGTGGAGGCCTAGGTGCTCCGGGTGTCTTCTTTTTAACCTATATATATAATTTTAGATCAATTAACCTCATATATACACATTAACAATCTAAAGTAATGCAAATTTATCTTACAATTTCAGTAGTGTAAACGACATCTTCTTTGGGCCACAATATCACCCCGCATTCTGCCTCAACAAGTGTATCAATATCCAGGTGGGCATATGGCAATGTAGCAACCCTCCAATCGGGTAATACACATATCAGGCTCACACGAACGTAGCCCTGTGGCATTGGAGTCCCATGAAATGTTGCCCCAGGAAGGGGCGGGTAAGCCTGTGCCTCTGCAACAACATAGTCTTGTATTCTTAAGCGGCATGACTTCAACGCCTACAAATTTACATAAAGAATATTATATATATACATATCATCTTGAAAACATATCATCTTGAAAAGACTAGCTACAATGTCATAAACAATACTTACAGTAAACGTGTTAGGCAGTGGGTCTATAGGATTACTCTCAGTTTGTGCATCAGGAGAAGACTAGGTCGCCATAGGCTGATTGGAAGCCTGAGATGCCGTCCACTACACCATTTCTTCCTTGACTTTCTCAGCAACTATATCATTGACCTTCTTAGCAACTATATCCTCGACTCTCTTATTCTCCTATACATGGATAAAAGAAACATTAGCTTCTTATTATTGAATTCCCTTTTGTAGTAACATTCTAAAAAAAGAATAGGTTACCTCTTCTTGTGAAAGTCCCACTCTGGGTTTGCGCTGGGATGGCCCAAATAATGCTTTGATGCCCACACCAGCGCCTGCACCCCTAACACATCCAGGATGCTCTGGGTTACCCAGAGCAACTGTCAATTCATCCCTTGTGCCCTAAGGGATGAGCGTGCCTTGTTTCCTCTGCTTGTGCAGCTCTCGCTAATCACCATCAACAGAAATTGGTAAGTTAACACCACAAATAATCAATATTCAAACGATTGCTCTAAGAATTGTATTTTACCATTTTTGCAGCTGCCTCAACAGTTATGGGCTTCTTTATTTCATCCTTCTTGTTTTGCCTCCCGGCTATCCAGACATCATGGTGAGGCATGGGTGTGGCACATGTAGTAGAGGAATCCTGAGTAGCAGCAGACTCCTCATGTAGTCTATGGTGAACGCTTGCATAGCCCTTTGGACCCATAGTGTGGTCATGCACATTCAGTGCATGCCTTGCTTTTTGTGCCTCACTGACGGCCTAGTTAGTATGCACATTAATGATTTGGTTAGTAGCACTAAATGTTAATCTTGAATAGGTGAATACAACATATATTAATTAAATTGGGAGTGATGCCTAATACCTTGAATTCTTCAGATTTTCTTGAAGCAACAAATGTGTCCCAATCTTCTTTGTCCAAGAAGTTCCATTGTTCAAGGGCTGACTTCTTCTTATTATCACCATCTTTTATGTATTCTCTATTGAGATTTGTCCTATAGTTCCTTATCATCTTTCCAGCGTGTTGCATCATGCTTTTACAATGCAGCTTCTCTCCAATGCAAACAGATTCTGTAAATTAGAATTGTTATTAACTAGTATCCAAAAATAGAATTGCAAATAATAGAATTTGTAATCTACAAAATAGAATTGCAAATAATAATAACTCATGCATAAATCCTTCCATATCAAGTCTTTCTTCTCCTGAGGAACTTTATGCCAATTATCATACTTAACACCATAATGGCTTCGAGTGACAATCCCAAGATAGTTTACAAAACTATTGCGGTTCACTCCAATTATATTTCCTCCATTATCAAACTCCACAACCAATCTGGATCCACTGCCACTTAGCGCTATTAACTTCTTCAACAGAGTGATGCCCCTTTTCTTGTTAAGTGTTTGGTGATGCGTATCAAGTTCCTCCAGTGCTTCAGTGGGTACATGTGCATCAACAACCTAAAATTTGACAAAAATAAACACACTGAATTAGCCCAATATAGAAATATGGGATATATGACATAACTAGAAGATAATGAATTTTATATAAATACAAGATATGTTTTTAGAACTTACATTGGTATCCTCACCATGCTCATCATGGACAACATGCTCATCATGGACTTCATGCTCATCATGGTCAGCCATCTGAAAATTTCATTAAAAAGGCAAACATTTAGCATTTGTATTAACTAGAAGATAATGAAACATCAAATCTAAAAATGATATTGATATTAAAAAAGCAAACATTTAGCATCAATAAAAAATTATAAACATGCATGCCTCTAAAATTGTGATCTTTTATCAATTATAATAAATGTGATGTCATTCTAATATATAATAAATGTGATGTCATTCTGATATATAATAAATGTCATTCTGATATATAATAAATGTGTACCACCTATCTCATCCTTGAACACATACTCTCACTAGTAAGTGTATAATGTGTATTGGGTTTTCAAGAAAATTTCGGCAGCATTTCCCCGTTTGTTCTCTAAGTACATATGTACTTAGAGAACAATGGGGAAATGCTGCCGAAATTTTCTCGAAAACCCAATACACATTATACACTTACATCCTAAGTGAGATTAAGTGTTCAAGAATAGTCCCAAACCGGGGACTATCCAAGATTTACTCTTGATGAGTAAATCTTAGATGATTTTCTAGGACAATAAACACATTATATACAAAAGGGCATAAACAACCGACCCCAAAGACATGTTCTGTAATAGTGAAATTCAGGGCATAAACACATGTGATGTCATTCTGATATATAATAAATGTGTACCACCTATCCCATCCTTGAACACCTAATCTCACTAGTAAGTGTATAATGTGTATTGGGTTTTCGAGAAAATTTTGGCAGTTTTTCCCCACTGTTCTCCAAGTACATATGTACTTAGAGAACAAACGGGGAAATGCTACCGAAATTTTCTCGAAAACCCAATACACATTATACTCTTACATCCTAAGTGAGATTAGGTGTTCAAGAATAGTCCCAAACCGGGGACTATCTAAGATTTACTCCTAACAAGTAAATCTTGGATGGGTTTCTAGGCCAAAAAACACATTATATACAAAAGGGCATAAACAACTGACGCCAAAGACATGTTCTGTTAGGGTTTCATCACAATTGATGTTAGGGTTTCATCAATGTTAGGGTTTAATCAAATCAAATTAGGATGCTAGAATGGACAAGTTTAAATCTTATTTCCACATGCATCAAAATTTACTAAATTAGGTCAAACATTAGGATTAGAAACACAAATATATGCAAGAAAAATATTTGTTCATATACTAGGATTTACATAAAGCATTACATAAAGATTTGTTCATATCCTTAACAATAGCAAGCACGGTCGTGGCTGTGTTGGCCTACCACAGCCGTGCTAGACAGCACAACCATGGTAGGCCAACACAGCCACGGCCGTGCTTGCTGTTGGTAAGGAGCTATGGAGAAGGAAAGCTACGAAGAAGGAAGAAAAGAGGCTAGGGCTACTTGGAGCTAGCGTGGAGAAGAGCGGCGGCGACCGGCGACAGCAGTAGCGGCGAGCAGGCGAAGACCAGAGCGGCAAGCAACAGTGGCACCAGAAGAAGAGCAGAGCAGACCGACGAGTAGTAGTGGTGGCAAGCGGCAGCAGTAGGAAGAGAAAGAGGACGCGACGGCGAGCAGAGCCGTACCTGCAGCAACGACGGCGAGCAGCAGGGGGGTCATCAGGTGATTGTCGGGAAATTTTAGGTGAGCGGCAATCACAACAAACTATCACGATGAAACAGGAAGGAAGGGGAAGAGCCGGGTGATACGGGTCTATTAAGTTTGTCAACAACATTGGTTATCTATAAAAATGACACCTTTTACCTTTAAGCGTCGGTTGATATTAAAAAATCGACGTCCAATTAGACAATCTTTGCCCTAAATTATTGGCGGGAACGATGATCATCGTCAGTTCTCAAAGGATAACTGACGCCTAAATTGGAACTTTTCACACAAAGTTCCATCTTATATCGGCGTCGGTTAGTAGTTAAAAAAATGACGATGTATGTGATACTTTGGGGCAAAAACGTTTCGCTCAAAAATTGGATTTCACTGGAGATTTTAGGCATCAGTTTGTTTTATCCAGCCGATGTTGACTACAAAGCGGTACCCATGTTTGGCTGGTCTTCGAAACTAGACATCGGGGTTCCTAAATATTTGACGTTGAATAATATAGGTTTCGGTTTTGTTAAATAACTGACGCCTAGAAAAGGGACACGGAATGATGCTTTTGTTGTAGTGACTTATTCTAACGTACCTTTGAGTGTGTTTAGAATGCATGTTTTATTCTTAAAATATATAGTAGGGAGTGGTTCCCCTCTTGGGTACCGCTCCTTACACATATTTATTGATGCGATTGTCGGTTAAAGAGGACTATGGTAGATAAAAATTTTGTTTTGTTGCCTATCTCTAGCCATATTTTCCTACAGTGGTGTCAGAGCCATGTCAATTTACTATGATTTGGCAATAATAGATACTGCCATATTTTGGTTTTTATCATTTATTTATTGCATACATTGCAAATATTTAAAATGATTAATGTGCATATCCAATTAAATACCACATACGATCCTAACTAAAATATATATGATATGACATATATGAAATTTACATGTGTTTCCCTAAAGTTGGTTATGATCACTATAGAAAAAATACCCATTAGTGGCTTTTATTCCAGTGGCTTTTCTTAAAAAACACCTCTATCTATATAATGTAGTGGCATTTGTAATTTAAATTCCTATAAACCACATATTATGGAGTTTATAGAAAAGACTTACCAATTAAGGCATTTTTATAATTAATTAGTGGCATTTCAAAATTGCCAAATCAAATGAGCGGGCCATAATTAGTAAAAAATTTATGTTCCCGTGCTGCTTCCCCCGACATGAAAAACGGTTCCTCTTCTCCATGTGTTAGAGCAGAGACATTTACTCCCGACATTTGCTCTACTCGTAGAACCTACGAAGTCGACCTAGCTAGCCTTTTTGCCCTAATCTGCCAGACCGTGGACGCTACCTGCTGGAACGCTCTCTGCTCTTCTCCAAGGTGTCGGTGACGTTGTTAAGGGTTGGAGGGGATGTCGAGAAAGAGATCAGTCTCCCAACTTTCCGGTGAGGACTGCGGCGGTTTTCCACCCTACTGCTTCGGCACACGACTTGATGGTGAGGACTACGGCGGTTCAGTGGTGGAGGCAAGATTTTACACAAGGTGAGGCACCACACAAACTAATAGCATGTTAATAGAGTCATTAGACCATCAATTATAAGCAGTGGTGGAGCAACTTGTGGGCCGCATGAGGCACATGCCTCACCCACATTTTAGAAATTAAATGATAGTCTCAAATTAGTTATGGCGTGGTAACATTAAAAAGTAACATACTGGGTCGTCATTCCATGTCAATTGAGTTGGGCGGCTACAGAAATAGCAAGACCGTGCCTTCATTCATTGCTCTGTGCCCTACTTCCCTGGACTCCTGGTATAAATTTTGGGTGATTGACGACGACCTTTAGCATATACGACACCGACCGTAGTGACAACGTTGTGCTTCCGGTCATTAAGCAAATCACATACAGAGCATGCTACAAATAGGTTTGATTCTCGTATTTGCACATTTGAATCATTCACCCTATTAGAACTAATTTCCTTCTCCCAATTGTCCAATGCACATTAACCAAATCTATTTCGACTTGTTTACATTATACTAAGTGGTGTTTCTTATTTAGGTTCTCCTTTTTCGTAGATATTGCTAGACGATAGTCGAATCCCCATCATTTTTGTGGTATTTTTTATTGTGTTGATATGGAGGAATCCTTGCCATTCAAGGATAATGTGGTGGCAAGTTACTCATTCGTGGAAAGTCTATTAATGTGAACTGTTATTGCAAAGCTAATCTTTAGCCAATGTTTTTGCAAAAGATTTTCTCTTCCCCGCAAATTGGTTCACCAAGGGCTATGAATTTATGACCTCCTATCTAATAAACCACTCTAAGAATTACATTCTAATCTGAAAAGGAATACACTACAGTGCCATCTTCTTACACATATAGGTGTCAACAAAATCATTAGGCTTAGATTATATGCAGTTGCCAAATAGAATATGTACAATAGGGTGTATGCTTCTCCATATTCACGCGATACAATTAAATTATGTTGTCTGTTAACCTAGTAAGCTAATTATATACAGTTCCATATACTATAATTATATAATATCATTATATATACTTACAATTGTTAGTACTAATATTTTGCAGTCTCTGTTCACCCAAAACAGTCGCTATGGCATGGGCGTCTACCCCCCCCGCTCCTTTTCCCAGAAGCAGAAAAGTTGGACATCACCGTAGATGAGCGTACACTTGCACAACTCACCATTCCCAGACATTGGCATCATCTGGACGGAAGACGCTACACGGCTGGTCAAATGACCTTAAAGTTTGGGAACTTGACAAATGTAATCAAGGTTCAGTATGATGTTGATGGTAATCTGGTATCCACAACAAGTTGGCGTGGGTGGATTGGGAGAATGGGAATTGGCCGTACGGACCAGGTTTTGCTTCGTCTGATTGGCGACAACACCATATAGGCTTATATACATAACTACAACAATAGTTTTTCTTCTCACCAGAGACAGTATATGCACGAGCCATGCTGTACTGTATCTGAGGAGTCATCATTCGATGAATTCGGCATGCCTGAGGTGCAATCCTTGCCCCTTGGTACCGCCTTATACCCCATGACCATCAGTTCAGATTCCTCTACCAGTGACTCCATCCTCGACACAACATCATTAAGAAAATGGACACGTCATAGTCATAACGGTCGTCACAATTGTTGATGAATTTTTTTAACTTTTAAATTAGGAAATAATAAAAAAATGTAATTTTTGTTATATTACTTAATGAACAATATTAATCAATCAAGTACTGTGAATTTAAGGTACCCAATGTGATCTTGATGATGGCTTGTAAATGTTTTTCTCTGGTGTGGTTTTGAGTGATGTTTTTCTTTGAGTAAATACCTTTTATGTTGTTCAATTTTGTTTTAAGTGTCTTCATTTTTGTGTGACTTGATATACTCAGGATGAGAGAACAATTAAGTGACAACTTCCATAATAAGACAGCTACAAGGAATGATCAGAACAACATCACTGACTCTTGTATGAGGACTCATTTACCTAGCATTACTCCACAAGGTTGTTGGAAAGCTTTGAACCTGTCATCCAGCAATCGCTCCAAAAAAATTTAGCTTCCCTTCCACCTAATGTTCAAAATGATAGACCAAGGAAATTCCATAACACTATTGCTAGCTCTGGTGTTACAAGAACACCATGTGATGGACAAGGTAATCATATCATCACATTTATAGTGTTGCATTTAATGATATATAATTTCTATATATGTTGTATGATTTATGAATGAATGCTCAGGTCAAAGACATCGTCAACGGGTGCCTAATGGAAATTCTTCGATGTCCAATCATTCAAGAAGAGTAGACAGTAGAGCTGCCAATAGTCAAAATACCCATGCATTTCATGCTACAACAACACCTTCTGATGGGCTAGGTAATCGATTAATTCATTGCATATATAGTGATGCCTTTAGTGATATATAATTTCCATTTATTTTTTATCCTTTATGAATGAATGCTCAGGTCAAAGACATCGACCATGGGTGCCTAATGGCAATGCTTCGGTTTCCATTCATTCTAGATGAGTAGACAGTAGAGCTGCCAATAGCCAAAACAACCATCCATTTCATGACCACATGGAGCAAAATGACCTCTCTGATCACCATCAAGAGTCATTGAATGCTACAACAACACCTTCTGAGGGGCTAGGTAATTGGTTAATTCATATCATTGCATTGATAGTGCTGCATCTAAAGATATATAATTTCCATTTATGTTGTATCCTTTATGAATGAATGCTCAGGTCAAAGACATCGACCCCCGGTGCCTACTGTCAATGTTCCCATGTCCAATCAATCAAGAAGAGTAGAGAGTAGAGATGGAAATAGCCAAAATAGCAATGCATTTCAAGAAACCATGGAGCAAAATGACATCTCTGATCACCATGATGAGTCGTTGAATGCTACGCCAACACCTACTGATGTGCTAGGTATTCAGTTTATTCATATCATCACATTTATAGTGCTGCATCTAATTATATATAAATGAATGCTTAGGTCAAAGACATTGCACATGTGGCCGAACACAATGTTTGCAAGTCTGGAAAAGAAAGGTCGACGATCAAATTCCCATTGAGATAAATCAATGTGGACAACTAGTGGGTAAAAACCAATGTCACTTATCAAGTTTTTTGACAACCATTGCAAGAGATCCCAATCTTTGTCCATTAAACTACGAGGACTGGAGACAATTTCCAGCAAATAAAAAAGAATCCATATGGAATTTTGTTAAGGTACAATATTAAAATTTATTTTTAAATGGTTAAATGAAGCTTCTAATTGATATCCTTATTGTCGGTAGAGTAAATTCATGATGGACATAGAATTAAAGGAGTGGACAATGAAGAGACTGGGAAAGAAATGGAAGGACCACAAGTGGGAGTTATGGAAACTATACTTCGTAGAAGATAGTCCATATGAACAACAACTTGAACAAGTTGTTCCCCACGTGGAAACGTCTCAATGGAAATTTCTTGTGGATTACTGGAGGAGCAATAAATGAAAGGTAATTTTTTGTATCTATTAATTGATATTTAATTTACCTCACAGATAATTACTATGGACAATACTGCAATTTTTTTTCACAGAGGAAGTGTATAACTAACAAGACAAGCAGGAAATTTCAAAAGGTTAGCCACACAACAAGAACCAAGTCATTTGCTTGTCTGAAACATGATGTAAGTTAGACTATATTGTG